>OU744344.1:12907500-14157500 GCA_916610135.2 Macropis europaea | reverse complement strand
TTATTGAGAGAATTTGTTGCCAGCAGTTCGAAGACGGCGTGACGTTATTGTTAGATGTTAGGATAATCTGTAGCTGCGCATGATGCGACCCCCCTGGGTCATGTGTTGTCCCCATTCGCTACTGTTTATTATTCTGTCCGTTTTGGTCAATTCAGTTTCTGTTTTTAAATGATGAAGTATATGAGATCACTGGATTGTGTGATAGGAATTTTTATGTGTAGGATTATTCTGTGACCAGCCGGAAAAGTGGTGGCTTTGGGCTTAAAATGCGGGAATCGTAAAAATGCTGTTCTGTTGATATTTGACAGTTTACTGGAACGTATCTTAAGTTTTCTATATTTAAAATTGTGTTTGGAAATATCAATATTTGAACGAGGTGGAGCAATTTTGTTAAACACGTCTTTCCGTGCACCGGTGGATGGTGTAGAAGATTTCGCTATTTTTGTTTTCGTAAAACAGAAAAATGAATTTTTTGTGTAAACTCTTTGACACTCCCTCCCCTTTGAAGGAGGTTTATTTTGTTCTTTTGAAAACTAACGATAGATATAGCGTGTTTTGTAAAAGTTCTGTGTATTATACCTAGATATACCAAGATGGGTTCACTTCCTGTGCTGGAAGAGTTCTAAAAGACTATAAGAAACTTTTGAAATGCGAATTTAAAGAAAATTTTATCTACATTTTGTGAGGAGCCAAAATGACCCGTCCTCGTATACCTAGATTTAGGGGAGTCCCTGTTAAAAGTCTTTGACAGAAAAGAGAAAAAGAGAAAACAAATTTATAAAATTAATCATCTGTCTATTTCAATAAAAGTCGGGGAAAATGTCTGATATTAAGATGTTTTACAAATGAATAATAATAATCATTTTGTCCTCTTTGACAGTTCTAGTGCCAAGTCAGTGGAAGTAACCAAAGTGAACAGACTCCAATGAAATGGCTTCATTATTTATATTACGACTAGATAAGTCGTTTGGATATGTGGATTCTGTTACTGTTTACTCATTATGAAATCATTATTGCCTTTAATCCACGAAACGTGTAGCTTCGGCATTAATTAAAGCGTAATAAATAGGTCACACTTTTTAAAAAGTAGATAGAACAATAAGACAGCAAATAATTTTGTAGCAGAAATCCTCGTAACCAGGACTCCGATATAAACCAAACCTGACCATGCGAGAGACACCTAAGAGCGCTTGACCTAAATAGGAAGATCAGAGATAAATTCAACTACTGTACAACTGGTACGTTAATTAATATCAGCCACCATTGCTCTATTCTATTGGAAGAATCTTCTTTTCTCCAAGAGCAGTGTTTTGACACATCTCACATAAATCATGCACCACAGTAGCTGCACATTATAAAATTATTTGTGACTTGAAATCATATTGGACGTTCGATAACAGAATGGGAATATTGTATGATGACCGGCAACCCAACGACGTATTGCCTAGTTCAAAGAAAGAGACACTGTTCCTAATGGATGTGGCAGCATAATAGAAAAGGTTTAGGTATCTTTTAGTAAGAGGACAGGTAAAAGACAGCACAGTATTTGCTGCAGTTCCGCTTGCGTTGCGTGGATCTTGTATTTTTAACGCCAAAGGTTTCTAACGTATTTCTAGTGATTCTTTTTCTTCGTTCCTCTTTTCTTGGGGCTGTAACTACAACCCTAATTGGATTTCGTTCGCGAATGTTACGTGGTAATCCGCGTTACGTGCCATTTTGGTGGCTATGACGTAACCAGTAACGTGGTTAACCCAGGGCAGGAACCTGTTACAGTAATCTTGTATTATATTTAGCTAACAAGAGGCAGTTGTATCAAGGAGAACCGTCAGTATGTTCTACACTGATTAGAATCTGAAATGTTTGATAAAGTAGCTTTTTCAACCCCAACTCTGAGGACTGTTCTCGCCGTGGGTGTTTGCTGATAAAAAAACATCTATGGAATAGTTTTTCAAGTTCTACATTATATGAAAATTGCGTCATAGTCGGCGTATGTCAATTGGGTGATGTTCATTATGAGCAGATTGCGGATTTTATGCAAATTTACATATTTACAGTTAAATATTTTTTCTGCTAATGTAGTCGATGAAACGAAATATTGATCCAATTGCATCCTGTCCATTAAATGTTCAGAAAATATGTTTTTATTTTCCTTATGTCATCAAATGTGCATTTTTTATGTGTTCCGATATATTAAATTGCATAAACATCCGCAGTTTAGTTATGAGTGATACCGCGGTCTCTTTTATTGTCTTTTTGTTGTTGATGATTTACATTACCACACGAACAACGGAGTTATTTATTTGCGCATCATCTTCTCAAAGCTACTGTTTAAAAAAAAACATTTAATTTGCTATATCCTAGATCAGTTGCAACAACCAAAATATATATTTGAATCGGTGGGTTGAAGAAAAGTACAAGTCGAAATATCGGCTTAATAAAGGAAAATGTTATCGTTAAAAAGGTGACCTTGACTTATTATCGATAAAACAATTTCTTTGAAATTTATTATATTGCAATTTGCAGCCGATTGAAGCTGGTTAACTTTTATTCCAAACGTTTTTTTGTCAGATTATCGGGAGTGTCTGAAATATCGTGGCGACAGTTACGTGGTACACCCTATATAAGTTACTTGTACCAGTAACTTATCAATGTAAACACCTACTTGCCTCGAGACTTGTGCCTGGATAGCTACTTCTACCAGTTACTGGTACAAGTAACTTACCAATGCATACGCAGTCTAACTCTCACCAATCAATATTCGAATCACTCACACGAAATTAATCCGGAGTGTGAGGTACTTGTGAGCTCTCCCAATTGTGGCGAAGATAGAATTCTCATCCAAGAACGTAACTGTGATCCGTCAAAGTTTATGTTGTAATAAACAAACCCGAAATCTTCTAAATTATAAAAAAACATCCTAAAGTCCTTATTGGGAAACCCTACAAATTGTTTCGAATCATTGAATCGCATCATGACTCTATTAATTCCTAAATCGTGAAATCTTCGCGGTAAATCTTACGGAGCATCCCCAAAGTCTAGGTTCAAGGAAACGACGAGAACTGATGGTTGGTATTTGGCAAAACTGTTACGGAGGAAGGGCTGGCGTTCGTATCGACAAAAAGACAGGGAAACTCTTGAACTGAGACGCGGAGGCTGAACGGGGACCAGAACTATACGCGGAAATTGCTGCGGGCACGTAACAAAATTTGTCAGGAGATGAGATTTTCAGGGAAGGCAGTTATGTACGCCGCAAGAATGAATGGCCGACCGGTGGAAAACGAGTTCCCGCGGTGCTAACAATAAGAGCCCGTCCGTTTCGAGATGAAAGGGATTTCCAAGTAAGTTCTTAAATTTCCGCCCAGCGATTTGGCCTGCGCAGAAAGACGAGGACAACGCGGGAGCGACGGGGAGGGGCCGCTGCTCGGCTTTGCCCTGACTTTCTTGTTCTATCCGCGAAACGATTCAGAATCCGGTTGATAATTACTCGGGATAAAACCTTTGGACCCCATCGCGAAAACAGTTGATTGGAATCGGCCGGAAAAGAAATTTCTATGCCCTTTCGCTCCGTTCACACCACAGATGCCTTTCGCCTCAAACTTCGCCATTGAGTAAGACTTTTTTTGTCTCTTTTTGAATGGGGCTTTTTGTTTCGCTGCTTTCTAAACTTTTGTGCCATGCAGAAAGACTTCAAACGAGTATCAGATACAATTTTTTATCGCCCTTTAACGTCGTATTCAGTGTGTGTAAGAGTCATTAATCTTTGCTTTATTGTAACGTGTCACACTCGTGATTATGGTATGTAGGCTATGAGTTTCACTGAAATATGAATTTTTAAAAGTTTTGTATTACAACACCCTCGATTTTTAGAAGATTATTTAAAACAAATTGTACGTGTTGATAAATGTTCTTCTTGTATTTTGCTCGTAGAACGTTTGAATAATAAACTTCAGTGCAGATAGTTATTGAAAAAAGCGAGAGGCAAGGAGTTGATGATGAAAGAACTACGTCTGATCTATCTAAACTTACACACATTAAATGTTGGATTAATGAAACAGAATGTTTATAGAATACCTACAATGAATCTAAACAATTTTTAGGGAACTTTATCAATAATTCACTTTGTGTATATTTTCAAATTGTCTAACAAATAAACGGGAATTTTATTCACTTCAATTCTATGATAGTAATAAAAGCATTGGAGTGTCTAATGTATATTCACAAAGCCCTTTGTTAAAATACATTGCATTCATGATGTCAAATACAGTTTGAAAAGTCCATTTATTTAATATAAACGTTTAAAAAATACTAGAAGACGATCGTAGACAAGTTTGAGTTGTTTCAATTTAAACTTTCAGTAATCACAATACAAAATTTGACTGATTTATCGAAAGTACGTTTTAATGTTTAATTACACTAAAAAATAAGAATATTGTGATTCATTCGTACGATCGAAATACACTTTTCCGCAAAACTTTTCGAAACACGTATTCGAAATGCTGAAGGTAAAAAGTTCAACGTGTCAAAAAGGGGGGATATCAGTCACAACCAAAATTCGTGGCAACCTCGTTGCAATTTTTATGCTGATCCAGGATGGATCGGGTTTTGGGTGGCTTGCATATAACGTGAAATCTTTCTTCCTCGATAACGCTCTCGAACCAAGGCTTACTCGAGATCGGCTTTATATCAGTATTATAGAAGCGTCTTTGGAAGCGTGATTGGCTTTCCTAAGAAACGATGCCGCAACATCGAACCTTCCAACGGATTTGCGTTATTTCAACTTTATTTTTCAAGCATTTGTTGTTCACACGACCCTTTCTTCTGCGTCACGGCTCCTTGGCCAAAAATACAAACATGTAGTAAATTATAATTAAACGATTTGTAAAAAAGTTTCGTTCGTCCTAAAAAATCATTTTTAATACTTTGTATGTATTCTGCTAATTATAAGTTATAATAATGCACGTATAAGATGCTACATATTCAGTGGCACGTTAATTTTTTAGTTGACAAAGAATTCAATGATACTCATCGGTTGCAACAGACTTAAAATGAATTATTTTATAAATACAGAAATTTGTTGAAAATCGAGTTGGAGAACTGTTAAAGTAGTGGAACAACAATGCTAAATTAATGTTCAATGTATCGATAACTAAGAATGAGTGCAATTGTTAAGTTGTTTATGCTTGACGTGACATTTAAGAATGGCGTTATTTTTGGGGTGACCTGATATTTGCACGAGGGTCAGTCAATAAATAACGAGACAAACGACTGTGGTTCCTAAGATATCTAAATAAGAAGTACTTTACTTTTTAAACCGTAAGTTGACATCTCTGCCATCAATTTCAAACAAATGTTTGAAAACTATTAAAAAAAATTATTAAAATATTAAACAAATGTATAAAACATTATTAAAATACTAAACAAATTTATAAAAAATTATTAAAATATTAATGACACTAATAAAAAATTGGTAAAATATTCTAAAAATTTATAAAAAATTATAAAAATATTTAAAAACAGTCCAGACCTTGTTCCATCAGACTTCTGTTTATTTAGCCCCTCCAGGAGTCATTACGTCGAGTTAAAATTCACAGCAACGAAGAAGCGAAAATAAATGTCCAAAACTGGCACACATTTCAACACACAAAATTCTTTGCTGCTGGCATAAAAAAAACTAGTAAACCGATGGGACAAGTGTAAAATTGACGAGCTGAAAATAGGATGCTGTTTTGCGTTTATTGTTATAAAGAATTTAATATATATTTTGTATTAAACTATTAAAATATGTCCATGTTTGAAAATGCTGAACAAAAAAAAATGATACTTCTACGACTCGAAAATCATGATTAACTGTAATTCTTAAAATTTTGACTTACACCCCTGTGATTCTCAGCCTGCCAATTGTAGCAAAGGAGTATGTCGAGAAATAGGTAAATTGTTAAATTTATTGGACAAATCGTATTAAAACAATAGCAGTTTCTCTTTTTACTTATTAATAGACTCTCGTACAATGCAATAGAGTTGAATTATACTGTGGAGTCATTACCAATAAAACCGCAATATTTTGCAAGAATTAATTATAATTGATATTGCAGACCAAATGTCGCTTAAAACGCCTTCGCAGCAATGAAAATTCCGTTTCTGTTATTGAACATACGTTTCGAGACTTGATGCGTTAAGTACAATAAAGTTCGATTATCGCTTTACGATTGAACTCTGCTGAAATTTCCTCGGGAACTTAACAACTTCTTAGCCCGCCTCCACCGCCCGGTCGGGCAGAACAATCAAATTCTCCGTCTTATGAGATTAATAATGCAGGAATTGATATTCTTACCTTATCAAAACTTGAGGCATTTCGCACAGTCGGACGAGAGTTCTGGCCGAATGCACCGAGTTGCTGATGAGAAGATTACCAAAGAACACTGACACTTTCCCCCGGAAGTCACTTAACTTTATCGAAACTAGTTCACGACATCGCTCAAACGAAGATTGAAGACGGTACTTATAGAACGGAAATATGGAGGCAATATTAAGACGGCTCTTTATGAACCGGAGCTAAAGTGCTCGAATGAAATTCGTGAAAATTAGAATTCATGCCCTCCATTTCATGGTTTGAACAATAGCTAAATGAGTTTCATTCAGCGAAGGAATCTTTAAAGTGTCGGGCCACCTTGATGTGTTAAAAAGCACCTCATTTTTTCAGAATTTATTTCTAAGCGACAAATCATATTTTCGATCAAAGTTTTTCAATAAAGATAGAGACATGTATGAACAGTATGTACAAATTTATTTTTCCAATTTTTCTCTCAGCTCACATTACACGATTCATATCCAGAAACATTTAATCATTCGTTCCAACTGTAATAAATTCAAACTTCAATAAGTGAAGCATACAAGCTTCCTTAATTTAGCTGAGAGAGACACCCTGTATTATTAGAAAATTATAAAAGCAGAAGTTCGTAGGGCTAATTGAGCTTTTGAGTATTCGGCAGAACTGATATTCTTTGATGTTTGATCTCCAATTAATCAGCTCCACGAGCAGAATGTACGCGTCGCCATTTATTAATTAAATTGTGAACATCCTAACATGAAAGAGACGCATTTATAGTTGAAGGACCTGCTTTGTACGATATATCTACGACAAAGGGGCCCTCCAGGTGTGTAATTGAATTTTACGATGGCGCACGTCACGTACATACGCCGCGTGTCATGCTTGCGATACACTTTCCGAAAATTTCAGTTCGACCAAGTCATCCTCGTAAATCGGGTTGATCGCGGGGAAACGATTCGCCCTGTATTACGATAAACAGTAAACGATAAATTGAATTTCCACAAAATTTCGAGCACGCTCTTCATCCAGCTGTTTTTTATTCAATTGCATTTTCATTTACTCGCTTTAGAGCAGATCGGAATGAATCGAACGCGAATGAATTTACATTTTGTTTAGCTTGCTCTTTACCGGGGAACGTTGAACGAACATGGTTTCATCGAACACAAGGTGTCTACGTTTACGACAATTTTATGGTGTAAAGGTGCACTTACAACGTGACTGGATTTTATGGTAACGTTGAACGTGTATCGTGTTATAGGTGATAAAAAGTTTGGCAGCGTTGCAGTCGCCTTATAAAGGCTTTCGATGTCATAAAGCATTCATCTAAATTTCAGTTATCAGGATACAGTTACTTTGTTTTTGTGAATTTCTTTTGCAAGCACAGTTATAAAATACAGGTTGTTGAATTACAATAAAATTGATGAATTAAAGTAGAAGTCATGTATGTATATTGTAGTTTAATTTATTATTGCTCTGTTACAAAACTCCTATTAGCATTTATGACAAAGGCGAAGTATCAATGGCTGCGCCCGAAGTTAAAATTTTGCACAGCCTTTACATTCTGCTTTACATTCTACTCGGACAATTTCGAAAAATATTTTTTATCGTCCACAAATTTGGCAACGAAGATTCATATGTTCTTATCATAACATGTATTATATGTGTAATTTTATGTATTGTAACGGTTATTTCATGACTGAGTAGTTAATTTTTCTGTAACATTAAGATTTGATTAAATCGTAAAATTAATTACGAAAATGTAAATTCACATATTTACTAAAACAAAAGTCACAGTAAATATTATCTGCTATAATTATGTAATTACCTATTCTATTATAATTTCTTATACAAAAATATTTTTCAACATAACCATTATAAATTTTCCGTTATAATTACCTTGAACTATTAACTAATTGCAAATGACTCGCTTAATTCATAATTGTCAATAAGACTTGAAAAATCACTGAATAAGTAACTAGACTCAATTTTGTTTCTACGCGTCAACACAACAGCAAAACAATATTATAAATAAATAAACAGTTACACAGAATTCTGTACAAAATACACTAAAAATATTTTACGTCCCCGATCGCACAGTGGTCGATTGAACGTAAATCAGAGCGTCTCTTAGAAAATATTTGCAGCTGAATTAAACAACCACGGAACAGCGAGGTGTTAAGCTATCCGTAAAACTTTCGGGAGGTTGAAACTCCATTCGGCCCGACTCTCAGTCACTTCGAAGATCAAGTGCCTGCAAGTAATGTGCATCGTGAATTTAAACTCAACTGCGGCTCATTCGTGAAAGTAAACGTAATTTGTCGACTCGATGTCCTCTCTCGAGAGCGAGTTGCATGTATGCACGCGCATACGTGCATAGATGCACGGCCGAACGCATGCAATTGCAACTCGCAGGTGTAGCAGGCAGCTATGAAAGCAATTACGGAACTGTGTTAATCTCTTGAATGTATCCATGGGACGATGTCAAACTTCTAACTTAGTTTAACTACCAATGACGGGCCCATTCACGCGTGTCAATGAAAAATGTGAATACACGAAAATGAATAAACGTCACGGACATATATTGCTATTTCGAAGATTAGTTTTCAATGAGTGAATATTCTTTTTTCGAACTGATTCAGAGTTTAAGGGGGTAAAGGGGTATTGGACGGCTAAAATCGACGGTTTCTTTTAGGTTGGTTTGACGAGTGACTAATATCTCGAAACAATTGAATTTTTTATTGTTCTTTACTGTGGATGTATCACGTATTTTAAAACCAAAAGACCTCAAAAATATTAAAAATTAAGGAAACTACACAGCTTCATATGGCCGATTATTGCAATGGTGAGTTTACCATTTCCTTTTTTAATCTATTTTTTCGTATTTATTTATAACAGTTATAATTTTAATGATTTTATTCTCAGCATTATATGTATATTATAATAATTATTAGAACAAATAAGTATATTAATGAATCTGCATGAACAGAACGTTTTATTGAAATTATTTGAAAATTTTGCCATTTTTTATTTAATTAATAATTGCTTTTCCTTTGTAAAAACATTATATTTTTTAATGAATTGTAAAATCCGGAATTTTGTATAACCGAAACTATTAAACATTAATGATACTAAATGTATGAACATCCTAAATTCAATAATATTGAGGTTTATTCATATTATATGATCAATGAATTAAATAATTATTGAGTTCGTTTATTAAATGCGCATAATGAACTACTTAGTTCTATAAATTTATATTTAGCCACTTCGACTAAAGTTTTTCATCTCTGAACTATTCCTTTTTCTGGAATTAAAGTTGGGGCTACTGCAAGTGGATTAAATTAAACAACTTTGTTTACAATTCTTAATATACATATGTATAAGGATACCTATTTGTCTATGATCTATTTTTTAGACTTTCAGAGTTAAGGTATTAACACGGTGACTATCGCGGGGGTCATCAATAACCGACGCAGAAAAATTTATTTACATAAATAATTATTCACGGCTGCAGAATTGTGTTATAAATGTAATAGAAATTTTATTCAGTGATTTGTGTTTGAAGTGGTATATTGTAGTATGTCTGACCACGTATGAGTGGTTTCACTGTGGCAGTCAACGTGCCATACGTTCAGCGCTACAGTAGAAAACCCCGCAACTAGCCAGACACGCGAAAATATGTACCTTCTTATTAACACACTGATTGCTGTGGGGGTCACCAGTGACCGGCACCTCTAATTTTATTAAATTAAATAACAACTAATAATGCATGTACAATTTTGGACAGTATTATTATGATAACAATAATATCAGACAACCACTATACGTTTAAATGATAAAATATTTCTTCCTACCCAATTTATACTTAAAACAGTGGATTATCATATGTCTGACTAGGTATGACAGTTTTCATTGAGGCATTCAATGCGTTAACATATACCGTTCAATATATAAATATTCACACGTTTGATAATATTATTCTTATTTTATACTATCATTGTAACATAAAATGTTACTCAAAATTTCATAGGGGTAATCACTTATTTGATGAAATTAAAATTGATACATGGGCCACCGGTGGTGCACGTGGCGCTCAACGTGCAATGTATTGAAGTTTTTTTAAATTTTTGAAAAATGTCCAATATGGTCTGACATATTTTGTGCTCAATATATGCGTTCTAGTTCGATATTACATTCTATGTATAACCATTTTGAAGCACAAAGGAACATTTTCTCGATTGATAATTTTCGTCAATATAAATAACACTACTCAAAATTAAACTTATAAGTTTTGTTTAATTAACAACTTCTGATTTCTTTTCACTCTAGAACGCGTTTCAAAAACAGAGAGATACGTCGGGAATATTTTCAGAAAAAAATACAATTTCCGCACAGATTTCGGGTACCCGATGCTTCTGTGTTATCTATTTCGTCACTATCGGGCGCTGAATCGATTCCCACAACGCTGTACACAGTAAGAAACGTGTTGTGTGTATGTCTGGGTTGCGGTTAATTTGTTAGAATCTGCCGGCGTTAGAAAGATAACGTTTTTCGAACGCTTTTCGATTTTCCGGTTCGGGTTATACCTTTCGAAGTAATTGAAAAATGTTTTGCCGGGATATAGCGAATTTTCGGTTAGCCGATCGGATGGGGAATAGAGTCCACCAGATGATTGAAATTCCCGCATGAGTGGCTATATGAAAGGAAAACAGTTGTTGCGTCGCAAATCCGGCTTGGCCTTGGAAACCCTAAATCGTTAAAACGTTGTGGTGCAAACATTGTTCTAAACCTCGTAGGCAATAGTATAAATCGTTATTTTTAAATAATATACAGGGTGTAGGAAACAGGCCTCCTAATGATCTTCTCTAGCTGTAACGGCATGAGAAACGCTTTATACGTAATTAAAAATGGTTCTCAAGGGTGAATAGGACAGAAGATAAATGGGTTATAATTTTATTTATAACTTATTAAAAAATGTTGTTATAATTAACGTAGAAATTTGTTGCAGGATCACCGAAGCTAGGCCCTTCAAGATCACAACATCGTTTAATTACAATCGATCAAGTATAATACAATCAAAAACTTCGCACGTATCATTATTATGAAAATTATTAATGCGGTTGTGGCCGGAAGGACCTTTACGAACTTTGTGTTCTCTAAAGACCATAAGACTTCTTCGAAAAAGAAATATTATTATTGAAATCACATTAGTAAAAGGCCATGCAATCAGATTATACCTATTTTGATTAATAAAATGTTTGTTTGAATTCAAAAAACGATTTTCACTCCTTCCTCAAAAATTCAACATTTCACATTACACGATCTAATTAAAAAACACTGGTCATTAGGAGACAAGTTAAAAAAAGTATACCAATAATGGTAAATAGACATCAATATGTATAGTTTGGAATAACTAATAGTTCTTCCTCAATACCTTAGCAATGATTAATGTAAATAATTCATAGGTTCAGTAAAAGTCACCTTACGTCCGTGTCCGAGTTTTCCAAAAACCTGCATAATCAGTTTGTAGTTCTACAACTTCTACGAGACGGAGAAGGTCTCCTACAAATCTTGCAAGCAAACGTCACTTGCAGGGGGTACAGAGCGCGAGGATCCTACAGAAACGCCGTAAAACTGTGATAAGACAAACTTTGCATCAGGGCAAGTCAATTAGAATGTTATTGCAACGTTACGGTATCTCCTTCACAACCAGGGAATACAAATCATAGCTGGGATTACACGATGCTCTATGTGCACGTGCCCGCGTGTGTATAGAGAAATACAGGTACACAATCAGATCCTGCGGTGGCAGGAGTCAGCTGGTCACGAAACTGCCAGCAGGAACTGTGCTAATCCCTCCACGTTGCTCTAGGATGTCACTTGCCCCGATGTTAGCCTGGTTTGAGGACTGCCAGCGAGTTTCAGCAACTTAGTTCCCGGCCACATCTTCGGGTGTCTCATACCGAATGGTGTTTCCTAATGTGTGTAGAGTCACTCCACCTTTCTACCGCCATTTTCCTTACAGTTTTCGTTGATTGGAGCGTGGCTAGTCATCCGAGGATCTTTTGTGGCGTGCTGACAGCGATTGAGTACCTAATTTCGACACCATCGACGATTCCGACACTCAGACACAGGTGATCTGAGATGTATTTTTGAAACCGTTAGAAAAATTGGAAAATGCCATAAGTAGACTGCGGATGTTTTTGAAAATATATATTTTTAGACATTCATATCTTCTATGTTAATGCAGGTAAATAAATGAAACTTCAACAAGGCTGCATTTGATCTTTGAAATGGTCAAAATATGTAATTTTTATTTTGCTGATTGTAAATTATTAAATGTCCATTTTTCACCAGTTTGGATATATTAAATTGCATAAACATTCGCAGTCTAGTCATAAGGCACTTTGAACAGAATTATTGAAAACATGTGGTACATTTATTATCAATATATTTTCAACTAGTTTTCAGGTTCCAAGTCAACTCAATGTCACTTTGTTACAGGTCATTGAATTCGTTATCTCATCGGCTACGTCATACTAAAAAAAATATGCTGTCCTGTTTAAAAAACTCGAGGTCACTTTGATATATCAGAAAATTGAGGGTATAAAAAATCAATATGCATCCATTCGATGAACCCCATCAAACAGAACATATTTTGAATGAAACATTTTTGATAAAATCAATAAATAACGTGTTAGTTTAGATGGCAGTTCTTATTGACTCACCCTGTATATTTGCAAAACTATACAGTATCATCATTTTGAACAATACAACAAAAGTGTTTAAAAAATAAATATTTGTTTTGAAGGAGTGATTATAATGAAAAAAATTTTAGAACATCAATTTTTCTCAAAATTTAAGATCACTTATGTGTTTTTAAATGGGATCATATGATTTACTACATTGTTATTATAACTGAGAAAATGACAAATTTATTCATGTAGAACATGTTAATCTTAAGATGGTCTTGAACAAGGCAATGTCAAATTAATTTAAAAATGTGGTAGATTACGAAACTCGAAAATTCATAACCGATGAAACAAAATATATAAAGACAATTCAATTATAATTTCAATTAAAATTAGGTAGGACACACGATTATATGAACTTTTTTTCTCACTTTTGTGTTCCAAATTCAGCTGTCAACTTATATCCATATATTATGAGACACCCTATATATTCAATTGTTAAATATCATGACAGCATAATTGGCGTTCTGCAATGATCCATGTATAAGAAATGAATGAATACAATATTCATTAAACGACATTTAAAAAAAAATCACTTTGCTCACAATTAGTCCTGTTTCGTACACTAATATACAGGGTCTATTAAGTCGGTTGTTCCGATAGCTGAAGATGATTAGATTTCAAGAATTGGCTCACTATGCAGAGAGCGCATCTACTCGTTTAGTTATCAAGGTTAATTCACGATTGAACAGAGACAGCGCTTAAGTGGGCGATCATTTTAAAAGCTTACCGTGTGCTGTTAGCGATTGTTCGCGGTTTGGAAACCACCTAAAGCTTTGGGCCCCAGATTAACGACCATAACAGTCGTCCGTTAAATCACAACACGACAATTGATTAGAGAATTAATTGGATCTATGTATGTATGCAATGTTCAGCCCGTCACCGTGCAACACTATATTCCCTGCATTTCCCTGCAGCACAATGCGAAATTTTGACAGAAACTTGTAGCAATTTAGCTATATTATGTTGCCAGCCACAAATATGTTTGATCAATCGTGTCGATAGAATTATATGACACACATTCTCCTGTTTTCATGGGAAATTAACAATGTCCAGCGACTGGTATTTGGAAATAGTTGTGAAGGTAGATGTTATACTGTCTAAACACTTCAGCTACTTTATTCTGCTTTTTAACAAACCTCATTAGGGTGGCAACTCTTTTTCACCAATTATGACATTTTAAATACTTACAACATTCTCGTCTACATTACGGTGTTAAGAAATGTCAAATAATTGTAAGAAGAAATAATAAAAGAGAGACATACTTTTTAGTTGTAAAATATAAGAAGTCTTACTACTTTGATAGACATCGGTATACCTGCAGAAAGAATTCAAAAATAGAATGCAGGGTAGACTGAAATTTGTGGCACAAACAAGTAACTATTCTGCTGCTGAAAATAAATTGAAATCATGATATACACTTTTTTCGAATGGAGCTTTGTTTTCGAGAAAAATTAAATGGTCATTGGGGTAGACGTGCACTTATCTGAGATTCCTCGTAATGAATTTTTCTATAGTTCACTATCATGCTGTTTTGCACATGTTGGGACATAATGTCTTGTTTACAATCAGGATTAACTTTGGTTGATTGTTAAAGTGAAATACATTGATAGATTAATACGTGATTAAAAACTCAAAAACAAAATTTCATTATAAAAAATGTATTGTCTCATTCAGAAATATTCTGAGCCGTAGAATCAATTGAAGAGTTCATAAGAAAAACTTTATCGCATTAACTTTTAAGCAGATTTCGCTGGTATCGTAATTGCGTTGCACCATTCTGCCATTTAAAGTTTTTAGTACCATAGTACCATTTGATTCAGCTTTTATCGTTTCATTTGCTGTTTCCACGGTACGAAACTGTTTTCTTTCATAATTTCTGTTTCATCTGTTTAACTCCATAACTAAGTCTTTGTTTAATTTTTTTAAAATAATTGTCGTCCTCTCGCCACTGTAATTTGATGTATAATGTCCCTTATTCCCTGTTGTAACGTGTTTTGCTGTCGAAGCAAAGTTCGTGAAAAGCTGGTGGTTCATGTATTCTAATCTATTCAGAACTCATCAGAAGCTTTTCATACTTCATCGTAAAACTTGCTTTAAACAATCTTCCTCCTTAATAAACTCGTTTGCTCCCATGGTGCGCGTTCCTCCGCAAACATCCCATGTTGTCTGAATTTAACGATGGCATAAACTTTTCATTTTCCTTGATAATACAACTCTTAATGTTAATATCGAGGCGACGGACCTTTCACCGTGACGAAATCGTTACAGGATTAAAATTTATGCAACGAGTTAATGCACACGTTACGTTGCTTTGATGAAATTAAATGGAAATATAATATTCTTTAAATAAAAATTCATATGTCACTGCACGGACCCAGTCACGTAATTTGAATGGGCATAGGAGTTTATTAAAAAGTGCACTAATATCGTTGCACTTGGAATGAATGTGGGTCACATAACGGCAGACATTTTTATACCATTCTACTTTTCCGTCCGTCATTTTTTTTTATTTTCAACGAAACGGAAGCTGCCTCCTGTACCAATTGCGTGAGTCAGCCGTGTGTGTAAATCTGAAACTTCGTCTGTCAATGAACCAAAAGTTTCTATTTCACGTTTATGTGAATTTTTGGTGTAAATAATGAGAGTGAAATGGTATTGCGTTGGTTCAGAGCTTTAATATTGCAGAATTTTAACGTTTTATACCTTGTAAATTATTTCAGCTATGTAAATACTAAAATTTCATATGAATTAACTGTTTCTGAATACGCACTGCAAATTTGCTGAATTTCAGAGATATTAGGCAATTGCGGGGAATCGCCTGAGACGATGAGGCAATTGGAAGGAACTGAAAAGAAGGGAATGGATCTAGAGTGGGGAAAGCCGCTGCTCCAATGGCCATCACTGTATTAGCAAGCAGATTTTGGTTTTAGACCTCGTACAATTATACTTGAACCATAATTCTTCCATTCTCATAATATTCCATTCTACATAACTATTCAATTTCACAGTCTCAATCTTTTATTTTCAACACAATTAATTCGATTCAACCCCGTATTAAAATTAATAATTATTTAACCCTAGGACGCTATGGGTTTCAGGAGGTTTAAGGTCAGCTTGAGGGAGGGTTATTTTGAGTCCACATAAGCGGAAGTGTATTTATTTAAAAAACGAAGTTTCTTTATACAGGAAAGTAACATAAAACATCTAGGTACCCAGGATCTAGGTTCTCATTGGAAAAATAAAATATAAAAAATATGAAAACTAACGTTGAAACAAAAAGACAATGAAATTAAAAATACCTATCATACTAAGCTCCTACAAAAATTCCTTTTTAAAAAAACTAACGTAATTAAATCAAATTTGATGTGTCAGTCATTACTGACCGCCACGGCAGTCAACGTGTTAATTATGTAATGTATATTATTGTACAATAATAATACAGTAAGAATGGACAACGAATAATAGAAGAAAATAAAAAGTGCCTTCGTGTACTGCATACTTCCATAGAACAAACAGTTTTCCCCTTTCAAAGTGAACTGCCGGCATATATGTATACACATGTTTGTGTACCCTGAAATGCGGCTAGATCAATGCGTGCGATATGCACAACTTCCTTTGTCGGTTTTTCCGGGTGCATGCTGCAAATCTCGATCCCCTCACATTCCAGGCCTTCGTGTATACTTTCCATTAAAACCGATTCTTTTTGTAACGAAATAACGATTCCGTTGATTCATGTGGTTTGCTTACCCCAGAACATACAGGGTGTCCCCATAATCGCGATACATCCGGAAAAAGTGATTATCGGACTGCGGATATTTATGCAGATATTCATTTTCAGAGTTCAATATTTTCTATGTTAATGCAGCTAAATAATTGAGACTTTAATAGGACTGCACTTGCTGCTTGAAATGTTTGAAATATGTACTTTTTATTTTGTTAAGTTATTGAATGTTCATCATCGACCACTTTGGATATACTAAATTGCATAAACATCTGCACGTGATAGAATGACAGAGATGTGTATTGTGATGTAATGATACTAATCGGTTGCAATAGACTTCAAATGAATTGTTTCAAACGTATAGAAGTTTGTCGAAAATCAAGTTAAAGAACTGTTCAATTAGGGGAGCAAGAGTACCCAAGATTAATGTCCAATGTATGAATAATTAAAACTGCGTGCAAATGTTGAGTTATTTACGCTTGAAGTCACATGTAAAAATAATGGTACGCACGGGATAATGATCGAAAAGTTTTTTCGAGGAACACGGCTTTGAAAAATCGTCGAGCATGCAGGCACTCGATAAAAGAATACAAAGCAGCTTTTAAAATTTGTCCTATTCGTGCCAACATAAAAGCACTGCTGCGTACAGGGTCTTCGTTCGATGAGCTAAACAATTGTTATTAAATTGTTGCCCATTTTCGACAGAGTACCATGCGTCTCTAATCCTTCGAACGCTGAAGCAATATTTGCAATTTTTCAACGTTCCGGTCTCCATAAAATTCGACAAAAACTCAAAAGGTTTTCAGTACGCTTACAAAAGCGAAATCGTGGAAAAATAAGCCAAAGCTTTTCGTCTTTTGTCACAGGCCATTCGGTTTTGTAACGACGAACGAGAAACACCGCCAGTGTACCAAATTTTATAATATTGGGTGTGTGCAAAAGTTGTACCCGTTTTTCATGATGCGAACTACATGTAAAAAATTTAAATAGTAAGTGCGATAACAGCATGTGTAATCTTACTATCATAATAAAGAGACAGAGTTTGTTTGTATGTTCGCAAAAATCTCAAAGACTACTAAACCGACTGTTATGAAAGTTACATAATAGCTTCTTTACATTTTCCGGAGTGGTATAAGCTATATTTTATCGCGAAATAAAGAATATATCGAGAAAAAAAAACATGGGACTATTTTTTGTCGTTGTGCCGGCGAGCCGCCCACGGGGGCATAGTAGATCCACCTAATTGCGGGTGGTCATCTGCTCTTTACCCCTGCTGTGGAGGGAGGGGTGTAACAATGATTTCACTACAAACCGCTATTGTTCATTACCGCCATCGTTCGCATATCTTAACACGTTCGCTACCAGCGTCACATAAGTGTGACGCGTCGATTCTGTTTTGAGAGCTCGACGTCACACATGTGTGACAGAGATAATTGATACAAATAAAGCGTGATCTGTGGTCGATGCTTTTCTCGAATCGATCATGGTAGCGAACGTGTTAATGAAAGTTTTGACACTTTACTGACATATTATAGCGTGTCTGGCCAGGTACGGCAGTTTCCACTGTGGTACTCAACGTGTTAAGAACTAATTAATAAGTAAGTATTGACACTAAACTAGCTGTGGCATTGTATCGTGCACAGAAACAGTTGTATAACTAGCGGTTTGCAATGAAATCGGTAACGCATGGCACCTGTCAGGTGCACGTGCGCTCGTTCAATTTTCAAACTAATTCTTCAGAAAAATGAAGCTTCGTAGAATAAAAAGTTATTCCATCATTTTGACTTATTTTGAGCCGTAAAATATCAGATAATACTGTTTGAGCGCTCCGGGTGCAAGCCGTGTCCAATAGGAAAATGTTCCCAGCGTTTCGCCAGCATTGCAGCTAAGCTTCATCAGGGATTCGAGGACGCACTGATACTGAGGTACGTCAGGATGTTCACTCTTAAGTACCCATGCTCGTGTTCCGGATCGCTGAATCAACCAATCAGTTTTTAATTGGTCTATCAAGTAAAAAACGGGAGAATGGTGCTTCAGGTGGGGTTGAGGTAGTAACTCGTATCTCTATTGATGTTGTTAGGGTCTTTCATTATTTCTAATGTTTCCTATATTTGCGGAGAAAGCAGCCTTGGCATTTGGCTAAGATGTTTGTTCTATCAAACAGTATCTTATGCCTTGTAGGTAACTGATGTTCGCCTACTGCTGATTGCATGTGCCCTAATCTAGTAAACCTCTCATGTTCCTTAATTCGAGTGCTCACGCTCCTCCCAGTTCCTCTGTTACAGATGTTTCCACAAGTACAGGGTATCTTGCAGACTCCTGATGTCGAGAGAGACGAAAAAGGGTCCTTAGGGGAGAATTTGGTCAATCTTTGTATGAGTTTAAAAAATAGTTGTTATATTGCTACTTTGGTACCTTCAATACATGGGAGGAAGATGATTCTGTCCTCTTGGTTCCAGCATTCCTTTTATATTGCGTTCAATTTTGTTTATGCTGAACCATTGTGAACCAGTGCGTTTTCAATGCGGTCAAGTTCAGAGTCTAACTGTTCTTCCTCGCAGATGTTAATGGCACGATTGAGTAATGAACACGGGTACTTAAAAAAGTAAACATTCTGATGCACATCAGTATCAGTGCGTCCTCAGGCCCCTTAAGAAGCTAGATTCAATGCCGACGAAATGTTGGAAACATTTTC
The DNA here is from genome assembly GCA_916610135.2 of Macropis europaea. NCBI lineage: Eukaryota > Metazoa > Arthropoda > Insecta > Hymenoptera > Melittidae > Macropis > Macropis europaea. The sequence continues at coordinate 14,138,001 of OU744344.1, read as the reverse complement.
CTATTGGGCATAACTTACGCCCGAAACTCTCAAACACTATTATCTGTAATGAACCAGGCTGTGAAAGCCTTAAAACTTCCATAGATTCTTCCACACCCCACTTATTCCACACTTTATGGTCCACGGCGTATTAAACATTATAATGGCGTAGTTTTCTTACAGAGTTGTCTTATCTATGGACTCCTAGAGAGAGAGAGAGAGAGAGAGCTGGACTCTCTCTCCTTTGGAGACACCCTGCATAAACAGAAGACTTGGATACGATTGACTCGGCAAAAACCGGCACAGTTTTCATCTCGATAGCGACGAATAACCGAACGAAGCCGGTGGTGGAAACGGATTTATTCGTATTCGACGTAAATCAATTGGAATCCGGTGAATGCTTGGGCAGTGCGGGGAAATAGGTAAGCGGCGGGAACAAAGCTAGACAAACAAAATGACGCTATTCTTTAGGGCGAAGTGTTCGGTGTGATTCCAATTTCTACACTTGACTGCAAATATTGGCGCTAACACGATTGGCGCGTGCCGTGTTTCAGGTTTTACGTCCGGCTCCTTTTGTGCCGCTTCAATTAAAAACAGATGTAGCTGCGGAATGCTCGCCTGCGCTGTGTGCGTGTCCACACATCGCGTGTTGCTTTCACCTTTCAAACGACCATTGTTTCGTGCAAATATTTCGCTATATATTGTGCGCTTTTTCTGCTCTGAAAACCGCCCGATTATTACTACTCACGACGCTTCTACAGAATTTCTATGCGGAGAGTGTGGCGGACTTTGTCCTGCAACCGACGAAGATTCTTCAATCTGGAGATGATGAGACGGGAAAAAGCAATAGGCTGCATCCCTTAATATAGAGTTTTCAAAATACAGTTTTATTAACCCTTCCAGTACTATGGACGCACATATGCGTTTGCCAAATGTCACCCACACTGACTATGGACATATACACGGTCGTCTGTGAGTGTTAGGACACTTTTAACCTTTGGCGAGTATGTGATATTTCACCTAATTTTTATATTTCTGCTGTTTTTTTAGTAAATTAACACACGTTGACTGTCACCGTGAGAACAGCCATCTATAGTCGGACACAATATAAATTTCCCGTTTCTATGTAAATCGTGAAGGAAGAAAATGTTTAATTACTCAACGTTGTACATGCGCACCTAAATTAATGTTGCAATATTATACTTGTTCAGACTATAATAAAACTTAATAGATATTTAATTAAATACAATTTAGAGCGCCGGTCATCGGTGACCACCATGGCAGTCAACGTGTTAAACACGCCCTTACCTTTAATAATTCGTTACGTTAAAGGAATTCAAATTACTTCTTTCTGCAGGAAACTTTGTAACAGGTTGAGTGCCGCTGTAGAAAATCCCGTAACTAGTCAGATACACTAAAATCGCTTGTTATTAACAAATATCGTTGCATGTATGAATATTTATCTATTTGGTAATATACGTTTTGTTTTATACTGACATTGTGATATCTAAATTTAACATTAGAAAGTAAGAAAAGATAACTCAATGCACCTTACACGGTCTTCTGTCCCTTTAACACGTTGAATGCCACAGTGGAAACTGCCACACTCACTCAGACACGATGTAATATCCTATTTCAAATATGAATCGTGAAGGAAAAGAATATTCTACTTTCTGAACGCGTAGGTATCACTTTATACTATTATTACAATATTAATATTACCCCCAAATTTTGTAAGAATTATTAGTTATTTAATGAAAGAAAATTTGAGGTGCCGGACACCGGTGACTTCCACGGCGGTCAACGCGTTAAACGCCGTGTTGTATTTGTGTACAGAATAGCGGTGAGCCCATGCCCACTATTTAACATTAATTTCCAATACTATAAGTAATTTTGCGGCAAGGTTTTTTTAACAAATGTCGACCGATCCAGAAGTGTAGACTCACCCCTCAAAGCCACCATCAATAATTTTTTTACATCCTGTACAAGAAGGGAATCGTATTTTCTCTCTGTTAATCTGTTCTCGAATAGTCTATGTTTTATTAATACGTTTTTATTTGTACACATGACTTCCAATCCTTCATTTTCATCGAATAAAAGCAGAACTATGTCAAATAAAAGGTGCCAGCCAGAGGTGTTGAAAGTAAATTGGAAAATGACTCTAGAATCGCAGGAAGAGAAAAAGGGAGGTCTGCTGTCTGTGACCATTGTTCAGTATGTATTGCGTTCGTTTTAATTGAAAGGATGCATGGCATACGTGAAACCTAACAAACGGCACGTGCCGGCGATCTAACTTCAATATTTGCACTCTAGCATGGATATTGAGATGGAAATGAATCGGATGAATGCAGGAATGAGAATTGAGAATAACAAATAAACACGTGCAATGCAGACTGCCCTGCAAATAATAATCAGAATCTGGGACTGCTGTGAATAAACAAAACACAAATCAAAAGCGTCAACTACAGTTTTTTATTCTTTACTTCATGTTTATGTGAAAAAATGCTGAAGACTTGTCAGAGAAATTTAATTTTATAAACTTCTTTGTAGTCAGACGCTTTTTTGGTGTGTAAATATATAAGCAATTCCAAATTTATCTTCAGTTACACAAAGCTTTTTTTTTCTGCTATTCAAAGTACAATGTGAAAATTAGTGCCAAGGTAGACCTGACATCTCTCGATTTTTATTAATGGAATAATGTTATATTTCTTGTCTATTCAGATGATGTAACCATACAAACGTTAACATACATTATGAATTTGATTATTAGTATAAACAATTTGATTGTTCAAAAAACATAACTGTGTGCGTCGTAATGTAGTAATATAATAATTTCTGTGTAATCTATCACAATTGCTCCATAATCTATAACAATTGTGCTATAACAATTATACTGTAACAATTGCTCCACAACAATTGTACTATAATAACAATCGCTCTATAACAATTGTGCTACGACAATTGCTCTATAGCAAGTGTACTATAACATTTCGAGATCGGCGCTCAAGACTCACCTTTTTATACAAACTGTTCCTATCATTCAACCAAATTGTCGTCGACCTTTCCAAAAACTTTAGCTGCTGTTCATCCGACAACTTAACAACCTTCTTACTTAAAAAAAAAACGAAGAAACGGAATACCCAATTTATGCCTGCGCATTCGACAACATTGGCGCCACAAATGAACAGTTTAATTTTCCAAACATAAATAGCCATCGCCGCTGGTCTCATGTATTTACCTCTGTGCCAAGACGCAAACAGAACTAGCTCCGGGAAGCGTTGTTCGCGTCGTTCCAATTCCCCGAGCAAATCCACGGGAACGGCACAGGGAAGAGAAAAAGAGAGCGAGAGGGAAGATTAAAAAGAGTTTGCAATTCAAACAAAAGTAGGAGAGGCACCGGGGAACGGGAAGTCGGAGTCCACAAACATCTCCACGATCGGCACAATATGACTTCCCGATCTTCTGGCAACTTCGATCGGAAAGAATCGCGAAGAGGTGGGGTAGTAAGTACCCCAAGACTTCTTCCGTTGTCCCCGGGAGGAGAATTAGCGGTCGGTGAGTCGATAAGACGGTTTATAAAGGAGAAGAAACGAATTTCGGCGAGTTGGCCCCGTCTTATTTCGGATGACCTCCGATCGTTTGTCCGTCAAAGGAGGCACGAAACGCGCGCACACGCCCTGGGAAACCCTTGCCACTATAACCGAGTGTTTACCGTGTTTGCGGTATTCTCACAGGGATCGCTTAACACCCGTTTACGAACTACTTTATCGCACGAACGGGACGATCAAGTTCTACGGTTCACCTTTGGAGTAGTGCGCGAGGAACGGCAACCCCTGGGCAATAAAAGCATGACACGGTATTGCCCGGTTACAAGGCAGAAGATCTGTTCGGTTACAAGCAGACTCTTGATTTTTATGCAAACATATTGGGCTGTTCCAAAAGCTCGAAGCGAAATTTCATGAAACTTAACACGGTGACTACCACAGTGAAAACTCCCATACCTGGTCAGACACGCTATAATATGCCAATAAAAGGTCAAAACTCTCATTAACACGTTCGCTACCATGGTCGATGCGAGAAAACCGTCCACCACACACCACGCTTTATTTTTGTCAATTATCTCTGTCACACATTTGTGACGTCGAGCTCTGAAAACAGAATCGACGCGTCACACGTATGTGGCGCTGGTAGTGAACGTGTTAATGGAAAATTTTAACATTTGTAATGTTAAATGAGAGGGTACCCCGCAAAGTCGTGTCCGCTTCTTGATGTCGTCTTTGGTTCCTCCTAGAACGATCTAACCTTTTTCTTAATATTGTTCATTTAGGGTTGTCTAGAAATTATTATTACAATAGTGTAATCTGCAATAAACATCAGACTCGCAATTTGTTGGACCCCTACACTCTCTAGGGCATTACTTCTCTTCTTTATTTTTGGGTTACGTCTTTGGTTATGCAGGGTGAGGCATCTAAAACAGGCCACCTGAGTAACTCGCCTGCTTCTGGTGATAGAAAGAAATGTATCAGGCCAATCTTGCTTGGCTTCAAGGTGGGCACAATGCGGTTTCAATAGTTTTTTAAATAATAGTTGTTTAAACATACGCTATTCTACTAAGGGCGAACAAGTACAACATTTCGCTTAAAAAGGTAGAATTGACCTTGAAACCCCTGAAGACCCTACTCCTACAAAGAAATTATTAGTGGGATGTTATGGCACCATCAGTACCATATAACTTTTGTAAATAGAGTGTTTTCATATCTCTAAAAATAACGGATATATTTCGAGTGGTCGAAGTAACTGCCCCACCCTGTATATGCACCCTTCACAGTCAAAGAGTTAATATTGGGACAGTGCAATATTTCAGAAATTGTTGTCCTCTACGGACTGTCAAAAAAGAAGGTGGCAGAATTTGGGAACATGTAGCTTTTGCAAAGAAGAACCAAGAAAAGTTAAATCAATATAGGTCTTAAAATTAACCCTCTATGTCGCTTTGCAAGCGCTATATGCTTCCAAAGTTGTGAACCCTTCTTTAACATCTAGTTATATGTAGTTATAATTCTAGTTGTAAACAGTTAGATCATTAACTGTTTTGTTAGCCGTTACTTGCATACATTCATCATAAACTAAAAGTTACAACAATTATTGTAGAGTTATTACAATAAAAAAAACAAAAATGATTAATTGTTAATAAATGTATCTTTGAGTGAACAGTAGAATCCATTTATTTTGAACATATTACAACTTATTTTAAAAATACCTTTGTTTGTGGCTTAATTATAAACATAATAATGTTCATTATTGAAAGCATACGTAATGGATTAGTTGAAGTCCCTTTTGAAAGTATAGTGAGTAGAAAAACAACGGTTCAAAATTTAAAACATCATGCAATAATTTAGATTTAAATAAAACAAAGATATTCCATGACATCCGGAGATATTGGCACATGCACATATATTATCTTTTCTTAATTGGTATGCTCTTTTTATCTTCGGGCTTTACGTCGCATCTACTGCTAGGTCATTAGTGACGAACTTAGGTTGATTATCTTTCACATATCATAGTTATATAATGAAATTGAATAAAATTATATAGCGCGAAGTATACGTTAGCTTAGATAAAAATTTCTGAATTTTTATTCTAATCTGTTTTTCGTTAAAAGCTCTAAACACGTAATGAATAAATATGATTAGACAAAAAAGTTAAATCACCATTTCCAATTTTAATAAATTCATTTCCGGGGAATTTTGATTGAAATCGTAAATAAGTATATTCTTGGAAGAATAGTTCCTTTCCTAAAATGCAAAAACACAATATTTGCCACGCTATTCGCGTAAGAAAAACAATCGACTCAACTTCATTGGAATTTTCATCGTTCGTAGAACAGTTTACAAGATCAGCATAAAAATGGTCGGAAATACCGAGAAGTTTAATATTAGTTTCATGCCATAACGTTCATTATACCTTTGTTTACTAACAAACGATTCTGCATAATAGCAAGTACAGCTACCAGTAACAGGAATAAACAACTGATTCATAATGATTCGCGATAGCATTTCACAGTGGGAAAGCTATTACGACAATAAGCATATCTATCAAATTTTTATTGGACTTATCGTTTGTGTTATTCACATCCGTTGATGATTAAATGTCAGCGTTTACTGTGACATAATCATGAATCTTTAACCTTCGCATGTCGTTCGCTACGGTATAAATGAAGCAGAACGTACATTCGAGTTTAATTGGACACTTGAAATCGTTAGACATCGAATCGTGCGACAGTTTCCAGTTTCAGTGACTAATTTACGATTTTCAAAACCATGAGGTTCACGGTGGTTTCCGTTTTCATCTGCGTTCTTTTCGTAAGTAAACCAATACGAAAATAATAAAATCGATGCATGGATTCGAGGAAATCGTCCAGTCGTGTCTGCGATACAAAGTTTATTGAATATTTAATAACAATAATAACGACTTACAATAAAGTTTATTGAATATTGAATATTAAATTATTCAAACGATTACAAAAGTTTATTGAATATTTCAATGTATAATATAGAATTCGTTTTTTTACTATTTGTTATAACATGAAAAATTGTTTGAACAAAACGTGCAATATATTTTCATTCTCCAAGGCCTATAAATTGTTAATTGGATTGTTTCCAAACTATCATATTTTTGGGTAATAAATATTCATAAGTATTTATATAAATCGCTTGAATAAAAACGTGTAATCTACTTTCTACTTGAGACCAGTAAAGTGTTAGTTTCTAAATTGTTTTGCCCTTCTGGCAACAAATATTTATAAAATTTCTGTACGTGGAACAGCAGACTATAGCTAAATCGTTTATGTACATGATGTGTTATTATGTTTCAGACAATTGTAGCAGCAAGAGATGACAAACAGTCAGATGTGATCGGCGGGTTACGGAATACCTTTTCAATCAGCTCAGCAGATGTTGAAGGATGCCTCAACAAGATGAAAGCGGTATACAGTACGTAATATGTTAATTGAATTTCCTACGATTACGAGTCTATCATTATTAACGCAATAACATTTCGTGCATAGATCTTACTTATTTTATGATACATATTTATCAACTTTGTAGGAAACTAGCAATTTGATTGAGTCGGGGTGTTGAATAAGAGTTCAAGCCCAAAAATCACATTCTGAGATATCTGAAAATATAGTGTCACCTTCCGTGTATCATCAACGACGTTGATTGTATAGTGCTGTTCCAATTTAAACACGTTTATGCTAACCCAGATGAACGTTTATACATGTCTAACTATGGTCAAACTTTGTTCATTCATTTTCAATAATTAAAATAAAACCATTGGACATGTACTGTTCTTCGACTCACCGACTCAGTTATAAGTAGACTATGATATAGATTTTAAATTAAACAAGTTGAACAGTTCATTATACAGGGCGAGTCACGCAATTGGAACGGTTCATAACTCGAGTTTGGTTCGAGATAAAAAAAAGTCATAAAGAAAAAAGTTGAATGGTATAAGAATGTTTATTTTTCTTCAAGCTCAGTTTTTTTTATAAATGCAATGATGCGCCTGAAAAATGCAAATGCATTATGTTTTTCTTCTTCTTATCATATTTGACATTCTACATGCAGTTAGCGAAAATTGACGATGTATGTATTTTTGTTTTCTGTTATATCATGTACAAAAATTCCGTTACCTTTGCGTTTAAATAAATCTAGTTAATGTGTTATTAACATGTTGACTACCGTGGCGGCCATCGTTGATCGACGCATCAAATTGTATTTAATTAAACAATTATTAATTTTAATACGATTTTGAATAGAATTAATATTGTGATCAAAATAGAACGTGGTGGCTGTGAAATTGAATGTTTACATACTCATTTCCATCGCCAATTTTATTCGAAACGGAATATTATAGTATGTCTGATCAGATATGGAAGTTTTCACTGCGGCAGTTAACGTGTTAATTGCTGTCTTAATCCGTTAGTAAATCTGTATTTATCCATCACTTGGACTAACACTCACTTAAACCAACAACATGCAACTGTACATTTTTATCTGTGGAAGTGTTGTAATTTATATAAAGTAAGTGAAAAAGCATTTTATTCATTTTGTAGGTGATTTCGTAGCATTCGAAAGTTCGATAGGCGAACGCGACATGAATGCAATGAACTCAACAAGTGTAAGAAGAGCTACCTGCGCCGTAGCTTGTTGTGCACAAATTCAGGGTTCGGTAAGTTTATGATGCTTAAATAGATTTTTAAACAAATATGTTTTTCAGCGTTGAGCTTATAAAATTCTGTTTTCCCCCTGATTTCTATTTACATGCTTACATATTTAGTACAGAAAACTTTGCCCAGAGAATTCTATTCAATATTTTCTGTAGAAATTGTTACATTTTCATTGAAAATTTTCTTTAAAATACAGTAAAATGTACTATTCATTTTTCAACGATACACTCGAATCATGCATTCTTACGAACATTCGTTGAACGTTCTAATTTCTAATACGATGATTAGTCGCGTACATTAAATAAGCTCACACAAATTCTTGAAATGATAACGTAAAAAACTAAGAAATACACGATGCATCGATGAAGTAGTTGTTCCACAATGATTCATATAAAAAATATTCAACATGTTAAACGATTAAATAATATTCTTGTTTCGCTTCATCGGCATTATTATTATTATTTCTTTCACAAGGATTCGTAATAAAACTGAAAGCCATGTAACAATGAGTTTTAAGGTATTTGAAATCGATTTTCACCATAACAATTGATTTCTTCGACATTATCGCTTCTTAAAATTTGAATTTCTTTTGTTTCTGTTATTTTAGATGTCAGGTGCACAGCTACAATTAGCAAACATGCATCGTCTCGTTAAAGAATGGGATCCGCCAGCGGACGTGATAAACAAAGTTCTAAAGATGTTAAACACATGCTATGACAGAGGTATGCAAAATAACATTTTTCAAACTATTTTTATATTACATTCGCACTATATATGTTGTTTTGTCACGAGACTGGTTATTGAATTACACTCATACACACAAATTCAGGAATATTCCAACTGTTTTTTCTTATGTCTTGCTTATACGGGGTGTTGAAAAGGAATTTTGTTATTAAATTAAGCATTTCATTAACCTCTTCAAGGATAATGACAGATACATGCATATTCCGTATTTGTAATTCTTTTAGCTCTATGAACCCGTACATGAGTTCCGGGAAATTGTGCTTCCTGTGCTATAGGCCACCATACTGTCTCTGAGCGTAGATGTTTGTTGTATCTGTATATTCATGTGAATTATTATGTCAGGGTACCTGATTAAAATCTCTACGTGTTGTTAAGAATTTCCCAGTTCAATAATATTTAATTAGTAATATTAATAAGTAACTTAACAGTCGATAGCATACGCATTAGAGTGATGAAGTATTTAGATCAATGTGCATTCAAGCGTATAAAACATTCAGCACACAGCGATCGTTTCTTTCTGCCAGCTTCAGAGTTAAAAGGGTTACTTCCGGGTTAATGCATTAATAATTATTATATATTATTTTCTTGAAATTCTCGAATTTTCTTACAATTTTTTCTTCTTTTTATTTAGTAGATACGCATTCATAATGCGCAAATAAAAATTTATCGCAGGTGATATTAAAGTATCGTATAAATTTTTGCATTCATAAAGATTTTTTTTCGAAATCGTTCACTTCGTGCGGATAGTCGACAAGACCATTTAAAAACTACATTATCCGAACGCCCATGGGCGTTGTCCGTACCGAACCCGGATCCACACGAAAAACTTACAAAGCACCCACATTAATATTAGAAATTTGTTTATGAACATTTTCTGTTACTTTTTGCCAGAGCTGTACGCTCCCTAAATCTTAGTCCTCTCTTTTCAACACTCCGTATATGTATTAACATTAAATTAAAGGACATATTGGCATTTGTTGTATGAGAGAATGAGTGAACTTCTGATATGTATTTATTTTTGACTGCATGCACAGGAGACTATTCTTATAGAGAAAAAACTAATATGGTAATAAGTGAAATGAATGAATTTTAATAACTATTCGATAATCAGTAATGTATTTTATGTTTCAGTGAAAGGCATTACCAACGAGTGTGACGTAGTTTACAAATTTGTGGAGTGTGTATCTTTGGAAGCTTAAAGAACAAACATGTATTATGTATTGTACATTTTCTTATTCGATGTACTATATTCATTCTTCTGTTACTATTGTTGATTAAAAGCGGTGTAATTAGAGGTTGCTTTGATCTTGTACTAAAGACTAAAAAGTGTATCGTTTTCGACCAATACAACAGTGAATGTATTAAATAAATAAATACTCGTTACTCTAATATGTTTCGTTACATTTTTCCGCCTCAACCAAAGAGTAAGCCTTCAAATTCATGTAACCAATTAAATTTATCATGCGGACGCATCGAGAGTACTATTTTTGAGATTAATAAAGCGAAAATTAATTTCCCTAGAAATCTAGTCGAGGAATTGGGACTTTATGAAATGATCCATTGGAATTAATTCCAATTACCTGGCGAATCATTTCTAAAGCTTAATTTCGGCGTGAATAGTAATTCACCTGTCTGAGCGACACCCACTATACGTAACTATGCGATATTTGCAAATTTCAAGAGGAGCGCCCGCAATTAGGTTTCAAACCGCGATTGACGTTCAGATCACCTAACCATGAAGTTTCCTACATCCAAAACAAACTGAAAGAAGAATTTCCTTTTGTAGTCATTGCTACTGAGAGTACTACTACACATTTAAACAATTAAATGCTGTGTTAGGAGAACATTGCTCCCATTCAGTATAAACAGGCAGACACAACCAAAATTCAAATTTTCTCAAACGTGTATCACAAGCTTTGTTATATTGTTTATTGCTCAATTCTTAATTTTGTTACTTTTATTGACGTGTCTAAGAACAAGTTAGACCTGACAAAATATTGCCATCATTTACGTGAATTTTCTGTGCGGAATTCATCCTGAACTACGGCATATGCTGGTGCAAACATTCACGCTACAAAAATTGCTTATCATTATTATTCGAGCAATTTTTTAATTTATATTAGAATAAATTACTGGGATAAGTAATCACGTACTATTCGAGTACATAAATAGAATAATTTTAAATACGTAGAATAAAAATAAAATATTCTAACTCATTTGACTAACAAGTTCAGAGAAGTATTTATTTATTATAAAAGCAAACTATACGTGGTAATGTAAACTACATGATAATTTCCTATCATGAAAACGATACAAGTACGATGAAACATGTTCTGTTCATTGTCCTCATTCATCTACTGATTTCATTAACGCGTTTTTATCGTCGTGATTCATTTTCCCTTCGGCCGTGCATTCGATGAAAGGCCAATCAAGTGCGACTTGATTCTGATCACTTCCAGTCGTCCCAGCTTGAGATTCAGCGAGAATTAATCGAAGAATCCGAGTCATACGCGAGTTTTGTATCTCTGACAATTCGATTCGTAATCAACGGACACCCAATAGAACTCCTTTCGAGCTTCTTTGTCCCGCGAAACAAAGACTACGTTCGACTTGGTGTAGCAAAGGGAAAGAAATAAAGATGGGGTAGGAGAGGGCCTTCTTGGAGCGATTCAGCCGATCAGCAGAATTCTTCATCGAATTACTTGCGCCGCTGAAGATCTTGCCTCCATGTCGAACTTGATGATACCGAGGAATGCCGGTAGCGGCTCGAGGAATAATGCCTGGAATGTTGGAATGCACAGTGGCCGCTGTGAATAATGTTCAATGACTTTACACCGTTAGAACACTACGAGGAATCCATGTTCGATTACCTGACGTCCACGTGCCCTGCTGGATAGTCGCCGTTTAATGAGTTGACAGCAATTTCCATGGATTCATTAAAATATAATATGCGTAGGTGAAGGTTTTATTCTACCACTACGCGCAAGCTCTGTTCAGCATCAACACACAGAAGTATCGGATTGCTGCATAGATTCCTGTGAATGTCTTGTTATAAAAGTAAAGTTTATTATTTCACACATCAATCGTTTTTATTAATCGAAGTATGCTCCGTTAGCTTTTACAAGGTTTGGCCGACGAATAATACAAAAAAGAAGAGAGAGGAAGGTAGAGAGAGGGGCAGAGAGGGGGAGAGAAACGGGGTGATAGAGGGAGAGTGAGGAGAGTTTCTCTGTAATTTCTAGTGCACAGTATAGTTAAAAAATTTCAAATTGTTGAACCTTGAAATCATTCAAAGTATAACCGTATAAATAATTAAATTTTGTTATCATATGAAGGCCTGCAAAGACAATATACTTCATTCAGCAATTTTCTTCGAACATCAAAGATTCAGCATCTGCTGTAAGTGGCAGTTTTTAGTGACTCACCCTGTATACAAATGTAGAAAATTTGAAAAAAGTTCCTATCTGTGGGAGAAGATACTTTGTCGATTTTTGATAAAGCGTTTTCCTATACAGGCGATATTTCGAACGGCTTTTATCCAACAAGAACGAGCTTTTTGTTCAGTCTTCTGCGGCAAGGGAATTCTCGCGATAGAACGAGAACGTCGTTGACAAGCAGACACGAAAGAACTCCCAAATTAATACTTATTCAAGTGGTCGAAAAAGTAGTAGTCCGTGGAGGAATCAAGCTCCACAGAAGCACGGCGTTAAACTCTGTGACAGGAAGAAAGTTCGAAGGAACTTTTCCCGAAAGTTATGTGGAACAAGGTATTAACGTAGATAGCCGGTGAAGCTCTGCTTAGGAACAGATATCTCTACTGGCGGAGTTTGCATCTTTCAAGCTGGGAAGAAAAATCAGTTTTCTGTGAAAGTTACATCGACTCATACACAAGCAAGTTATAACCATTTTGCGAAATTCTCAATTGTTGCATGTTTTTCTCAAAGCTTTCACAGTTGCTGACGTGATATCACGTTCTTTTTTTTTTCTGTTTGTAAATTCTAGCCAGTTGTCGAGGACGCCGTACTGTATTTTATCATATATTTTTTAACGCTTTGGTTAATAAAAGGTTAATAAACTTTGACTAATTTTGTTGAACTTTTTTCCAATTATATTTATTGAAAAATTAATTCGTAGCTAGTGAACAAAGGAAAGGTAAAAAGTCTTTATTAGTAGTTCTTCTTAAAAAACAATTTTACCGTACGAAAAACTAATTTTTTTCAAAATTTTATTAACGCAAGTTTGTAGTGCTTATTGTACTATTAAACTTTTGACTGAAGCATTTTTCTCTGTCTCGTGTACATCAAAAGTTACACGCGAAAAAGTGGGAGTGTCTACTTTACTTCGAGGTTACTTTTCAACCTATGAACCCACCAAGTTTCATTCCAATCGGTGAGCAAGGGTTCGCGGTGTTCCCTTGTGGGCAATCTAAAATTTTCAAGGACACTATTGGAGCACCTATCGAAGGTATTAAATCAAGTTTTGCTGTTTCAATATAATTTTTTTTTTACGTTTTGTATAAAAATGAACCAGAAATCGTACCATTAAGTCATTTTTTTAAATTCACCCTACTTCATGGAAATACACAGTGACTTTTGAGGCATCTGTATAACCAGCCTGGTGTTCGCTACTATTGCTATAAAATATAGTTCATTTTTTAAATATTACTGTTAACTGAAGTTTCATATAGCAGCATCCAGAATTATGTAGTTCTCAGGAAACTGAAAATGAAAGTAACAGAACGACCCGTTCTCAACGCACAATATTGTACAGAGGTATAAAAGGAGACAATGTAATAAGCAAAGAAAACCCGAAATCGTCTCGACCGAATAGAAGAAAATCAAATAGTCTCGTTTCTAGTTCCAGGGCGTATATTGCGAGTTTCACACTTTACTGTGAAAGGATTGAAAAATAGTGGCAGAGGGAACTGTATCCACTGAATCTTCGTTATAATAGTGTGCAAACTCCAAGGGCGCTACAAGTACTCTTCGAGGTGTTAAATGTAAAAAAAGAAATGTAAGTGAATCATGGCGAATAATCCGTGGCTTTAGCAACAATAAAAATGAATTTTCGAGAAAACAGACCGTTACCGACGACGGAGGAAGGTAATAATTTTTTCCGCGCATTTTCACGCGGACCTCAAAGTACAATATAAATTGTCGCTGAATCCTCGAGAAAAATGCTGGTGGTTAATATTCCTGCAGATGCAATGGAATTCCAGTGTCGTGGAATTCCACTGCGACGGTGGAATACATTGAAATTAATAACATCATTTATATAATAATAAATAAACCAGTAGGGGTGAATCGTGACATGTTTTCTGCATTGTAAGTCATGCGTAGAGGATATTAAAAAAGTAATATGTTGTATTATTTTTATATGTTATGATACATAACGTGTGATAACATTTTTATATAACATATATTTATTTTATATGTTATATTATTAACAGTTATAATGTTCATGTGTTTAAATTTGATGGACATTTATAAAATGCATGAGTAGTGCATGCAGAATTGTTATTTTATAATCGTAATAAGTGGAGTAGATACAATTAAAAAAAAATTTTATCTTAAATTTCAGGATTAAAACTAATTTAATATTATGAAGTATTAAAAATTTGAAATAATATTTAATAAAGTTATTTTTGTTATAACTCTTTTACAGTCCTTCAAACGGCCTATCTTTGTATAATGTTTCTTTTCTTATTTATACCCATGGAATATACTGAGAAAGTTTAATCGGAAAAATTGGAACACACTGTATGTTTGCAATAATAATATATTTAAACGAATTATTTTTCAAATATATTGTTACAATCTTTATGTAGAACGTTTAAAGAAGCTATACGAATTTTACAGATATTTTTTAAGACTTTCACATACTAAAGAATTTGTCGGACTCAAATGACCCACTTTCACGGTTTAAAGCTGCCAAAAATACGTTGACGGGGTGAGGGTTAATGTCGATTTCTGTTGAACCACCCTGTATAGCTATACACCTTACTAAACAAACATAAACGTATATTCCTGAATAATATTTGTGTTGTCAGCTGACGATGCTCTGGTCTAGAAACCTCGTAAACTCCCTTCTTCATGCACCGCTAGCTCCCCGTGTCCCTCGATCGTCAGCCTAATAAAAGATTTTAACATCTCCTGTAATAATACGCTCCATAAAATCTGTACAGAAGTCGTCCAAGTGTATCGAGAAGATCACATTATCGATAGTAATTAAACCATGGCCCCGATAAAATTATCGAACTGTCGTATCCGCTCCCAGGAGAAATATCTTCGGTTTCTCTGGAGTTATATTTCCGGGGTTGTTGCTTTCTATCAATAAATGTCATGTCTTGGGTTGTTAATTCGTGGCCTGTTGGTTCTGTTTAGTTCACAGTTGCAACTGTTCAATAGTTGAGATCATTAAGTTTCAATACACATTTTAAAATCAATTTGAATGAACCCTTTGAGTCTTTAAACTTCCGGGAGGAAGCGTATAAAATCTGCTAAAATTTTCCCCGGTGGAACACGTGATAAACTGAATATTTTATTATAACAGTATGTATAATGTCAATTGTTCAGATATTTTTTGTGCTGTGGAACTCTACATACGCAACGAAACATATATATTTTGATAAAATAGGCGGAGGTGATAATTCATCCTAATACGTACAGCGGCGTGCAGAAGTTTCCGGGTACTTTAATTTTCTATTTTTATATACAACAGTACTTTTATTTTATAATTTTATATAGAGAATTCACAGCAGCATTATCTCATACAAATTATAAAAATATGGACAAGAGATTTATGTAATTTCTTTTTAATAATAAAATACTTATTATCCATATTACTCGTTATTAAGGAACTACAACGTTCAGTCGGTACCCGTTAGCTTATACCAGAGTTTCTTTTCTTAAAAATAAATATTAATTAACCCCTGAAGCACTGCTCGATTTTTAGTTCTTCTCGATTCGCGGCTAACAAGTATTTGAAAGTTCGATACGAAGCAGTATATTATATAAATTGTTGATATAGGTATACATAAAACATCGACTATATTCCCTTTAGGCGGTACATACTACTTACAAGTACCAAGCCATTATAAACGTTGGCGTATAAAAAAAATTAAAGCTTTAAATTCAACAAGAATCTTCCAAACCTTTCGTGTTTTTTTCTTGTTGTATAATTATAATATTCAAACAAATTCTCCACGACATTACTTATGTATATCAGTATCGTCTTTTGCAGGTACATTTGAGAAGAATATTAGTAGAATTTTCGAAATGTAGTTAAATTAAGAGAACAGCCTATTTCATTGCTCTATTTTGTATTATTTTTTCTTTAAATAAATACGACACTAAGACGTTTCGTGTCTCGTGCCTTATTGGCTGAATAAATGAAGCAAAAATGTGGAACAAAATTGCTTCGTTCTCAAATTTTCTCTGAAATCTTTTTCGACATCACTAATAACGTCAAAGACATTCGAGTGGAAATATTAACACGTCGAGTGCCCCAGAGAAAATTACCATACCTGGTCAGACACATTCTAAAATCTTTTCTGAATATAGATTGTTAAGAATAAAAATATTGAACTGCACAATCATATACACACCATTTTCTACTATTATTTCAACATTGACATCAGACGAAATTTCATGAAAATTAATAATGTAACTCCAAATTATTTCATGCGTCGTTTTACGTAACTCTGTGTAGCAGTCAACATGCTAAACTGGGACACCCTGATATATGTAGGGCTTGGTTATAAGCAAATGCGGACTGATCTGTGCGACGAATTCATCGAACTGTTCCTAGGCCCTAAAGAGTGCATGCGTGTTATCTGTGTGAATGTGTGTGTGTGTCAAGAGTCAGTTTCGGATGTCGAGTGGATGGCAGAGCGAGAGTTTTAAGCGAGGCGTTGCGAGAGAAAGATCTATTGAGAGAGCGTGTAGAGTATAAAGAGCGAAATGACATTTTTATTAAATATTACTGTTTTCATAAAGCAAAATATCTCTATTCACCGAAATCCCCTACATGTATTTGCATAACATCTGCAGCCTAATTATTATTTTCATCCTAGGAATTCAAATGATATAGTAGTCGTTCACAAGTTGATGATAACAACACTAATTTATTAATTTCGTTAACAATTATTTAATAGGCTAAAAAGCGTATCGCTCGATTAACCAGCCGAGTGAAAAATACCGTTCTATGGAAAAAGAATAACGCGTCCCACTCTTCACCCTTCAACCGACAAAGAGCTGGCGCGCCAAGTTATAAATTGTATTAATGAAGGGACTATTAATTATGGCAGCGATAATTAATATTAAAGCGGAGTCGCGCTGACGAGGCCTCTTCGTTTCCCTCGCTTTGACATGGAGAACCAGGCTCGTATAATGCAGCGTGCATAGGATCTACACTGTACCGACTAATGCACTTCTCGTTGCCTAACTGAATAAGTTTTATCCCTTCCCTATCGCAAAATTAAAACGTTGACAAATTTTCTAAGAGATAGTTAACACTGTACAGGGTGTCTGGCAGGCCTTCGTGCAAATTTTCGTCAATCTGTCGTGTGTCTGAAAATAAAACGAAAATATGTACACTGCCGTCCATTGCTATTTGGCAGGGGTTGATAACAGTTATGATATTAATTTCGGTTCTTGAAACAGTTATGAAGAATCTTTATTCGGACATCTAGCAAATTTAGATCAATATTTATACCAAATACCGAACTGAGAGTTTGGATTTATTTACAAACGTACTGGAACCCTCACAACTACTTACAGGCAATAATTTGCGCAAACAATTGCCGTAGTGTAGGCATCCATGCAAGTTTATTGCGCAATAAATGTCGCAAGTTATTTGCTGGTGTCTACAGTGTTTTCAGATATCCAGTATGAGGTATTCTGACATAATCCGGGCTGAATGTGTTAAAAACGAGATCTGTATTACTACAAAAACTGCATAAGAAATCGCGACTTTCTATACCTACGCTTTTTAGCCTATTAATAATTCTTAACAAAATTAATAAATTAGTGTTGTTATCACCAGCTTGTGAGCAACTACTATATCATTTGATTTCCTGCGATGAAAATAATCGCATTTTAGCATATCGACTGCTACACAGAGTTATGTGAGACGACGCATGAAATAATTTGCAGTTACATTATTAATTCTCAAGAAATTTCGTCTGACTATGTACGGCAATTTTCACTGTGGCAGTCAACGTGTTAATATTTCCATTCGAATGTCTTTGACGTTATTAGTGATGTCGACAAACTTTTTAGAGAAAATTTGCGAATGAAAAAATTTTGTCCCAAATTTTTGGTTTATTTATTCTGTCTAACTAATTGTAAAATGTATAACTTTCATTTATTTTTAGAATTCAAACTTGTAAATAAAATGATTTAGTGCGTTCTTAAATACAGGTATTTATACACATTTCAATATAACTGTCATTCGCTGTTCGAATTATGCTACGCGTGTACAGAAAGAATTAAAATTAAATTGAACCCATAAAATGAATTTCGTTCCGAAATTGAACGTTAAACTCAACACGATTCTCATTACACGCATCGGTGTTTCGATGACCAGTAAAGGAAAAAAACGCCGTCCGAATGATTGATTATTTATCCAAATGGGACACAATAAAAAGCACGGGATAATAAATGGACGTGTTAAAAAGATGAGGGAAAGAGCGGGTAAAAAGCAGAAGCGAATGGACGTGGCCTTGCGAAGTGGTGCAACATTCGATTCGATTTAAATTGACGTTCGCTGCTGCAGCGAAATAATGGCGCCGGCTTTTTTTATTGGACAATTGAATGTTCATTAACGTATCGGGCGTCATTCGGTGCGATACATTCGGTTGCACCTGCTGTCCGTTCACCGATTGCTCCCGATTATTTCACTCGCGAGAAGAAATAATAATATTAATGGCTGGTGAGGTCTCACGTTCCATCCGCAGACACCGTTCACGATAATTTCAGTGTTCATAACCGTAGAACGTTCGCGGAAGCGCCGTTTCCGTGAACTTGATTAAATTTGATGTATTTATTGCTGGCTCCTGTCGCGAGTCGCTCCTGCGTAACGTTTGGATTTTCACTGGCGACAAATAATTTTCATGTTCTGTGCTTGCAGTACCCTGGTGCTCGCCACTCCATTATGGGCACCCTCAATTTTAAACGTTCGCTGCATTCTCAGCAAAATATATGAGTTATGTCAAGTTTGGTTAGTATAATAGGACCTCGATTATCCGAATTATAATTTGTAACAGTATGACTCATACTGCAATTCAATTTTTCCGAAGAATGATAAGTTTATTTTATTAGGTTGGTGCAGAAATAATTACGGTTTTTAACCATCAACTTTAAAGGAGTATACCTATTTGTCGAGCTTTTTTCCATTTTGTAATTAATGTGAATCTAATTCACAACGATAACTTCAATACAGTTGCCTCTGTCGAGGTAAATTCTTTCCACAAATTCAATTGTTATAATTACTAAATACGAAGAGAAAATTGTCAACTTTCATTTTTAGATCTTTTTCATTTGTTTCTGGTTAACATTTGTTTTATACTTTAAAATGAACTGTAACTACTCAACATTTTTATTGAAGTATCGTCACATTAAAAATTATGTTTTCAAGGTTTGTGTCTTTAGGACACTCTTCGCTAAAATATCTGGTCAAGTCGAGGATTAAAAAATAATCAATTTGCATTTTGTTACGTGCAAAGTGTCTCATAAAGCTTTACTTTATTGTCAGTAATTTCTTGGTGTCTCTGGAGATTATACATGATTTTAACAACTTATTTCCTTGTTTAGAATAATCATTAATAATTTGCTGAAGAATATGCGTTTTCAGTGACCCAAAGATATTTGTAACCACCATTGTTAAATTACAAAGCCACTTCATTCTCAGCAGCTTTTTTTATTCATTTACATGACACGTACGCACTTATGATGTATTTAATACTTTGCTCAGGTTAAAGCCAATTAAACCGAAAATCCTATAGAATTTTGCAACACGTGTAGAACTGGCGAAGTCTAAAATTATGTTCGAGTTTTTGGAGTCTGCGACACAGGGCGAAGCCATTCATAAAAGCTGCGCGAATTCCGTCGCAGAAAATGATAAAAGTCCGTGATAAAAGCATCTTGAGGTTCAACGAACGTTGCCCATTCTAAAAGGTGGGAATCACATGGGATTTCTGTTCCATTCCCCTGGTTTAATTTTATTTTTCTCGAGTTTATTGCATCCCTTTGAGTTTGCAAAGTATTCCTTTTTAAACGAAAACCTTAAAAATGTTCTGCTACTAATCTATCATACTGCGATAAATCAGTTCTTTCTTATTTATATTGGCAGACCTGATTTATAAATAAGCAGAAATTTATCCTTCTAAATTTACTCTCAAAAATCAAATATTACAAATTTTAATTCAATTAAGTTATTGAAATTGAAATATTTATAAAACACGACATGTGACGTTAAAATGTTCGTTAATATTCAGAAATTTCTTTTGGCGGTCCCTATAATGCTGTATTTTCAGATAATTCAGAAAAGAATATTTTCTTCGTCCGTGACGAAAAATATTATTTTCAGTCAAATTCTTTTCATTCATTTTCCAGTAAAAATGTTCTGTCTTTCCTGATTTCAAAATGAAGTAACTGTTTTGCATAAAAATGCAAATTATACTAAACCGAAAAATGCGGATCATTCAGCATAATTCACTAGTTTGGCTGCTTTCCGACCGTTATAATTTCTATTGAATTCTAAATAATTGGTCAACGTAGACGAAGAGCGGAATGAATGTCATGTAAATCTAGAGCTTCAACTTTGGAATGCGCTGCATTTTTCACAGAACTATTATAAAATTGAGTAAACAGTTTCTTTTAAGTAAGTTATTCTTTTTAAGGAATAAAATAAGATTCATAAACTGACTTTAGTCATTATAAAACGTAGAATATCACAGTTAACACGTTGACTGAAACAGTGAAAACAGCCACCGCTGGTCAGACATAATTTAAATTTTTCTTTTCTTTACATATAAATCATAAAGGAAACAGTACTTGAAATATTAAATATAATACACGCGTCCTTATATTACCGTTGCAATATTAAATTTCCTCAGACTATAATAAAAATCAATAATTGTTTAATTAAATAAAATTTAAGGCGCTGGCAACCGGTCACCCTACTGGCAGTCAACGTGTTAAGATTGCAATAATAAACGCGCTGTATATTTCGTCTGTGTGAATCCCTACGTAGGGACAAACCTGCGAAAATTAACCCTCAAACGGCCGACCATTTAGCAGTGACGTGGAGGGCCGATGCCGAGTCATTTATGACCCATGTGCCCTTGAACTAGTTTCCCTATCAAAATGGTATCTTATTATTTTTTGAGTGGTACAACTACAGAAAACTTGGAAAAAAAAGAAAATGTATAGAATATATCTGCACAATTTACACAAAAGAAAGTGATACACCATACCAAGAGAAATAAAGAAATAAGACTTTTTCCGAGTTCGGAAAAATCCAAAGTTGTATAAAATCGAATAATATCTGACTGCACGTATATGTAAATAAAAGACGGGTAGAAAATGACCCGGCCTCGGCCGGGTGAGGGGCAACCAATACAAACCCTGTAACGCAACTTTGTCCCTACGTCTGGCACCACTGGATGCTAGTTATGTTTGCGTGCAACCTGAACGGGTCAGTGAAGCAATGATTTTGTCTTATCTGAGGGAGCACAGTTGCCGATTCATTGAACGGATTCGTTATTCTGCATCCGCTATTACGTTCCATGCATGTATATTGATTATTCGACGTTTTGCGACTACTACGTGCGAATTTGCTGAATTCGATTTAGTGAAAAACTGGTTCTACTTCAATTTCTTCTTCATTATACTTCGAAAATGCGAAAATGAATGCATGACTGAAAGAAAATTCTTAGTAATTACTATTACACAATTCGAAACAATTTTCATATTGTATTATTAATTTGGGAACATAACAGCGCGACTGAGTACTCAAATGTTTGTTTCATTTACAGTTTATATTAAAAACGTTAAATTATATTATGTCTGACTAGATATAGCTGTTCTCACTGCGGCATTCAACGTGTTAAGAATGAGAAATAAGTTTGCAGCTACAGATATGACCTTGAACGGTTTAATCTGATTGAATCTACAATAGTTTTGGATTGTGCAGAAACTTCTGTAATTATTAAATTAAGAGATTTGTTACAGTATTATAGAATTTATTTCAGTTTACTATTAAAAGAAGAGAAGTTAGAGATTCAATTTTTTTTAAATGGAAAAATATGTTAAGAGAAGGGAGGTTAATTATTACAATAAAAAATTCAGTTTGTATAGGAACATGAAGCATTCTAAAATAGAATTCAAATAGAAGTCAATCCCAGTGCGGCCTTCTGGTTTTTCCTGACCTACCGCGTCTTCATTTGTTTAAAAAACTTTCGCAATGACGATATTATATATATAACATGCGACCGATTGTTCCTATGTTCTTAGTCCTGTCATTATATTCTAAAATTCGGAGACATATTTAAACTGTAATTTGATACAGATTGTTGAATCCAACCTTGCTTCAAAAACCGATGCCCTAAGAAAATGTTAAATAAAAGGAAGTTGAAATACCGTATTCATTTGAACAATTTCCTGAGTTACTGTATTTTACGACAAATGAAGCAATTGCTATTACACAATTATGTATTTATCATTTATCAATATAATGAATAATACACACAATTCTATATGATGTTTAAAAAGAGGTATCGAGGTTCCATTATATTTCAGTTTTGCAGTTCATCACTCTTTTACTGCTTTTCAACTATACTCCGGGAAGTAAGAATTTGTGCCATGCATAAACAATGTATTAACACAGATAAGAACGATTGTACCTACATACACGCATGCGAACACACCATCGAATCGATACAATAAAGAATTCCTAAATCTAAATCATTTCATAGCAACGCCGGAATAAAGTGTAACACTGTGGCGAATCTGAGTTTACATCGGTCCCGTCATAAAACTTTTATCGTTACCATTGCAGTGTCAATAAACTTTCTTGTACTTTATTTACTTCCAAGTGGGAAAAAATTGACGGAACTTTTCGTGTTACAGTCGCGAAAGATCGGGAGAAAGAGCGAGGCGTCCAAAAGAAGAGCGACTGAGGGAGAACAAATTTATTGTCCCTTCAAAGATTCCGGTATTAAAATTTTATCGTTGACGAAGCTACGTTACGTCCATTACGTCGAGCAGCGACGATTGCTCCTCATTTTCACCCTGGAATATGAATGTTACGAGGTATTCCGCTTATTGCGAATTGTAACGTACTAGAAGATGAAACCTTGTCATGAAGATAAGAAGAATAGCGCCGAGACGAATTAAGAAGAAGTGGTTTGAAGACAAACTAAGAAGAATTAGAGTATCCCCGGAGTGCTCCCTTTTTCTTCGTCCCTCGGTCCTCACTCTCGCGTAACGTTCTTGTAAAAAAGTAAACGTGTCGTCCACGTGGTGATACATTACCCTTTGTCACGAAATTGAATGCCATTCAAAGTGAGAAGAATTAGAGTACCGGGGGAAGCTTCTTTATTGAACGACCCGGTGCGAAATTAAAAAGAAACAGGCAGTTTCTCACGACAAGTCTCGCCTATATGGCAAAGACGATTGTTCTTTCATTATACAGTCTTGTAAATTCCAGGTAATTACTTTAGAATCAATGGCGCTGTATTATTTTAGAGTCACATTAAACTCTTGGTCACTTTGTGTTAGGAAATTGAATTCTTATTGCACATAATTATTTAATGGGTTCATTAATGGCAGAGATTAATTTTCTTCCTTCAAAACAGTGGAAATCATTCTGAATTTACTTATAGCGTGCTTCTGTTAAAATTGCAGAATAATTTCAGGTTCAGTGATATCCACTTGACCTTATCTAAACGATAATTAAGACGGCAGCGCACACGTGAACTTTTAAAACCTAAGTATCCACGTGGAGTGCTCGTGGTCCCCCGATGAAACGTAACATTTATTGACTATGATATGTAAAAATCTGTGTGTTTTATGACTCTTTATTAAAATCGAAACTAATAGTTTTTAGACCCATGTTTTTTAAGACTTTTGCTCGTTCTGATGAGTACTACACGCTTCTGAAGGTTGGCACCAACTTTTTTAAACACCCTCTATTAAGTGGTTCTTCTAATGTGTGACCGATTTCCAAGTTGGCTACCCTTTTCCATTTCGAGCATATTCCAGAACGACGAAGAAGCTCCACACTCGATGAAAACAACAATCTGCATCCCTCACCAACGTTTACGACCTTCAAATTAGCGTCTCAATGGCGTAACGAAAACTTCCGCGTGACGGAGTAACCCGTTGATTGTTAATGCAATATC
Source organism: Macropis europaea (assembly GCA_916610135.2). Lineage (NCBI taxonomy): Eukaryota > Metazoa > Arthropoda > Insecta > Hymenoptera > Melittidae > Macropis > Macropis europaea. Next base: position 14,113,645 of record OU744344.1, on the reverse strand, counting down.
GAGGGTAAGTGCACCCCCGATGGCCGTGTCGAATCCCATAACCGCTATAACGGGTCTCGCTTATTGTATCGCTGAATTATAACGCACTCGAGGTCGGAAGGGTTCGAAGTGCACGAGGGAGTACAAATGAAATACGGCGGAGGCAAGGACTTTATAATTATCGACGCTTCCTCGTCAACTTGCTAATTTCCAGTCGTTTGCACCACTCGAGCCCGACAGGGAGCTGATAAGAAAGTCGACAGAATAAAGGGGGCGATTACACGACTGAACCTTTTGCGGTGCAAACGTACGCCTACCAGAGACAAGTCATGCACATACTCGACGTTGGATACAGGTACATTGTTTGCGTGCATCTCCCAGGTAGATTGAAATTTAAATTGATGCTAGCTACAAATCATGCTACCCTTTCTAAATGGGACAATTGGTGTCTAATGGAGAAATAAATAATTTTACATAGCTGAGACCTTCAGATGAATCCATTAAAAAAGCTGACAATTACTCAGACTACAAGCGTTAATTTTTCCTTTAGAAAAATAAACGGGCACCTTACATGTCTCACTAAAAAAATTGCAAACATGAATTATTAAACGTGGTGAATAAATAAAATTAGAAAATTTGCAATGTACGCATGTATGTGAATTGTTTCCATTAATTTCCTTGTTGAATTCATTAAGTAATATTGTATTATAGACTACGTTCACTTGATTCTGCACGATTCTGTACTAAACGGAAACGGAAATAAATTTCATGCTTAATTTTAATTTTGGGAGCCAAAGGCCACTCCGAAATCATGTTATTATACATCCCTGAACGCATTTTAATATCAGCTGCAGTGTGCAAGGGGAAAAAATATTCACTTATATGCCAAAGAAACATCGGTGATCTTGAAAACGTCAAAAAAAAGTAACACTATGGACATAAACGTAAGGTGCGTATAAAATCATTTTTGTATCATTACAACTGAAGGAGACATTTAGATAGGTACATTTAAACGAAACATCCAGTATTTTGTTTTAATTTGATGGAAGCCTGGAAAGTATGTAATTCTAACTGAAAAGTGTTTCCAGAATATTTCTCGTGATTCAATTGCCAAGTAGTAATGTGGTTATTTCATTTTATGTCGCCGCCGGCAAAGATATCCAGTAAACCAGAACGATGAAAAGGAAAGAGAAAACAGAATTCTCGAAATTGAACGGGGAATCGAAAACAGTGTAAGGAAAACTTTGAGGGTGAATGTTGACCAAGTTGCGGACCACCATATCGATTTACCAATTGACGCTCGACTTGTTTCACATACTGAAACTGTGGAGTGGATACATTCAAACAATCCACCGTATCAGAAAATTTCAACATGATTCTTCCAGGATCAGCGCGGTGAATTTAACGTTCAATAACTTGTGTGGAATTCAACTATTTTCGAGAGTATATAAAAAAAGAAACTAGAAACTTTGAACATCAATTTATTCATATTTTTTACATACTGTTTTCACAGGATGAAAATGAAGAGAAACGGCACTACAATTTCTATCATTTTTTAATAAAAATTTTGTAATGCATTGTACAAATACAAATAAAATTGTACCTTTGAATTACAATACAGTATTTTTCGTGATCGTTATAATATTAATAATCATGATTTCACTTATATTCGTTAGTTATTATTATTATTTTATATACAGGATGTCTCATAATATGTAAGAACAAAATAGATTCAGCTACTAAAAATAATAAAAAGGTTCGTTGGAACATATATCCTATTTAATCTTGTCTGCGGAGTATAGTGATTTTTTGCACTGAAATAATTCTTCCTTCAAACGGAATTAACTTAAATTCATTCAGCTCTTTGCAAACAACTCGATGCCTCACAGTATCCTATGACCTTTCCAGTTCATTCATTTGACAAGAGCTCAATATGTCAAATCTTTGTTATATATTCATGTTGAAGTGACAATGACCAGTTATCCTAATCGAGAAATAGCTGACGCATGCCTAAAAATGTGCAATTGCATTTTGTAAATTCATTAATGCATCCACGAGAAAAAGACCGTGCCGTAGCAGAGCAGAGCTCATTAAACGATGCAAAATGTTTCACTTCCACTTTTTTATCCACGCCTAGAACAGAGCTATAACTTGGCCCAATTACTACTGAATAGTCAACGAAATGCGGCACTTTTCAACGGGGAACACAAGGCGAGAACACACGTACGAATTCATAGTGCGTTGTTCCTTTCCTGCGTTGGAAAGAAAGAGACAAAGTAATAACACGGCAGCCGACGAGCAAAGTATGAGAGCTTGATAGAAAGACAAAGACGATTGAAGTTGGCCGACAAAGCGGAGCCGCTGGTACAACTCGCAAACGAACTGGGAGGAACGTAGCTTTCGAAGAGGGTATTTAATGCCCCATAGTCCTCCAATTTTCAAGGAAAAGGAACTAATATGCTGCATCTTTATTACATCGTCCTAACATGTGCAATTTGACTACACAAAAGAAGCCAAACGTTAGTTAAACGTACATCACGAACGTACAACGGTGTTACGTGGTTGAGAAATTTTCCAGCTTTTCTCTGTCGAGTGAATGCGACGTACTGTGCAGAGCTAGAAAGAAGTCCAATTGGTTATAGTGGAATAGGTTTACCTAGTCGAACACATTCATAAAAACAGAGCACAAGCATTTCCTTATTGGTCGAAACGGTCACATCTAATGATTAGTAGATCGTATAGCAGCGTGTGACAGTCACTCATTAGTAGATCATATAGCCCTGTGTGGTGGTCACATCTACTCATTAGTGGGTCATATAGCACCGTGTGACGATCACATCTACTCATTAATAGATCATATAGCACCGTGTGACGATCACATCTACTCATTAATAAATCATATAACACTGTGTGATGGTCACATCTACTCATTAGTAGATCATATAGCACCGTGTGGCAAGGCGGAGCGAGCGAACTACCCCCCTTGCTTTGTGTCGTATCGTTGGATTTCTTTCCAGCTCTGCAGAATATGTTTCTAGATGGTCCAGGTCAGAAGACTGTACCTATTTTCTACATAGAAAAGGACAATTACAATCAGACAGCCACGCAAAGTGAGACACACTTGCTTGCGGCATACCATTTGAGGATCGTACTTGGTATTTGATGGCACATGACGGTCACTGTCGCTTTTCTAAACTTTGATGCACCACCAATTTCTTCGTTGATGAATTAAAAACGCGGAGGATGATTGAGGTTGATATGTTCGGAGTAACTTGGGATTCGCTGTGGTTTAGACTATTTGAATACGTTAACTGCCACAATGAAAATAGCCATCACTGGTCAGACTCGATGTATTTACTTTTCATTCGCTATACACGTAATGACGTGGCTAATTCGGCCGACCATTCCAGCTAATATTGTTCAATCCTCCGGCCAGTCTAATGCGACCAAAATAGCCGGAGTGGCCGGACAGATTAGCCAGAACGACCGGATGAACAGAATATAATAATAGCACTATATCTTTATTGCCCTGAACTCAAACGTTCCATGTTGTGGCGACTTTAGAAAGCTATATTTATAATATTAATTCTAGCTCAGTTGTATCAAGCTACGCGACCTGTAACGACCATATCAGGTCAGAAGAGTCGACGCAGAAAAACTCACGAAGCGACCCTCGACTCCAGCTACTTTTCTTGGCCGCTGATTGGTCGGAAGCAAGCGACCAAAAGGTGTATAAATTGTGCACTCCAACTACAAATTATTCATTCGTTGTACATCACTATTGCTGTACCACTGATTTGATACTCTGGAACAACATTCGCTATTAAAACATACATTTCATCGGAGTAACACGTCAGTTCTTTATTTTGAACCACTCACACAAATTTAACGCTTTGACGAATGACACTTACGTAGAACAAATACTCTGGTGCACCTATTATTGATAAAAAGTGAATAACCGATTACTCATAAAATTGAAATCACAAAACAATTGACATAAAAAAGAATAACGTAGAATGTGATAGTACTCAACTAGAGTCTTGCAAAAACAGCGATCGACAACTAATTTTCGCTAAATATTTGCGGCCATCAGAGTGTTAAGTAGGCGTGTGAGGTATCGCTGACATCTCGTTCAAAGGCGAACGAATCAGGGTACGTCACAGATGTCTTGTTAAGGAAGGAGTCAAACGTTAAGAGCATTCTCTACCACCATTTCTGCCGATCTGTCGAGTCAGTCATTCCACGTTCGAAATTTATTATTTAATAAGCGAAACCTTTGCAAGGCTGAGCGGATTTCCTAATTTCGTCGTGTTGCGTGCTGGGAACAATGCCCGGGCGTGAATAATGACGCACGCAACTTCCCAGTGCATTGTCCGCTGCGCAGCATTGGAACATGGACACCGAATATCTCGTGAGTTTCGAATTTTGAGGGTTTTTTTGGCACCGTTTCGGTTAGGCAGCGACACTGAATGCATTGTGTCGCGAGTGGATGCGCGTTCACGATATGTTTTATCCAACGCAGTTTTCCTTTGTTTATGTTACGGAGGAAAGAATACAGTGGTACACTTGCCTAACAATTCAAGCTTATTGTTAGTACCGGAATTACTGGTGTATGCTTGTTGCTAAGTAGTACTGCTTGATTTAGGGAAACACATCATTTATACTGCAAATGCCTGATCGCCTAACCCTGTCTGGTGCAAATTATTTTCGTCATTTCTGGACATTTGACTATCAGTGGACAGTATCGTATAGTTTGCGATAGTTTTATCGTTCGACTTGCTCCTACGATCGCATAACTGTATTTCATGCATCTGTACAGGTTTTATGATTATTTTGTAATTTATGTTTATAATAAAATATTGTAGTATTCTTGACTAGTAGTATCGTAGTATGTTAAATTAAATAAAGGATTAATATTCTTTAGAAATGTTAGAAATCTATTAAATAAATTAATTATATTTTGTCGCGCCTTCGAATACTTGAAATCGCCTAAACTATAAACATGAGACAGATCGCTTCCGATGCCACTGTAAACAATAAATTTATTATTGATCCAAATTTTTTGGAAAAATGTGAAACGTCAATTATTGATACTAGTAACACTCGAACTCGTACCGACCGAGTGACATCGATTAAATTTAATTACACGTAAAATTCGACTTCGTTACCTTTGAATTAATCTTTCTATTATAATAAACACCGAGTTTCCAATTAACGAGCACCGTAACGAGCAGACATTCACCGATTTTCAATGTACGCGCTTCACGTTCGCTCTAACATTGATTCTCACTACTCGATTCCTCATTTTGTTCTCACCCTGGGAAACCTAACACAGAAGTCTCTATTTCAGGTTTACTAACGTAACCGTATTTTAATTTGTGCAATTATTACCCACTTATTGTAAGAATATTTATCTGACAATGTGTAACTACCAACCCTTATGAAATTTTGAGTAACGTTTGCGTTAAAATGATAGTGAAAACAGAAAGTGTAACATCAAATAGATAAATATTTGTACAAACAACAACGTGTATTAATATATAGCCATTTCCACATGTCTGTGTAGTTACGGAATTGTCTACTGTGGCAGGGAACAAATGTTCTTATTAAAGGTGATGCTCAAACGCTTCTCCGTTAGAATCTACATAATACTATAACGCCTTTTAATTGTTTTCATAACTGAATTAAAGTGGTCTCTGGTTATTGTTGCACGGTGTAGTATTATTTGTTATTACAGGTCTTCTACAGAATTTTTGCAAAAAATATGTATATCTTCCTAAAATAATAATTAAATTGTTAAATGTACACGGACCGTTGCACTTGCAAAAAATATGGTCCCACAGATATAGTGTATACCCTTTGAATCATTCATCTTTTTCCCCTAACACTTCTTTCCAATTGCACTGAGAAAAGATGACTTGTAAGAGTCGCATGGGCCATCCTGTATATTAAAAAACGTAGCATTAGCGATGAGGAATAGTAATTTTAAAATAAAATTCTAATTATTTATCCTCATTCTCAGCATTTATGTCAGTGATGGCCACGGGAGCTCAGGTCTCCCTATACTCTAGGTTCATTCCCCTCTTTTAGGCAGTGATCTGGATCGACGTTGGCCCGGGGGAACGAGGAGCAAACCGGAGGGAACTGAAACGAGGGGAATGGACCTAAAGTGGGGGTAGGCCGGAGCTCCCGTGGCCATCACTGACTTGTGACCTATTTCTTCGGTTTCTCACCTTGCATTAGTACGTTCGACAGATGAAGAATTCCTTTATCTACTCTCAGAGATCGTGTCGCAACATAAACACATCTTTAATTAAAAATCTCTCTCGCTCGCGATCAATATCTCGAGGTTTATCAAATATTTCCTTCACGTGGAGAGGGATCGTTATCAGCCGACAGAAACGTAACTATTTATTGAACCATCATTTATCATGTTTTTCTCCCCTGTAAGCGTCACAAAGATCGCTTATACGTGTTTGGAATATCGTATTTAGTTATCCTGCCGGAGAAGAGACGATTTATCACGTTCGATCCTCTTTCATCGGTCGGCTCTTTATTTGCCGTGAAATAAGCAGTTTCCTTTAATACGTGCGACCCACTGAAAAATGCAAGAAGCCATCGTTTTGTGCATTTTTAGCCACCCCTGACAGGACAAACATCCGACACATTTTCATTGATCTCGATCCATAAGCGCGGTATTAAAATCTTTTCTTCGAAAATTCAATCAAACTGTTTCGAACGTAATGAATAATGAATGTATCAACAATCCAATGAAATAAGTTAATTTATTTGAACAATATTTATACTCTCACTGCACCATTTTATTTATTCTAGCACTGCTTAATTCTTTTAACAGTTTCATATTTATTTGCTATTATTATTTATTGGTACCTCATTTGTCCTTTCGGACCTTGGGAGGTTTTGGTTTTGTACGTCCATAAATCTACTTATATTTTTCCTGTAGTTGAAATGATATATGTGGGATACATAGGCTAATTAATTCTACAACAAACATAACTACGCATTACACTTGAATTAAACATGACGTAACAAAATAGAAACATTAAATTGAGCCTTAAATGACTAATTCAACATCATATAAAGTATATCTTCTAACTTAGCAATTTAGAATTATCGATAACAGTTTCATTATTTCTCCACTCTTTTAATTTACGCTTTTTATGCGGAAGTCAGGAAACGGAATTTTTTTGTTTGTAATATTAACCCTTTGAACTCCGTTTTCGAGTGTCTCTCGACATCGATTTTATTCACAAGTACTCCTATATCAAGTGACACTCGACATTTTTAAACTGCCAGTTTAAATACGTATTATATTTCGCAATATGTCTTTTTACCTAGATAAGCAATATAACATGTGTATGACCCTTTTTTATATAAAAAAAGTGCTTCAAGTGCTCAGGTACATGATTGTTTGTACCTAATTGGTTTCTATCAACCAACTGTCTTTTGAAGTACATTTCGAATGAAACACTTAAAACAATAGGGAGTTATTGAAAAGAAAATTAAAAAAAATTAGGATTCAAACGGTTAATATATATATTGTTCTTTTTGTATTAAAATTTGGCTAGATTTTGAGTAAGCAAGCTCTACAATCTTCATATTTGAGCGTTTAAACCCTTGACTGCGAGCTATTTGTAAGCAACACGAACGCTGCGTGCGGCTGAGTTGCAGTAGTACACAATCAACCATTGCATCGAACGCCCATAGGCGTCGGCAGTACGCGGTGAGTGGCTGTCAAGCACCGATGGCAGTCAAAGGGTTAATATCTTGACACATGAAAAGATATCGTACAAGAATCGCAGTTAACGGTTGCGAGAAAATGTACATTGCATCCGCAGCGACGTATGTTACGCGAAACAATAAAAAGCACGACTTTTTACCACGATCCGACAATTCATCGTCACCACAAACTATTTCCGACTCTCGATGCCGTCGAAAACAAGCCCCGCGATGCAGCGAAACATGAAACCGATTTTGTTGCAAATCATTCTCCATAAAACCGCCGCCAGTAACTAGAAACGTTTCCACGGTTCTCCATAGATTTCGAAAAACGTCCGTCCGTGACTGGAACATCGTTCGACGATGTAAAATCTAAAAATTCATCAGCGTCCAGATACCTGAGTTGTTCATATTAAAATTCTGATTGTCTCAAAGGGAGTGGTTTACTCTTCTGTGTTTGAAAAATGAAGTCTAACCATGGAGATCGAAAACTTCGATTATGTGCCAATGAAACATCCTATGTCTATTAACCATTTGCACTCCAAGCATTTTTTTATATGATCTACCAGCAACTCCAGCACGCTTTTGTAATGTAAATTTTTGGAAACCGTAAGTTCTGAGTTAGAAAAGAAAACATCATAAATGTTTATGAATTTGTTTACTTTGATTTTGATAGAATTCTAAAGTGCCTTTAGAAGCAATTTCTAATGTGCATTCGTGACATGGTGGGCTGTAATGCAAATTACACATGTTCCCATAGCGAAGCCAATGGAGTTATGGAATATATTATGACTGTCCCCGTAGCAGAGCAAACGGAGTGCAAAGGGTTAATATTTTAGAAGTTCATATTTGCTACAGTGCAGAACAAATTCTCATTAACCCTTTGACTGCATTAGCAGACATAATACTTTATTACTTACTGCATATAGCTGCACGAGAAAGCTGTTCGCCGTGTACTGTCGATGCCTATAGGCGTTCGATACAATGGTTCACTATGTACTACTGCAGTTCGACCGCACGCAGCGTTTGCCTCGTTTCCAAATAGCCCGCAGTTAAAAGGTTAAACAAGGCAGAGCATAGTTGTAGATAGAGAATGGCAGGTTTCTTTTAATTACTTAAAGCAGGCACGTTTATATTTAACAAAAGTTTTGTTAGAAGTATTTTATTTAATTGCAGAACACTTTGATTGAACATAAGAAACTTTAATACATTACAAACCATGAAACACAGACTACCATGTTCTCTTTTAAGGCCTGGTCTAAGGCTACATACTTTTGCCTGCAGATAATGAATCAAATGTATAAAAACTGTGTAAAAACAGCATAAAAACTGTTTGTGAATATTCCTTTACAAACGTTTGGAACAAAACAAATTGTGTATAGAAAGTTTTTGGTGTTTTACTAAACAAAAGCTTTTTGATTTTGAGAAATAGAAACGTATCCTCAGGGAAACATTCAGTCTCAAAATTTGTAAACAACATGTCGTTAAGCGGAGGAACTGTAGGAATTTGTGCTGACTACATATTTTTAATTTTCAACAGAAAAAGTAAAAGGCGTTGGTGGATGCTCCAATTTTTTCAAGATGTACTCGAATATTCTGCAAATCCGCTGAAAGATGTAAAATTTAATGATGGCGCTGGATTCAGAAATTTTTTTCCATTTTTTGCGAGTCCAGTAGCTTTTTACGTTTTCGACGAAATTGGTTTTTTAATGCTTGAATTTTCTTATCAATTTCTACTGACCTGACCTCATATTTTTCGCCAATACTTTTCGTTCGATTTTTACAGCCCACACATCGTACATCCTATATACAGGGTGGACAATGTAACTTGATCACCATAATTGTTTCCGTTATTATTGAACCAATACAAATTCTTATTTCATTAAACACCGTGGTTTAGAGGGGCCTACAAGCTAATTACAGTATATTTTCTGTAGGTTACTTTTTTCAAAATTATCGAGCCCACCTATAGTTTTTTAAATGGAACCATATATTATTTTTTCTACATCCATATAGAGCACAAAAAACACATTCAATGACCTTAATAACTCTACCGTTTCGATCACTTAATCTTGAAATATTTGACAGTAATTATAACGATAACTTCGAGAAAGAAAACGATCAAAACGTTATTATTAATGATCAAAGTATCGTTTCTAATTTCGTAAATATCCTCGTAAAATTTTCGGATGATGTTTCTGAACGTATATATAATTTTTAATTTGTCAATACATATTCAAGTACGTTCATGCGATTTACAAGCAAAATCGCTGGTATTTACAACGACATACCGAGAAATAGGTGTTTTCCCCGATGTAGTTGTCAATTCATGCTGAAATCCACGAATTCATATGTATTTTTAGGAAAATAGCAGATATCTGCAACGCAATACCGTGCAACAGAAATTTTTGTTGATTTATTTGTTAATTTACGCTGAAGTACGTAAATTCATGCGTATTTCATGCAAAGTCGCAGATATTTGCACTCAGATTCCTTGAAATAGGAGTTTTCATTTATTTAACAGTAAAAATTCGTCCTTTCCGAACTTTCACTGTGTTATGCATCATTAAATTGAGGTATATGCCACCGGTGGATCATTACGTAAACGCATTACAATTACAAAAATAATGATGAGTATTTGGCAGGAATGATGATGATGATAATGATGGAAGAACATGGTGATAATGAAGCACTGGTAAAAAATTATCCATTACTACAAATTTACGTAACTGTACTCATTAGTCTCTACTCATATTTATGTGTACACGTGTTCGATATATTCCAAATCTTTTCAGTAGAAAATTTGTCTGAAATATTTAACTTAGAGAATAGCGTAATATTTCAAAGCGACGCGTTAATTTGTTATAAAAATGGGTCCGAATAACAAGCTGTCACTCAAATTTGGCTTCATCTCTTTCGCGTTTTTAAGTAAGTCTGATTTTACATACCCATTTGTAGCTTTTTACATTCTTTTATACTTTCACTTATTTCGAGCACTTAAAAATGCATGTAAGAATGATTTCAAATAAATATAGCATATCATACTCGGAACACTTGGATGTACGCTAGCAATCTGGGTAACTCTGCAGTTATTTCAACTAAAATGAAAAATTAAGTCCTGCTTATTACCAGCCGAAAAAATTTACATGTATCACTTTCAATAAATAGGAACTCCGTATTTATAATCAGTCTATGGATGTTTATGCAATTTAATACATCCAAACTGGTCAATGATAGACATTCAGTAACTTAACAAAATAAAAAGTATATATTTAAACATTTCAAGCAACAAATACAGTCTTGTTAAAGTTTCATTTATTTAACTGCATTAACATAGGAAATACTGAATTCTAAAAATGTATATTTGCATAAACATCCGCAGTCTGTTTATAATATACCAATTTCGTAAATTTTTCGACTTACGTCACTTGTAAACTATGGAACTCCTTTGCTGATATTAAGTTCTTCAAACATTAGAAGTATTTTCCGTTTCAACATAATTGCCAGGTATCGCTATGTATTAGTTTCGATTATATTAGTTTTTTTGTTCCTTTCACTGACTGAACAGACATTTTTTTAAAATTGGGAATCGCTGAAAATAAAGGTGTAAGAGTCACAAAACGGAACAGAAAAGCTAGTGCGGTTCATGTTTGAAACTTCGAAGATAAAAGTTCACCGAGTTTCGAATCGTGACATCGATTTATCAACATATGTTTTACTTTATGAAATTCGTGTTGAAAGGCAGTACTTTGAACCCCACGCATTTACACGTTTACACTGAACACTTTTAGATGCATTTGTCTGTATACACCTAAACAATGTACAGTAGTCATTGCAATAACTGATTACTCTTCTTTACTTTTCTAACACGTGTTAAACTAAATATTTCATTATAATAATACGTATGATGTCGACTGCTTAGTTGCTTGAAGGCTCTGAAACTGCAAAATACATAAGAAAAGACATATATTTTAATAAAACAAGCTGAGACGATAGTTCATCTGAATTTTTTTAATTGACTATTCGGTGCAGCTCGTCATTCGCTACACAAAAGTACTGAGCCACTTACGGCAAAAAATCATCAGTTTAGAAGATATTTTAATTTTAGAATGGGAAAATAGTATACTATTTCGGTGTAGCTAATGCACTATAGCTAGATAGATGTGGCGCATATTAACGTGCCCCTTCAAACCATTTAACTTTTGTTTGAAACATTGTTTAGTATCCTTAAAAGTTTCAATGTTATTCGAGTGGGTCGATTTAAATGGGTCACCCTATATACTTACAATTATGGAACTACTATTGTGGCCCCAATGGCAAAACAGATAAAACTTGCGTGGCAGTCAACGTGTTAATGATAATAACATGTTTCCCTGTTATAAGTGTATTTTCAATAGTTCTTTTGGATTTTCGTAAAATTGCTGCAATTTGAGACACTCCTGGAATAAGCTCTTCAATTATGTGTTTTCCACCTGTCGGATGAGAATCGTACCATTTGTACCGTGGTCATTATCATCGGAATAATGGGTTGAAATACGAAACGAGCGAACGACGTCCTTTAAAAGCATCTTTTAGTGGCGACATCGCAACCCGAGAAACTGGAATTGAAGAAAAGGTGTCGAAAGCTTCCGGCGAGAAACCCGTTAAGACGTAATAAGGACCGACCAGCCGCCGCTCGGGATTACGTTTGCTATGAGCTCGAGTACTACTTTCTTAATACCCGATAACATTCTGCGGATGTCATATCGGTGGTTTCGGTCCAGAAACGCGACCACGCTGGGAATCGCTTTCGATATTTGATTAGAAGTCAGGTTATCGACGAGGACGGACAAATGAAAATGGCACAGAAGCCTTAACCCTTTGCACTCCACCGGCGTTGCTCTCGCGACATTCATTGTTTCTAGTCAAATATATTTTTAATTGTTTATGTACGTTTAGGCTCTGTGTATTGCATCGGAAATATACTGTCCAGAACTATCAGTGGCTCGGGATTCGCAACAATTTTGAACATTCTATCAATCAACAGTAATTAAACATTCTATGTACGTGTACCATAAAGCGAAGAACGTCGAAATTTAAAATTCAAACTTTATTTATTATAACACACACTGAGATAACAAAAGAATTAATAAATTTTAAAGTATGAGTGTTTATGATTTTTCGGTAGAAATACAAGACTTTTAATTCTTAGAATGGTACCATAAAACAAGTTAAGCTTTACTTAGTGTAACACAAACGGAATTAATAAAAAAACAAACAAATTTTAAGTTATGGGTATCTGTGATACTGTGTTAAAAATACAGCACTTTTGACTTGTAGAATGGTACCATAAGACAATTGAGGTTTTATTTATTGCAACACAAACTGAATTACCAAAATGAATGAATAAATTTTAAACTACAAGCATTAATGAATTTCAGTTGAAAGGACAGCACATTTAATTTAAAAAAAGGTACCACAACGAGTTCATACTTTATTTATTCTAAAACGAACTGAGTTATCAAAACAAATGAATAAATACTAAAGAATAAGAATTTCTGAATTTTTGTTTGAAAAACGACACTTCTAATTTTCAAAGGGACACAGTAAAAATGTCTCTGCGTAGATAGTCTATATGATAGACTCTATCATATTAAACCATTCTCAGAGTTCAAAGGGTTAATTAACCTCTGAAACTTACAAGGATAAGCGACGTAAAGTCTTACAGGTCAATACCTCTCTAACGAAACGAGATGTCAGAAAACGGTTTTCTAATACTACTATTGTTAAGAGAAAAGACGACATTATTTGTACTATTGCACCTTTTTCATTTCTGATAATTTGTTGACTTCAGGATCAGTTCAATGTTCTTAAATGGAAAGCCAAGTCTTTGGTTCATGTGCAAAGAATTTAATAGTTGATTACCATTGAATACCATTCGCTGTGCGCGGCAGAATAATAACTCAGCAACAAAGAATGATACTGTTTATTGATTTTTTCATTATGTTTTATGTTTTCGTATTACTAATTGCTTCATGTACACAGAATTATTACTTATTATATATTTTTATTTTTTAATACGACTCTAGATTTTTATATATAATTTGAAACTGACAGCTGCTCCTCAAAACCACTATAGTGGCCGTTCGCACACAAGCAGTTTCTGTTCCAAAGCGTATACGCACGCCTTTCGCAGTCAAAAGATTAATAGTTGCATCACGCGAATAAACCAGCTCTGGAAAATTTGAGTTTTAACATTGAGAAAACTTCAGTAGCAGTACCATAAACTTCTATTAAATGTCTTATTTCTTTGGTCGCATTTAAAAATATACTAACAACGTTGGAAATTGCGAAAAAATTTCATTTTACCGTTGTTGCCCTCTGGAAACATTTAAATGGGTGAAAAGTTTTTCACACTGTCACAATTAGAGAAGATAATTAAGTGGTTTATCTTAAGTGGAATATCCTGTACACCAGCACTGTAACAGTCCGACGTTATAAAACTGTTAACAACAATGTTTCTCTTGACCATACTATTACCTTCTATTAAAAAAATAATACTGTTTACAGTTTGGGACATGATTTCATTGTACCATATTTGTTCTCTGGAACCATTCACACCTACAAACTTTTCACATTTTCACAATTAGAGAAGGTAATTAACTGGCCACTTTTAAGTGGAGCGTCCAATATACCAACACTGTACAAATATGGCGTTGTGAAACTAATAACAACAATAATTCTGTTGTATATATTATTATCTTGTTTCTATTTAAAAATTAACAGCACTGAAAATTCTAAAAAAGTTTCATTGTATCGTATTTGTCACATTATGGAAGATAAGTGGCCAATTTTAAGTGTAGCACTCTGTATACCAGTGCAACGTGATAGAAATTGTTAACAACAATGATTCTATTGAATATATTAGTACCATATTTCAATTATAAAGTATACTCATAATGTTGAAAATTCTGACCGAATTTCATTCCACCGTAGTTGTCCACTGGAACTATTCAAACATTTGAACAGTCTTCACATTGTCATAATCACGTATATAAGATAATTAAGTGGTCTATTTTCAGTGGAACACTGGAAACTGGAAACAGCAAGGTTTCTCTTGAATATATTCTATACTTTGCAACAAATTCATCCCAGAAATAATACGTCCACGGAGCATGAGCTATTCATCCGTTGCGAATTCTTTGCGTGACATACAGAAGAAAAGAACCGCAACATTAATGGTAGAGGAGCAGTCCGATAGGTTGAATGTTAATTATGCTGTAACGTCAATACCATTCGGAGGATTACTAGGCGACCGTACAACGAATATCCGTGTCTTTAGCGAGAGCATCTCGGTAGCCCATCTACGTAATTACCTAGTACTCCGGACCTATGATACAGAATACGGTTATGGTCGTCCTCTTCCACATCTTCCATCTCACCTGTCATAGACGACGCGCAGAAAATGTAGCAGATATTCAGACTGTCAGACGACGAAGAATAAATACCCATGGAGGAATATTGTTGCCGCAGAAAATTTTTTTCCGTTGGAAAACCTTTTCGTCGAGCTTGCACGTGTAATACCGCATTGAAAACTGAACGTTTCAAGGAAATGAAAAAAGTCGAGTGGAATTTTCGAAGGCGAGATTTTATTGTTGATGAAATACGGTAGAAGATTGGGTGAAATAATGTGGAGACTGCACAATTCGGCTAACTGATCGGTGATAATAAAAACAGGAAATATTTGATAAGAACGTGGGATGGGCAGAATGAATGAGATCTATTGATTATTGTGGAGAAGTATAGTGCTTATGAAAACTGGAGTATGTTTCTTATATTATTTATAACAAAAATAGTTACATAGTAATTATTGTTTTGATGTTGCATCTTTGCCTATGACAGTGCAAGATATCTATTTTTCCTTAATTCTTTCGTATGTGAATAATTACCTTATTAACCAATATCGTTCGTTAATTAAACTTTACTTGCTCCTGTTCATAAGTATCAGATATCAAAGTACTTTTATCAGACAAGTTTGTGAAAATAATTTTTATGCTTTTGTATATAAAACTGCTTTGTAAAATAAATTATCGTACACTTTCGGTAGTCTATTTTATAATACATAGATTGATATTAATGATAATATTGTGGATGTTTATGCAAATATACAGTTTTAAACTACCAGTTAAATAAGTGGAACCTCAACAAGGCTACATTTCGTTCTTGAAATGTTAAAAATATAAAACTTTTATATTGCTAAGTTGTTTAATGCCCATCATGTTCCAATTTGGATATATTATGCAAATTGCATAAACATCTGCAGTCTGTCCATGACACTTGAGAATAGAAACGAGTAAGATATGATAGAGGAACAAGATTTATTATTGACGAATTTTCAAAGTCGTTTTTCCACTTTGGTTTTATGTTTTACAAAGAGTCCCTTCCTTCTTGGTTGCACCACCATTAACGGGCCACCGTGTATAATTATTTAAAAGTATTAATATAAATAACTCACGAAATTGATTAAATGAATGAGTTATTTCAAAATTATTTTATTTAACACTTCTTCGAGGTAATCTTATTTACACCAGGGTTACAATATGTGTAACAAATTAAATTTCAAATACACCTCCAAAATTTACAGACACTTTTTTAACAAATTTATGATACTGATTGAAAGAAGAAAAGTAATGATAAAATATTTTATTAATTTTGTCAGTCACTGTATATCGATTAATTTTACTCATTATAAAATAGCACTTGAACATGAGATATTTTCTATTTATTTTACAGAAAATAAACAAAAATTTTAAACGAACGTGCTTGGACGAACATGTACTTAATTGCTATATCAGAAGTCATTGGACGAATTGAGAATTTTGGATCCATATTTCGATGATGGAAATGGTCTATCCATTTAGTAGTCGAGGTTTAAACGAAATTATTCGTACGGGCAAAGTTTATCAGGTTCGAAGCGTATTTTATTAAGTACCGGTTATCGGTTCATCAACTTTTTGCTCTTTAATAACGCCCCCGGTAACGCGACAGAACGATTTCTGATTAACGTAGTTCCCTGAGAGTTTAGTAGCCGAACGCATTCTTGCGAAAAATTGAAGGTGTATCGTCGTGGGAAAAATGTGAGAACGTTAATTACATCGGTGTCGCTGAAATATCTTCCTTGTTGTGTTCCAAAGTAAATTAATTGCTATCTCGTTACGTTAATTGAAATTAGCATTCGCTATTTTTAGCCCCCGTTTGCTGTTATACATTATAAAATCTCACCTTGCAAATCTATATTTCGTGTCTGTTTTTTAGAAATTCAATATTAACTCCCTGACATACAAAGGCGTTTGGGATACGTCATTTGTTTATTATGTCATTGTAAAGCTTATACAACTCTTAAATTGAGATATATTAAATAATATTTTTTAACGCATCGATTTTCATTTTATTTGTATGTCAAAGGGTTCATAATATATACTATTTGAGTAGTCTAATTTTTTAATATTTAATTATTGAATATTTTATAAACATTTTCTGAGTAACATGGTATGTATTTTTTCTGCTTATGTGTTTTATGATATATTCTCAGAATTATTCAAACCGAAGTCAGACAATCATAAACAAAATTCACGAGAAAGGTGAGATAATTTCAATTCGAACAACTGTAAAATTTCAAGCAAATCGACTCATTCATTTTTTAGATATTTCTAGTGCTAATTTTGAAAACGCTGCTTCGAGAAAGACGAGTTTCACTGAAAGTTATTACAACTTCGTTATTTTTACAAGCGCTGTTTTTCTATAAATGTAACGATGCGCCTAAAAAAAGCAAATGTATTGTTTTTTAAATGGAAATGCATATTTTTTTACGTGGATCGATTCGACGAAACATTCTGCATAAAAAAGTATTAGGGTACAATGTTAAAGTAATCAATATTTCCAGAAGTAAGTATTTCAAGCTCTTTACTTTAATTAACAAAATACCAACCGTATCATTAAATATATACAGTGTAAACACAAGTGTCTTTAAAATAACCGCTCATATCGGAATAAGTAAGCAAATCCGTATCGTAATCCAGATTTATTAAAAAATGGTAAGCTGTCCCATGACTTACGGACGGGGGTGTACGTACGGCTTCCACGATTTTTAGAAAATCGTATAAAGGTTCCTCGACAATATGAGTTTGCGAACCACTGGTCTATTGTACCGTTTTCCATTTTACCAGCATCAATATTGAACGGCAATGTAAAGCCTAAAATAAATTACAACCTCACAATCTGCACCTGTCTCAGGCAAGTGAACGAAACTCGAGATTCCAATGAATGGAGATACTTAATTTTCTACAAGCACGACGGTTATCGTTATTAATGGGGGTAATCCTTCTGGAGTCGCATTAATCCTGAGATCAAGCAGGCATGTCCAGCTGTCTGGATGATGTCAAAGCGAACGATCGGCTCGGTGTAATGCGGATCGGGATACTGACACGGCCTAAGACTGAGCATTAAAGTTTAAGCCGAGCTTTCCACGGTGACTCGTCTATCGATAGAAATACGTTCCGCATCGGAGCCGCTCCTTTAAGGCGAATTTAGAAATCGACTTTCAGGAAATGCGATTCCTACGAGGGTTCATCGTCGCTGAATGCCAAGAGAAAAGGAGAAAGAAGTGAAAAATCCTGACGCTTCTGCCTTTATCAGCGAGTGAACGCTGGCCTACTTTACGTCCAGGAACTTTCCGACGAACAACGTTCGCCTCGCTTTGCAAAATTCGTTACGAATGAAACAATGAGTTCGCCGTTCTGCAGGTTAGAAATCGCTTTAGTAATTGCTCAAAAGGTTCTCCATTTACTACCGTAGAGCTCTGAATTTGATATCTTTCGGCACCACCGTCTATAGTGCCCGCGAAGAGGCTGGAAATAGCGCAGATGGTATGTAGATGTGTATGTGAAGTGTATATGTAGATGCAATCGTTACTTCGCGTGAACCGTGTAAAATGATATAAACATTTCGGATAAATGTTCGAATTCAAGGGAGCTGCTTCGACGATAAATATTAAGGGGTCTCCCTAGTGGACGATTTAAAAAAATCGAATTTTCTTTTTGAGATTTTCTCATAGCTTTACATCTTAAAAGCATGCTCCTAAAGTATTATAGACGTATTACAAAAATTCGCAATGCTACAGGCTTTGAAAGGGAGCATTTCATATAATTTTAAAGGGTTCGTGAAACTTTGAAGGCGTTTTTCTGAGAACGATATTTTTTCAAATGGCTGCCACGATATCTCAAAATCCAATCATCCGATTTACTTGAAACTTGGCAGGCATGTACAATAGATGTCTCGCTCTCGGCGGTACTAGAACTAAGTCAATATTTGCAAAATTCTAATTTTGCGACTTGAAAAACTAGGTATTTTTATGCAAAAATGGAAATTTTTCCTTTCAGACGTTGCCATTTTTCAATTTTTCGTTATTTTTTATTTATTCTAGTACCGGCTATAGCTACACTCATACAGATTAAGAATCCTTTTCTTTTTTTTCATTCTGATAAGACAAATTTTTTTAGGTGCAGTAGCAGAATCCCTATAGCTTTGGACAGAATCATTATTTCTGCACTAAATAATTATCACGTATTCTTCAAACATTGTCTGACACTGCAGTACGCTATCACATTCATATGTTGATTACTTTTCTCTAAAAAAATTCCCAAAAATCGCTTCGTTTCTCGACCGTCACACTAGGGAGACCCCTTAAACTAAATATTCAGATGTTTCTTTGAAGAAAATGAATCGAGGTTAATTTAAATCCACATTGTTCCATTTTCCAAACACTAATCAGTCTCTAGAAATTTATTAATAAATAAGGATTATAAAATTATTGGCTCCGAGGGGTAAAAAGTTTAATAAAATTCTCAGCGTGCATGTCCTGGCATAATTCCTACGATGTTACGGGCTCTGTCGCATAATGCATAATGACATCGAATTCGCTACAAGCTGATAAATTCACCTCATTACCGCGAATAAAAGACGATGGCTGAAATATGGCGCGTTCGATGTAAACGGAGTACCACGGTCGTTGGCGATGAAGGTTCCTGAAAGTAAGCACTGGGTTGCATGCTGCGTGCAGAAAGGTGGAAAGGGCGGTTGAAGGTTTCTGAAGTTGGGAAATCGTGCGTGGAAACGGACGTGGAATGGCACGATACAGCTCAGCAGGGAAATAGACGAAGAAACGTAAAGTCCGTGTTCTCTTGTTCATGTCTGGCTATACAGTGCATTCTACTACTTGTAGTCGACTTCAACAGGCAACAGTGAACTGAAACACCGACTTAGAAACACGATCAATTCTTCACCTTTATACCAAAAGAAATTCATTTTCATCCCACCGAGATTAGTGGGGGAAAATGGCAGTGAAAATACAATTTTATGGCAAATAAATTCTTGTTTTACCACGAAAATTTAGTTCTATTCTTACTGTACCAGTTTGTGTCAAGAATTCGGTGAAAATGATTCTCCACGCTGAGTGAATGTCTGCATTTCATTAGAAATGACAAATATGAAAATGAAATTCCGGTTTAAAAAACTTAGAAATACAGTCAGGTATTGATTTTTTTAAAAAAGAATTATTCTTATTACGTCACTGTTTCTTGAGAAATCATACTTACCAACGTTCTCGACCTCTTACGCAGGCCACAACTTACTCGAGGGGAATGGACACAGAGTGGGGGTAGGGAGGAACCAGATCTCGCTCTGGATGGCCATGTCTGATCTAGAACGTTCTCACGATCCTCTTACCCGTAAGCTTCTCGCAACACCCGAATGAATGTCACTACGAAACGAATGTTAAATTTATAGAATTGAGAGGAGACCGTAGAAAACGAAGAGCCGCCGAAAGAAATTGGTACAATTAAAGAAATGATGCGTCTTGCGGGCGGAACAATGAGGCCGAGCATCAAGGGAGTATAAGGCGGTCCTGTTTGCGTGGAATGGAGGACAAGGGAGAGGTAGGCGATGACGCTTCCTCGCAGGAAGCACTCGGTTACGAATTGCGGAAAAGGGGCCAAAGGGGAGCGGTGGTAATGGTGGAAACGCTGGTGGAAAAAGAGGATGTGGAAGTGCAGAACCGGCGAAACGACGGCAGACGCGGAGGGTGGAAGGACTTTGAAGGGAAATAAAGAGAGGAAATGGAATAGCGGAGAGAGCAACCGGTAGACTAGACGAGATCGCAACCGTGGTCCAGCTTTATCCTTGATCGCGACGATGCTATTGAAAATTCACGCTGAAAACTTTAAGCCCAGCGAGGGACGGTAAAACGCGACACCGACGCTGCCTTTCCTTGCGACCTTTGTCCTGGCTGCTGTGAAATTAATGGCAGCCTGCCGTTTTATCCGATTACATTGCGATGTAATTGAATCAGACGGCGCTT
This sequence comes from Macropis europaea, assembly GCA_916610135.2. Taxonomy (NCBI): domain Eukaryota; kingdom Metazoa; phylum Arthropoda; class Insecta; order Hymenoptera; family Melittidae; genus Macropis; species Macropis europaea. The sequence continues at coordinate 14,092,533 of OU744344.1, read as the reverse complement.
CCAGCAACAACCGGTAAAAGCACGTTTTTCTGAATATCGAGCCCTTCCGGTGCTCTTCTGGTTGTTTTTTTGCCGCAATCGATACAGATTATTGCTTCGTCTGATTGAAATTGTTTGATAATTACTATGTAGAATGCCGTTCCTGTTTAGTTGTATGATAATAGTTTGTATCAGGACATTAGGCTTTTTATATCTATTTTAGTCCTGTTTTCTCGATGGTAAAAATACTGATAGAGCAGTTCCACTCAGCTGTGATATGTTTAACATTACAGAAACATGTGTGAACAATTTTTATAAACTCTGCAATGTAGTATTAAATTATTATTAGGGGAGCCTGGTTGTAGGACATCAAATGAGAGTACAAATTCTTATTTACTTGCGCAATAAGCATAGTAGCTTTTTGTAAATTTACGTAGTTGCAATTATTATAAATGAATAAATAAGAGATAATAGTTTGTAGGTAGTATCGCCGCATAAATACAGTTGCAATTAGTAGCGTGATTTTAGGATAAAATCTTTTTGTAGTTTATGAACATGTTGAGTGTCGAGGCGGTATAAAATAAATATTGATTCCTGTAAAACGGTGAAAAAATTTAGGATTGCAACAATTAAGCGAAAATAGAAAATTATAGCGAATCTGATCACATATGGCTATTTTCACTGTGGCACTCTGTAATTTAAAAATTAATAACGAAAGAAAGAAAGAAATATCATATAACTTGTAATTTCAAGGGCATGTTGGACAATAGACTAATTAGTGGCCTTATTTCGTACAAAAACTGCCTAAATACATGCTCTTTCTTAGATTCTTGCCAATAACATGGTGTATTGTAATGTGCAATCATTATATCTAGATGATTTTCAGTAAAAAAGATGGAATAATTAACGAATATTATAACGTCTAATAATCGTATATGACGATTTATCTAGATCTTTATAGTAATGCTAATTCGATTTAAATTTACTTAGATTCTACTAAGAATAAGGTAGCATGTAGTAAATTTACATTTAAAAAAATCCTGAATAATGTTCGCTCTCCCTTAGACCTTCTGTCGCCGTTGTCAAGATAATAATAATAATGAAGGATAATAATGGTTGTCATTTTTGAACAAAAAATTATGTAGCAATATTTTCTCTGATTTATTATATTCTTTAACTGAATATTTGTGAACGTACGCCTTTATGACACTTTTCTTCTTATATAACAATCGACTACATAAATATTATTATAATGAAATATTCGGTTTAATACGCAGATGTTCTACCGTGGAAAATTTCAGCACATGGCGTACGCTTTTTCCCGAAATTCTCAGCGCCCACAGGGTTAACATTTATTTAGAGTAAACGAATTTGATGTGTCGAGTGCATACGATCCTCAAATACTCAAAACGTCTCCATCCACGACGACGTATTTAAAGTACTACAAATTCTCTAGAAAATCCTCCTGTTGATCCTGACAGGATTCACGTTAATTCGATACACCCTATGCCTCCCGCTGCGACGCAGCGTTACGATAGAATCGCCTCGTTTTATGTACTGGCACCGATGTACTTCACGAAGGGTGAAGTTAAATTTTTCCGTCGCGTCACGGTGAACCTTTAGAGAACGCGTTTCTGTTCTTTTAACTGTATGCCGGGGGATTTTCGCGGGGTGGCTTAACTGACGCTTTAATTACTCAAACGTCATTTTAAACCGGGGGAGGGTGGCTGAGACTTCCTTCCGTTTAACGCATTTCTCCGTTTTACGTTTTCCATCATTACCGGTGTTCTATTGGCGCACCCCGGCTTTATGAAGTCCCATTTACGCGACTTTGCCGTAGCGAGTTAAACGATTGTTTCAGAGACGCTTACGCGCGGCTGCGCTGCCGCCTTTTGTTCCCCCCGACGGCCAACAATTCTTTGATACCTCGATGAATTAATTAACGGACGCAGCCGAGAGGCACCATGGAAAAAGCTGGTCGTCACTTCTTCGTCAAACGTGACAGTGACAAGTTTCCCTATGCCGTCGATTTTCATGTTTTCTCGAATTATAATATCCCATAGTCTGATTACTATACTGCGGATTTTTATGCGATTTAACCCTCTGAGAACGATGGACACATATATGCGTTCCAGAAGATCGTTCACCGCGTGCTACGGGTCACCGCACTGCCCTAGGCACATGTGTTTATTGTACGCTTTGAACCTGTGTATTTCGACGAATTATCATCTCTGCTATTTTAATTAAAATATACATGTCTCGTTACTTGTTTTGCAATTTTAAAGAACTAAAATAACTGAGCAATCGACAGCAGATGTATAATTATAATTAATTATTAAATTTAACACATGTTCCAACACTGAAAATTTCAGCACATGGTGCACGATTTTTCCCGAAACTTTCAGGACTCGAAGGGTTAATATATTTGAATACGTGAAAGATGCACATTCTACACAGTTTGTAAAACAAGTAATGAATTTTGTTATATTTAAAGCGAAAAATAGAGTTTTTTCAACAATATCATAATTAATTCTACATGATAAAAATTATTGTTTGTTACCAATTCTTAAAAAATGGAAGCATTTTCGGAAAATTCCGTAAGGAACAGCGTTAATGATGTTATTTGATGATTAATGTAATACAATTCTGCTATAAATATTATAATAATTCCGTCCATTATGATTAAATATTTTTTATGAAATTAATCAATGATTAATGAATTGTACATGGTGAATTTTATGATTTTACTATCAAAATGCAAACGAAAAAATACAACGAATACCCAACCCAACCCAACTCTGTTCCTTCTCCCATTTATGTCAGCAGTAACGCGAAAAAATTTGTCTTTCCTGGTAGAAATTTAAATAAACTGAAAACAAATATTTTCACGTCAGTTTGATATTGTGCCCGACCGATCGTGCAGGAATCGTTCGAAATAAAAATTCAGTAGCACGTCACAGTTTTGATAAATTTTGGACCATGCAGTTCATGCATTCATTCAGCTTCCAGCATAAAGAATGCTCGCATTCTCGGCTTCTCCGACATTATGCATACCAATAAATTTTCCTGCCTGTCGATGTGACACCCAATAAAGACGGCTTGTGCGAATTTTGTTCAACAGCAAATTTTGGTAGGCATGTACAAGATTTTTAACATTAGAAGGTCCAAGATTTTTCGTCGCCTGTACAGTTTCCCTATATAGCAGACTTCATTACAAATTAAATTTCATCAATATATTAACCCTTAGTTGTTATCGTTGGGTCACAGATGATCCACAACTTTTTCAGTTGCTTATTTTCTGTTTGGTAAACATTGTTATTTTTTTCATAATTAATAATACTAGTGTTAAAGTTTTGGGAAAAATTTCATTGTTTATTCTTCGTGTGTATCCCATACAATTGGTAACGATAATTATAGCAGAAATACTCATAACTACCCCTACAAAACTCCAATCGGTTATTTATGACGCCACGATACCAGTTACGTGACCGATACGTCACCATACCAACAGAGGGCTAAAGTCACAGAAGTTAAAACTCAAAAGTGCAAAAAAGATAAGGAGTTATAATCATAATAGAAGGAAACTTCATTAATTTACGGATGTGATTTTTGTAGTGTTAAAAAAAATTTAGGAAATATACGGCGTGTAGAGTTTACGGAAAACATTAAAAACAATTAATCAACATAAATTCAAAAATTTACAGGCAGAGATGCATATTGTGCATAGTCGGTGTAATAAATATAATATAATGAATATATTATGCAACGAATATCATTATAAATATATTTTGCACTAAAATCTAGGAAAAGTCATTCAGAATTTCGTACATTAAATCAAGATTATAGTCTTTAAATCCCTAATCTCTTCTCTTAAAGCTTCTTGTGGCACTTAAAATAAGTTTGACACTTCACCTCGTTTACGGCCACATTACGTTTCTTTTACTGACTGTGCATGATGTGGCGCCCCCACCGAATTCTTTCACAATTTTATACTGAAAATTTATATTAAATTCATTGAATATCCAAAACTTTATGGCCATTACGTTTTTAAATTTTTAGTCGACCGTGTTTTTAAAAAAAGAAGGAGAATATACATCAAATTTCTGCAGAATGCATACAATGAGCAAAGTATCGAATTAAATTATTTAGTAGGAATATTATTTGTTTAAACATTTGTCGTTTGCTACAATACTACATTTTTCATAAATGATTTCACGTCTTCATGTAGCTTGCTGGTGATAGATGTATTCAATAAGAATTTATTATTGCACCCTCGAATTTACAACTCGAACTGCATCATTTCTGATTAAGCCAAAACCTAATAAGAAATATTCCACTATTTATTATTCTACAAGCATAAAATACGTCTTATGCGAAAGATTCATGTATTAAAACAATACGTAACTTGTTGTTAGATAAGCCTGAGTTCCAGGTCATAAACTCCATGTTAATTGAAAAAATTCATCATTCGTTTCTAGCCAATATGAGCTGCTCAAAAGCCAAACTGATCAACTCCATAAAAGGAACCGTAGAGAAAAGTGATGATATTACAAACATTCATGTACTCAGGCACTGAAGTTGAGAAATTTACTAAAAGCGGATTTGCTCAGTTTGGCTTCTGAGCGGCTCATATATCACATTTTTATAATATTTATAATTAAACAAAAATTCAGAATCATTTCGTTCTCTCTCTGTCTCTCTGCGATTGATTGATCTATGAGAGCAACCTCTTACTAAGACTAATTTGTGAAGTATTAATATTACATAACTTTGTTACTGCTTGTTCGCTTCTCCAGAGACTTATTCGTTCATCTATCACGACAAACGCTAGAGCTCCAAACTTCTGGCCCATAGTGTACGTGGTCAGGGTTTTAGATGAATATATACAGGATTGATCGAATTTCTCGGGTCACCAATGACGGTTACAGACGAAGGTGGATTATATTACACCACTTAGTGCATGGAACCTTTCATCCCTTCAAACAGCTACCACGATGGCAATCCGTGACCTGACATCTGTTTGTCTTGTGATATGGGCCACTTTCTGCACACCAGCACCGCACACAATCTCTGGTTTAAAGATATCGTAATGAACGAATTCCAAATTGGAAACACGAAAAGCTCTCCATCATTAACATATTTTAAACACCGGATTAGTAATCATGTTTAATGTACACCCTCGCCCATAAGTATTAGGACACTCATCAAATCGTATTATTATAATAGACACAGTTAGTTTGTATGTTCGCAAAAAAGTTTTCAGTACTAGTTCATTCTATGTTTACTTAATTTGGTTCAAATCGGTGATTGGGAGGGCTAGTAATGTACTTTGCTGGTGATAAATGTATTCAGTGAGATTTTATTGTTGTATTCTTGAACTTGCATTGACTAAATAATAATATTGCACAATTGTAAACGTGCATAAACTTTATTTTATTACTCTCTTCTAACCGTTCTACATAATTTTTGCACACGTTTATAATAATACAGGTGAAGCATCGTATTTCCTTAACAGAAATGACAATGCATCCTAAGACTTATGAATGACAGTATATATGTATATTAATTACACGTTAATGATATCTCATTATCTCCTGTCAAAACAGAGAAATCTATATACAAAAAAAAATGAGATTTGTTTGTCCCAATACAATTCAGACACCTTTCGAATTTACCTTGAACATACGTTTTCTGAGAATTCCTTTTATTACTGCATATTAAACGTTCAAACACGGAACAGGCAAAAATTTTATTTTCAATAATTCAGGAATTTCATTTCATCTAGTATTTCACTAAAATGGTATATTCCACTGTACAGGGCGGTTGGCATGTGTAATATTTAATTAAACACGGACATGATAAACGTAAATTGCATTGGTGTTTCTTGCATGCAGTATTTTTCGTAAATGAAGCTATAGAAGATCATGTGTTTGTGAAATGCACCGCGTCGGGATTAATTGAAGGTCTTGAAAAGACAACGAAACCGTTGTTCCGTTTCTCCAGATTAAAAAGAACCATCAACGTTCATGATGGCGAGAAGAATGTGTGTTTCGATATGTGCAATTTTTTATCGTTCCACACAGATTCCTGGAACGCGGAACAATATTGCATCGCATGCACTTTTTTTTCGCAGTCCGGCGTACCAGAAATTCCGAGTCATGAACACGACGTGCCAATATGAGACGTCCAATATTCCGTCGGGCATCCCCCTTTTATGGCTGTTCAATTTGTTCTTAATTACAACTATTGCGCGTGTATTCAGAACCGAAACAATCGAACGACCGGCTACAAATGAGCACGTCGCAACGCAACTTTATCCGCTGTTAATTAATATAGATCCGAGGGACACAGATTGATAAAAACGGGCATTTCATTAGCACGTTGAGTGCCACAGTGAAATCAGACATACTTAATCAGACACGATATAATTTACTATTTTTTATGTAAGTCGTAAAGAAAAAAAAGATTTGAGTACTCAGTCGTGTTCTTCTGTTTCTACATAACTGCCTCAGTATGAAATTTCCTTAGAATTCTGTGACAATTAATAATTCTATAATTTAATTGAATGTTAGTGGCCGGTCACCGGAGACCCTCACGGCATTCAACGTATTAAACTAGCTAATATGTACTTCAAAAGTGACACAACTCATAAAAGTATGTTTTTCAGGAGAAGTGTAAAGCTGCTTGTGAGCTTACAAAAAAATGATTTCCTAAACAGATAATGTTGGCAAAAAGAGTAGACTCTAGGAAAAAATGAACAATTTCTATTTTCGTAACTTTCGATTCTTAGCCCTTGAAAATCCCCCCTTTTTAAGTTGTGACGATTTTGATCTTCTTCTAATTCACACAGGAAAATAAAATAAAAAATAATTATTATTATCATTCTTATTAGTCAAATTTTTACGATGAATAGAGTGAAAAAAATACTATGTAACCTTATCAATAATATTATTCCTAGTTCAAAATTCTAAACCGAGTTTAACATTAAAATTTATTTATTGAATGACTATATTTAAAACATAATTATTTCTACACTTTCCATTTCTAATTCATCACTGCGTTACAGCATTGCTAGCCAAATAATATGCAGTTTAAGAAATAGTTTCATTTTGAATAGCAGCGTACACGCGGCTGTTATCATTTCCAACTATCATTAAAGACTAATTTCGCAATCCAGACGTAGCGTAACTTCACCTGCATACTATAAAACTGAATGCTAGTAATATACTCGACAAAACAATAGAATTCGACATAGCGTTCCCTTGGTACCGCGTTCGCCGATATATTCTGCCGAGTAATTTAAGTTTGAGAGTGGCTGCGCCGGGTACAAATACAGAAACATTATGCGAGGGAACGGCGAAATATAGGTGAACTGGAAACGAGGGTCATTCTGTTCCCCGCACGTTTCTATCGTCGATAACGCGAAAATGCCAATGAATGCCGAAAGGACAGGAATCCGCTGATTGCGTTTACGCGACCGCGAATACATTTCCTATCAAATGAGCACCTTGTCGTTCGTTTAGTTTACGCGTTATTGCTAAATTTCTGCGATTTGCTATGATTGCCAATACGCCGATATAAAATCATGGAACCCGATGCGATTTCGACACCGCTGATTGCAAAATTACAGAACGTTCGATTTCATCGTCGCGGAAGCTTTTATTTTTATTCGACGATGGGGTGCGGTCATAAAATGTTCACCATGCTCTCATATTATTCTATTGGCAATGAATAAGGAATTCTGAGTAAATAATCACTTCTGGAGCGTGAATGCAATACGTAAGCAGCATGAAAGGTAATTTTCATAGACATTTTTAGTGTGTATTGTTTCAATTGTTAGTATCATAGAGATACTCAAATTAGGCTCTTTGAGGTCATTTCGTTTGTAGTGTAACTATTTTTTTCACTCTAACCCAGTGATGGTGACCACATCTGCGATCTTCCCCTACTCTAGGCCCATTCCCCTCATATTCAGCGAACTGGAGGGGCCTGGAACGGGGGGAAAAGACCTAGAGTGGGGGGTGGCTGCGGCTCCGGTGGCCAGCCCTGGTGTATGTTAACCGATTAACACATTGTTGACCGAGGGATTTTTGTAGAAACTAACACCTGTGGCCGACTATTTTTCATACAACTCAATATTGAAACACCCGCGTACGTGTAAATAAACAATAACTTTTTTGACACATAATGTATTTATTTGAAACTTTGAACATGTCTTACTAAAGCGTTATAATATTTCTCTGGAGTGTGATAGGCTGTATAGCAGGCACGTCAGTGCAGGGTTACACAACACCTATTACAAATATACCGTGTTTCGCTGCGCTTTCCCTTTGAGGAACTCTCTGCAGTTCCTGGACGCATGTTTTCTTACTCCTGTGTATGTTATTTCCTCTAGGATATGTTATTATATTTTACCTGATAGTCGACAAGGTGGATTAAAAAAAATAAAATAAAATAAAATTCACCGAAAAGTTCTTCTTCACACAAAAATTTGTGATGCGCCAATTTTTAAAATTTTACGATAACAAAATTGCTTGTGTAATATACAAAAAGTCAGAACAGAAAACTGACTGATAAGCAGAATAATAAATTGTATAATGAACATTTTATCAATTTTAAGCTCTAACAACCTCGTACGGTGATTTTAATTGTATCACTCTCTAAAAACGTCTGAATACGCCCCCGATCAATAACATTCTGGCAACAATAGACGTATTAATACGTCTCTGGTCAATAACGTGACAATTATTCAACAAGTAACCGGGTCGCTATTGTAATTTTTGGTTGTTAAATAATATATAAATTTCATGTTCATAAAGTACACTCAGTTATTTTGTAATATTTTGCTTGTGTCGAAAGCGCAAGCTAAAAATTCACCGAACGCATATATACGAATGTTTCAGCCACGGTTGGTGGTTTGCGCTAAACGCATATACGCGTCGATCGTCCGTAAAAAATTAATAAACCAATCCTTGTCGTTAAATGCTAGCAACAGCGCTCTAAAGTGAGTTCCATCAAAAGTTGATCAGCTGGCGTCCTCGATCGTTTGATATTCGGGTGAGCCAGCCGTCGTTCTGGAAAATACAGCGTACCTTTTGTACGACATGGCACAGCTTGCAAACACGTGCACTCAGAAACGTGTAGATGTAAGACGACATCGGTCGGAAGGGACGTACATAAGATATTCTGCGGAGTACAAACAGTCATTTGACTGCGACTAGGTGCGCGGGTTTGCATGCATTCATCCATCCACGTTCCCTGAACAATGCAGAAACGGAAACATTCGAATATTTCACCGGCCTCAAACGCGGATAATTATTGGCGAATGCGCCTCCCGTTGAAAGTGTAATTAATGAAATTGCAGAGCAATAATTAACTTGTAACAGTAGGACGTATCCGTAGATTAGTTCGTGATTACAGTAATTGCAGCGATGAAGCATTTGGAATCTGACTTGCGTCTGAATCGTATGCAGTTTAATTTATTCGATTAATTTGTAACAACAGCATTTACAAATGGAAATAAAAAAAATGTTTGGAGACTCATGATGCATTGTCTCTGTTTATTTGTATTATATTTCTAATGCATTTTTAAATTGAGGAAATTTGTTTATTTTCGATATGTACTCTGTCAATTTGTTGTCAAATTAGGTCATCCGGAAAATTCGTGTTGAAAGCATAAAAATTAAGTTTGATAGTTCTTATAGATCTTCTTACGTTAAGAACGTACGTTACTTATTTAAAGACGTATTCGCCTTCTGTTTCTAGTATTTCTTTCCATGTTTAAGTAATTTGAAAATGCCAGTATAATGAAATATAAATAAATAATGACGGTATTAATTTTTAACCGAAAATTAATTTAAAATCGACTATCTACACAAGAATCTTTATTATTATCTTCGCAGTGCTTTTATCAGCTACTTTGCAACCTATTTTGAAAATCATAGTTAAACAAAATATTCATTATCGTAATAATGAACACAGTAGAATATGAATACAATTGAGTAATGGGATGTCAAAATAATAACGACCATACGTTTCTCGCAAAATGAATTAGAATTAGAATTATTTCTAAGAAAATACGTAAGAAAGAAGTTTGTTTCGTTTAAGGCAGATATAAGTTTAGAAAATCTTTCCAATGCTTTCTATCTTTGGTTTCGCAGATTTTGAACCAATCAGAGCAAATCGAGTTTCACTGTTGAATGTGTCGAAACAATTCGCGCGCCGCTGACAAACACAATCGAAAAGTTTTGAACGAATCGAGTCCGCGACGAAACATGGCGCGAATATAGTTATAAGACATTTCTCATTGTTTAGAAGTACATCGTTACTAATAAACAGCTGTTTTATTCAAAACAGTATTTAGTTGAATTGATTATTCATCAACTTTCTCGTTCTTTTCGAAGTTAACATGAAAGAAGGCCTAAGAAAACAAAACTTTGTTATTTTTTGCAACAACTCGGTAATACCCTGACTGCCACGCTCTATTAGCTGAAAATGACAAATTTTCTAAATTTTTATACAAAATGAATATAACTTCTAATTCTATTGGCTTTCGCCAATAATATGAGTAATTTCCATAATTTTACACTGATTCTGTCAGATTTTATTAAACATATTTATTATGCTACACACGATCAAATAAATAATGATCCGAACTAACAATAAGTGTCACCCACATATAGATGACATGTCAGTCAAAGTGTTAATATAATTCCTATAAGTTTGAATCAAATTTTGAACAACATTAACCTATTAAAAATAGTAGATACCAGCATTTCTAAAAAACAATAATATATTTCATTAAATCACACTCACACCGATTTGATTATTCCGTGCTTGTTCATACATACATGTACATGAACAAAAATGATTTTCCGAATATAATAAACCCTTCTCCGAAGGGCTGATTATTTTCTGGTACAGAATAATGTAGAAAAAAGGTCGGTGAAAAACACAGCGGAGCATTTAAAGACAGACTTGAATTGCGGCTCGCCTGTGCATCGCCGCAGAGAGCACAGGGCCATAGAAAGTTGAACTTTTACCGAAGCATGCGATATTTTTTCCGTGTACAATTTCTGCTTGGCTTTTGCATGAAAAAAGCTGGCGCCCGCTCCAGTTGCTCCAATCAGCCGGCACATGTACGCGAATAAAAGCTCTCATCTCCGTCAAAAATGTTCTTTGAACCATTAAGGCGGTGAATGTCGTTTACATGAGCAGCATGCGTGCCGGGCTCCTTCAGATAATAAGACGCCTCTTTATCGGCGCTTTGACGTCGCCTCCCGCAGGAGAGTGACAAGAAAACCTATTAATCGATAGACATTTTCTTTGAGCGTCCACGGTCCGTTAATGGAAAAGGTGAGAGGTTCGGAGACGGCCGTGGGACGAGGTGCAGGTGACGGAATAATTCTTGTTCTTTGATCGGTGCAATTCGCTTCACGCACGACGGTTTCTCTCGCATGGAGAAGCTCGAGAAAAGCTCGGAGCTATCGCACTCTCGCGGATTATTAGCCACGTTCTTTTACGACCGCAGTGAAGCCGCGCTTGCAAAATGACGTTTCAGCTCATCCTTCGCCGAATCGAATTTTTTCTCTTATCACGCGACGGCTACTCGATCCACTTCGCGCCGACTCGCAAGGGGGCTATAAAGTTTTCGATGAAAATTAATCGTTTTATTTTACATCGGGCGAATGAGAATTTTTTCACGACGTAATATTAATCGGGCGGAATAGTAAATTTATGGCTGGCACAAATGTTTCGTTTCGGAGATTGGAAACGTTGATTTCGGGATACAGTAGACGTCTCTTAATCAGTCCTTATGAGGCTGGACTTCTGGCTGGATGAGCGAATGGCCGGTTAATCCGAAAATATATGTTAAACGTCGTTTATAGGGTGTAAATAAAATAAAATGTATATGGGATGTTTCACTTAACTTTATCACCTGTAATATTTTTGCTGTAACTAAAATTTCATATAAATGTTTCCTATAAAATTTGCATAGTTTTGTAGAGGCCTGCGTATAGTAACAGTAGTTTCATTCCTTTGGGAAGAAATATATATATATACATGCAATCACAATTGCAATTGCATTTTTTTACTTTTCCTCATTTTGAACGCTGCATCTACTAAAAAATTACAATTAATTGCTTGATGAAGTAACTTCAATCAGTGTAAGAATAAAGCAAACCTGTAATATTCACTGAAATTATTTTTCTGATTACTTCTTTTGTAACATATGAAATAAGATTACAATAAAACGATGAATTATTTAAAACTGTTGTTATTTCGAATTAATCAGTGATTTATATTTTTTCGAATAATGTTGGCGAAAATCAAGAACCAAAATGTCATTTCTGACTTATATTTAAAATAAAATTTGCCGAAGTACGCTCAGTCGCCATAATTTGATTAACAAACGGTTAATTTCATTATGTATTTTCTTCTGTTGTCTTGTTCATCGTCGGGCATTTAATTACACGAGAGCTGCAACGCAAAACCACTTTGACGAATTTGTAATTAATGGCACGCGTTACGACTTTTCGAAATTCGAGTGTTAACAGGGTTCCACGGCATCCATGCGAGATACCCGTGATAAAAGAAGAAAAAAAATATTTCAGCAGAACAAGGGATTTTGAAGTCGGCTCTCGTGTTTCTCCATTTAATCACCGTAAGTGATATCAACCATAAAGCTTGTTGACCATTACTATGCTTATCCGTGGGATTTGTCCCTGCTACCGTTTTCCTGCCTCCGTTTTTCTTTTTCTCTGTGTGGAGGAACGAATAACTTCTCCGATCCCTGAACCCTTGGAGCTTTTCCAATTATCGGTCGGATCATTCGAATCGCACATTTGCATTCAGCTCTCCCCTTCGGAACTTGTTTCAATGCTAATACGTCACCACTTACCTTCTCTTATGTACCTAATTCATATAAGGTATTTTTAAAGGTACATACATAACAGGCCGTATTGATTTCTCCCGTAAAAATGTCACCGGTTTTTCTGAAATCTACCAAATTTTCAGGCTGTTTTCGATCAATATTTACCAGTACATTGTACGAAGAGAAATGTAAGAAAATGTTCTGTGACCGATGCCTGTAAATGGTTTATTAAAAAGATGTAATGAGTATACACCGCCGTCCATAAGTATCAGGACACCTGCTGATCCCACACAAAAGGTGTATTTGATCTGGATTATAGAACTTTATACTATAAATAATAGTATGCAATCATTAAAATTACACATCTTGCAGAACTATTTCATCTCCCCCCTGAAACAAAATATTTTACACCAGATCCATAATTTCTGCAATTAATTGAAAAATGTCTGGAAAAGTTGCCACGCAATGCCTTGGTAACTTCGAGAATTGTTTAACACGTTTAAATGTTCACAGTGTAATATTTAGTATTATCATATTTGGGAAAGTCTGCAGAATAATTTTCTGTAAAAAACAATTGCATAACACTTGCAATTGCCACGCAATATTTGTTTAAAGTTGCAGCTTCGTGTATATTTCCTTTAAAATTCGAATTTTCAAAAATTGTGTGTGACAGAGAGAAACGGTTTTCAGATTCGTATTCAGCGCATGAAAATCTGAAACACACATTGGATGGTACAGAAGAGAAAAAAAGTTAAAACCTGTTGGACAGAGTTATTCGAATGAAAGTTTATTTCGACAGTTCCTGGCTCTGCGCTGTACCATTGAATTGTTTAAACAAAGCATTTATGGGTACGCGCGTACAGAATATTTTTTTCTTCATCATGATCGTAGAACATGCTAGAACTGTATAACTGGAAAAACCAGGAACACTCTGCATGTGTAAATATTTTTAATTACTATATAAAGTTCAATTTTTTGTTCTGGCGTTTAAGTCGCTTTTAAGAAGCGAGCTTTTTTATCATTGTAAAGCACAGTAAAATATCTTAATCCACCTGGAGTTATTCTGAGTGCACCTGCTCACACACATGTGGTTTTAAGGCAATTCTACGGAGAGAATTTTATAGAGCAATTTGTTTCATAAGTAGCGTAAGTCGAACTAAGTACTATAAGCTTCTCATTTGGAAGCCACATTATTGTTTTAGGCTTTACTCTACTTCATCATCATTTTATCCTCTCAATAAATTGCTGAATATTTGCAAAAATATTCTTACTACGAGGACAAAGTTTTCGAAACTTTAACAAGCACTACTTCTATAGTTTTCAAAAGTTTCGTTGCGTAGATGTGACATTAATGTAATTCTGTGTAATAAAAGTTATGAATGCAATGCTTTTAAGTATTGCAAAGTACAGAAGGTATACAAAATAATGTTTTTGCTATAGAACCTTTACTTGTATAATGTAAAGTACTTCAGTATAATAAAATTGTTGTATTGTTGCACAAATTTTTTAACAATTAATTTTAAAGCCAGAGGGAAATAGGATGTATATTCTCGAAAAATTTAAACTATAAATAATGAACAGGAAGACAAGTCTCCTTTGTCAGGAAGAGATATTCGTAACCATAGTAAATTTGTTGCTCCTTTTCTTGGCATTTGACAATACCTCAATTGTTACGGAGAGTAGAAATGCAAGCTTTTGAAATATCTTATAAATGATAGGAATATGTTGTACCAAACGATCCTTCCAAAATCTTAATTCTCAAACTAACAATAAGCCACTTAAGAGCATTACTTCTAATGGTATTGAAGAGAATTTTAAAAATAGTAGATTTGACGCGACATTATTGTAAACCTAATCACGGATGTGATTTTTATTCTTTTTCACTCGGAAGTCGAGTTATTCTTGTTATAGTTAAGCTGAGATATCCAATTAAAATAACTAACAATAAATCACTCTGGTTGCGGCGTGTTTCCAATGAAAATCGTTCCGTGTGTGGGGTAATAAAAGTTTCATTCAACTTTGTTCCTTTGTCTTCATAAATGCTGCATTCATTCTAGATATATTTAATTGAAATAACTAAATAACTATTTGATTGCGGTATGCTTCCAATGGAAATCGTTCCGGATGTGGGGTAATAAAAGTTACTTTATAGCAATTTGTTCTTTTCTCTTCGTAAATGCTGCATTCATTATTTATTTGTATCTACTCGTTTATTTATTACTTACTTTTATATTTTTATTTAGCCCAGAATTTTCGTATATCTCGAACTCATTAAAGTGGCCGTTCGCACACAAGACGTTACTTTTCCCGGTCGTACACACACATTAGAAACTAAAATAAATATGAATTTATTATTGCTATTTCACTCGGAAATATATTGGTCCATTAAGATAAACCTAAATATTTTGTTTACTTTTCGAAATAGAATATATTTTATTTTATTAGTTCTTTAACGTTGTATCAACTGAATATAAAAGTAATTAATAGACTGCGAATGTTGATGCAACTTTACACTTTCAGAATTCAACATTTTTTCTGTTAATGTAATGAAACGAAATATTGTCTCAACTGCATTATGTTTTTTAAACGTTCAAAAGATGTTTTTTATTTTTCTTGCCTTTTTAGTTCAATTTATACATTTCTTACGTGTTTCGATACGTTAAATTGCACAAACATCCGCAGTCTAGTTGGAACTATTGACACATTATCAATCATTATAAAAACCGAAATCTTTTGGCAGCTTTGAGAAACGTTAGAAGCGGACGAATTTTTTTCTTATCATTAAAATTTTTTCAACAAAAGAATCAAAGTTAAATTAATTTCTGCGGTCTGAGGATTTCGGACGTCACAAGATTACATGAATTACAGCGCAGAAAGGGTTGAAACTTATTGCACGACTGTAAACAAACAAATTTTGCGTTTCCTCCGTCCGTTCCATGTATCAGCCGCGCGCCGTTTTACGTTACATTTGTTCGTTCCAGTCGGCGCTCAACGGGCGCATCGGTTTCGAAGCAGCAATATCTAATTTGTTTCCCTGGCCGCCTCGTAAACTCGGATTTCACATCCACCACACGAATCTTTTACACGACACGAATCCCTTCTGTGCACGAGATTTCTCGCGAGAGCGAATGCGCCGAACCCATGCCGTTCGGATGATTGATACCTCGCAAGGCGTCTCGTTCATCGCTACGATTCCTCGGATACAGAATGGAGTCAACGACTCGTGAAGATTTTGTTGCTCGTTGATACGACTTATGGGAACGCTCGCGATTCTTCGTACAGTCATTCAAGGACAATATCTCGCTGCTGATACGAGAAGTATAATTACTTTACCCGCCCCGGAGTTGGAAAATAATTTATTGTACAGCATTGGTACAGTAGAGCCTCCTGTACTGGAACTAATAGGGAGACAAATGTGGCCGGACAACAGAATTTTCGGATAATAGAACAATCACTTTTTCTTTTTTTATTAAACTTCATTTACGCAAATAGAAATCAATAAAATTGACAGTTTGTTTCATACATGAACGAAAATCGTATTAATTAACCTTTATGAGCATTGTCCTTTCCTATCTAGTTTCTTGTAGCAACAAAGGAACATTTAAAAAAAGGGTGTTTCTGAGGCCGATATAGAAAAAAAATGTGCGTCTATGGGGTAACACTGTTCCAAGAGATAGAGCGTGATGAAATTCTGTAGCAGACAGAGCAGTCTTTTCGATCTATCTATACAGGATGTTTAAAAGAAAGGTTCAGGACTTTAAGAAAAATAGAAGAAGATAGTACTCACAAATTGGAGGGAAAAAGTCTTGACAAACATGGTTCGAAAAATGAATATTCTCGGAGTTACTACTTCTTATTATATTAATTCTTCTTGTTGTCACCGCTCGGTGTATGAACAGCATGCCTACACTCAGAAGTCCTGAACTCTTTTTTAACCGTCCTGTATAACCAGTAGCTTTCACAGGAAAAGTATCATCGTTGGAAGAGCCGCTTTAGAAGTCAGAAGGCATGAAATAAAACGAGAAAGTCGAACGGTCTTGCTATTCAACCTGATATCTCCGTGAAAACACACAGAGGGGGGAAATTTCATTGGAAACAGATCTCGAGAACATTACCAATGACGCTGCAAGACAAATTTCCGATCATTAATATGGAAACGTGTGCACACAGAATGGGATTGGCTGAATCGTATCGTCGCGAAGGGGGCCGCGAGGAGCGATAGCGTTGCTGGAAAATCGCGAAACAAATTTCACGCGATATTCTCGCGGGAGGGCGGAAGGCAGGAAATGATGCATCGTCGAAGTCTCGGCGGAAAAAGTCGGTCGATCACAAATTTCGCGATCCCTTCCCTCCTTTCCTCGCGGAAGATGTTTGGAATTTATCGCGTATGTGCTTCTCTGAACGTGCACACACTTTTTTCCCACCCCGTCCGCCCCACCCCGAACGGGAACGTATACGAGCTAAGCGCACGGGAAATGAACTGAGATAAACCGGTTCCGACTTCATGCGATTTTCTGAGGAAGAAGATCAGTCACGTGACAACGACATTTTCCGGCGCGCTCAGTTTTCGCACAATAGTTATTTATGCGAGGGTGTCGTGTTTCTATTTTTCGCTTGAATCGCGCAGATTTCTATTTGGACGGCGAATGGAAATAAAATTTGTTCTGTGAACAGAATCGTTTATGAAAAGTGCTTGAGGTATTTGATAACTGTACTTTAGATTGGGTGCACGGAGAAATGATTCGAGACACTTATAGCGTGTTTATTTTCTTTCCGATTTATGTCGCATTACAGATGAGATTATTAACGACACCTTGAAAAATATACTGTGGGTAATTATATTTGATTTATTTATTTGTAGATTGTACGGGTATAAACTCAATATATGTATATATAAATAAAAATTAAACACGAAATAGAAAAATAAATAAAAAAACAGTCGCAGCAGCACACTGAAAAGTAAATAGAAATGCAATCACAATAGAATTTATAATAAATGCCATAATTGTAAAAGTACAGAAAAAGAAAAGAAATATGATAGACGTTTTGTGCACTTCTTTTCTTGCAAGTGTTGTTTATAATTGAAACCAATTATAAAATGCACATAACTCGCAGTAAATATAAAATAATGTTAGACTACGCTAGGGGTAACCAGCTACAGGTTGAAAAATGACGTAGAACTACGTCGACAATCACAAAGTATTTATAATTGAGCATCATCTAAACAGCGCGTATTGCCCCGAATAGAAAATTGATATACGTCAACTATAGACTAATACCAAAAATATGGATGAATTGAAATTTTTAATTTCACCTTTGTAATAAATGTTCTTACATACGATGTACCAGGGTGGTGAAACCGTACGTATTAATCTATTAAAAATAGAAACGGGACAAATTTTGTTTCTCCTTCTTCAAGGGCACCGATTTTCTAGGTCACTCGCCCTGGGTAAAACGATTCTTCTTCATAAAAAAAAAGTGAAAGATCGAATTCGTATCAGTCACACGAAATTCTATACATACGCGTATTTCCCAAGCGAATCTTCAAAAATCGAAACTCAATACTTTCTGTGTCGAGAGTTCATTTCTATGAATAAAGGAGATCTTCGCTTTAAATCGATATTTCATCGTTTTACGCCATTATCGAAGTTTTCACGATGAGAAAAGGGCTGGATGTAAATTATGGAATAAATGTAAAATGAAAAATAGTAACGTATTCGGTTGATAAATTGTACGCTATTCAGGCGTTAATAAAAAGTAATTCGTATCCCAGTGCACGCCACATTTTTTTTTCATTCTGGTAACTAATATAAAGTTTACGACAGAAATTTGAAAAGATGGTAATATAATTCATCAATTAACTAATTAATTTGTGAATCCTTCACCCTGCTGTTGCTCTTAATAATACGAAACGTCATGCAGCATTTATCACTCAATCAATTGACATAATTTAATACATAAATAAATTACACTGATTCATTAAATGATACCCAATTTAATATCAAAAATACTTCCTTCAAACAATCAGGCAATATTGTAAGTAATGTTTCATTTGATTGCCATTTAATTCCTCTATTATCTTTATGTCCACCTCGTTTTGTAATTACTGTGTATAATTAACATTTGACGTATGTATGTATTATTATTTATTATGACTATAATATGAATTTTGATGAGCACGCGACTTTCATGATTATTTCACATGAGAGTTATACAATAAATAATTTCTTTTCAGAATAGCGCTCATTAACAAATGGAGCAACCTAATATGTCAGATTATTTTCTTTATTATTTTCATTCTTCGTGACAGTCACCTTTCTGTCATGATTAAAAACTTTTGCAATGGCCCAAACTCTCTAATTTCTTGCTAGGTAATTATTACAGCACGAGGCCTAGCGTTATCATGATGAAACGATACTCCTTTTCTATTCGCTAAACTGGGTTGTTTAATTTAAAATAGGGCATCTGTAATTATTATATAGAACTGTTACAAATTTCTGTGTATGATAATAAATTTAATAAAACAAAGCTATTAATAGGTATGCAGGAGCAGACAGAACTTTTGCAGTCACCTAATCCGTACATTTTTATGTTAGTTTGAGTGTCATGGGATATGTCCGAATAAGCTGAGTGAGCATATATTGCCATAAAGCGGACTACTGCTGTTTACGGATTCATTGCTTCAGCTGCCATTGATTTGTATAGATTGACAATGTCCAAGTTCCTCCGTATCAATAAAACAATTTTGATCTATATCATAAGTAGACTGCGGGTGTTTATGCAATTCAACATATCCAAATATCTGAAAAACGCACATTTAAAACCCATGGAACAAATAAAAAGTACATTTCATTAACATTCAGAGAACAAAGTACAGTTTTGTCAAAGTTTCATTTATATAACTGCAACACCACTAAAAATAGTGAACTTTGAGAATGTATATTCGCATAAACCTCTGCAGTCTAATCATATTGTTTCGACTGTAGGGGACACAACTATGTTATCTACAGAGACAATGAATAGAATAGTTTGTCGATTTTGTGAAAATTAATATTTCAGAAAGTTGATTATCGGAGTTTCGTGACACACGTAAACAATGTGCTGGCCGCAACGCACGTTGGACTCTTAAAATATTCAGTTTAATCGTTCGCATAGTATAACATTAGCGATAACTGATTCATGTTAAATTGAAGCACGAAATGAATAATAAACCGAGGAGAGAGGCACTGAGAGGAACTGATTAAAAGTATTAACAGTTTCAACAAGGATTTAGATATTTATTAATATATGAAAAGATATAATACCACATATGAATGCCAAAATTGTGAAAATACAAGAAAAAGAGAAACATGATAAACGTTCTATGCACTTTTTTTATTGCAAGTGTTGTTTAAAATTGAAACAAATATAATAAAGTGCACACAACTCATTGGAAATATAAAACGACGTTAGATTACGTCAGCTGTAATCAACTACAGGTTTTAACACGTTGACTGTCACAGTGAAAACAGTCATCGCTAGTCAGACACAGCATAAATTCTTCTTTTCTACATAAATCGTAACGAAAAGAAAATATATAAGTATTGAGTAGTACACACGCGTACTTATGTTAGTGTTGCAATGTTAAATTTACTCAAAACATAGAAAAAATCAATAGTTATTTAATTAAACACAATTTGAGGTGTCGGTCACCGGTGACCACCTTGACAGCCGACGTGTTAAAATGACGTAGAACTACGTCAGCGGCAACCAGCTACAGATTCTAAAATGACGTACAACTACGTCGACGGCTGTCAATATGTTAACTCGCCAATAAAACAAGATTAGACTCCGATTTGAATATATTAAATTAAGTCATAAATAACATCTAGTCTGTCTTCTTTAATTTATTAAATAGTACATTAAAAGAAAAATTTCTTTTACTTTTGTAGAATGTATAAGTTTCAGGGCTGTTTACCTTCTGATGTGAAACTAACAATAAGATCAGTTGCATAGATAAGCTATTTGAAGTTTTATGAATAAAAAATGTACTGTATGTCGGAAGTTACTTATAATTCATCCCAATAATTGATATTCACACGTTATTTCAAAATCATTTCGAACCCGTTTCTGATAAATGTATAAATCGAAATGGTAAATTAACATACAAGTTTGAAAGCTCTCCGGGCGATAATGGCGATACTTCATTATTTTTTAATCGTCCACGCTGCTAATTACAACCCCGTAATTTCGGAATATCGAGGCAAACATCAGCACGGTGTTTGTAATACACGAAGCAACAACGTGACTTCACGTGGAAACTAATTTCGTATGCGTTCCGTGTATATCGGGGATTGCGATATCAAACGTGAGATTGTACTTCGATACTGAAATCGCAACGCGTAAAACTTGACGATGCCGTTCCCCGTTGAAAATTTCGATCCGTAGACATTTGAAGATCCGCGTTTTCTCCGTAAACCGATTGTACTCTGCATTCTTTGACTTTGGCCCGAGCTATCTCCCGATAAAAAATATTTATTAAGCGACTGAAAACAACGCAGCCACATGAGTGTGTCGTTCATGTACCTCGTGATCTTTACACCGTACACATGTACAGAATGGTGTACACTACGAGTACGCACATATAGTCAGACAATAATTGTTTTATTAGATAATTACTAATGCAGATAAAAATCTGACTGATGTGAATTTTAAAGTAATAGCAGAAAATGACGTACGATTATACAGTTCAATATTTTAATTTTTAAGAATCTGCATTAAAAAAATATTCTAGAGTATAACTAGTTAGATATAATTTCTATTGTAACAGTCAGCATCTAAACACATTATGAATTTAGAAAACACGTTCGAAAAAATTCTTATTGTCCGCATTTATTAGACGGAAAGTAAAAAAATATATCATTCCATTTAAGAAAATAAAATTAATCTTCGTATACTATAGCTCAAAAGTATTTGTCCACTTATGTACTTATGTATATTTTGTTGTAACTACTTATGTATTACACCAAATGTTTATCATTTTTTTTCTTTTTTTCAAGAAGCAGATCACTTTGCAACTGCTTTTGTAATATTTAAGTGTTATAGCCGATGCATGTTGCTTTCACTCTATTCGCTCTAACGGTGGGTGGGTAAATACTTTTGAGCGGTAGTGTATGTTCTTTAAGCCTCCACCTAGAAGGAAACTATTGACATCAGATAATGTTTCCCTTGAAATGAAACAAGATTTGTGCGAAGCACTTAGATCTATCGCTAAAAGTAAATGAATTATTCACATGGCCTGCCTGAAATACCTCAACCTGTACAGGGGATAAGAAGGAGTATCTAAGACTTCAGCGGCTTATAGTACTCAGCAAAAGGAGTAAAAAATGTCCAACCAACGCAGATCCTAAAATCAATCCTTCCTATGTAGAACCTACTTTTATATTTACGAGCGTTCGATATCGTAAGTGAGTCTAAAACGAATAAAATAAATAATGTGATCGAGAACGAATAGAAAATGCATGTCGTACAATACGAGACACGGAAAGAATACTTGAAAATGTACGTCGACCTACGACCCGCAGATGTGATTTTTGTATTGAAATGGAAGGTAGACGTATCGAACATCTGTAACAAATGTGAAAACTTCTGCATCCTTCATCGAAACCGACATGTGAGCCGCTCGGAAGCCTAATCGATCAACTCCACGTTTAGTAAATTTCTTTTTCTTCATTAACCCCATGTTAAATTTACAATTTGTTTAGACAAAACATTTGGTAAATTGTACTATCATTTTGACATAATTAATGTGTAAATACTGTTCCAGTGGACCGTATCTGCGTTTGGGTCTATTCTTAGCTATGCTGCTGACTAAAAGTCAGGTCATCCGGATGTGTCTTTTGCAATAAATTTCTTAACTTCATTACTCGAGTACATGAACTAATATCATCACTTTTCTCTACTTTTCATTTAATGAAGTTGATCAATGTGGCTTCTGAGCTGCTCATATGTTGATCAGACACTTTTTACTCCCCTCGCTGACTTCTATAAGCTCCTAAAGTCTTAGACCCTTTTTTATCGCCCTGTATAGTACCTCTTATTGCTATTACTCTAAACATCCAGCCATTTAAAAGCTGACTCCGCTCACGCCTAATACTTTTATTTGCCACATAATGGGATGTCCAAGCATCGTGCGAAACAACGGCGTGTCCGTCGATGGCAAACAATTTCGAGTCGGAGCACCGTATAAAGAAAGCAACGCGTTCATGGGGGAAATGAAGCAACGTTCTCCGAGTGATTAAAAGATCTACGGAGCAGTGCAGTTCGCGGGGTCTGCCGCTGGTGGAAACGGGCTCGAAGGAAGAATCGCTTCGAGTGCATCTCTGTATCGTTCTTTTCTGCGTCCCGTTGCCATTACAGGATTGCCGGCCGGACGTCGGGACGACGATCAATGTTCTTTGAACTTTAAACATCCTGTGGTACTACGATCTGCTTTGCAATCGTTTCGATAAGTCGACGCGTTAGCCCGCGCATTTATACTCAGCCGCGAGATTCGCCGGAAGTAATGGATTAGATGTGTAATCCGATTCGAGGCATGAAACAGCTTGAGAAAATGGCACGATTTCCGTCGTAACGCTTTAGATACCGCAGATGGTTTGCAATTTCAACGGATAGATCTTCCTTATGAGCATATTTGAGCGTTAACCTACGGAGCTTTATGACAACAGGGAAATCTAGGAATTGTATAACTCGGCTTGAAGAGGATAATTCAAAACTAGTATTGTTGGAAACATTCTTTAATAAATATTTTGATTGTTATTATTGTTTGGCTAGGACCTGCTTTATCCTAGGAATATTATACAGGGTGTGCCGTTTTAACATGTCTACATGAAGATCTTCGAAACTGTTACTGGTATCCAAAAATACCCGAGAAGTCAGTATACATACATTTTACAAGGGGACAAAATGAATAAAGAAACGGAAGACTATAATTATGGTGTCAGTCAACAGATTGTGTCCATCAACCGCGGTGGATACGAGTCTCATTACAACCCCCTTTCCGAGTATTTACATTAAAAACTGTAAAGTGCATGACGTGTGACTAGGCATGGCAGTTTCAATGCGGCACTCAACGCGTTAATTCAGTGATGGCCACCGGAGCTGCAAGCTTCCCCCACTCCAGGTCCATTCCCCGCAGGCTGACTGTGATCCAGGACGACGATTGACCGAAGAGAAATGAGGAGCGAACTGGAGGGACCTCAAATGAGGGGAGGGACCTAGAGTGGGGGAAGGCCGCTGCTCCCGTTGCCATCATTGTGTTAATTGAACGAAAAGACGAAAATCGATATCATAATTCTATATTATTTTTATTTTAATGGTATATACGGGATGACCCCTTTTTTTATACACAAATGAATTACCACAAGCTAAAGAATACTTATATATTAACCTTTTGCACTTCAAGCAATTAGGCTATACGTTGGTAGTCAACTCCAAGGAGTTTTTCCTTAGATTTCTGAGTTACACAAAATGACCACGAAAAAATCTTGGCAATTTGTTAGATTATACTACGAATTAGGATAAGAGTAGAAGAAACATAGAAAAGTGTAAACACCCGATGACATAGATGAACGAACACATATAAACACTTTTATCTATAAATGATAAAATGTGGGTAGTAACACTGGGCCGTTGGAGTAGAACCCTCTAAGTGCCCGGGCAGTACAGCTGGTCTCAGGAGTACAAAGGGTTAATAATCTGTTCCGTCTCGGAGAACTTTCAGTACATTTACTTAGAATGATGCGATGGAATCCCCAAAGAAATTAATAGTGCTAGAAAATTGGTTATCCAAGTTTGACAATCTAGTGATAACATCAGTATATCCGAATTGGGAGGTATATAGTAGAGGCTTAAATGTAGGAGGATGTCTGCCTTTTCTTTCAGGTTATAATACAAGTATAATGGACTGGCAATTGACGAAGAGATTTGATTGTAAACTTGACACAAGTTCCTTCTGACAGAGCTACTGCAATACTGAGCTAACGCAACACATTGAACTCATACAATGTGGTTACCTAGGTTTTTAACAAGATTTCTGGTTCAGGCGGAGTTTCTTGAAGCAGGATGAAAACACAGAAATGGGCAAGGTCTGCGATGTGGAAAAATGTTGGTGTATGACTAACAGTCAGTTGGTTTTAGATAAAGTATAAGTCACAGGCTAGTACATTACAGAAGAAACATACTTCGAAATTATCATCCAAATCTATCTTTACCCAATGTTCCTGCGAAAGCTTTAAAATTCTGTGAGATTCAACAATTCCGAACGTCGTTAGGAGCTTTTCATTGCTCGAGGGCCCGTCTCGAAAAATTACCGGCCACACAACCAAACAATGTTTACGGTCCATCGAGTGGCGAATTTTGTAATCAGCACCGCTCGTTATCACCATTCTCTCGCGTGCTGCGCTGCCGGGAACGTGTTCACGAAATTTGTAGTCCGCCGATGGCCGGAGCAATGCTAACTCGCAGGGAACGCTGTCCGATGTACTCGTAAGGAGGAAATTCGGGTCGATAAAGTTCGAAGAGTACAACGGTACAGGTTTACGGTGAGAATCAGGGGCTCACTGGAAATTTTCCATTGGCTGTTTAGTGGGAAACACCCAATGGGAACCTCGTAAACTACCACGTGCCCAATAGCAATTTCAACGGGGCACCTCCTGCTGCCCATAAAAACAACGCTTTAAGCGAGGCGTTCGTATCCTCTGTGCCTGCCTGGCAAATGCGTGCCAGCCTTGAACCTGATTTTCTATAAAATCGTGATCAAACCTCGTTGATACTCCCGGAGCCGGGGGAGTGGGTCTAATGAAAGCAAATTGTGTTTTCGATAGGGTGGCCCGCTTGCAATATCGTGAACGTAAGATGCTGCGTGAATTTTCGACCGAGAATTGTCGGGGTGACGTGAAAATGTGTTTTACTTTCTTTTTATACAGGGCGAACCGCCTGACGTGACTAGCTTAAAGTATTCTGTTGCTACTCTATTGATTGAAATTTTGTCTTCTTCGGATAACATTGCGCGGAGAGGCCTTCGAGATGATTATACTACATTTTTTCTTATTGTGTGAGTTCGTTACGTGAAGAGTAGTACCTGATCTTGAAAATGTGCTGGCCAAAAATAGGGTACCAGTTTTTCTATCGTTTTTGGCACATGCACACTCCCGTCCATAAGTCATGGGACACTTACTAATTTCAGCTTTACGCTTAAAGGAAAATTATTAAACACCCACTATATTTAATCAAACGATTATTTAGAGATTGTTTACACTGAATACAATTTCTAAATGTTAAAATATATTGAAAATTATATATATCGAGTTTAAAATTTGCTGATTAATGTACACTCTCCGTTTCGAGATGACAACTCGAAATAACCTTGGCAGTCTTGCGGTCATTTTGTTAGTGTTCCTTCTCGGATTTCTGTCTAGAATCGTTGCAAATGTGTCTACAGATCAAAATCAAAACAAATGTCGCCCAAGTTTAATGCATTGAAAGACTGGTCTCGAACCGTACTATAATTATGTCAGGTTTTTTTATATTAATTATAACAGAATACCAAACATATCATTAAAAATATGTTGTGTAAACATAAATGTTTTTAAAAGAACAATTCGTATTGAAATTAGGTAACCCAGTCTAATTTATCGTAATCCAGGTTTAATCAGAAATCTCAAGGTGTCCCATGACTTATGGACTGGGATGTATATGTTGCCTGCTATGGGGGTTACCGGTAAGCGGCGTATCAAATTGAATTGTACCTGAATTATTTGAAAATTTTACGGGAATCGTAAAATTATATGTATGTTTTTATATTAGTTCGTAATATAGTATTTTTTTATAGTAGTCAGTGTAGCACTCAATAATGAAAAGTTTAAGATATTTAACGACTTATACAGCAAAATGGTATTAAAATGTGCTGTACTTTTTGCTGTGACAGTTAACGTGTTATCGTATTAATAATCATAGCAATTGATTCGACGTTAAACTGTCATTTAAATGAAAAAAATTGTTCTTTTATCTGCCATTTACAGAGTGTGAGGTTACTGAAGAGAAAATAAACGTTGCTTTTAACTTATCGTTAGCAATTTTTTAAGTAATTCTTTCTTCATTTCTCATCACTTGTTCGTTCCTATTTTGTTGCAATTTTTATAACCAATAAATACAGGATACTGTATCAATATTTAATTCTTTCGAACAGCGATATACTAGTATCAGCGACGATAATCACTGGAATTTTCGAAACAAGGTTTCAATTTATAAACGGAAAGGATAAGAGAAAAATACGATTACACTCTGAATAGAACACTTTGGAAGGGTTAATTAGACTCTTATTTCATGTAATTAGTACTCTCGTCCTTTCATCTACCTCTGTTAAGTTAATTCTTTTAACTCCACAAAGATAGGAAACACAATTATCACGGACTTTCTTCAGCAACTCTCTCTCCAAGGAACCACCCTCTCGACTTCTCTTCAATATAATGCCAGATAGAAAACTGCAAGTTCAAATAGATTTTCTGGCTCCACACTTTCTATTAAAAGTACTATGGCATTATATTAAACGACGTTGATAGGGATATTAAACCTGTATCTTTCAAGGTCTGCCTATTATTCTAGATTTCATAGATTTTCTGGCTCAACACTTTCTATTAAAAGTACTATGTCATTATATTAAACGACGTTGATAGGGATATTAAAACTGTATCTTTCAAGGTCTGCCTATTATCCTTTGTTCTTATTTTAATTTTCCAACTGTTAAGACGTTCGCATGATACGAACGATAACATGACTGAAAATAAGTTAACGGTGCATCAAATGGCCCTTTTCGAACTGTGTAACATTTATTTAAACAAACTTTTGCTGGAATCTGTACTTATGTAAAGTTATTAAAGTGGCTCCAGTTACGTGTTCCACCCTGAAAAATTTATTCTTTTACAATAGTAATAATATCGACTTTATTGCAACATATTTTACAGGTACACCAGAGAAAGGAAAATAGAGATATAAATAAATAATATTGCACGTATTGTTCTAGCGACCTCTAACCCTAAATGACCTGCATCATAGTGGCTGTTGTGGGCTGTTGTGGGGGTCACAAGTGATCAACGCATCAAATTTTATTTGGTGGAATAATTAATAAGTTTTCTAAAATGTTGAACAGCAATTATACTGCAAAAATAATATAACATAAATACTTGTCTCCTCCGCGATTTATACTTAAACTATGATATTATGCTGCGTCTGACTAGGTGTGGCAGTTTCTACTGTGGCAGGTAGCGTGCCTTTTCTCATATAACAAACAGCTTAAAAGTAATTTAAAGGGGTCGAGTTAGGTGACTCACCCTGTACATTGCGCTGCGAAAGAAAAGGAAACTGTATAGACAGTATATAAAAACTATTGTCTCCTTGTATATCCCATGTGTTGTGGTTGTTTTATATCTGCGCAGCGGAGGTTTTGCTCGGACCGATGCTACTCCTTTTTTGTCCACGAAAAGTGTCCTGGAAAAACTGGAGGTCAAGAGACACAACACTTTTCCGCTGTCGCTTCTCTGTACGTGATATATACGCGCCTGTATGTGATCGTTGTATCCCAACAAATTCAAAATTAGTTAGGTCATATCATTAATTGCACTTTTCAATTCCTAAAATGTTGAAATACAAATGAGAGGAGTGGTGGCGTTAATTAAAATCCGGCATCACCGAGAAACAGAAGAATATGCATGGCTCTGCACGCACGTGTTGCTTGTTCGGTTCAACAATTGTACTTCTCATTTAATTAATAAATATATGCTTTGTATTTGCAGTGTGCTGTGCCCTCGTTAATTTTATAATAGAAGCGGTGACTTCCCGGGGATCAACGTTTCACTGTCAGCTATGACCTCAGACGTTACAGTTAATTACAGCCGCGTATTAACGCGACCCGAAAAGGGCAGGCTGTTTAAGGGAAACGTTGAAAACGGTTGAGAGGATCGGAGATACGTGTCACGAATGCGCCAGGAAGGCGTCCACAAAACTTTAAGGCATGACAAACTTTCACCGGAGTCTGTAATGGTACTTGCAGGTCTGGAAATAATCGCAAGAAACGCCGGTTGCGTCTATGTCAGGCTGCAAAGATAACGAGAGTGCTTGCCGGGACGAGGACGGAGGCGTCAGAACCGAGAAGACACTCGTCGTTTATGTTCTGGACGGGGAAACGGCTTCACCCCGGGGGCAAATAACAGATGAAACAATATCACGACCTCCTGGATGAGCTCACTTACGTATGATTAGTTTTAACTATGCAGGACGCGTCCAACTCCCCCGACAGTGATTCCGTGGACTGACCTCGGCATCCCCTGAAGAACTGTCATCGTTTGACCTTCTTTTTGGCGCCGAGATTAAATTGGAACCGCTCAAGACACGGAACCGCGACTTCAATAATGTTATGAGACTGGCGAACAGAAAGCATTTGCCTCGCCAAATTACGAAGTTCAATACTAATAACCAGGTACAGGAATCGAGAATGGCTGCTATGGTTTCTGTGTAGTTCGGGAATGTAATATGTATCGTGTCCTGTCCTGGATACCTACGCTGTTTTATGCGGGATTATATGTATTGTTCTAATAAATTATTACCGAACATGTGTTGCACCGTTCATAATTGTTTTACTGGGGCATAATTGATAAGTGGGTAGCGTATTAGATTCTGCAAATTGGAATTTGGGACGTTCAGACAATCCTTTCGTTTGAAGAATAGAACATGCCCCTGAAGTTTGGTCCTAGCTTTAAAGCTATCCGTTTATTCCAGTAACAGTATTATTTTACACCAGAAAATGCCTCAAAATCAAATACGGGAATATATGAGCTGTGACATAATTATTATTCAGGTGTGTAATTATATAATTATTCTGTCCCGTTTGTTGACATTTGGTTATTGATTATGAACAAATATAGGTACCAAAAACCTGAACTGAACGTGGGAAAGGGGAAAATGCATTTTGACAAAATGACAATAAAAACAATACGGAATTTAGTTATCAGTAATTATCAGTAGTTATCAGTAATTCAGTTCATTTTCATTCGAAGTGATGCACTAGCAATGCGTCGACTGAGACCTAGATTAGGCAAAGTCAGTAGTCATTCAACTAAATTAAATTTAATTCCTAAGTTACATTCTAGGATTGACAGTTACTTCGTAGGCAGACTTGGATTAGATTTACGGTAGGTCTCAGTTATGCAGAATAGTTTAATTAAATCACATCTGATTCGAAGGCCATGGATTATGTCTGAGATTTACCTGTCTTACATCTAGGTTAGATTTGAGTCAGCTGTAGATCTGTTTTAAACGTGATGTGGATTTAGTGGTATAACATTAGTCTAAAGGACAACGAAGGAACTTATATTTGTCCTCATCATAAGTCATCATGAACTATACCTCTTTCCATCCCAAAAAGATAATCATCCAAGCTAAACGACAATCGGATTTACAAGTGTGCATTAATGAGAATACAGAAAAATGATGTTTTTAATTCTTATTATTTCTGATTGCAGTAACAGTGACCTGATTGTTGCATTAACATTCTACTTTCTTAATACTAAAAATTACAGTTTTATTGAAAGTAGGACACTCCTTTCGTGTGCCACATTCTCCTATACAAACTATAAAAATTAAAGAAAAATATCTTACTGTTCGACACTTTCTCCGCTTCCTCGTTCACTTTCGCACCAAAAAATGAATTACCTCCCTGCTCACTTACTTACTGTCCTCATTAATGTAACAGTTTAACTGCCGTAACGATGCTAATTTCTCCCTGTCAAATTCATTCTGCGTAAATAACCACATAAATTATTAATATCGATAGGACTCCCTCTGGTTTTTGCACAGCACAATAACAATAGCTGGTCAGATTTCAAAAGCGATCGCTTTTAGATTCGACATCACAGGTTCCATCAAAGGATCGTCGAAAGCAAAACGACGACGCAGCTGCTTCCGCTGCGTTCGCTTGAACTCGGCCACGCGAACGGAAATCTCAAACCGTTCGATAAACCAATGAATTCCAACGGAGTTCCTCGAATGAATCTGGAAGAATCAGCTGGAAACGAAACCTAAAGGAATGGAGTATCGGAGAAATGAAGAGAGTTATCCGGGTAGCCGGAGAAGTAGCTTCTCCAGCGTCTTCTGTCTGGAAAAATTCATCCGACTTGGGGGGGGGGGGGGGGGAGGGGGGGGGTTGCAGCGAGCATCGAAAGGCATGGGAAAAAGGGAAACTCCCATTTGGTACGTCACGCACAAGCACAGAAAGAAAATATACGGGGAAGAGTATTACGTATGAACGAGGCGAGCTGTTCCCTGAGCGAAATAATTCAAGAAGGCGGGCTACTGCCGCCGCTCTCGCTAACCAGTTCTCAAAAGTTGCCTCATCTCTCCGAGAACTTCCGCTTTTTAATAAATAGTGAAGCCACTCCGTGTGACCGACATCACGAATACGACGGTTATTATATCCCGTTAAGCTTCCCTAAAGGAAATTTCAAGTTGACCGGGCCGGGTTAATGGGATGAATTTCTGAAACCGCTGAAAAATTCGCGTCTCCTGGAAATACGGCGTAATTGCGTTAGTTTCGCGATTTAATAAGCGGCTGACTCTCTGCTGCCACGCAACCATATCAACGACACTTCATCTTTTTTCCTGCTCGTACACTAAATTCGAAGGTAATTTTTTTTATTGAAGGACCAAGCACACTTTTTGCATAGAAAACACAGGTAATAACTTTCGGTTTTGAAACCCCTTATTTAGGATAGAAGTGGGTGTAATTATTATATACACTCGCGTAGTTTTCGATGTTTCAATGGCGCGCACCTGATTGCTTACAGGTGATCTTATTCTGTTGAATGACTCGAGCTTTGGGATAGGGAACATTCTCAAAATTTTCTGATCATTGGTGCATATCAACACTGTATAGTATCTCGAAATGTAAACGGGCACAGTGATAAATGAATGGAGATAAAGAACAAGATAACGAGATGCTTACAAATGAAAATTTGTATAAACTACTTGCATGCCCTGGACACGACTTCGCCCACGACTTTTCTGCGTATAGAATTCACAATATTATTTTCTTTGTCCTTAGAACTTGTAGCGAATTCTCTTTCGAGCGCGCGGGCGCCGAGGTTTGCCACCTAGCGGCTGTGCGTGAACTATGCCCCCGTGGACGGCTCACCGGCACACCGACAAAAATAGTTCCATGTTTTTTATCTTGATATATTTTTTTCGCGTTAAACCATAGTCAATGGCACTCCGGAAAATGTAAAGAAGTTATTGTAAAAATTTTATAACAATAGTTTTAGTAATTTTTGAGATTTTTGCGGGCATACAAACAAACTCTATCTGTTTATTATAATAGTAAGGTAAGCTATGTTAATACGTGCTTGCGATCATCTTAAGGGGCAATCCTACTGTAAAATTGAGAAAAACCGAAAATTGTTGTATTGTTTTGGAAAATAGTTTCAATTCTTCAAATTAATCTGCAGAAGGAACCATGTGGATATTCAGAATATTCTCCAAGATATAGCGTTCGGAAAGGATTTATGCACCTACGCATATTGGACTACAAATCCCATTATTATTATTATACGTACAAATATTCTCCTGATACGAGTCTTTTCAAATATCCAAGCCTGTCGTGATGTTAAACCAAAAGTCTTTCTTTGCAGAAGTGCGAAAATGAATCTGTTCCACAAAAAAAAGGATGAGGATTGTTTATTTCAAATACAAAAATAATTGTATCAGACGCAAAAAATGGGACTAAAAAGGTGGAAGACGGACGTTTTAACTTCAAGCGCAGACTGCTGGCACAATTAAATTCACATTTAGAAATCGTGTCGAAATAAACAAGCCAGCAGCCGTCTAATGAATAGAGGAAGCAGCAGGATATAAGGCCGGTGTACTTGGATTTCGTTTTCTGAAAATTATTCGCTTCCGTCCCGTAATGAATACTCGAGGTATAGTGTGCTGTTGACGTCGAGGCAAAGGAACGGGGTTCTATTTCACTTTTGAAGCAAATCTGAAATTGACAAGATGACGATAATGGACGAATTTCTATTTTATGGGGCAAGACAGTGTGAGACCTATGGGATGGGAAAAATATAAAGAATAGTGTGTGTATAAAAGGACTCATAACACAAAAGTAATGCATTTTATTGTAAAATACCCAATTTCCTAGTACAGATGTCAGTAATATACAAATTCACAATATTCAGTGATTTTTAACTAAAAAATTGTGAATAAGTACTGCCTAGTCGATTTATTAACACTTTGACTGCCATGTATGGGTGACACTTAGATTCAGTCATTATTTATTTGATCATTTCTAATATTCATAAATTTATTTACTAAACTTTAATAGCAACAATAAAAAAATTATGAGTATTCCTAATATTCGTGATTAAAAAGAATTTAACTTGCGAATACATTTCCTTTGTATAGAAATTTAGGAACTTTGCCTTTTTTAACCAATGGAGTGTGGCAGTCAACCTGTTAAATAAAATCTATCAAAATATTGCATGTTCTGTTTTATTGGAATAATTATTTGTTAAAAAACTGAGATTACACAAATTACATTTATTAATTTCATCGATCTACAGAAATTTTCCTGTAATTTACCAATTTTTTTTTACGAATTAATTATGATTTATTCTCTGTGCTTACAAATTATATTTTACATTTACAAAGTTTACTGTGAATTACTGAGAGTATAACAGCGTGCACCACCGCTGGCCCACGTATTAATTTTAATTTCATCATGTAACTTAGTGATGGCCACCGGAGCTCCGGCCTTCCCCCACTCTTGGTCCATTCCCCACATATAGGCTATGATCTGCATACTGCAGCTTCGGTGGTCATCACTGACATAACTGATCACCCCTATGAAGTTTTGAGTAACACTTATGTTACAATCATAGTATAAAGTAGAAAGTATATTATCAAACAGATAAACATTTATATTCAACGACATAATGAGTTAACACGCTCCCTGCCACGTGTATCGTTTTCGGTACACGCATCAATTTTAATTGGATCACATAACTACCAACCCTTCTGAAATTTTGAGTAACATTCATGGTAAAATGATAGTAGACACAGAAAGTGTAATATCAAATAGATAAATATTTGTACAATCAACCACGTGTATTAATAAATAGCCATGTTAGCTTGTCTGTTTAGTCACGGAATTTTCTACTGCGGCAGGGAACGTTTCAAGAAAAGCGATTTTTCATGCGTCTGACTAATTGTGGGATTTTCCACTGCGGTACTCAACGTGATAGCGAAATTTCCTTATACTCCTAAAATGTATGTAATACGTGATATTAGAGAAACAGTTGTTATCACTGTTGACTGACCATAATGTGATTACAAAGTTTTAATGAACCTGTTGCTGCTGTTCGATGTCAGTTAAACGATTAATATTTAATGAAAGCGCTATATACATATATAACGCCAGTCTACTAATGTTTCCGTACTAATAGCTTAGAAATAGTCAATGACAATATTTTCTAAACATGTTCCACACATCCCATACAAAAATCCATTGTACAAATTCACAAGTCCGTAGTCAGTCCTGTACACACTTTCGACACACTTCAAATTTTTATTTAACTTTTGCAATTGTTCACACTTTAAATTCAGTCAAACTTGGCCAGTGCTTCAATATCTTAACTGAACTTACAACTCAAACTCACGGGAAACTGGTTCTGTAGAGGTTTTGTTGGAACGAGCGAGCAGGGAAAAGGAAGATTAACTATACCTCGTGAAAACTGAAACTAGATTTGTTAAATGTCTAATCGATCGACAAAAACTGGCCGCGCCGCGAACTTTGCGAGCCAGTTTGTTAGAAAATCCAAAGTTAAATTGAAGGTTTGCGTTACAGGATGAAGACACTTAATTAAAACGGACGGCAAATGACAGACGACGGTGTAACTAAGAACTATCAGGGATCATGGTAAACGAGAAACTCCGACGAAATCTATAACACCTAGTTTCGTAATTGACAAGTAAATTTGGACAGATCGAACTACTTCGGTTTAGTTTGAAGCGTAAAGGGAGTCTATAGCGATTCAGTCAGAGAAGAATTGTAACGGTATATGGCTCACAAGGTAACTACAATAATTCAAAAATTCTGTTCTTTAAACTGCACTGGATTGTAGAGGAGTTTGATCCAACCATCGAACAATTGTTTTTCGTCTATTATTCATATATTGGGCATAAAACAATCCCTTAAAGAGGGGTGAATGTTTTCTTATACTATTAACATCTAAAAAACTTTAAGAATCAGAACAAAATTATTTTAATAGAAATTTAACGGTTCCTAAAGATGGAAATCCACGATGAGACAGAAATTTCGTGTCTCATGTAACAACTTAACAAATGCATACATGTATAAATATACAGGATGTTAAAACAAGGGCTATGGGACTTTAGGGCAGAGATGGCCATCCGGGGCCAGGCCTGTCTCCGCCCTACCCCCACTCTACGTCCATTCCTCTGACGTATTGTGCAGAGATGACAAGTTGGCTAGTCTAAGGAATGGTTAACAGTGGAATAGGCTCACCTAGTCAGACACAATCGTAAAAACAGAGCACTAATCGGATCCTATAGCACCGTGTTTCTGCTAGCCAACTTGTCATCTCTGCACAGTACGTTGTGGCTTGGATATGACGTCGAAAACATGTCGGTAAATATGACACCAATTTCATCTAGAGATTACATCCCAACTTTCTTATTGCACGCGGGGAATGGACGCAGAGTGGGGGTAGAGCGGAGCCAGGCCCTGCTCCGGATGGTCATTTCTGCGTTAGAAGCTTATAGTACTTACCGAGTGGAGTAAAAAATGTCTAATCAACATAGGCCCTAAAACCCATTGCAAAATGTGTACACAAGCCGATGGCAACTATTTTCACGAAATAAAACAGCAAAAACACAGAAAAATTATTTATTCAAACTTCCCTATTCAAAACGGCGATTCCGTATGCACCGAGCAAACATTTTCAGAACTTTCCAAAGTTCGTTACGAGGAACTTTAAGTCACTGTTATTTCCGGTCGTCGACGTAATAGGAAAAATTTCTTCCACGGCTTCCCGGGCGGAGGGCTTTGTCCCTTCCGCGTCGAGGCACATTCGAGTTTCTCAAAGACGGGAGAATTCCATGATAGTTTCTCCGCATCGGTGTCCATAAAGCGACGCCATAAAAGTTCGATGGTCGATTCGAATCGTTCGCTGTGTAACCCGCTCGTGGATTATTATTGCGGTTTCGTGCATCGGGGATCAGATACGGGGCATCTCGGTCAAAGGGAAACTTATTCTAATCACGTGCTTCCTGGTGAAAAAAGTGCACGCCGCGGGTCGCATTAAGTATGCGGTTTATGGCTCGTGAAGATGCATCTCGAACGGGAGCAAGACGTTCCACCTTAACGAGAAGGAGACGGACGAGTCGATGCCGTTGATGACACGAAACAGGAAGCAACGACGATTCATTAATATTAAAGCAAAAGGAAAGGAGGAGGGAGGATGGTGGAAAGGATGAGAAGAAACGATTTCGAGACTGTTTAATCGATGTTGAGGTCGGACCGACTGCGGGCTGTTTCGCCCGGTGTTCCGAGGCTGCGCGATTAAAAGCGCAATCATCGAGAATAAATGAAAGCTAAATTAGTCGCCGGCCATCGAGGAAATTTTCAGGCGGAGGGGACGCTTTCGTTCTCGATTCGTTTATTTGCGATTAGTAAACGCGAACGGGACTCGTCGTTATCGAGAGATTCATTACAAACTGAAATCGATTCGAGTGGAAGTTCACGAGCAACTGGACTCGTCGACGGAGAACTTCGTAAGACAATATTTGCGTGGAAAGAAGAACCGGCGAAGAATCGGAATGACGTAACGCGATAGATCAATAGTGTGGGAGGTTATCGGTATGCTAGCATTGTCCCGATGACATTATGAAACAGAAATTATTGTAGCTATAAGTATCGATGATCTGTATACAGGTAACTTGGTAACTTATGTTGCTGACAAAATATTTCAGAAGTATCATTCTTATAAGATTCACTGCATTCTAAAGCAACACATTCTTACTTATGTTTATTATACGTATTTTATAATTATGAAAAACTTTAACACATCTGTTTTGTGATTTCATGTAGAAATATTTAAATATTTTTAATGCTTGGAAATTATTTATAGACTTACGTCTGACACCTTTTGTTAAATACCTTGCATGCATTTTCCAATTTCAGACATCTTTCATAATGTTATTTCGATACTCCTTTTAACACGTTGACAGGTGTGGGGGTTACCGGTGACGAACACGTTAAATTATTTTTAATTAATTATCGATGTAGACGATATTATAAGGGAATTGTGCATTGCAACATTCACATAGGCAGACATACACTAACATTTCTTTCCCTGTGTGACTTGTAATAAAAACAGCAATTTATATTGTGTCTGATCGGGAGTGGCTGTTTCTACTTTGGCAGTCGACCTGCTAAAATGCTTTCTATTATATATACACTTGCTTTAAGAAATATCTTCCAGCGTACGTAAAAAACTGACCTTGCCAAAGTTGGAAAAAATTCGCCATGTGGAAACCGCAACTAACTATTTCATTTAACGCCCCGTGTACATAAGTGGTACATTTTCTTCACAGGCTCCATTTCAACCAATTAGCCGGGCATTTGTTGCAGGCATTCCAGTGTTTATTGGATTGTAATGGGGTCTTTTTCTTAATCACTGCTTTCCTTCAATCAACTGACCGCCCCAGCTGCGGATCCTTTTTCCCTTAGCCGAATGTAGTAATTGCCGAGATCCTTCACAGTTAATACATTTATTTCTTTTGACAGTTCTTAACACATTTCGTGCCGCATCTGCTACGTACGAAAGTTGTGCTTAACCACCATAAAAAACACTAACATTTAAAATGCTACATTTTAGAAAACTACTTACGAACTACGTTTTAGATAAAATTGATAGAACTGAAAAAATATTAAATATTTTGCTATGTAATTTTACAAAAATATGTATTTTATGAAGTACTATGATCCACACTTTTTTATAATACAATTATACATCTTCAGTGAGTAAACTTTAAACGAAATTAAGTAAAGTGTGTCTATTCCAAGCACTTCAAATACTTCACCATGTACACATTCCGCATTTGCAAGACAGTTATATAATTAGTTACAATGAGTAATTGTGTCCAGTATAGGCATTTTGCTACTGAACGGGAGCCTGATGATATTCGCAAAAATATTATAACAGTATCTAATAAAACTATACAAACAGACATATTTTTATGTGGCCTATGGTTCAGCAATAACGTGGTAAAGGCGTATTTTTACGAAACCACCGCGAATTGTATTAATATCAGGGTACAGTAGAATATTAATTAACCAAAATATTGCTTATAAGAAAGTCCTCCTAACAATTGTCTATTTTTTAGAAATATTTATGCTATGGAGATTGCAAAATTTATGTGTATCAAAGGTTGCATAATTTTCACTATTGGTAATATTCAAAATTGTTAATTTTCATGAGAAACATAATTTTGTCTTTCAATAAATTATTCTCCTTTGAATTAATGAACTTCCCTTATTCTTTGTTCATACATTTTTCATTTGCGGTCTCTTGGATCGATTGTCTGGAAATTCATTTATCGAAAACAATTTGTCCTTTTATTATCTCGGGTAATTGACGTTCTACAGTACATCGAATATAATTGTGGAACAAATAGCGTGCAACATCTGTATGTCTCAGTAAAAAATATCTTTTACTCTACGAAAAAGTTTTCGTGCATGTATTAATTCCAACAAAAGTCATGTATGCACAATTTATTAATTATTAATTTTGCAACAACCCACGAATGTCGAAACAACAGAAAATTTGTTTCACAAATTTAGATTTACAAAAAAAAAATATACAGAATACACAGTGACGGAAATAAATGTTAAATGAACTCTTGTTACAAGTTGCCCGCGATGTATCATTTTCTTACTTATTATTTCATGGGTTGCGATCGATCGAATTTTCTAAATGTCAGACGTCAGGTGAATGTACTATATACGTGAAGTGTCTCTGTTAAAGGAATAGTACAAGAGATCCAGGAAAGTGACGTTCATTCTGTAAAATTGGTTACACACTTCCTGGATATTTTAAGAAACTTCTTCAAGGAAGCGACCTGTTCTCTTGAAGTTCTGTCTAGCACAAGTGCAAACGTAAGTTTAAACGTTGCGTCACAGTTGTCTGCTGTCATTTACTGTCGTCCTTACTGCCGCCTCTGCACTGCTTAATTCAACTGTAATGTGTTCTTTTTCTTGCATTTTTAAAACGTTCTCGGGCATTTCTTAAACGTTGCCGCTGACACTCCAATATACAGCCCAAGAGAAAAGAAGTCGGACATTAGAAGCTGTGTTACAACCAGAAATCTGTAGACTGTTAAATTTAAATTTATTTCGTATTTTTATAATTGATGTATGAAATTTAGAATGATATTACTAGCCTGCGGATGTTTATGCAAATATACATTTTTAGGCATCCATGTTTTCTGTGCTAATGCAGTTAAATAAATGAAACTTCAACGAGAGTGCATTTGCTCCTTGAAATATGTACTTTTCATTTTGCTACATTATTAAATGTGCATCATTCACCAATTTCAGAGTATTAAATTGCATAAGAATCCGCAGTCTAGATATTAGTATGTCTACTTTAAATGTAGAGTTTTCAAATATTATTATTACAACATAGCTTCTAGACTAAAAATTTAATTTTTTTTATAATAGAAAATGTACTAGAAATTGTCACCGTGAAATTTGGGATAGGATCATACTCTTTCAAAGACTGTGTCGATTTTTGACACGTTAAATGTTGTAAAAAGAATAGATGGTCTAGGCTGGGCAACTGAGTAGTTATACATTTTGTTTCTTCATAATTTGTGATTGAAATGGGATATTAGAATGTGTCTGACCAGGTATCGGAGTTTTCACTGTGTCAGTCAATGTGAATAATAGATGAATTTTATCCATTCTTTTTAGACAAAAAGTAGAATTTATATACAAAGAAGTAATCTGTGAAAGTCACTAAACAAAATTTGAAAATGAAGCTGTACTCAATCCTTGACATTTTTAATAAATTTTTAATGATTCGCGATTTGAACAACATTACGTCCCATTGAAATTAAACTGAGTACGGAAATTTCTTTGCCGTTCACGTAACATTTTTTCAAAATAATTCAGCACATCCTGCAACTCACTTCGACTTACATTTAGCTTTTGGAATTAATCTTTACGTGACAAAGTACGAGCTTTCATCTTGAAAACACGAAGCAATCTCCACTAAAACGTTTAGCAGCGGAAAGCAGCTCGAGCGCGTTTTCTTAAAGAACGTTACAAACATTTCTGAAAGTTGCGGTCCCGGTAAAACTGCAGATTTTCCATGAAGAAAACGGCGCCTTTCAATGTCGTAGTCCGTCGAAAGAACTTTGCAAACATTAACGACTGTTTCGTTCGTGGGAAATCGGCTTCTCGAGTGCGACTCGTGGCAATAGGATTTTTCCGAGAGCGATTTTCATAGTGGCCACCCGCGACTCACTCTTTCGAGAGTACCGTAAGAGACTCGCGGCGCTTGAACCGAATAAATGAAATCCCTAGCCCGTAAAGGAAGCGCTTGAAAACGCTTGAAAACGCTTCTGAAATTGGTCTTCTGCTGGACGTTCAATGCAAAGTCACGTTTTCAAACCGTGGATCGCAAAATAAGAACCGTCCGAGCAGCAACATCCTGGTCACTGACTCGCGCACTGTTTTATGGCTCCTTGGATCAATTACACAAAGTATGGCGGGACGAGTGGCACAACCGGGCAAAGGATGATCCTATTACTTTGATGCATATGAAATAACGCTTCCTAAAGCAGAAGGATGAAGACATTCAGCTTTTTCAAAATGTGGCGGGTGCGCTGTGAAAGAAATTGCGGACAGAAAGGAAAGAGGAACGAATTAGAAGACTCGTCAGCAAGGCTACCTAGCAGGCCCGTGCCTTAGCCTCTTCAAGGATACTAGAACGTCTGTGTACGTTTAGTTTCTTTCTCTAATTCAATGGGTATAGACAAAAATATGACATCCAACGACCATGTGTGTGTGTACATTATTTTTCTTACAGATCTTCACAGTTTGTTAATTCTTTATTCCTTATTTTGTAAATATGAATTTCTATTGAGTAAATATTACTTTTCAAAGCTTCAACAAATTTGTCCCTGAAGAGGTTAACCCATTCAGTTTCGGTCCAAGGCATGCACTACGAGTCAGACTCGTAGTTTCGGCTGAATGGGTCAAGGCTCGTTCAGACGGTGGCACTAATGTCGCGACACTGACGTTATTACATTAACTGTCCTAGTAGTGTCATCGTGTGAACAAATTTTGATACCACTATCACTGTGTCGCGGTATCAGTGCCGCACATGTAAAAATGTTGACACGCAACATTGAAGTCGCATGATAAATTATATTCGTAAGTAACCATTCGACTGGTCCCTATTATTATTCGAGGTATGTAACTGTAAAATTTACGGAAAACATTATCCTACGTAGCATGAAAAGTGTTTGTCTGAAGTCAAGATTGCCCAGAGCGTAAAACGTTTCCAACGTCTCATTCGCCGTGTAATCTTTCACACGAGGAGTTCTGTTTGCACACATTTCGACGCGTCGCCGACTTTATTCTACGATGCGTTCTTCGTGCTTAATACCGACGTATTCGCAAGGGCCTTTGTAGACGCAAACTCTCGTCGTTTATTACGTTATAACAAGCACACGTTCATTATATCCGCTTCCATTTAACGAGATATACCTGACGTAATGTCAGCTTATTAACGGGTTCGGGTAACCTGCAAAGATTATTTTAATAATGCATACGACGCAGGTACAGAGCAACCCTGTACACTTAAATAATGAAGTCGTAAAATATTCATACGTTTGTTCATTAGTAAAACGGACGGGGTCACAATTATCGTTAATTACTGTCTTCCGTTTCAACGATAACTTCCTCGCAGATTTCTTCTTTATTTATTATAAAAAATATTAGAATTAAATATGCATGTATCGTTTGAATAAACTGGAAGCATACTTAATGTACTTATTTATTTAATTCACTACAGTATATGGGAAAATCCCTTTTTTGTACAATGATTGAAAAGTGTACAGACAGGTAGTATGCATAATACATGAAAAAGACTGTTACAGTATAGACTAATAACTCATTTTAAATATACTGGAGTAATAGTGAAACGCTAAATTAATGCAGTTTGAGTGTTCGTATACTGAGCTGGCGATCTATAAACACTCTGTCTGAAAGTATCTGCAGAGCCGGAGAAAAAATTCAATTTAACGCTGAAACTATTGGCTAAATTATATATTCTGTACACTGGATCTGAAAGTCCAGATCTGGAGGTGTAGATGGGTGAACGAAATAGTTGGGCATGTCTAAACTGATGCATAGTAGCGTTAAAGTTCAACAAATGTTGAAGGCTTGGATTATTAGAGTAGTTATAAATGATTTTAGAAAGAAAAAGCAAATCGTTGAACAATCTTCTGTCTTCCAGAATATGAATATTAAATTGGCGCATAACATGGTCATAGTTGTGGTCTGAAAATTTGAGGACCTGCCTGTTTGGTGGTTTCATTTCAAGTTGTTATAATCATGTAACTACAGGGTGTTGCTAAGAATAATGACCAAATTTTAGGAATATATAGGATGATTCACCTAACTCGATCATCTCAAACTACTCGTCAACTATTTGTTATATGAAAAAAGTTTTGAAACAAAAGTTGTATGATATCAAGGGGGGCATATAATGTAGTAATTAGTTTTTAATTTTGCTTTTTTATCGAGGTATGAAGGTCACCTTGTGTTTATTAAATGGAATGTGTGCCATTTGACTCCGCCGTTGGAAAGAGTATAGGACACTGAGTAAACAATTATTAAAGTATATGGGTTCAAAAAACAGTAGTTATAGAGATACGGTTTTTAACGTAACTTTCAGAGCAGAAGTCAAAATTAAAGTACCGAATAATAATTTACTTGTAATAAAAATTGTACTTCCACGTGAATAATAACTCCCTCGATCAGATACTCAATTATGTGATTAAAAAACTCGATTCCTTCGTCAAAGTTATAATAATTTTTAATACTGTTTTAAGGGGTGTAAACAGTGCTTAAAGATACTTTTTTTTATTAATATGGACGGTATTACGTAAATTCTTAATTTGAGAGGCATATTTAACATACTCTTTAATTACATAATAGTACTAAAAAATAATGTGACTATGATCAAACAACACATTTCTACATGAATAAGGTTTTATTGAATTCAATAAATGTTGCAATTGTATTTCAATCATTTCGTTCTAAATTTTTACACAACAGATTTCCATGGAACGCGAACAGTTTAATATTCATTATTCTGAAAATATGTTCCCATCAATATTCAGAATATTGTTTGAATAATTGTATATAGAAAAATGGGTCTGAATTGCTGTTTATTTATATACGCGATGAAATTCTGGCAGACAAATCAACCATTATTTACAAAACCTAATTACGTACATTCGAACGCCAGGAAACCACGAGTAACCGATCAAACGAAAATAATGGGAATCATGACGATCATTGTCGGCGTTATCGGCCTAATTACGCAGATTGCGTAAGGATGCATCGAGAGGGTTAATAAAGGGACGGCCGATCGGTGGATATGACGTTGCGAAACGTAATTTCCGAGAAAACAAACGAAAGTTCGCGGGTGAATTAAACAGTCGAGAGCTCGTCTTGGACGTGGACCAACTTTTGGATCAACAAGAATCGAGCGCGTAATTACCGGATTTAAATCTGATTTGCGGCGGTCCAGTTATCCGGCAAACACAACGCGGCTCGTCATAAAAAGCTGACCGAACTTCGCGGACAGCTCCCCGCCGCGTAATTAAAGTAATTTTCGAGGTTCGCCCGCTCGTCCGCTGGAACGCTGCGAATCTACATTTCAAATGCGAACCTTCGATCCGACTCGTGTCCAGATTTCAATAAACGCGAATTCGTGAAACGAAGACACCGGAACACGGGAATTACATTAGTTTCCGGTTCATTCGAGACCAGTCGAACTCGAAACAATTGGGAATAGCGGTTCTTGCT
The DNA here is from genome assembly GCA_916610135.2 of Macropis europaea. Classification (NCBI taxonomy): domain Eukaryota; kingdom Metazoa; phylum Arthropoda; class Insecta; order Hymenoptera; family Melittidae; genus Macropis; species Macropis europaea. The sequence continues at coordinate 14,048,467 of OU744344.1, read as the reverse complement.
AGGACCTCGAAATACTTTGGTGAAAGAGAAATCTATTATTCAACGAGCTTTTATGCCAGTTTTAGGAGGAATAGACAAGAACGTTGTAATTTTTATTGATTCAACATTATGGTGGTAATTTTTGCTGGACCACCCTGTATGGATCTTTACGACATGGAACCTGAATTTTAAAAAACACCGTGTGTACTCCATTCAGCCCTGCATATCTAAGCAACCATAACTCAGAACTGAACCATTTTCCGTGCAAATTTATTTTTTCAGAATTCCTACGTTCTCGCAGAGTCATCGGTTGATCATCCAGCAAACTTCTTAACTATCGACTGCAATTGTCCTTCCGGATTGCACGAACGGTCGTTAATCAATATCAGGATTCTCTAATTAATTCCGTGGAAATGAGGGGGGGGGGGGGGGGTCGAAGAGAGGTTGATGTTAATGAGACGAGTTTTATGAAACTCGAGGAAGGGGGAGGAGACAGCTACGCGAGAATCGGGATGGACGAACAAAGGAATGCAAAAATAGAAACGGTCGGGCGACCACGGGATCAAGGATAACGAACCGACGGAGAAGCGCAGCGGTCGGTGACATCCGTACTAATCCGATTGTTGCAGTCACTGTCCGATTATTTCCAATAATCTATAGTAAACGTGTAACGAACCACATCGTTCGCTGGTGCATCAGGTTTGAACGTACCAGCAACGATGGAAAAGCTACGTGTTCATGATTGCTGCTGCAACATGGCGAACGATTTCACGACATCCAGATGTACTACCCCTGGCAAAAAGTTTTCGATCAAACGCAATAGTACGCAGGCAAGTGAAAACATTGAGGACTTTGAGATACAAAATACCATTGTATTTATTTAAAATGTATAGTAAAGTAAGATTGGCCTGATATGAAGTAGATAATGAAAAAAAAATTAAAATTTTCGTTTATTATCACAGGGAAAAGAGTGAGGAAACAAAATGTTACACAGATAAAAGTGTTTGGTCGGCGGCAGTCCTAGAAAAAAATAATCGATCAAATTTGTTAACATTAATTTACAAAGAGATAAACAACATTTTATCTAATATTTTGTAATATTTTTACGTCTGCGTATAATTGCCTTTATTCGTTGTGGAATTGATGCTATAAGAGTTTTCTCACTCTCTTTTCTTTGATTGTAAACAAAAATTTGTACTACTGTATCATTATTTACTTCATGTCAGACTAATCTTACTTCACCATGTGTTTTAAATATGTACAATAGTATTTTGTATCTCAATGACTAATGTTTCCAGTTACGTCCGTATTATTGCCTTTGATCGAAAACATTTTGCCAGGGGTTGCAGTATTACTGCAAATTTTTTAATTATTGCAGCATTGAAACTTCATTCAACCCTTTCTACAGACACTGTAAATCTAACGTTCTCATTTATTTTTCGCGATGCTGAAAAATGTATCCGGTACACTCGGCAGCAAATTAAAGGATTACGAAAGTTTCGCCGAGAACTTGTCAATTTTTGAACTTTTATAACTATGTGAAGAATGATCGTACAATAATCTGCCCAGGTCAGATTGAAGGGTATAGTCTCTACTTTCAGCTGGCTGAGTTAATTTTCTTCGAGGATGCTTTTACACTAGGGAGCGGGGCAGGAAAGAGATTTTTTTTTTAATGAAAATTTTACTGTAAAAGTTTATTAACTTTGTAACTTCGTTCCTGCAGAGAATAATCGATGGATTTCAGTTATGCTTATGAAGGTTATTAACACAAATGCACCCAATGCAAAACTCATACTACTAAATACAAAAAGAATGCACACTCAGCGATGGAAAACAGAGTTAAAACCTAGGATCCATTTCTTAAAATTAAAATTATACTCTGCAGAAAGGCTATTCAAATAATGAAGCACTGAATGCTATTAAAATACGATAACTTGTCATTTACTATGGGGTATTAGTTCTAAATCAGTAGAAAAATTAATGGAAAATCCGACATTAGCACAAATGACACAACTTTGACATTACGCATTTATTGACTACAAATATGTAATGGTAAATTCTGTTAAATGCAGTACAGATTAATTACTGCAATCTAACCAAACTTGTAAATCATTGTATCATTTCAATATGTTTTGAATATATTATATATATTAATGTAATCACGACTAAGAGTTGCTAATCATCTATATTAATTTACGTGCTGGAGTATGCAATTACACGTATTGAACCTGCATAACTGTGTTGCATAATTTACACTATCTAGACGAGCGTACCCGACATATTATTACGTCTTTATAAGCGGATTATAATGCTCTATTACATTATATTCCGTTCATTCACGTATAATCGGTTAATGATTACTTTATCAGCCCGCGTTCTACGTTAATGACAAATTACTAATGCCAAAACAGAAATTGAAACATATTAACATTGAATAGAATAAATTAAATAGTATTTCAAACTGCTACCCTCACATAACTTAAATATTGTAACTTATATTAAATTATATTTTGTGTGTATAACCTTTATAAAAATCTGCCGCACTATTACACGATCCAAAATTCTAAAAAATGAATATTACAGACAAATATACGTGAGGAAGTCTTATTTTAGAAAATATTTACTTTCAAGATGTGCAAAGTGCGCATAAAAAATGCTGGAAACTCTAAAATAATTATATAAAACATCTAGGTACTTCTTATTGGAAAAATAAAATATCACAAATATGAAAATTAAAGTTAAAACAAAAAGACATTTAATTTAAAATTACCTGTCGTATAAAGCTCCTACACAAAATTTCTCTTTAAAAAAACTAACGTTTCGAATTCTATGGACATTTCTGTTACTCTCCCTTAAGCGTCGTAGGGTTGATACGTGCTTTTAATTAAAGTATTATTAAGAAAGATGCAATGCGTAATGGCCATATATATCTATGCATTAGTCTTCTCACAGATTTCCGAATACTTACAATTTCCCCTTCGACAGCTATGACTTCATACAGAATGAATAAATTTAAAAAAAAATTAAGTTTATCAAATTCGCGGCTGGAAAGGTTAATTTGCACGGTACACAGTGTCGCGTGAACACTCATAACGTAAAAAATAAAACATTGGTACATTAATTTATTTTGTAGCTTCAAGTTCGAGACTACAAACTGTTTCAACCCTCGTCTCAAGTGGAACGAACCAGGGGGCGTGCAAGCAATATGTATAAATTTAAGTGGTTTAAATTTCATCGGGCGGAGAGGTATGGGGAAATTCGGGGAAAACGGAACGAAGCGATGCGCTATGGAAATTTTTCCGGGATGAAAAGTTTTATTCGCGTTAATTGCGAAAGTGTTCAGATTGCCGTGTTTTAAAAGCAAAAAAATGCCCGAGTTTTCGTACCGCCCGATCTGTTGCGCAAACACTTCAGGTTCGAGCAGCATTTGTTAAACCTTTTCGTGAAAAATACCTGTTTCCATGGAAAAACAAATAAATACAATAAATACAGGTGTATAATATGTGGGATGTGGAACAGGAAGTGAGAATTTCAGTATAAAATATTTATTTATTATCGATAGCGTGCAATTTGTAACATACAATTCTGTTACATGTACAGGCTTGTACCACTTACAAATAAATTTTCCAAATTTCTCAAACAACTGGGAAAGAATTTTCAAATACATTTTTTTACAGGCGGTTTTACTCGTTTACGTAAAAGAAATATATCTTTCAAATAATCGTAAAACATTCATCACAAAGACAATAATGCAAAATGTTTAGTAATTTAAGGATTCTTGCCAGAATGTCTAAAAATATGTAATTAGTGTCCACAAAATATCAGATCATTCCACAAGTAATGTCGTTCTCTATCTTATAGAACATACATGTTTCAAACAAATATAAATATATTATCCGACTTTGTTTCGTATAAATTATACTGTGCATGTGGTATAATGTGAGAAATTTATTTTGTTCAGAAGTTTTCAATAAAAATTGGAATTGTTATAGCAAAGACCTGTTGCTAATAATTTCGCAAATAAGATGTAATTTTAGTAGAAAATATTATGATAATGTTATTGTACTTTTAGTATTATTAGTTATTCAACACCTCACATAAAAGCATGTATTTATTGTAAAAATATTTACTCGTTTTTGGGAAACTGTCTTTGTGACTATAATACACGTTTAACCCTAATTTTGGCGCCTGGGTATAAAAGTACTCAGGCATACATTTTCGTACAACAAAATTGAACAGGTCCTATTAAAATCTTGACAAATCCTTTTAACATGTTGACTGCAGTGGCAGTCACTGATTATCGATGCCTCACATTGAAGTTAATTGAATAATCATGGATCTTATATAATTCTAAGAAAACTGAAAATTAGATGAATAGTATAGAAACACAAGTATACGATTGGGTACTTAAATACTTTATATTAAAAACCACAAGTTAATATACGTCTGACTAAGTATGGCTGTTTTCACTGCGGCACTCAACGTGTTAAATACCCATTATTGGGATCTTGCTACGTCGATTTATCTTTGCTGTATGGAAATCGGTTAAAACATTTTCAAATATAGAGAGAGAGAAGAAAAAGTTGGGTGCCCATATAAGATTAAAAGATTATGAAGCCTGTAGACTTCCTCGAAGTAATTTAGTTTGTCTTCAAGCCTGACCTTTAGTTTTATAATGAATGGTAAATTTCAATGTGTTTCGAAATGCTAAAGATTCTAATGAGGTTCTTCAATTAAATTTAAGAGATTTCAGTGGCAGATACAAGTATCTCTAAGTAGCAGTCGTAGTAATTTTATGCTTTCCAAGCTACGCGTATAATTAATAAAAACGAGACGTGGAAGGAATAGTTGAATTGCATGTACAACTAATTTGGAAATAACAAAATGTGCCAAACAAGCATCGGAGAAAGTATTTTCTGTTATGAAACTGTAGAAGGCAGTTGTCAAAATTAATGTGCATTTTTATATACTCATGTGCATTGCAATTTATATTTATTATTCTTTTTCGGAGAAAAATTATTTTGTGTTTTAGTATCACTTACCGGACTATTACGTGGAAAGAAATAATAGAACGTTGAATTTTCGGAACATTTAGAGGATAAATAATGCGGATAAACAAGTTTTTCGGTAATTAATTAATAAGGAAGAAAAATGATAAAATGTATAATGAAAATTTGGGAAATTCGTGTAGACTAAACGATGTCCATTTACGGTGTAAAATATACAGTATTTTTTAAAAATCAGACTACTACAGTTAGTGTTCATATTATTCTTATGTATTCTCTGAAAGGGACACCAGAAACCAAATTCTTTTCTTAAAATATTCTTATTAAATACATTTCAAATATGTCTGAAATTTCCATTAGTTATACTACTCGAATATCCATAATTCCCACACTGCATATCACATTTGTATTATACAATACCGAAGCTGTGCAGTACAAATAATTTGTATCGCAGACAAAATTTCAGAAAATAAAACACATGTATTTTCCAAAGAAAAGCTGAAGTAAATTATATGTTATTCTTTTTTTTTAATATACCTGTCCTTCCTCAGAAACCCCTTAACATTAGAACTATCAGGGCAGTCAAAATGTCTGATTTGCAATTTTACTATATACGATTTATGTTAGACAAGTATTATGTTTGCTCTGAATCGACGTCGAATAAAGCCAAATAAAAATATAAATAAACATTGTTTTCTTGAATTACGTATATCTTCTAAAACATGTCATTTTGATCGCTTTGATGAAATAAGTGCACGTTAATCGTCAGTAGACCTAATGTCAAATAATCTTCGCTTATAATTTCAAAAACATGACACTCGTTATTACTCATTAAGTAATTAAATTATTATACTCTTTAAATTCCACGTTGACACATCATGCAAAATCTCTTGAATTTTGTATCGAAAGTTATTCACCATAGAATCCAATAATTTCCTTCCGGGTGCATCCTTCATAGAGGATTTTCAGGATTTTCGCATAACAGCCGACTGGCTGTTGGTTCTTGACACATGCCAGCTCCTCACATAAATTATCTATCATAGTTATATTTGACTTCCGACCCGTAGGCAAAATTTGTCTAAGATTCGAAGTGATTGACTTTCGATGCATACAGGATGCATCCTTTGCATCTCATATAAACTTCTTTGCATTCGTGGCGCCTCGCAACCTCCAGCCACGCTTATATATCACGTATACATACACACGCGCGCGCGTATAGCAAACGGCAGTTATGACGCCCTGAAAAACGATATTATAAATCGCGGATAGCGTTCCTTTATTCAGTGACTATTTCCTTTACTACGCACGACGTCCCCTCGCTGTTTTCTGCTTTTATTTCCACGGAGTGGATGATCCTTGACCTTTTACATATTTTATGTGTTCTTATGTGGATGATAAAAACGTTGAAACAGGAAGTGTGAGGTATATTCCAGAAAACCTATAAATAATTATATAATAAAAAATACTCATTTATAAAGAAATAAAAGCAGTATAGATAGATAGGATGATTCTGTGAAACAAAAGAAAAGCAGGAGAATAAGATTAATACGTTGGGTGTCATGGGGGTCACCGGTGACCGGTGCCGCTGTTTTAATTTTGATTAACTAAGTATAACGTCTTATAAAATGTTGAACAGCATTAACATTGAAATAATAATATAAAATACAAATTACACGATTAAATAACTAAAAACTTTTTTGTGTCAGAATTTATATTAAAAAAAGAAAATTATAAAGTGTCTGATCAGGCATGACAGTTTTCACTGTGGCACTCGACGTGTTAAGGGGTGGAAAACCGAGAAACGGAGAAAACTTTAATAAATACGGGTAAAATTGTGGTTAGAGTGGAAACGCGTAGAAAACAAAAACAACAGAATGCCAAGTGGATATTTGGCACAATATTCTGAATGGTTATGTTTTACTTTTCTGAAACAAATATATATTTCTTCAATATTTCCTTTTCTATTACCATAAACAATAGATATCTTAGGCATGCATAATAATTAAAATATTCTATAGGGTAACTACACTTTCAGCTTCATGATTCTTCTTATTTTGCTAACCCTTTAACCCTTTGACTGCGGGCTACTTGAAAACGAGGTGAACGCTCCGTGCGGCCGACCTGCAGTAGTACTCGGTGAGCCATTGCACCGAACGCCCATGGGCGTCGATAGTACACGGTGAGCGATTTTTCTGATAGCAGTCGAAGGGTTAAACACTATGAACTGTGAGCGGAAAAGTTCATTGAAAATTCCAACAGAATTACTCTAAAATTTATGTATGAATTTTTAAAAAAACAATTACGAATAATATTTATAAATTTCTATATTTGCGGGGCGTAAGAGAAATTCTTTTTATTCTTGGTATCCCTGCGAGCTCTTCATTCTTTATCCATTTTCTTTCTCTTCCTTCATTCTTTGAAGTACCTGGATATTATTTTTACACTCAGCAGTTCTTTACATCCAGCTCTTTTCATCCACTCACCCTTTGCTTCGTTAACGGAAAAGTGGGACAGGACAAACTATTTTTCTGTGTTTATTAATTTTTGTGGAAACCATATTTGCCTAGCTGCGTACACATGCGTCGGAAGTCTACATTTTTGCAGAAACAATAGTGTCAGGGCTGGCAACCATGATGCGTGAGAGGATGATATTCATGAAGGGAGTCCTTTTACGATCCCTGCTGATATTTTCCTTTTACTGTTTTCGTAAATATCTTTTTTGCGACTCGTTTCAGCCTATGTACTCCACCTGCCTTGTGGCTGTAAAATTTTATGAATTATAAAATGGAATGTACGTCATGATCGGTGCGGGGAATTAGTGTGCTTAATTCTGATTATGATGGAAGAACAATTTTTTGCCTTAACGCGGTACATGTTACAGTTAGCGTCTCGCGTGCATTTGAATTCCGTAATTTGTTTTCGGAATGAAACTCCTCAGGAAATAAAACTTCAGTTATTACGGAACTTGAGAAAGGGTGCAGGAAAATCATACTGAACTTGTGTAAGAATTCGTTTTTGACAGGAAATTCTGAATTTATAGACTGTATGCTCTTGTAGTCAAATTTTATAACTACTTAGAAGATATTGATATATTTCCTATCGATTTATTTTCCTTAGGACAGTGTAATATTTTATGGCAAAATAATAGAATATGTATCATCTCATAGAAATTGATTACGTGTATATAATTTTACCAGCTTAATTATAATAGCTTGATAGAAATTCAGCTTTTCAAATATTTTTGATCAATTTCCTTGATAGAAAACACTTTCTTCGTCTGTAAACAGCTGGAAATCTATACTCTATTCAGTCATAAAACAAGTTTTCATGGCTTTGCTTCGACTCCTTTATTGGCTCACTGACAATAACGGTTTAAGGGCTGTCATAAACAATTTGCTCCCCTCGAAAATAAATGTGAATCTTTAAACAAGATATTAGCATTACCCGGATTATTATATGTTAGCATTAATTATAATTGCCCGGAGTGATAACTCATTAAACGTACGCTCAAATTAATTGAAAATTTATTGACTTAATTATATACTCCTCTAAAAGTTAAAAATTCTTTATCTTCCTCATATTCATTTTAATTTGTATTTTATTTTACACTCATCAGTTTTCTTGTTTTTTTTTTGTATAAAATATATTGAGGTTGTACGTGGATTTAATAAACGTGTTTCAGGCTTTTGTTTAATACGTAAATAATATGTTTATTGCACACTTCTTTATACAGAAAATAAGTGAGTTAATCATAGACAGAGATGATATGATTTTAGGTCTGGATGGTTACGGATTTTCTAATTTTACTTTTACTTTTTACTGTTTATATAAATCTATTTTTCATTTATAACTGATCGATATTGCCAATCTCATAAAATTATTTTTTTCAACAAGAAGGAAATTATTTACGTTAAATTAGGCCAAATCACTCCAGATTAACTGTTAGACTAATTGTTAAACGCAAAACATTTATTCTGAAATGAGAATTATAGAAGAATTAAAATGAAGATAAACATCATTTTTCTCTTCAATTCATTCGTACAAATTATAGCCATCTTTTTCTTCTTTTCCAACAGACAAAAGAATGAAAAATCAGAATGAATCTAAACAATGCGTATAATACACCAAAGTCTTTATATTCCTAACTACGATTATTATAAATTGTGTAGTGTATAAAAGCTAGTATTACAGACGCGTTTTCACGAAAAATTCCAGTGAAAGTAACAATTTAATGCAACAAATATTTCTTCCGCCATTTTATTTACTCTGGCGAGATCTAGTTCCATTTGATTAAATGGAAAAGTGTGAGAACACGATTATGTGTATCCGTGATCGATCAATCGATGTTGGGGAGACTTGGTCACGGTGGTTCCGTTTATTTCGAAATTACATCGCGTCTCACGTGAACGAAATTTCAGGCGAGCCGAAAACACCCGCAAACCGAAAAAGGAAATTTGATATCCACTGTAAAAGCCGATCTGACTGATGCGAACGCCATACTTGAAATTCCGCGGTAACTTCTGGACTTCAGTCTCCGAATTTACCCTGCAAAAGTATCGATTCTGGCATCCATTCGTATGCACGTTCGATAATTCGCATTAATTTTCACAAGTCATAATACTTCAGAAATTATTGCTCTTTATTCTTATTTGTAAATGTGATAACTTTTTGTTTCAAAATAGAACGCTTGCATAGTGTTATTGACACGTTGACTGCCATAGTGTGTAGGCTAAAAGTGACACGACTTTCCAGACTTCGATACAACATGAAAGTAATCTGAAATTATACTCTTTTCACTTAATAATATTAGTAATTATTTATAGTTCTTGTGGGCTCTGTTAGATCTTCAGACATATTTTAGTAATGGTCGTGTTCAGATAAATGGCAACTAAATTTAATTGTCACCCGTATATGAGTGACATGGCAGCCAAAGTGTTAATAATGTAGCAACACAGACATCAGGCACTTCAAGGTCACTTTCTCCTTTTAATTTTGTTATGTATTCATTAAGTTACGTCCTGTCGACATATACATATTATTTTTCACATTCATTCTAATTTTCGAAATGATAAAACATTTAAAGAAGACATAAATTTCTATGTTCATTATTCCAGTAAGAAGATTAAAGAAATATTAGGAAATTCGAGAGTGATGACCACTTAAAAAATTTAATAACATTTTGCAAAATAAATTTCAGTAGATACAGATAAAATATCTCTTTACACTATACCAAAGCAAAGTATATCAAATATGACACACAGCAAAATTAAAATACTCGAACATGGTTACCCACCTGTTTTTACTCATTGCACATTATAACAAATTCACAATGAAAACATAATTTAAATAGAAAATTATACTCTCCTGTATTTACCCAAATGGCATTTAAGAGTATTATAATAATATTCGTTGGAATCATTTTCCTCATTATATCTCCTACAACATTTTAAATGAAAGATACTGAAATAATACATACTTCAAAATTACGTTTATTCCAATTAAATCCAGAATTTCCATATTCTCAAATATCACTAAATATTACAGACGAAAATGGCATATCGAAATAATAATTCTCATTTTCGTTTCGAATAAAATTTGCCCAGGTATGTCCTGGAGCGCTAGTTTCAGCGATGTCGATGAAACGTTACAGAAATGTACGATGGTAGCAGTTATTAATGTAAATGGGCGGCTGGAGAAATTCCTTCAATTATCGGAAAACTGAAAAGGGTGGAGGTGCAGTTCATCAGACGGATGAAGACACTTCTTTGTTTTCTGCTAGTGAACATGTAATATTACCGTTTGAATCGATTTGCCGGTATATTTGTAATGAGCATTTAGGGGATCAAGTGAATCTATAATGTCTGTACCCATCGTTTCTCCCCCACGTGATAATAGGGAGCCTGTAATGGCGCCGACCCGGAGGAAGTAGTTTATGCGGATGATATATCACGCCAAAGATAAATTTCCGTGCTCCAGCGATAGATTCAGGATATTAGATGTGCTTAAGTGCCTTTTAATACAGCGAAGCTTTTTCCAGCGACCCATGACAAGCGCGATTGATACAATTGAAAATAATGGGTGCGAGCGAAAGTCATTGCAATTTGTAATGTTAATTAAAAAGAATTTGTAACGCCGTAATATTCATTGTAAAATAGTGTCTGACCTGTCGATATTAAAAATATTATTGAATTAAATATATTCGGAGAAATTTTTAATTTTTATGAGCCTGATATTTTTGTATGATTTTACGATGTGCTTAAAATTTCCAAATGAAGAAACAATTTCAATAACTTTAGCCTGAAGCATTTAGTTCAAAGGTTATGTTATAACATGTCACTGATTCTTCATCCGATATTACATTGTACGAAAAGAAATATTTAGTATAATACAATTTCTGAAGTGTCAAAGAGAGCTTGAAGTCTTCAAAAATACGAGATGCATAAAAATTGAACATTTTGTCCTTATAAAATCCTTTAAACGAAATATATTTAATTTTTATCGCGGTCAAAGGGTTAAACCACTTCTCAAACAAGTTTTGTTAATATCAATATTTGTGAAATTGGCAAGGTGATAGGGTGTATTTTTACCACTTTGCATATTTACGTGTATATTTAATTTTTAAAAGCTTGAATCAAATGAAACCTATCAAATATACAGGGTTGTGCTGGGGTCAGAACTTCCGTTAATGTTGGAAATCATGGATGAGTTTCCCCTAATATTGTATTGCAGAAACTCGTGCAACATTGTCTATAGCGCTGTTATTCGCAGAAGAGCCGCTATCTCAAGAATGTTTTATTCGAATTCCATAAGAAGCTTCACATTACTATTAGACCTCAGACAGGTAATAAATGTGCGCATTAACTTTTGAATTATCTGTTTACAATCTGCGATCACGCGATTCTATGACAAGTTATTTATAAAATTTATTACATGTTAATATACGGAATAGAAGGTCCAGACTGTGCAATGCAATAATTACATTTTTTTTTCGTGCTTTGTGTTTGGAACGGGATACTATAGTGTGTCTGACCAGATACGGGAATACTACTGTGGCAATCAACGTCTTAACAAACTGCGATATTCTTCTACAGTGTATCACATTCTTCGATAACGCAGTTCTATTAAAGAAGACTTAATACTTCGGTGAAGTTCTTCTGTCAGTACTTTAGGAAATACTAGACCGGTAAACCTAAATTCCCTGATGTATGTCTAACAATTCGTTATATAGATGAGATTACGTTGGCAAGCTTTATTAAAGTTCAAAGCACTCCGTATCGTAAGCAAATAACGTCGTTCGCGAATACGAAATGCAGTTTCTCGAAAGTCATGAAACAGTCTCGTTCGTATCATAAACTTGAAGTCGATTCACTGGCCGAAGCACTAGCAATAAATTCTCTGATAAACGGTAATGTTTTACACGCCACAAGGAAAGCGGTCTTACGATAACAAATACCACATTTTAACCGTAAGGAAAAAGAATGTGTGAGTCTGCTCGTCTTCAGACTGATATATCTGATTATTATAGCTTCCTATTTGGTTATACCGCAAATTATGTCGTTCTTTGATCGTACATAACGTAAGTTAAACAAATAGACGTTGAATAAACACGAATATACACGATGATTAAAAAGAAATATTAACACTTATATGGAAGTAACATTTTTGGAGAAATAGAAATGATTACACAAGATATTTTATAAATAAGAGTATTTTATCTTAAAAATTCAAAATGCAACGAAAAAAAATATATAAATGTACAAGTTTTCTATATATGTGTTTACTTTTCTTTGGTGCACCTTGCATTATCTAAGTTCATGAGGTACAGATTTGACTCACGGTGACATGTACGATACGTACATTACAAATTGTTTTGAATGAAAATCGAATTATAGTAGGAAATGTATACTATAGGCAAGGATTTTGTCAATATAACGCAGCTTTACTGGAAAGACATTATGATAACGTGATTAGCGCAATGAGTCAATTCTTCGAACATTAATGCAACAACCAAATTAGTATGATTGATTTATTTAAGCTTTAACGAAATTTTTTTTATGAACATAGAAGAAAAATGAGTTAGGACGTGCTTCACTTCCTTTTACAAATGCACATTATTCATAGAGATATTTAACATTAAACATTTAATACAGTATTCTGTAATATATAGAGTAGGACCCAAATCTCATAGTACAACAGAAAAAGTTTAATATATGTATCGAAATAAGTTGAAATTGTGCACAGTACACTTTTTTTCGTATAAAGTTTTGTTTTCGAACGGAGCAATGTTGAAAATCAATAAACTAGTAATCATTTTATTTAAAATTCAGTATTGTAGAAAAGCGACAAACTTTACGCATCAACCCAGTATAATTTTGTTTTCAAACTGATCAAACTGGTATAATGATGAACATACTTCGTATTGCATGAAATGAGTTCTCAAACTACTAATATTAACACATTGACATCCGCCAGATTTTGTTCAAAATTTTAACTCCTCTCTATTATATTCGCAAGATCGCCGGAATAACGAAAATTTCTGAACCATCGATTATTTTAATATTCGAGACCTTTTCACTTTACAAATGTTTCCGTACTCATTTGTTAGTTAGTTAGAAACCTGTTTATTCGTTATACCTATGATTATCAGACAGGTGAACTCACGCATACCTGACAGCAGCCATCGAAGTGTTAAACTGCAACGTTTTGTAGCAACATTCTTCGTGCAAGTTCATTGCAATTCATTATAGCAGTTATACGAGGGTGGGTGAAAAAGTTCGCGGAATGGAGGAGAGTGAGAAGGGTAGGGGCGGCTTGTACACAAACTTCTATTGCGTGACTCCTTTTCAGTATAAATACCAAGTTTCAACTCGATTGGGCAATTTGTCTACGAGTTATCGCCTAACTGAAGCGACTGAATCGAGAAGAAAATATCGAGCACGCAAAAATTGAGTTTCGCGCGCCGTCATCGAGTTCCTTATAAATCGAGGAAAACCCTCTCAAATCATTCCAGAAGAAATGTCAACCACCCTCCCTACAGTTCAGACCTGGTCCCATCCGACTACTATTTGTTCCCAGATGTGAAAGAAGGCCTTCGAGGGAAGTCTGTTAAAGTTTGCGATTGCGGCTGTCTTTGAAGCGAAAGAAAAAATATACTGTAGAAGTTAATAAAATTATAGGCTAATATTGTGATAATTCGATTGTAGATAACTTTATTTCTATTAAAGAAAATGTGAGAATTATAAAGAAAATTAACCCATTGTTTAATTAACCCGATGTGCTGGCAAATGACGGATATAACAGTCACGTATATTTTTGCTAAAATGACAAGAAACTTACCAGGCGAAATTCCTGTACATGTTTTCGGTAGATAACGGTGATACATAAAAAGAAATTTGATGTTTCAATTAACCGCTATAAGCATTGTCATTTTATCTAATTTCTTGTAGTAACAAAGGAACATTTCAAAGAAGTGTGTTTCTGAGACCGATCTAGAATAAAAAAGTGTGCGTCTACGGGTTGAAGATTAAAGTAATATACGTCTCGCTTGCATCTTTCGCCTTTTTTAGAGTATTCAATGTTCGGTTAGGTTTTTTAACTGGCCCTTTGTTTCGGGACTTTTCTCGAGCAGCGATCGCCCCCAACCCCCCTTCAGGCTTACGCGCCCCTAATCTGTTGCAACATACGCACTTCGCAGAACGTCGCAATCTATGTACTTTACAAACTACAAAGTAGAAGAAAGCGTATAACACATTTAACGCTAATTTCCTACAATATTTTTATGACAAAATAAATTAATTCAGAGATCTGAAAAATGTATTAAGGTTAAGGGGGGACACATCGAAAAAGAAAAATAGCACCCCAGCTGTTTCTACCCTCCTTCCCCTTCGTTCCACGAATTTTTCGACCCGCCCTCGCGGATCAGCCTCGTCGATTTTCCTCATTCATTTCCATAAGTATTTCACGTTACTGGAAAGTCGTTCGAAAAATGTGAACCACGGGAGAGTAATTCGTTTCGCAGCGGAGAAGTTGACGGCATCAGTCAGCCGTGGGCAGAGTCGTCTATTTTTCGGCATAAATCTTCCAAAGTGGAAATTTATTCGGTTCGGTCGCGTTCACCTGACGCTTCCGTGGGCAAATCTGTAGGTTACACGAGGAGAGACTTGATTCTCCGTTTCAAAGATCAGTTTTGCTTCCCCGCAAGTTCAAATAACTTTTCGTGTGCATCGACTGCTTCTCCTCGGTGTCCCGTTTCCCCCTTTACTTTACTGTTACTCCACCTTTTACCTCGCATTGCAGGTTATTCCTAGGTACGTATTCCGGGGAAACGGTGAAACTTTCAAATACGAAGCTCAACACACCCTGGACCGGTTATTTTAATACTTTGACAACCGCTGTCGCGTACGTACACGTTCTTTCATTGACTATAATAACACTCATATAAAATAAATAAATGACCTATATTTGGTGGTTCAATAGGCACAAAATACCGATTTTCTTAGTCCTTTAATGTAGACTAATAAAAGTATTGTCAATTCATAATGTAATTCAAAGCGTTTTTCATTCTCTATATATATGTGTATATATGTTTTGTATTAAACAACATCTATGTATGCTACAGTTTTTTTAAATGCTCTGCATGTGTTGCCTATGTAATTTTATCGCATTTCATTTCGTCCTATTTCTTGAATCTTGTATTTTTGTTTTCAAATAAACATTGTATTTTGTTTTGTGTGGTGTCGATTACTGGTTCACGAATCTGTCAACTACTAGTGTCTTTAGAAATTTGATGTGTCAACTACTCGTGCAGTGAATTTTTTTTAAAAAACTTTATTATAGGATTGTTTGTCAATTCTAACGAATTCAATTAATTTAAAAACAGTTGTCGAATCAAGTTAACCATCTACGAAATTGCTTACTAAAAATAAAACTCTGTGATAATAATGCAATTACAATGGGAAATGAGTCTTATAGTGTCAACTACTGGTACATTTACCCTACAAGGATACACCTTCAAACAACTAAAAATGGTCTGGGAAATGGAATGAAAAAGTACAGCACCGTCACATGTCCAGACAACCAACAGCAGCTTCATAATTAACAAAAGAAAAAATCGCGATATCCTAAATAAAAATTGGACCTACGAGAATGATCCATTTGTATTTAGGCAAATGTAAACTTACTATACTCAAACATCACAGTGACGAAGAGATATCACGGATAGTTTACGATCCCAGCAAATGCAAACACAAACACATTATGCGTATACTGTATAATTAGTTAAAAATATTATGTAAGAACAATGTTATTTGCATAAAACCCAAGTGTTGAGCACGTTACTTCAGGCACTAACAGTAAGTGTTATTGTTACTGGTCCTTTTGTGTTATATATATTTTTTCCAGTATTTTAATTGTAGGATTATTGTAACAATTGCTGTCAAAATAATATAAGTAAGTGCATGTTAGTGTTAAGCGTGAATGGCGAGCGGAGCTATGAATACTCCTGGAACTGTTAAATGTATGCCGTTAAGGTTAATAAACAATTATTATTTTTACCTTACTTAACTGTAACATACAAGTAACTGTAAACCACTTAATCATGCACTGCAGTAAATATTTGACATTACACTAAAAAAATAACATAAGCTACAATTTAAAGAGAACTTTTCCAACCATAAGAAAGAAAAATTAAATGCAAAATAATACTGAGAGGTTTTATAGACTCACTAATACATTTTGTTATAAATAAGTAAATTATCATTTTTATGTGAAATATGGTTGTAATGCGAGCCATGCTATTACTAATTATAGGTCAGATAATCGAGGTCCTACTGTATCTCAAACATTATGACGAGTGCAGTTCTTCGACGTATATTTTAGCATTAGGTCACTATGAGGAACCTGAGTGCAAGGGGTTAATAGCTCTTCGCGAGCATCTCAGATGGCAACGTCACAATTTTTCGTTGAAAACACAAGTTACATTTGGAGTGAACAAGTTGAAACGCCAAGAAAGATAAATTGGCCACCGTAACGACCACAAAAATTCGAAAACCTTTCGTATGGCACACATCGACCCGTGTAACGGCCAATGGACCCGCATATCGAACGTACAACTTTGTAACTGTCGAACTTTCGGAACTACTTTCGAACTTTGACATAATTCCGAGTGTTTCTCTCACTGACAAGTCAGCGCAAAATGTCGCGCACCCTCAAATAAATCTAATTCAGTAGAATTTAAAATAGTATCGAATCTCGGTGGTTATATTGATTTCACATGTACTCGAATACTCTAATAGCTGGATATTTTCAAAAAAAAATAAAGCGTATAATAAAACGAATACTGCATTGGTAGAAATAATTCATTTTTTATTACTCTATATGCGATATGAATGCAAACACAGTTCATCAGTTATTTTCATAATAATAAATTCTTCTATGTCGTGTTCTATCTAATAGTCATGAAACGTTCTGCCGCGAATAAATTATGGCAATATCGATATTTTACTTTATGAAACTTTCTCGTGAATGAGTCGAATTTTTGCTGAATTACGCGACTAGTAATTACGTATACACTCAGTATGTATCAAACGTTAAACTTTTACCATTGGAAGAAGAAAGAATAAAATTTAATTTACCAGTTGATTAGTAGAATCGGTGTACCGCGAAAAGAAGAATGCAATTCCGAAAAATAAATTTCAATGTTGTCAAATTATTTAAAATATATACACACGTGCATACAGATTGCTTATTTCGCTTTAATAAATGGGTACGTTATAACTTGGAGATAACTAAAACTTATACATCGTGTGTCCGGTATCATAACGCAACCGACGTAGAAGTAATTCGTTCTCCCAAATAAATCGAAAAAAAAAAGAATAAAATTTTTCGGAACGAGTTTTCGTTTTCAAGATGACTGGTTTTCAATATTCGTTCAGTAGGTGTGGGTTGAATTATTATTTATTATTGACGGGTTCACATCGAAGAAATGATAACAATATAAATTAAAGAAATAGCTTATTGCAAAGACAATCAAAATCGTTTCCAATTAAGAAACAATGTTTAACAAGATATTTATAGAAGTAAACAATTCAAAACATGCTACCAGTAATTATTTAAATCCTTGACTCGACGTGTATGAATTTCTATGTAACAAAAGGGACAAGATTTTCAACAATTTACAGATTAACCTAATAACTATTTTCATTGCAGAAACGTCTTATATTAATTCTAATCATACGAAATCATTACATTATTCGTTATTTTTTAATTTGTTTATTGCAAGATCTCGGTACATAATAAAAATAATTATTATGGGCCTTCTTTAAATTATTATCTTATTTTAAAATAGGAACATGTTTTACATAACATAATCCGCTTCATCCATTTTCGGATCACAGCTGATTATATCAGCCACGGTTAATTTTAGCAACGTCAGGAAAAGAATGAACAATGAGATAAAAGATACCTGACGGACGCACACATATTCATATTTACAAGCATGTGTGTACAGCATAGTGGTGCATAGTTACAATCCGCACTGAATGGATGTTCAAACCCAATTTTAGCGAAAAATAGGCAAGAAACCTCCACTGTTTTGGTTGTACTCTAATTCCTTATACAACCTATATAATGGATAGTCACGTTAATGATGAAATATCCAAAAACAAAATAAAATTAATTTAATCGTCATGATTGAGTGTTTTAATTAATTTTTCTCTGCAACCCTTCAGTTATATCTGGCATATCATAAAAAAATAAAATAGATTACACTGAAACCTCGATTATCCGAACACTAGTCATCCTATTTTCGATTCAAACTAAAATTATTATTAGTGCCCCTGTCTAGTTAATTTTATACTCTGTATCTTATATTTTAAAATAAACTGATCATTTTTATGCGAAATATAATTGCAACCTGTCATACTGTATATTACAGCAAAATATGTTCAAAAGACATCTGACAGTACAAAAATATTCAGTTGGCAGAATGAAAAGTGACTTGCTGACAACTGGAATGAATGTATAAAATACGCAAAGAAGTTATTTTCAATGATACTCGAGGGACAAGTGTAATGGCGATTCAGTGGCACACAAATTAATCCTGCAAGCGAGGAAGTCAGGAGGAGCTGCGAAGTATCAAGGAAAGAATTCTTCCTTGGCCGTATTTATCTTCTGAGCTTGACAGAACCAGGGCAACGTCCTTTCAGATGTTTCCCGGTGAAACTGTTATGGACTTATATCCAGCCACGTTCCATGCTCGTTTGCTTTTCCTCAGACAAATCTGCGAAGAAAAGCATGCTGAAACAGGCGACTCATTCAATGCAAACGGATGCTCGCCGTTATAAAATGCTTCTTCAACAAATTCATTAGTCTGCTGTCAGAAAATCAGTGATCCTAACAAATAAACAATAAAGTCAACTAGAATGTCAATGCTGTTTCTGACGTTCAGTATGTATTACTATGACTTCAAGAATGATTTCGAGAATAACACATTCATGGTGTGTGCACTGTCGAGCATCCTAGGCGACCGTCTGCCTAAAACCGGTATAGAACAGGGCTGCATAACTGATTACTTACGAGCAACAGCGGCTCGCACTTCTCCTCTTGAGGTACCTCCACTATGGGGCTCAGATATCGGATACTTACACCATAGCTAGTGAAGGGATTGACACGATACATATTGATGGTACTCAAACAATTCGTTACCGACGTACTCTGTGGGAAGTATCGATAGGTATCGAAATATCGGATACTCGGTATCAGTTTTCAATACCGACTTCTCTTGGAACGATACCTATCAATACCAATCCTAATGGCGACCAAGTAGGCATCGATGCCATAAATAAGTGAATCGACATCGTCGGGTCTTTCAAAAGGCGGAATCTTCAAAGCACTCTGTAAAGATGCGGAGTAGCTCAAATCACACTATGCGAATATAAACGTCAGTTTCAAAAAGAGGTATTAAATCGGTACCGAAATTTTCATAGAAGTATCAAACAGGTATCGATACTTTCGTACAAGTATCGAAGTGGTATTGATTGTTTTTAATAACTACGTGTTTGATACTACTTGGTACCAGATCGGAATTGGTAGACTGCTATCGATAGCATCGATGCAGTGTCAGTCCCAAAACTAACCATAGCACAGTGTTTTCTCTCTCTCTCTCTCTCTCTCTCTCTCTCTCTCTCTCTCTCTTTCTGTCACGTGCCGTTACTCTTAACGTTAGACTGCTAAACAAAGGGCTATCGCTGGACCCGTGGTGGGAAGACGTCTTCGTGACGAGGCCCATAGTAAGTGTAACTCGGGAGAAGAAGTTCGAGCCGCCGTTGCTCGTGAGTAATCAGTAGACTGCGGATGTTCATGCAATTTAGTATATGCAAATTAGTGAATGATGGACGTTTAATGACTTAGCAAAATAAAAATTATGTATGTTGAAGATTTCAAGAAAAAAATACAGCCTTATTTGTGAAAATTTTATTTATTTAACTGCATTGATATAGGAAATATAGGAGTCTGAAAATGTATATTTGCATAAACATCCGCAGTCTAGTAATCAGTTAGGCAGCTCTGGTACAGGAGAAGGAGCCAATCACCTGACTGCTGTCACCCTTCGAATTCTTAAGACCAAAGGCGAGTGGCCAGAACACGAGTGGTGCCTAGAGGATCGCCTAGGATGCTCACCAGTGTACAATAATAAAACACTAACACAGGAAATTTAAAAAATTTCTTTGTGGGTTTGAAACTGCGAAAGCATATGTATGTGCAACATAGATCTTAAGGGTACCCTCCCATCAAAATTTTTCGAGAAAAATTACAAACCGATTTCAAAAATTCTTGCGGCATTTTGCCCAGAACTAAATTCTCTATGGAATCATCTACAATCATAACATTTCGAACAACCGTTCTTTTTTTATAAACATTTTTGTGCATAAAATTACCCGTTTATCCATAGTTTAAGATTTAAACGTCTACCAGAAGATGAGATTGCAATATTTTGCCACGACCGTAGATGATTCCATGCAGAATTTTATACACTTTAAGAATTTTCTTGAATGGATGATTTCAGACAATTCTACGAGGAGTTATCACTTCCGCAGATGAGGATCTTTTTTTCATCACCAAGGCAGTCAGCGTCACCTACAGAAAACAGTATTCAATAAAAATTGCTAACAAAATTTTTATAGTATCTTCGATGATGTGCGAATACAGCTTAAAAAGACTTTTAGCTCCATGTCGTTTAGTTTTTTTAAGTGAAATACTAAAAATGACCTGTTTCTGGAACGATTTGACGGGAGGGTACCTTAAGATTGAGTAACGTAGGATGGCCTCCAACGATCGCCACGGTAGTCGCTACGTTAATGAAGTTTCACAAACGCAACAGCAGAGCTTTAGCATCTGGTGAACTAGTGAATGAACAGTTCTTCATTCTCAACTTTATTACTTGAAGTTGCTTTTCCTAGTTTCGTAGCTTGGATAATCCTCGAAATTCTGAGACAACGGATTCATTGAGTCAACGCCAACTGCGTCCAACTTCCAGACACCGAGGGCCGGCCGAACAAATTTCGCTGTCCATAAGATGTTAATCAAATCATGGATAACGGGGCAGCCGACACAACGTTGGATCACCGAGTAAAGACAAGTAATCATTCGACGGGAACTTCACACGCCGCTGCGAGTTTCCACAGAAGCCGGATGTCGCTTATTGTTACACGTGGATGGGCTAACTTCTGATCTATGTACCTTTTCACGAGCACCGGAGAAGAGCAGCCACAGTTTCGTTGCTCTTTCTCGTTGGTGGTGGAATTAAAATTTATGGTCGTGCTGGACGATTACGAGGACTCGACGGATGACAAATATGGGCTGCTACAGACTATGATAAATTTATGTGCGAGCGGTGCAGATGTTTATTCCTTCAGGATGCACCCACCGGTGTTCTAGCACGCGGAGATTTGGATACCGTTGTAGCACGCGAATCCATAAGACGAATATGTAAAGCCATTTGTTGGGTTCAGTCATAAATATTGGCTTGGCAACTATGTAAATCCGCGAGCCTCCAAATTTTCATATGAATACGTTTGGTAAAATTCTTGGAATAATTTCAAAAATAATTGCTCACACCTATAGAAGATACTAAGAAAGTTTAAATGAAAAATCTGGCACACCCTGTATATGTTTTGTATAAAAGTAAACCAGTTATTAAGTTACTGAGTCACTGTTTAAAAATTCACCCCATTTCATAGCGATATTTGGGACTCCCTGTATATCGGTGACAGGCGGAACAATTAAACCACGATTTTAATAAACATTTCATCGTCTGCACGTGACACGGTACCCGTAACGTTTCACGACACGGAAAGTATAACGAGTGTCGTCGGCGTGACTAAAAAGAATCGCGGATTTCGCTGCTTTACGATCGTGATGGGGAGAAGAACCGTGTAAAACATTAAAGAGGAATTTTCGCTAAATTCATGCCTATTATTGTGACTGCGTTACACCAAAACAGATTTATGTTTCCTCCCCGCTTGTTGTAGTTGCATGCTGAAAATCTCCCCGGCGATAAGAGGATTTAAAATGTTTAAAAGATTATTATAGATACGTTATTCAATATATAATCTACGGTGAATAACGTCCGCTTGTTTATTTTCGAGAGACGCCTAAGTACCTCTTCTATTTTTTGTCGTATGAAAAAGTTTACAATGTAATATTTTGTAAACGTGTCTATTTTCGGTATTTAGTACGTACTTCTTTTTCATTGTAGCTACTGTACAATACAATGAAAATGGTAAAAAATATTTATAAAAGTGAATGTTGCATTGTGTGAAGGTAGTTTTTAATATATTGAATACATTGGTTGCAAGAATAGGAAACATTATAGACTCAAGTCTAAAATTCTAGTTTTTAAATTAGTTATCGCCGTTGTGAGAAATTTAATTGCAGTCAAATGGTCCCCTAATTCATTGTAAATTAGTAATATGCAGTATTCAACATGCGAGTGCCTTTTCAGAAATAGGAAACATTATAAACTCAAGTATACACAAATTCAAGTTTCCGAATTAATTATCGCCGTTGTAATTTAATTGCTGTCAAGGAGAAAGGAACGAGAAGGTCCGAAAGATCGTGACATTTAAGAAGATCGATGCCGAAGAGGGACCTTGCGCAAAAGCTGAACAACTTTTGTGTCACCCGGCTAAATTCCGCATTGTTCAAAAGAACGGAGGCTATTACTCTCAAGCGATTACCACGAATTTCGCAATTGATTTGTAAGCTTCGATGCTGCGTTGCAACAATGCTAACGCTATGGTCCGACGGGGAGGACGGCGGATCGGAGGAGGGCGAAACCAATTAAGCCGTCAGTGCGTTAACGCGTGTCATTCAGTCCCATATTGTAACCAAGTGTGACCAATCGTGACAATGAGATTTAATTGCATGAACACTGCCCAACCCGAGCCTAATAATGATTCGTGATTGTTTCTACTCTGTCGGCAATTTTCGAGATTCCGTTCCACCGACAAATTGGATAATCCAAAACAGCGGACATTCTTCAAATATTTCTTTCATAGACAACTTTAAGTCATTGTTGAAAAACTGCGATTTAATAATGTGTCTGCAAAATATGTAAAAATTAACTTGTAAAAATGGCAGTTTAATAATGTGCCAGGCGTCCGCGCTTAAATGTTACAAACTATTATTTCCTAACTATTGGAGATAGAAAAATATTGTTTATATGAAAGTTGTACGGTATGGGAGGGTAAATTTATTGGTGAAAATTAATTAATTTTTACATTATTATTTTAAGAACTACGAAAGTCAAGTTTGCTTTTTTAAAATGCAACTATGTGTACATTTCTTTTTAAAATCATTTGGTTGGTATGTTTTAATACGAATTCAGTATCCTAAATACATACATCTTTTGTAAATTGGTTTTCTGGATATTGCAGTAACTAATTTACAAATTTGCGGCAGAAGAAATTCGCCCGAATAGGGAGTATGTACCTATCTATACAGATGCCTATATTTGTTAGAATTCAGATTAAATATAAAGTTCGAAATATAATGCTAGCTCGATAAAGTACCTTTTAATATTAAAAAAGGCTGTATAATAAAATTCATTTATATAAGTTATTCATTTTATATAAGCCACATTTACTTTAGTACTTAACCCGGAAGTGCGCACACAAGGGTCTAGTAAACCTCCGCTCCTAGAAGAGTACTGATGACTAGTTTGTAAGTTGTTTGCTTATTAACACGTTGATTGCCATAGTAAAAATAGCCCTGACGAGTCAGACATACTACAAATTACTGTTTTTTATATAAATCACAAAGTAAAAGAATATTTAATTATTCAATCGTGAACGTGTGTTTCTACATTATTATTGCGATGATAAATGGGCAAGGAATTTGATGAAAATCAATAGTTATTTACTTAAATAAGACCTGAAGCGTCGGTCACCGGTGTCCCTCATAGCAGTCAACGTGTTAATATTTTTTATTGTATAGTACCAAGTAATGTCAATGTTTCCTCAGATCTACACTGTTTCAATTTTAATAAAGAGTCATGAAACGTACAGATTTTTATATATTGTAGTCAGTAAACATTACTTTTTATCGTGGGTCCATGAGCACCCCACGTGGATGTTTCAGAAGTTCATGTGTGCACTGCCGGGTTAAAATCAAAGCAATCCTCATTTATTCATTAATTAATAAATAAATGTATAAAGAAGTACCAGTACCCGCATCTAATAAATTACAAAATATTAAAACTTGCCAGGAGAGATCCTGCCATAAGTTTCATAAACTCATTCACGTATATAAAAATCAGCAATATAAAATGAAAAATTCTCTCTTACTTTCTGCATGAAATTATTTTAAAATTCACGCTTGGACTGATTCTATCAATGAAACTTCTCCAATTGACATGTTTCATTCTTTTTTCCATTTACCTTTTTACTTCGCAATCAATTTAAGTTTCAAACGTTGAGACTATCGGCTTTACAGCTATCCCTTCGACAAAAAGATATTCAATTTATCGTGTTCGGTACTTGCGATTTTACGATTCACAGAATTAAAGAGAAATTGTTGTAATAAAAGTCGAGTGACAATTTGCAACGATTCGATTATCGACGATGTAATTATTGATCGGTGAGAACCTGGTTGATAATTTTCTAGATAGTCAACCGTACGGTATTGATTCCTAAAATTGTTCCATCGAAAGTTACTTTAATTAGAGTTTTAATTAGCGGGGATATAAGTCATTCTACGCTGAAACGTGGGAGCAGAAGGAGTTAGAATGTGAGACACGACGCAATCGTAAATAAGACTGCGGACAGTCTGCGTTATGACCGCCGGGCAATAATTTTAAATTAGACGAAACGCGCGGAAGATGAAATAATCGTTCTTCATAGAGGTTGTCCACCTTTACAGCCAGGAGTGCGTTGAAATCATGCATCCATCTTCATGTACACCAGTTTTTCACGTACCATAATACGAACCTTAGATTTTCTCAAATTAATATAATTATAATTTCCATATTAAAAAATAGCTGATTTTTGTAACAGTTTATGGGTTAAATTCAATACTTACCAAAAAAATACAGATATAATTAACGTTGAGTCATTTTTCGTGTGAACAATAACGGACAACAAAAATTAAAAATAAAATAAAAGCAGACATACAATCAGTAATTAATTAATATACTATTAAATTTTACGAGAATTAAGTCGAAACCATCAAATTGCTCGTTCTAAAGAAATTTATTTTATTTAAACAGATTTTAAAGAATTTATCGAATTGTATCAAATTAAGACAAATTTTTAATTAGCACTGCGATAGACAATCTTCAGAAAAATTTTTAATTAGCACTAGCAGAGGCAGGAAATTAACAGAACGCGAGAAGTAGACTATCGGAACAAATAGAGAAGTTCAAAGGAACGAAGAAACTCTAGGAATGGAGAAAGTTCTGTAATCTTCAATCGGTGAAGTCAGAAAGTCGAATCGAATCGAAAAAATCCCTCGTTTTCATCCTCGACAATCTGGCACCTTCGATAACAAAAGGAATGTGATTGACATCTGACTTAAGTGCATGGAATTGAAAGGCCAGTATTAGTGAGCTCGAAGTCGAAAGGAATCTGACGGAAAAGACGTCGACCAGCAGATGATTCAATCAGAGAAAATTACGTTCAACCGGGTTCTCACGTATTTGGCCCTCCATGTTCGCGTTTTAACTTCACAAAGCCATGAAGAGTATACATCGTGTTAAAAAAAGGGTCCAGAAATTCAGTAGCATATGATTCTCTCGCAGAGAAGAAAAAGTGTTTAATCAACGAAGAATATAAAATTAACCGTTTGATTTTTATGGTTTCTCATAAACAGTAGGTATACAGATTGTTCCACGCAACTGGGACAAGCTGTATCTTCCAAACGGTTAAAGATGGATAAAAATGCTATAAGGCAAAATTAGATGGAATCTAATGATGCACAATCTGAAAATAATTTTATGCATTTTTATGCATTGGTGTATCTGGAAAATGCAATTGCATATTTTTTTAAAACAGAATCCTATAGTTCTGACGAGACTATTTGATGCAATTTTCTAATCTCTAGAAAAAAGTACTAAGGTACTTATGCCCTAAACCTGTTACCTCAAAAGTCATTACAGTTAAATTTGGTTAAATTACTGTTGTGTTTATAAACATGAATCTACTGCTAATATCGACCAGTGTATAATCGAATTTCGATTATCGATATCTCAAGGTTCGATTATCGATATATCGAAATTCGATTATCGATATATCTCGAAGTTCGATTATCGATATCTCGAAGTTCGACTATCGATATCTCGAAGTTCGACTATCGATATCTCGAAGTTCGATTATCGATATATCTCGAAGTTCGATTATCGATACCTCGAAGTTCGATTATCGATATCTCGAAGTTCGATTATCGATATCTCGAAGTTCGACTATCGATATCTCGAAGTTCGACTATCGATATCTCGAAGTTCGATTATCGATATATCTCGAAGTTCGATTATCGAAACCTCGAAGTTCGATTATCGAAACCTCGAAGTTCGATTACCGATAACTCGATTTACAGTTGTCTGTATTACTGATCCGTGTAGAGAGCGCCCATATGCGTCCGACTGATATATCTAATGATTACAATTACTGATACTCTGCTTGCGGCGTTGGATCCCAGAAAGAGTTTGAATATAATTTTTTTAACATCTTGTGCAAAGGTTTAATGATCCTGGCGACTACATTAATTGATTCATTGATCTAAACGCACATATAGTTAACCGTAAATTTTCGCGTATCCCTCAGAAATGTTGTATTTATTATTAAAAATACGGAAGCTTCCACAATTTTATAGATGCCATATTATTTGTTACTTTTTAGATGTACTTGTAAGAAGCAACAAGATTTGTCAAAGAGGAAGCATAAATAAATTAAATAGTAAAATGAGGAAGTGTACATCTAATGTATGTTGGGAAAATGATTTCATAAATGCAGCAAATTCTCGTTGTATGAAGATTTACAAAATATCGTGTCCTACAATCCTTTTATTTGTGATATTGTACTTTTTAATTCTTTTACTTAGCGCATTACAAACATACATAATTAAATATAAATAATAATGGTAATAATTCAAGTTTATAATACCACAGCTTTACGTATAACTGTACAAATAATTTCAAACATACGAATGTCACTATAGTGAATAGGTGTGGTTCAGCAAGCTAACCTTGTTGCAGCAGAGTATTCTCAGAAGTCCCATATCTTCTGCAACTAAACGAACCTGTAAAACGTGTGTACGTATCTGCGACCAACTACACGGGTCCGCAACCCACAGAGAACATATTCTCGGTACTCGTTTGTGGGTTCACAGAGCTGAAGGGGTTAGGGGTCGAAAAAAACCTTTCACACCAATCCAATATCTTCGACTACGTTTCGAGAGGCGTGGAATTATCCAAGATGGAGAGTGCACGGTCCTTTTCAACCAGTCCGATATTCTCTGCTTTTCCGCGTTCGATCGTCACTGGCCCTTCGAGATTGGGCTTGGAAACGAGCCAGTGGCAGAACGATGGACTTAGTCGGGCGTAGCCGCATCCAGGAATTGAATATTATTTCGCTGCAATTGATGAAATTGAAATCGAATAGTGGCTGTTCTGCTGCCCGCTGTCTTCAGAAGGAGCCGGCTAGTTTTCGGAATCGAATCTCAGCGTTACCAAAAGTTCAGCTAGCAAACACCGTTAACTCCATGTCTTACGATTTCCCCATGGGAGCGTCTGTCAGCACGTACAATTCGCTTTTGTCCCTTTTGTTACTAAAATTGACTGTAGTTACCCAACGTCGAGCGTTCGTTGCATCGTAAATGTGACTATAGGCACTCTATGACGAACGCTCGCGGTATCCTAAACGTGACTATTGTCACTCACCAAAATTTCGCATTAGATCTCCAGGCTAACCGTCATTGTTTTGTTCAATTACCTTGCCAACTACTATTGTCAAGCTCGCAATGTACTAGGTCTGTGAGTATATCTTTGTTTCGAAATTCTCCACACAAAACTGTATTATTAGATAACTAGCATGCCCTGCATGCGGCTTCATTCGCGATTTTTCTGCATATAGAATTCAAAATATTATGTTTTCTTCCTTACACCTTGTAGCCGGGTGAATTCTTTTTCGAGCGCGCTGGCGTCGAGCTTTGCCACCTAGCGGCTGTGCGTGAACTATGCCCCCGTGGGCGACCCGCTGGCACGCCGACAAAAACAAATCTCATGTTCTTTTCTCAATATATTATTTATTCCGCGATAAAATCAGCTTATGGCACTCCGAAAAATGTAACTAAGCTACTATGAAAATTACATAACAATCGGCTTAATAGTTCTTGAGATTTTTGCGATCATACAAACAAGCCTTGTCTCTTTTTTATAATAGTAAGATTTTAAACATTTGATCATTCTGGCATGTCTTTGTTTATAATTCGTGATACTTTAATTTGAAATAACTTGAATAAAAAGTCAATAAATTGTAGAATACAACCAAGTAGCAAATGTTACACTATGTTTGTGGCAAAGTGTAGTCCCTTCAGCGAAAATGTTAACAATCCTCCTTGAGTCAATTTGTGCTATGGTGCAAAATTTTTGACATGCGGTACACGAGTGGAACTCTATTTGTAACATATCGATCAGATTCTGTATCACGAGTGTGATTCGTTATTGTAAGGCAAGGGGTTAATTCACCTTCGACTGGCCGGTGCTACGGCAATCTAGCAATCGGTATTGCTCGTCAAATTGCGTAATTGATCACGATGTTATGTTCGGCTAACCGATATTCATTTATAGCGGAATCATGGTGTAATGCGCACCTATTCCGAGCGTAGGCTCGTAAACAAATTATTGGCACTTATACTGCTGGAATTCTCGCGGAAACTAGTACCTCATTATGAGCAGACGCGTTAAACGAATAACCACGCGAATTATTTTCGGGTCGATAATACTGATGAAAATTGACGATAGAGAGTGTTGTTACGGTCCGTCGATACAGTCTATCAACAGGGACATGTAATCACTCATTTAACTCGTTCAATGATGGTGAAAGGTATGTGCATTTAGTTTTTCTTTAATGTAGATACTATGGTAAGGTGAAATGTTTCACGACCATACACGTTTGTGTTATTATTCTCGAAGCTTTCTGATCGCTTAATGGATTTTTTGGTTTTGCTTAATAACTATGAATTATATTGAAAAAATAATGTAATCTTTCTACAATAATAATTAATTCGATTATGGAGAGCTTAAACGCTTGGAGTGGTTTTTGAGCATCATTTTAATTGCATATACTAACACCTTAGCTTAAAATTTATTTTTACATCGTTAAATACAGGGTAAAACATTATATAAAATACAAATTATTAATATTTTTGTACGAAATTTCCAGTAGACTTACATCAAAATTATTGCAAGTTTCTAATATTCCGAATAGTCTATGTATCAGTTATTAAATAAAAAGTTTAAGAAATCTGAAAATATTAATATTATACACATGCGTGACGATTGAACCTTTGTTACGAATACTCTAGAGCAAAAGAACCTATGCGTACACGCATGTGTCCCTATCCCTGAAGAGATTATACAGTATTGCTCTGCGGCTAACAACGTAGAAGATTATAGTAGGCACTTGTACAACACAAAACTGGTACGATTTGTGCCGTAACAATCAATCTTCTTCCCCACTTAGAAGGTCCTTTATCCCTCATTTGGAGTAGACAGGCTGATGAGTTAAGTTCAAGCTTTCTCAAGATTTGGGTTAGAAACCGACCCCCATTTTAGAGTTTAAGACTCGGAAAGAATTCAATTAATCACAGTAAACATTTTGAGTGATATCAAAATATACAGGGTGAGTCTGAAATCCTCTTACACATTTACAGGAGTGTTTTATACTCTAAAGCAAACACTAAAGATCATTAAACATGGGTTCTAAAACTATTCCTTCTCAAGATACTGATAGACACACACGTGTTAATATACCTGATAAACTAATATTCGAGTGTGTGCATCTGCTTCGCTGTTTAACACTTTAACTGCCGCACTCTATGGGTTGGAAATAGCAAACTTTCTAAATTTCTATACAAAGGAAATATAGTCTCAAATTAAAATCTTTTTAATAAAAAATATTAGGAATATTCATAACCTTTTCATCGGTAGTATTAAACTCTAGTAAATAAATTTATGAATACTATAAATTATCAAATAAATAATGATTGAATCTAAGCGTCACTCATATATGGGTGACATGGCAGTCAAAGTGTTAAGGGAAGAAAAAATAAAATTTCATTCTACTTTCTATACGAATTTCCAATTCTCTCACCAAGTTCATGCTACAACTACTAGTGGCTACAACTCAAAAACAAATTCTTCCAAGGCACATGTTTATTAAAATTCGTTCGTCGATTCTAACTTATAGAACCATAAATTTTGTGCCAATACTTCAGACTGACCATCTACAATGCAATCATACAGAACCCACCGATTGCCTTTGTCCCTGACTCCTCCAACAATAATCATCATACTCTAGAACATACGGTTGACCAACATCACTGAATCAACCAACGGGCCAAACAATCCCACGGCTGATCGAGAATTGAAGAAACCCCCCATAAAAGCTCGTTGATCCAGCCGTTACATAACGTTCAGCTATATTCGGGTCACTCGCACACGGCCAGACAGTGCGTAGAATTCAAGAAGAAATCAAGAAAAGCCCCGGAGCCGTGGCGGGCCCGATCAATACCTCGATCAGTGCATTACTTTTCGTTTTGTGTCCACGGCCGCAATTACCCCCGTTGTCGCTGATATTATCCCGCTAATTCTGCTGGCCGTAGTACCGGCGTTAACGGCTTAACGGCTAATGTATACGCTTCCTACATTGCCCCCGACCACTCGCCCCCCCCCCCCCCCCCCCTTTCCACCCCTGCTCTGTGTTCCTCCTGTAGCCATCCAACCCTCGTCGCTGCACTCGTGCGCGCATAATATCCGAAGGATGCTCCCAAGAGCGACTCGTTCTACGCTGGTTCGCTCAGTCCCCCTCCTGTTTTGGTTTTGTCCGGCGTCGGTGACACCGTTATTGTTTCCCAAATCCGCGCCCAGTTAATTAGCATTTTCATCGGGTTGTCAGGTGGCCGGCGACTGGGGATGATGTGCCACCGTTCGAGACGGCCGGGTTAATGGTTTCCGGTCAGGAACTCGCTGGGCGTTCCGGCAGTATCGACTTTCATCGTGATTTACTGCAAGACGTTATTTCTGCAGAGTGTCACGGTAATCGTGTTACAGTGCGACCTGGATTACCGAACGTTTGGTTATTCGAATGATTTCTGGGTAAACGAGAACGTTGAGCGCGCGGAGTATTCTGTTTTTGAAGCGGCTGATTAACGTCTCGCTTTGTCGCTAGACTGCGGATGACTACGCAAATGTATGCTTTCAGAGTTTCATATTTTTTGTGTCAATGCAGTTAAATAAATTGAAACTTTAAGCAGACTGCAATTTGCTCCTTTGACACTTTGACTGCCACGTCACCCATATGTGGGTGACACTTAAGCTCAATTGTTATTTATCTGACTACGAATAACGTTAGTAAAAATACCTAAAAAGGTGTAACAGAACCAGTAAAAAACTGTAACGAATAACTAATATCATTGATTAAAAATTGCATAATTTGAGATTAGTCTTATGTTGTATCAAAGTCTAAAAGGATGTGTCATTCTCAGCCTATATATTGTGGCAGTCAATGTGTTAAATGTTCTAAATATGCAATGTTTATTTAATGTCCGTTATACACCAATTTGAATATATTAAAGTACATAAACGTGCGCAGTTTAGTATTTATCACAGCGAGTCACACACATGATGAAAATTTAGTTCCGTGTGATAGAAAAATGCAAGACAATCTTGTACTAATTTACTAAAATTATGCTAACCAATGCTCCTTTCATAGAAAAATAACCCATTCATATTTTCTCTAGAAAAATAGTCCTACAACTGGTGGTGGTACCGTGTACCAGGTAACGAATACGTGTATTCTGTAACTGTAATACGTTGTTTCTGCGAACTTAATTGTCAGTCCTCGTACCGTAGTGCAAAACTTGAAAGAATAGCTACAGAAGTGAGACTCTTATTTGTAACATATCAATCACATGTTATGTCAAGAGTGGGACTCGATATTGTATGGCAAGTGGATGAATGTCTTTTTTAAAAAAAAAATCGCCCATGTAACACGAATGCTTCGAGTTGGCCGCGATCTATAACCGTATATATCGATTACCTTTAACCTGGAATACGAGGTATTTCTGGAGCAGCAGCTTCCCTTTAAGATTCCATTGATACAGCCATGAGAACGGAGCCACCGTGGAAAATTACGGTAGCTAACACAAAGCTCGGATCTTGCGGTCGGGGGAAATGGCTGCGGATTTATTTCGACAGCGGCGAAAACTCCTGCATTTTCCTTTCGTGGGCTAGTTTACAAATGTCGGGCAAAAAACGCATTAGCGGTTAATTCGTTTGTACTTATTCAGACCTCACAGCGTTGGAAACATCTCGAGCGAAGAAGAATATTTCCCTAAAGATCGCGCGGCCGTCGCCTGCGCCTCTTTTTAAAAGTCTTACCCTGGAGACCCGGCGAACGTAAATTAATTGCGGAGGATTCTGATTTCAAATTGCGGCCGGAGGAACGCAGAGACTGCGACCGTGTTTGAACTCGGTTCATACAGACAGTTTAAAATTAATTCCACGAAGTACCTTGGAGAACATTTCTTTTTGTTCGAGTATATATTGGGCTACGTGGTTCTGTTTAATATTTTTCTACGCTGTATTAGTTGACAAATGATAATGTTTGTGAACTTTTGTACAAAATGAATATAACCTGAAATTCTGTTTTAACCAGTAATATTAGCAATGTTCATAATTTCTTTGGGGGGTTCTATTAGACCTCAAATAAATCATGATTGAACCTAAGTGTCATACATATATGGGTGACGTAAGAGTCAAAGCATTTAATTTACAAGGATGAGCTTTCATGACATTAAATTATTAAAAATCAAAAGAAGTGCAATAACCATATACGTACGTATAGCAAAGCCAAACTAACTTGTAATATCTGTGTTTATAATAATTAGCTGCTATTACTTAAATACAATATTTTTCATCGTAATGTCAATTTCTTAACACGTTCCCTGCCACAGTAGAAAATTCCGTTACTAGCCAGACGCGCGAAAATGGCTATTTATTAATACACGTAGTTGATCGTGCAAATATTTATCTATTTGATATTGCACTTTCCATTTCGACTTTCATTTTAACGTGAATATTACTCAACATGTCACAAGGGTTGATAGTAATGTGATCAAAGTAAAATTGATGCGTGTACCGAAAACGGTACACATGGCAGGGAATGTGTTAAATAACGTTTACTCTGCATTACAATCTAATTTAAAATTCATTTTTCTTCAATTTCATATGTAGTATTGATTTTCCTCCGTATAAATATTTTATGTTATCTTGTAATTCAAGAAACCGTTATGAATTTTCTCTTCATTATATTTCCTATTTTGGAACTTCATGAATTACAGGAAATGTTTGCCTTGTACTCGTTAGGTATGAAACGCCTCGACGTCAGTCGCATAAAATAAATGAAATAGAAATATAAAACATTTTTCTCGTTACTTAGAAGAGGTGCCTTGCACTGTTGGTTGCGGAAATGATATTTTTAATTAAAACTGACTACTTTCATCGAGTTTATGAAAATACAGTCACCTTCGCTAAATATATTCAATTGAATTTTAAATAACAATAAGTGCATTCATACATGGTATGAGGTTTTTGTACTTTTCCATTACTTTACACGATTTATAGACATGTTTAGTTTTTATGTTTTAAGTCGCTTTCCTGCTCTTTATTTGGTAAAGTAAAAATTTGTCCACAACAAAATCGATATACTCAACAATTTATAATTGAACAAAAAGGAATACCTTATCGACACTTAATATGTTATTTTTAATTACACTGTATCATGACATCGCATGCATACATCATTTCACTTTTAATTAGATCCATGTATACATGAAGGATGTTTGCGCTTGATTACTAAAAATCGACGCCTCGTGTGAACAAATTTTATTCTATATTTTCGATTTACTTTTCCAAGAGAAATCATCTCTTTTATGGATATACCGTAAATACTAGGACACCCTGTATATCCATGAAGATCAGTGATGGCCACGGGAGCTCCGGCATTCCCCCTCTCTAGGTCGATTCCCCCCATATAGGCTGTGATCTGGGATGATGGATCGAGGGGAACAAGGGGCGAACTGGAGGGAACTGAAAGGAAGGGAATGGACCTAGAGTAGGGGAAGGCTCTGGTGACCATCACTAGTCTAATTGTAAGGCAGTGTCGGCCAGCGTAGGGGCCCCTCACACTTCCCCTCACAAACGTTCTATCGCGCACGCGTTTTCGTCGTCAAGGAAACCGCAGGACGCGAAGGAGGAGACCATGATAGGCTAGCGCTTCCTAGTTAAATAATTTTTTAACTGAGAATCAATCTATAAACTTCGCTGCATCTACAGAAAACAGCCACAGCGACTGGCATGACATCCTTTCTCGTTGTTTTGAGTGGGCGAGTCGAAAAATGATAAACGATATCATTGCTTTATACAGTCAGTGCCATAAGTATTCGTACCCTCACTGTCTATAAAAGAAATTTGTTCAAAGTAAGTGATGCGTCTGAGGTTTAACAATAAATCTTTTACTTCCAATAAATTTACATAAGCATAAAAATTATTCAGACCAAATTTTAACAAAATTTAGCAATTAATAACGAAACCGTTTCGTTTATAGAATTAGAAAACTTCTTTTATAGACGGTAAGGGTACGAATACTTATGGGACTGACTGTACGTTGGTTACCCTTTCAGCCGCAACACTGATCTAACGTATCAAGCTAGGTAATAATTCTTAATGATTTTAGTAATTTCCTAATAATATTTCAGATTCAAATAATTTCCGTAAGTGTCCCAATACTTATGAGCGAGGGTGTACAGGCAGAATCTAGATACTGAAAAATGTAGGTTCTTCCAGTGTTAATGTTTCTTTGGACAACTAAACTTTGCTCGCGTAAGTCTAAATTAAGGGGGTTGCGGAACAGGGAACGGAAAGAAAGGAATGCAGGGATTCAAGGGACACGCGAGTTTCGTGAAAGTTCTTTCGCGGATCCCATTTAACTTATCACCGGAACGAAATACCGGCTATTAACTAAAGTTAAATACATTTCAGGGTAAAACGATTTCACCGTCCGAGAGGAAACCCGTCGCGCGACACGGCGCGGCGTGGAAAGCGTAAAGTTTCGAGGTGTGCTTTTTGCCTGATGGATTTGTAAAATTGATTTCGCCATCGAGTCTATGCTTTACGACTTCGAGCGTCTACGCTCGACACGCCGGCCAAAGAAAGGCGATTTATTTCGCGCCAACTTTTTCCACCCTCGCACGAACAGGCATCAGACATCCTGGAAACTCGAATATACACACGATTCTGCGATTGCACGCGGAACGAAGGGACTTAGTTTCTCCGAAGCGTTTCCTTCAAGCCGCTTATCGAGCAGTTCCCTCTTCCATTGCTCTCAACCCCTTGAGTTTCCCTTTCCCTTTCCTTCCACCATACACTGCCGCACAAAAGTTTCCCTACGGTCATCGGAATTTTTCTCCCTCGATCGATCTATTTACGAATGGCCCCAGAGCGCATGGTGGTCAGAATTATAGCAACTCGGTTAAACGGTCTAACAGTATAAATATATTCTACGAGGGTAGATAAATGAAAAATGTGCAAATGTACGCTCATACAGACTTCATTAGAAATGTCGAGAGGAAATATTGAACGGAAGTTATTGTAGACACTGGTGTTTCGTTTTAACATTATTTTATAATTTAATATTGAGAGGGTGTTCTACTTTCTCGGCCTGTTTTGAGGATATACTTTAGAATTTTTAAAAAAAAAAACTAAACAACATATGTTTATGAGACATTGAAGATTTATTCATATATATTTAAACTACGTTCACGAATTTTTGTACATTTTTATCGCTTAAATTGTAGTAATTATTTACCGAGGAAGTCGACAGGTTGAAAAAATGGATTCGCATGGTAATTACTGCTGAAGTCATGCGGAATGAAAAACTAAAAAGAAATCGTAATTAATATGAATGTGGCCTAGCGCCACTACAACGGAAACGAAATCTATCGACATTTACGATTTTTAGAATGGTTTGAAGGTCAAAATATAGTGAACCGGTTATCAGTTGCGAATAATACACGAAAATCTATGCTCGAGATAAAACATGGAAATAAATAATAAACGCATACACGAGAGGGTAAAAGTAAATAATAAATGTAGAGTTTATGCAGACAAGAGAACAGAGCATAATGCATTAAATGAACAAAAGGAAACAGGTGTTGTTGCTCAGCTGTTAGTATCCCAAACATAACGAACGGCTTCAATTGGAAGTGTGCCGCAGTCAAAGGATTAATTACCAAAGTGAAAGGGCAATCAAAGTTTATCTTTAATAAACGGTGCTGCGGATTACCGTTTGTTGTTGAAAATCAGTAATGTAGCGTTTGTGAATCACTTACTATTACTGTTTTATTTCCAAACGTCGGTTCCTTTTATCAAGTCGACGCTATGGAGAAAATTGAAGTAAATGCCATCTGAATTCATATTTAATTAATATTTAATGTTTTCTGTCGTAACTTCATAACAAGGTATTTATGAACGTGTATACACGACATTGTTTATTCGTTTCTACACAAAGAACGTACTGACACAATTTGCTCGTTTAATTGAGAGACAATTATCAACCCTTTGGGATATCAATCCACTGATTACCAACAATTTTATCCTGCAGCAAAATAATACCCTCAAACAAACGTTAAGCTTTTTCAGTTATTATTTAAAGAAGAAAGAAAACGAAGATGTGTTGAAAATAACGACACGATTATCGAAATTCTTAAAATCGAAGCTCATCGAGTTGGATGATAGGTAGTCTGTGGATGTTTATACACATACACATTCTCATACTTTAACACTTTACGTATCAGAAGCCTACTAATAGGCTTCTCGCTTTTGTAACTAACTGTACTAAAAAATTATGTGCTAATTATATACAAAAAAATTTACCCGCTTCATTCATTGCAATCGAATTCTTCTATAACTAATTGTAGGTATGACTGAAAAAATAATTAGAAAATTAAATCAGAACAATCTCATCACTATGAAATTAATAATAATCTTGTTTCCTATAGGGTGTGCCCAAACTTTTGAGCGGTAGTGTATACCATTTTCTCCAACCCCCGAAACTTCCTATCCTCCCTTTCTTTTCCTATCCAGCCAAGATTTTAATGTTAACGGTTGTCTTCGCGTCGTCGCACCGTGCAGGCAGATAAATCCGTTCGAGCGTTTTCTTCTTCGTCTACGTACCGCAGACCATGAACACGAGGGGTGGGACTACGAGTGCTCAGAAAATCAAGCTCTTTTTGCTCGACGATTTTCGATGGATCGTCGCGTCTGCCACGCCTTTTTCACCGAGCTGTAAGCCAAGATTCGTGCTCGAGATGTTTTTCGAGGGTCACACAACCATTGCGGACGGTACATGGATTTCTGGTGACGTTTCAGCACCATGCATTTCATTTTTACGAGCCTCGTCGCGATCGAACGACGATTTAACACTTACTGGGGAGGAGTATTCAACGGGAGGACCCGTGTGCCTATAAACGAACCGCCTGGAGACCCTTTTTGAAGATTGAAGCGGTTCAGATGTATTTATAACCCTGGGCTTACGAGTTCTCCACAGGTGATAAAACGTCTAAGGAAAGGACAATGATAAAAAATGGCCGATTTTGGACATTACGGAAAACATTTTATTTGTACATAGCTCGTTTCTATAGGTTCCAAGGAATCTGAAACACGTAGTTATCGGCCCGAGATCAAATGAGCAAGATATTCAAAATAGGCATACAGTTGAAAAAACCATATTTATGTTTTTCATTTAGTTTATGTATTTTATCGTTATTTTCGTTAATTGAGAAAGTGCACAGATAAGTTCTTGATAGATTGGCCTTGAGAAAAACATAAGAATAATAAAATTGTTGCTGTTTTGTAGCGACGAATAGCAAGTCGTTTATGGACTTCATAGAGGGTGTATTTATGAAACATAAAACTTATATATTTTAGTTAATATTAAAGGCGTAACAAAATTTGAAAACGAGAAGTTGCATTGTTTGAGAGTGAAAATATTATAATGTAACAAATTTTAGTGAATGAACAACATGATCATGGAGGAAGTGGACAGATAAGATCTTAATAGATTGATATGGAGACAAATATAAAAATAATAAAATTGTTGCTATTTGGGAGCAATGAATGGCTGGGCGTACCTGGACATTAATCAGAGTATGTAAAATACTGACCACAATTATTCAAATGATACTAATTGTAAAAGTAAATTTTACAGTCTACACTTGGAAAAGTATCATCACAACAAATTTAAAACGAGTTCAGATTGAAAAATAAGTCAGACAGAGGACATGGTCACAAGCTATGATCCCTCCTTTCATCTTGAAGAATATTCATAAATCTGAATTTATTACGAATTGTTTAAAACGCAATAGGAAGTTGAAGTGAACCGGAAACTTCTGCACGCCACTGACACCTGAATACTTTGACAATATTTAAAATAGGACAAAATTATGAAGGGAAAGTTAAATTGTTTAAGAAGGCAAATATTATGACACAGGGTTCCGTCTTAGCCAATTTTTAGATGTTTGTACTATTTTAGATTAAGGGAGGGAGCACGGTTGATTAGATTTTACGCGTCACACTGAACTCTGTCTTACAAAGATGACTCAGTGGTGGATGTTGCTTTGTTTAGTGAAAGTGGCAAGATAGGTTGAGTCATTAACGGTTGGTCATCTGACAATTCTTATTCAGTCCCAGTTAATGTGTGAATTAATGGCCGAAGGTGTGTCTAATGTCGTGTAATGGCGGTTTCGACGCTCACCGCAATCCAATCGAATTTCACGAGGTTGTAAATCTCGGTTACCCTAGCCTACTTTGTTGGATGTTACACGTCAACTTCATTGCACGCAAATTATTCCGCTGGAAATGGCGGATGAAAACAGATAACGGAAACGGATTCAACGAATTAGCAATAAATTAAATTGAGCGTATAATAGGGATTCGAATTTTAACAGATATCAGAATTTTAGATCTGACGGACAAGTGGAATCCTTATACGGTGGAATCTCGATTATTTGAACGCTTGTCATCTGAAAATCAGTCGTCCAATGTCTGTTACAAACTGGTGTAATCATTAGTGACACTGCGTATATACCTAATTTCAAACTACTCGATATTTTATATTTTAAAATAAAATTATCATTTTTATGTAATTTTCATGATTCAGCAAATCTATTCTCAAAAACAACTAAATTATTCCTGCATCTACCATACGGGTACCCCCAGATGCTTTTCATTCTATTCCAATAAATTGTATTTTGATAAAAATAAAGTAAGAATAAATATTAGTAGGAAGGAAGATTGTACTAGAATGATTGGAAAATATTATCATTATCAAAACGAATTTATTCCTTACTGTCCTATGTATTTGTCCACGGTTCTCTATTACTGTCTTCCATTTATTAGGTAGCTTATTTATGCTTCTCTAAAGCATAATAAATAATTTATAATTTTCCATACACACGTTAAAAATGTTCAAACCATCAAAACGAACTTATATATTAATTTTCTATATACTGTCCATGGTTCTCTATTACTGTTCCATTTGTAAGCTTCTCTAAAAAAAATAATAGATAATTTATAATTTTCCATACATACGTTGAAAATTTTCAAATCATCAAAACGAATTTATTTCTTAATTTTCCTTATACTGTCCATGGTTCTCAATTACTATTTTCTATTTGTTAGATAACTTATTTATGTCTTTCTAAAAAGATAATAAACAATAATTTATCATTTTCGATACAAAAACGCAACAGTTTTTTCTGATGAGACTAATATTAAATTTTTAATTGTAACTTATGCATCTCCCAGAAACGAAAACGAATAATTTGATTATTCCTGAATTCTGCATGCTTGATTCACGACAAAAAGGCAGCGCATCGAGATGGAGTTGTTCACGCGAGGATGGCATAATTTGTTCCAGGAGCAGCTTTCAATTTTGCAGAAAACTCGTGGCGCAGGGTGGAAAGTTCATGAGCATCGGGTTACAACTTGCGGAGTTATTGAACTGCAAAGATTAAGTTCTCGGCAAGGCAGTTATGGCAATACGAAAGCCTTTCGGAGTACACGTACAAAGTTAGGTTGTTTATAGTGCGCCTTAACTTCAGTTTCGATGGTAAAATAACTTATTTCTGACTGTGTCGTTTTATTTCACGAACACGAGCCACCGTCTGCGGAAAGACGAAACTGGGGCCTGTTATCGTTATCGTTTCTCCTAATGCTCCCAGAGATTCGCGGAGAATTTCCTTTCGAACGAACAGAAATCACTGAAAAACCTGTTATCTGGTTTCCCCGGATTAAGGTCACCTTCGCAGGCGAATGCTTAAAAAACTATTAAAAACTTTCCGGTTAAATGACCCTGGCTTCGCTAAATTTCACAGAAAACCGGCAATTAATGTCAGGAAATTAAATTATTCTCAGCTGAAAATTTATGGTGTACTAAAGATAGTGGGAAAATGTTTTGTCAACAACAATAAATCTGAGCAATTAAAGATTTCCTTTGGAATATTCAAACTTTTAATTACTTATATTAAGGTGTACCTATTATTAAGTTTGTAATACCTGAAAGAAGTGTTACGTGCATTTCACGAAATAAGAATTTGTAATAGGGAGTAGTAATATTGGGCGTTCAAGGCCACTGAATGATTACTTAATTTTTATATATTTATTTAATTAAATTTAGTTTCACGAAACTATCTAAATGACTTAACATGTTAACAAGCACATAAAAAACTCTAAATAAAGCAGGTTATATTCACTATACTTTACAATCGAAGAAGTGGCCTTGAACGGCCAATATTTTGCACTTCTGTTATAGTCTATTTGACGCACCTACGAGTTTTATCGCAAGATATTTCGTGTTTCCGATTTCCATTGCGCGTATA
Organism: Macropis europaea; assembly: GCA_916610135.2. Lineage (NCBI taxonomy): Eukaryota > Metazoa > Arthropoda > Insecta > Hymenoptera > Melittidae > Macropis > Macropis europaea. The sequence continues at coordinate 14,006,771 of OU744344.1, read as the reverse complement.
TAGAGAATATAATTTTAAACTTGACTGTCTTTAAAACGATGAACAGAATATAACTTTAAAATTTGTTTTTCTGTAAAATCATAAAGGGATTATCATTGCCAACTCTATTTTCTTTAAAATTATAACGAATTTAACATTTATACAATTTCAGTCTTACATTTTTTGAAAATATAAAAACATAATATTACATTTTGTGTCGTTTGTAATTGTAAAAGAAATATAGTTAAACTTTAAATCTATAAGCAGATTTTATACTTTAAATCTATAAGCAAAATGTAATTTTAAGTTTTGTTTCCTTTAAAATTGTAGGATAAATATAACTAAAGTTTTACAGTATATAACATAATTTAAAATTCTATTCTTTTTTTGTTCATTTATAAAAGCAATATAATTTTTAATTTTTTTACTACAAAAAGTTGAAAATACCTTTAATGAAATTAAGTTTAATTAAAACTGGGAAATACATTCAACTGCTTTATAGAATTATGCGTTAGTCATTTTATGTCCCCGAAATTGCGATAGAGTAAGCCAAATTGATGAGTTATACTATGTTCGTTGAATGAACTTAAAAAAAAATACCAATGTAAATTTCTGTATAAATAAAATAACAGGAATCCTATAAGACAGCGATTAATGCTAGTAGCAATGATTGAAACTAGAAACACAAATTTCAATTTTCCTCCACCTTTCAGTGAACCCCGTTTTAAATGTCTGCCATAGTCCAGAATCTCTCCATCATTTTGCTCTTCTATCTTTTTCAATCTTCAAGGACCTAAGTTTTCACTTTCACATAGTCAGCTCAAGTATTAACACGTTCCGCGCCGCAGTGAAAAACTCCGTGCCTGGTCAGACACTTTAAAGTACATTTTTATAAAATACACAGTTAAACACGCAAACATTTAATTATTTCATGGAACATTTTCTGTGGCATACTGACATTCAGAAATTACTTTGATTAAAAACATTAAGAACTTTAGAAATTATTTTACTTAACACTTTGATTGCCATGTCACCCACGTATGGTTGACACTTAAGTTTAATCATTTATTTATTCAGTCATGTACAGTATTAATAAATATATCTAATACTATGAAAGTTACTAATTTTCTTGATTGAAAGTATTATAATTCGAGATTTATATTTATTTTCTGCAAAAGTTTAGGAAGTTTGTAATTATCAGGTAATATAACGTGGCGGTCAAAGTGCTATGCAAATTCATTTCGTGGTGCGTGTGCGACACACGTGGCACGGAACGTGTTAAAATAATGTCCCACCCTGTCCATAGGTGGTGCAAGAGAAAACATATCTGCAAAACAGGTCAATAATAGAATTCTGTACTAGCAATTCGTGATGATGCGCCAGACCTGGAAGTTTCTCAAGGAAGCTCGATTTACGTTTGTTGCTGAGTCTCTGAATCGGGAGCGCCTGGTCAGAAAAGGAATATCGACGCAAGCTGCACGACTTATGCGACGGGTTGAATAATTCAAAATGTACTCACCGACAACGTTGAGACTGTAGTTCAGTGACATCTTCGGTTCCGTGCTGACCTGACACTCGTAAACCCCCGAGTCTCGTTCCTGGGGCGACTTGATCTGCAGAGTCCAGTTCTCGGACTTGTCCGGATGGATCACTAGGAACCGTAGATCCGAGGTGTACATCAGTATGCCCGCGCTCAGGATATGCATGTCCTTTTTACGCATCCAGGACACCTGCAAGAGAACCGTCGGTGTTTTAGGCCAGTGACGAATACCATTTTGAGAGCTTACAGCTGCACATGCAGCTTCTCTTAACCCCTCGACGTACAATTTCATTCAGATTACGGTACTATGTTTCACAACAACATAAACTAAATATCCTGTTCATAATTAACACGTTAAGCGCCATGTGTTCCACCGGTGACCCACGTACCAATTTAACCCTTTGCCAATTTTAATTTTTTAATATGCTCTTAGCAACTCAAGCACACTTTTGTGGTGTAAATTTTTGAAAACCGTAAGTTTGTATTTGAAAAGAAAAAATCATGAATGTTTATGAATTTATTTACTTTGATGTTTGTAGAATTGGGTCCAAGTGATTGACCAATTCCGAATTTTCAGAAAATATATTACACAGATTTGTTTCTTTATTTGTTTTTATGATGCAATGATATGGACTGTTATGACCATTAGCTGGGAATGTACAGTTTTAGGTGATTATGGCGATTAACCTAACAAGTCCCGTGCCGCATGATTCAACTGTGGCTCATTCGTCATTTTTAATTTCATTAAATAATTACTATCTGCCACAGAATTTTGAACAACATGGAAGCTTCAAGGGTAATGTAAAATACGAAGTGTTTTATTAAACGAACAAGCATTCGGTTAGTGCAAAGGTTTTATTGTGTTCCTCCATTGAATTCTGTAGAATAATTATACTGTCTTCAAGCAAGCCTTATTAATAAAAAAAAGAAAATGTCATGACAAGTCACAATGACATAGGTTAAGTTTTATACAAGAAAATAATGCTGTATATGTTCGAGTAAAGATTTACAACTTCATTTCAAATGTGGCTTCATAGAAAACGAATAAATATTTTGCTTCAATCTAAAGTTTAAATTATGAAAGATACATGTTTGGAAAAAAATATTTTGTGTGTGGGAGGGAATACATTAACTTAATATTTGCGAACAAACAACTTCTTTCACGACATCATTTATTTGCAGACCCTGACGTCGTTTTTCTCTTTTTGATAAACACTTCTTTTTAGTTCGAGTATCGATATTTCTTACTGTTTATTTAAAACGTTTCCATAGGAAGTAGTTAAACATAACTGCAATAAGTTTGAAATCGTCTATAAATTTCATGAGTGAATTAAAACGCATTGACTGCTTCAAGAACATCAAAGTCACTTTTATTTTTATAAACTAAATCGTGACACTTTTCCGATTGGTAAAATTAAATAAAAGTAAACTATTATTCTTGGACTTTTCAATATGCATGAGCTGACTGTACCATATATGTGACCGACGACCCCCTGCAACCCTTAGACAACATTTTTTTTTCATATTTTTCAGATGATTTTCGATCCTCCTTAACCCATTAAAAAACAAAGTTCATAAAATTTTGACAGAGTTAACTTCCTGTCTGAATTGGTTCAGCCACTTTTTTTCAAATTCACCCGATGCCATACAATACATAGTTAATTTTGGGACGTCCTCTGTACACTCAGCAATAAAACAATCAACTTTGCTTCCTTCGAAAACAACGATGCACACCGTGTACATGCATTCGATTTGACAAATATCTTATACAATTTTTCAGAAAAACAATTCCTTTCGTGCAACCTTGAAATAATCTCATGGAAAAAGAGAAATGAATAATCTCAACATGTTTGCAAGCGGAAGTTCAATCTGACTGCAGCATTGCTGAAAAATTTATTAACGTCTTGGGTGTATTGGAACAAAGACAAGGAAAAGCAGCCGCGCCGTCGTAAATCTCGGTTGGTCGACGTATGTACGTGTCGCGAACGTTCACTATAGTTTCTCATTGTTTTGCGCGTGAACGTGTCTGCCGGCTGTTTAATGCGTCGTGAGAGTTTCCGGGGGATGGTTTTCAAGACCGCACAACGACCGCGGCACGTAATTAATTCTCCTTTCTTAGGAACATTTAATTACCAGTGAATGTCTCGTCCGACAGAATTTAAAGAATTATTACTTCCTTGGAGACGTATTAATTGTCCATTACTGTTTCGACATACAGGGTGAGTCATTTTAGATTAGAACCTTAACCCTTTTACTACCTGACAAGTTTTCATGTAACGCCCAGAAGTACCTTTCGAAAATATGCATTTTTGAAGACATGTATTAAAATTAACATATTTTTCTTAAAAATACAAATAACTTCACACCTTTTTTGTATTTTATTGTGAAATGTATGTAGTCTTACATAGGGAAAAGAAAAAAATTATTTTCCATAAATTAAAGCTTGTAATCAACGGTGAAGAAGAAATTTGAAAAAAATCAAAAACCGAAATATCGGCTCAAGGTATTTGTCGGGAAAACCGCTTTTATAAAAACTTGTTGTTGTCTGGTGCAAATTTTATAAATAAGCATACACATTTTTAATAATAAACGGTTCAGTTAGAAAATGTAACAAAGCAACACTATTGTTTGAAAGATTACACGAATCAATAACCAATAATTACTAAAGTAAATTACTGCATACGTTGTATTGCACGTTATAGAGACGTTATAGAGAAAACCGTTCTAACCACGAACCTGGCTGAAGGATCGTTTCATAATTAATTTTGCAACTACGGCCTTGCCATCCGGTATACAAGGGTGCAATTAAAAGCATGTTAGACGTTTTCCCCGCGATAACTTTTTACGCAGTAATTGCACGAGGCGGGAATTAACACCGACTATGTAAACGTAAGGTAGTACATGATACGAGTTACCCTTACAATAGAGTTGCTCATTGTTTCACGCATAAGCTCGCAGAGTGAGTTTCAGTATACTGAACAAATTCACGAGTATTTTTTATGATTAACACGTTGTTTGCCATACCGATCACTGATGCTCGAACTTATTTTTATTTCTAATGTCTGTTAATTTTGATGAAATTCTGCGTAATAATACGGTTACAATTAATTCCTCAGTATAATGTAATAAGTAGACTGCGGGTGTTTGTGCAATTTAACATATCGAAACACATAAAAAAATGCACACTTAATAACGAAAGGAAAATGGAAAGCATGTTTTTTTAACATTTAAAGGGCATAGTGCAGTTTGCTCAATGTCTCGTTTCATCAGCTACATTAATAAAAAACATATTGAACTCTAAAATTGTAAATTTGCACAAACATCCGGAGTATAGTAATAAGTAGAGCAGCAGCTAGAAGAATTTTTCATAATGTTAATGTTTTGTATGTTTGGAATTTGTTTTATATATTACACTTGAGTGTAAGTTATATGATAATATTGTACAAAAATACTTTGTATATACAGTGTAATTTTTAACACAGGCTAATATCGAGCAGTTTCTATTTAGACGTACACGCCACACGAAATTCAATGGAGAATAATTAAACAAAAAGACAATTACTGTAAAAGTATCAATATATAGACTATTCACTATTTTTCACATTACATAAAAAGGCCACTACTGTTTTGTAAATAAATTACATAATTATAATTGTAATTATGTCTGCCACACTGCAAATGACATACTTCATACAGTAGTGAATGTGCTAATTGATGGTAATTATATTGATACGTTAATTGATGGTAACAGATTAACAAAAAAGTAATATTATAAATATTAAAAAAAAAAAATGAAAATATCCACTTCGTTGCATGAATTTCTGCACTCTTTAATTCAAGTGGAATAATACGAAACGGTGTGTTATTACATTGTATAATAATTCTTCAGATGTCGCTACAATCGATAAATGTATTTTATTACGCTGTATTGAATGTACTGTTTCGTATCAATTTACGTTACAGAAAGGTATAATAAATACAACACATAATTTCTTTTATACGAACAAACGCAGCGGATTCGAAATAATATTTCATACGTATATCGGATTACACAAATTACTTAACCATGAATAACTCTTCAGATTATACATTTCATTCGAAGCAAATGTTTCACAAGCTCGTAACAAACACGCGACATTATAAAATATTTTAATTGTGCCGTCTGTAAGCTACCGATCGTTAAACATATTATGCATCGTAAACTGCAGTGTTTTCTGTAATTAGCTGAAATCATAGCTGCATATACAATTGTGAGTCAAAGTTTACGGACATATAATTTTGTAACCACTTTTTTTAAAAGCTTGTGACAAACTCAATGTCAAATTTAGCAAACAAGTTTAGTACAGTAGAATCTAGATTATCCGAACCCTGGTCATCCGGAAATTAGTCATTCTATGTCAATTAAAAACAGGAAATATTATTAATAACATTGTGCACTCAATTTTGCAGTATCCTGTATTTTATATTCTAAAATAAACTTACCATTTTTATGCATAATTTAGTTGCAATGTGAATTATACTGTTACGAATTGTAGTTCGGATAATCGAGGTCCTACTGTATAAAACTTGAAACAAAGGATTAAAGAAAATTGTTAGAATTTAACTAATGATCACCTTAATTCTTTAATGAAAAACATAAAGAAAGGGGAATGTACGCAGAGTGGGGGTAGGGCGGAGCTAGGCGTCGCTCCGGATGACCATCTCTGCTCTACATTGAAAAAATTGAAATATCTCGTGACGTATTCATTTTTCGCATATCTTATCCTAATACTTCTGCACGCAGAACATTCAGAAGACTCGATTTACGTCAAAGCAATATGCAGTTCCATTAAAAGAACTGCAACTGCACTTTTCTGGTGCATCATTGCAAATACGAAAATGCTAACTTCGCAGAAGTATACACACAATTTTTTCTATCAAGAACTAAAAAAGAGCTACAGCCCGGCAAATCGCATGACTCACCCTGTATACTTTTCTAAACTTTTCAGAATTACCCATCTGACGTTTGTTTGAGTGTCACTAGCTGATATCCATGAACTAAACAATAAAACTGCACCTGAAGAAAAATGGACACTCTTTCCTACAATAAAGTTTTCCGTGGGATTACTAGATGTCTTATACTATCGTCGCAGTGTTCTCTTTTTTGCCTTAAAAGTTAGCAAAAATCCTACGCGACGTTTTAGTAGAGACTCCTCTATTACGTCATCTTACTATTATAATAAACAGACAGAGTTTGTTTGTATGTTCAGAAAAATCTCAAAAACTATTGAACCGATTGTTATGAAATTTTCACAGCAGCTTCTTTGCATTTTCCAGAGTGCCATAGGCAATATTTTATCGGGAAATAAATAATATATCGAGAAAAAAACATGGAACAATTTTTTGTCGCCGTGCCGTCCACGGGGGCATAGTTCACGCTCAGCCGCTAGGTGGCAAACCTCGGCTCCTGTGCGCTCGAAAGAGAATTTATCCGGCTTCAAAATGTAAAAAAAACAATATTCTAAATTCTATATGCAGAAAAGTCGCGAACAATGTCGTGTCCAGAGCATGCTAGTCTTAGTTGATCAAATGAACACGATACTTCAAAATTATTTTACTTGACACTCACACAGGGTATTGTTATTTGTACCGTGGCTACCGTATCTACAACAAAATACATTTCAAGCACGCCTCCGTAAGTTCTAGTCAGTCAGTTGTACCCGCGTGAGAGAAGAAAAGTAATTACGGAAATATTTGATCAATTTCGCGAGTTACTGTATAACAACGCGCGCGGTTTCCCGGGAGAGTATTATTTGCGTACGAAAATTGTAATGCAAGTTCTGCATTTACAAACTCTGTCCCGTCATTTCCATCTTATCTGACATTTTTCTTTTCATGTGCTCCAGTCTGCTTTACGATTGTTCCTCCGTTTCTTATTCGTCGGATTCGCCCCTTCCGACCGACTATTTTAAAGCTTACGGACTGATAAGTCCGGATTATCGCTAACAACGTGAATTCCAACCAGTGGACGTGCATATCGTCAACTGACTTTGTCTCTTTCCCTTTCACACACACACGCGCGCGTACACGCATCGGACGAGTGTTTGCACGTGAATACATACATTCGCCGGTGGCTTAATGCACCGTGAGAGTTCCGGAGGATGGTTCACGTGCAATATGCATAATACAGCAGGATACATGCACTGAACGAAATAATGTATAACTGAAAGGCGCGAATAACTGTGAAGCATGTTGTAATTGTCGTTAAATAGATTTCCTCGGCGCGTTGAAGTTAATTCATTACTTCGGTTCGCTGTTGAATACTCCTCTAATTGTATCCCGCACCGGTGAGCCTGTCAACGCGGTTCAGTAGTTTATACAGGATGATACAAAAGGGTTCAGAACTTTAAGGGTACGTAGTACTCGCCAAATGGAAGAAAGGTCCTAATAAACATGGACGGAAAAATAGTATATTCGAAGTTATAAAGAATTCTTCGTTTTTATTAAAGAAAGTGGCTTGCTCGCTTCAGGGTTCTCTCCTTTGATATACCCCTGAAGCTTAAGCCCAACTTTTTTGAACACCCTGTATATGCCTCAATCCTCAGACCACTGATCGCTTCTTTGCAAACTCTTCCTTACTCTACAGAAATATGTACTCTCTTTGCACACACGTAGTCATAATTCCACGCGTAACAAAATTATTAACATTGAAACTACATGTACAGTTAGTTCATACAAGTGAAAATATTACTGCAACGAGTTGTAACGATATAATAAAGGCAATAAAATAAATTGTGTCTCTGTTAGAATTGTTGCTGAAGTCTATTAACTGGCTAATAAACTTAATAGTAAACAATAAAACAATTATTACATTGGCAATAACGACTAGTGTTGGACGTTATCTGAGGAAAACACATTTTCATTCAATTTTTATGAACTGCAAAAACAGATTTTTCTGTTACACCTGTAAATTATACTAGTAAAAAGAAAGGTGTCCTAAAGAGTTTATAAAATATTCGTTCCTCTGTTTTATGAAAACCAAAATACCGAAATCGTGTGCGCCACCCACACGACCACGAAGAGGCACGTTTTACGAGAATTGCTGTACCTCGTTCAAATATTGATATTCTTCCATACAAGTTTAAACACAGAAAGCCTAAAGCACATTTCGATAAACAGCAAAATATCAAAAGAATCACATTTTTTCATTTTTCGCATTTTGAACGCAAAGAACTTCCACTTTTCGGGCTGATCACATAACTCCTCAAAGGATAAATAAAGAATTACAGTTGAAGTTAAAAGATTCACACATTCTTGAGGTACATGCGTTCTTCATTCTACGGTGATCAGTCATTTCCGGATGAAATCAATTGATTTCACAGCAGGAGGCGTTCAAATCCGACGCGGAGCAGAGCGATTGGCCAATGTATTATCCTGCCAATGAGACTCCTTCGTTGAATATCAAACGGCCTGTCAAATTTCGCGCGCAATCCGGACATTGTTTACAGCGTCGGGTGTATCGGCGACGTATCTGCGAGCGCTTTATTATTTATGAGGTCGCTGAAACACGCCGATCAGCGCTCATTCGAAATTGACGAGTATCGATCCCGCCGACACTCAAACGCCGCGCCACGTCGAACGCGTCGCGATAAAAGCCAAGACTTCCGACTCATCGAGATGAAAAACGGGCAGGAAAATGCCGCGGCAGCATTTCTTTCTCTCTCACGCGCTCATGCTTCTACTTTTTCTTTCTCCATCTCGACCTGAAAAGTTCTGTTAAGGACAACTACAGGGTTCGGGTTTACGACACGGACGTGACTTTTTCGCTACACTTCCACTTCGCTCCCACACGCTTGCACCGTTAACTGTACATTTTGATTATTTGCTGGGAGGGAAATATTGACTTCTGATTAACTGTTGGGGCACGACTGCTAATTTTTAACCCGTGAAATGGACACGAGAAGGTCACGAACTACCGTTTAAATGGTATATATTTATTATACTGAGATCTAGAGTACTACGACGTTACTGCTGTTACGGATCTGGACTCTGTGTCTGAGTCTGGTGGCTTTTAGATTAATAATGACGCTGTGGTGAAAATTCAGAAGGTTTTAAGGAGTTCCAAAAGTAATAGAGGAGATGGTAGGATAGAGCAAGATTTTGGTATTATGACACAGCGGTTAGGATGACATAGTGTTAAGGGTGGTCATGAAGTCCAACAATTCAGGTACACGAGTGCAACCTGGACGATCGGTGATGCACTGCGGAAAAATGTATACAGGATGTTAAAAAAAAAACATTCAATATTTATATGGTACACAGAACACACCATACTAAGTAAAAAAGACTTTAGTAAACATCCGTCGAAAGCTCAACCGTATAAAAATTTTTGTATGTTAGCATCATGATTCATTTACTGGCTTCTCCATATTTACAAAAGGTGTTCCACATGTCCTCCTTCCATTTCCATACATGCTTGGCATCTTCTTCTCACAGAGTCGCAAACTCTGTCGAAAATTTCCAGATCTCTGTCGAATTATTTGACAAGCATGCTGGATTCGGTTTCGCAATTCTTCCAAGTCATGTATCGGCGAAGAATACACTTTGCTCTTTAAATATACCCATAAAAAAAGGCCAAGGAATTTAAATCAGGGGATCGAGAAGGCCATGTAACTGGTCCACCACGTCTAATCCACCTTTGCGGTTTATAAACACTGAGGTAGACATCGCACGCGAGACGTAGAAGCCAGTGAATCAATCATGATGCTGACATGAAAAAATGTTTATATCTCGGAAACGGTTGTGCTTTCGACCGGGTTTACTAAGGTTTTTTGACTCGGTATAGTGTGTCCTATGTACCATATAAGTATTGACTGGTTTTTTTTTAAACACCCTGCAGAAAGGTGGCATTTTCACCGATTTAAGGAGTGACGTGTAAAATACACAACCAAGAAGTCCTCCACGCTGTTCGACATCACGTCGATTATATTTCGATCTACCTCACGGGATCTACAGAATTAAATCGGACTGTACCAACAACTCTGTCATCAATTTAAACAAACCTAGTCACACACGGTTCCTACTGCTTGTCACTGTACTCGTGGTATTTAAAAAATTGCGGGAGGAACACGGTACGCAACATCAGTTGTTTTTCAGATTTTTGTGATCATACAAACGAACTCTGTGTCTTTATTATAATAGTAACATTGGACGTACGATTTATGGTACAAGGTATCAAAGTGGATAATGCTTCTTCAAGATTTTCGTAACTTCCTAATAATATTTCAAGTTTACTTCATTTACCGTTAAGTGTCCTAATACTTGTGGACGGGGGTGTACATTCGATAGATTCTCAACCCTCTCTTAGCCCCTGGGTGTTCTGGTGTTCGTAATGAGCTCCGAGTCTGCCGTATCATCTTCTCTGATCAGAACGACATTTCGTATCAACCTTTTTACGTTCGCGCGAACGATTAAATCCGTTTCGAATCGTCACGGGTGTATAGTCTTGATTGCACGGCGAATTTAAGGGAACGCTTTCACGGAACGTACGCATCGCCGCGCGCACGCGTGCGAGTAAATTTGCCGTAACACGAAAGTTTGATATTAAATCCTCGGACGCGCTTTCGAGGGTGAGCAGCGTTTTCTCACTTGAAGTGACGCAAATGCTTTACAGAAATTGGGGCCACTGGCAAACGAGTTCCTACTAATTTTCAAGAAGACTGTTATACCGTGAACGAGCAAACGCTCGTCGCCTCTTAGATGCGCTTCGAAATTTATTTCGGGATCGGACACCGGCGGTTATATTAATGAAGTTTCTCTTGTCGATGCACGGTCTCCGCAAATTAAAAGTCAAGGGGAGGTTGGGATTTTTTGTACGATTTCGTTTACAGATGAGTTTCTTATGATATTCTTTTTAGGACTATGTGGGGTGTTCTGCAGAATATAGAAATACTTTTTGAATATACTCTAGAGCTACTTTCCTATGCAAAATGGTCTCTGCAAATTAAAAGTCAAGGCGAGCTTGAGATTTTTTGTACGATTTTGTATACACATGAGTTTTTTATAATATTGTTTTTAGAATAATGTGGGGTGTTCTGCAGAATATAGAAATACTTTTTGGATATACACTAGAGCTACTTTCCTATGCAAAATGGTCTTTGCAAATTAAAAATCAAGGCGAGGTTGGGATTTTTTGTACGATTTTGTATACACATGAGTTTTTTATAATATTGTTTTTAGAATTATGTGGGGTGTTCTGCAGAATATAGAAATACTTTTTGAATATACACTAGAGCTACTTTCCTATGCAAAATGGTCTCTGCAAATTAAAAGTCAAGGCGAGATTGAGATTTTCTGTACGATGTTGTATACACATGAGTTTTTTATAATATTCTTTTTAGGACTACGTGCGGTGTTCTGCAGGATATAGAAATACTTTTTGAATATACTCTAGAGCTAATTTTCTATGCAAAATGGTTATGATTTTTAAGATACAGACGTGTGAACATATGGCTTCAGAAACAATGAACAACAAATTGTAATTACTTGTTAATCTTGTAAGCATACTTGTATTTTATTTGGTGTACTTTAATAAATAATGTATGCACCGTTCCTATCTATGATGATAGCCGTCTATTTGACAACTTTGGGATTGCATTTAAAAAAAAAAACGACTTTTTACCTTTGTAAGCAACGAATTGCTCCATATAAATTTATGACGACATTAACACGTTGAACGCCGCGTCGGTTACCGGTGTACGACACCTCAAATTTAATTTCATTAAATAATTATTGATTGTTGCAAAATTCTTACCAAACTTCATACTGAAGCAATAACGTAGGAACAGAAGAACACGACTGAGGACTCAAATCTTTTTTTTCTTTACGATTTATATAAGAAATAGTAAATTATATTGTGTCTGATTAGGGATGTCTGTTTTCACTGTGGCGCTCAACGTGTTAACTTACCCAATTCATTCCCTGTACCTTGTTCTATGCAAACCAAATGGCAATGATTACTAATTACTCGACTGCGGATGTATATGCAATTTAATATATTCAAATTGGTCAATGATGGAGATTTAATAACTTAACAAAATATGAAAACCATATTTTAAACAGTTGACGCAGCAAATGCAGCCTTCTTAAAAATCCATTTATTCAACTTCTTTAACTCATTGCCGCAAATGACGGATATATCCGTCAGATTTCTGTTGACGTGCTGGCAAATGACGGCTATAGCAGTCATCTTGCAGCAACAAAGGAACATTTAAAAAAAAAGTGTGTGTCTGAGGCCGATCTAGAAAAAAAAAGTGTGCGTCTATGGGTTAACACGTTGAACGTCATGGTGGCCACCAGTGACCGACACCTCAAATTTAATTTAATTGAATAATTATTGATTGTTGCAAAATTCTTACCAAACTTCATACCGAAGCAATAACGTAGGAACAGATGAACACGACTGAGGATTCAAATCTGTTTCTTCTTTACGATTTATATAAAAAATAGTAATATATATCGTGTCTGATTAAGTATGGTCGTTTCCACTGTGGCGTCCAACGTGTTAACATAGGAATCATTGAACTCTGAAAATGTATATTCGCATAAACATCTGCAGTCTACTAATTACAGTTTGGATAATCGAGATCTTTCCTTACTTTGTAATTGATACGTGTCGGTATTAATGGGTGTGCCATCGGGTTGGTCCCATGGCAACTTTCGCGCAATTTACACTACACGGACTTTTGAACCGCTGGAGAGCAAGAAGATTCTAACGGACTACGGTGCAATAGGTTTTGCCGATTGTCAAATCGTGGACCGGTTTTGTCCTGGTCCGAGGAGGCCGGCCTGGGCTCCGGGGAACTTGTGCAAATTACTTAGACGGCGGTCCGAATGGCGAGAGGTATTCGGACGCCGGTACTCGGAAATATCTCGCGTGCAAACAATGGATATGCTGGATAGTCGGATAGATCGTTACGGGTGAAACCAGTGTTTCCAGTATTCGCCCATTCAATTTGGAATTTCATAACCACAATACATGCAATACGCGAGTACGCGTAAGTATTCGAATCCCGTTACGATCATAGTTCAATTGAATATTAATTGCATAATATGGTATATCCTGTGACGAGACGTTATGGATGACGTACGTGATATAGGCCGACAACTTAGATCCGAGGCCTATGGACCTGACGTAACTGATGCATTCTCCTTGCTATTATAAATAGACCCAAATTAGACTGTTCAAGTTCATCTCTTCGACTGCAGTGGAACTGCGCCTTTTCTTCTTTTCTGAAGCCGACAATGATTTGACAAAATTGAAGATTATATTAAAAAGTAGTTGACGAAGGGCTAAAATATATAGTCAATTGTAGGGCGCTGTGAATGGCGTACGTAATACTGTTCGATGATTTACAATTAGTTTTGAGATCTAGAGACGTGACGTAATGGATGCATTTTTGTTGCTATTATAAATAAGCCCATGTTGGGGTGTTTAAGTTCATTTCTTTAACTACGAGGAGCTGCAGAATTTTTTTCTTTCTGAAGGCGCTTATGAAAGTATGACTAAAAAGGAAGAGTAAGTGAGGCATTGTGTGATATGGAAAGATTAAGGACCATATTAAAAAATTTATAACATAAAATAGATACAATGGAAGGTAGGAAATGTATGGTCAATTTTTAGGCGTGAATATGACCCTGAACGGCCTAAGCAGGATGACTCCTTCTGTTACGATAATTATAAAGTGTGAATTTTTCACAATATACTATTCGATGTTTTGTTTATCTTTTGAAGCTCATAAAGAGTATACAACAAATTCTAAAAAGAAAGTGATGTTGAAGTTCATTTTTAAAGGATCAATGCGTATAAAAAGCGTTTCTCCTATGTAGAAGAAAATGTGTCATTTATTCTGTCATAAAAGTGTCCATAACTGAAAGTAATAAAGCAAGTACATCACATTCTAACCGTCCAAGAAAGTTAATTGAAAAAGATGGACGGCATAGCAGGATATTAAAAAGATCAAAGGAAGACTTATCATTTATATCTTCCTATTACGACGTATCTGTCCTTCTACTTTTGTTATGTCTATTTTAAAGCGTATCTCGCAATATTAAAAAAGAATGGATTTCATTATTGTGTTCCTCGCTTAAGGAAGTAGAATTAGAAGAACAGAGCAACGTTACTTTATATTTTACTGAACAATGCATAAACTAAGACAATTCTTGTTTAAAGTAATCTAGTCAAAACAATTGCAGAATTATGTTTTTCAATAACTTTGGAAAATTGGAATATTTAATATTATAATATTTGATTGGATGACTAATGTGTGTTATATTTGGAACTTCAGTAGTATTTAACAAATTAAACAATTTAAGAATTTAATTTTCTTATTATTTTGAACCGTGTATCATGTTCAGAATATTATAAATTCTTGTGTTTATATATCGTATTATTTCTAAAATTCCTAAAACGAAATTATTAATTTCATCTTATTCTAAGGCAACAAGATTTAATTTACCATATATAATTTTCAGTTATTCTCTTACTGTAAATAAGTAATAAATGTAATTGAAAATTTAGTGCAGAGAATTCATATATTTGTAAGTATATGTTTAATCGGTTGTTAATATTAAAAGAACATTGTAAACGTGGCTTAAGGTTTAATATCATAAGCCTGGATCATAAAATATTTTCAGAATTAAATATTATAAAGATAAGAACGACGAAATGTACGAATAATAGGATAATGAATTTCAAAGGAAAAATTGAAAATTCTAAAAGGACAAGTCTCTTTATACACGGAGGTAGGATGCTTCGATAAAAATCTCTCTGTTAATCCTTCGCCTTGGCCTAACGTGTCCTTAAATAGTATAATTACGAATAATAAGTCTGTTGCAAGCAAAAGGTTTATAATCCTCGATTCGAACTCGTTTAAGTCATTCTTTCAAAACACGTGCTTCAAGATTTTTAAACAGAAAAAGAACGAGCTGCATAACTTTTGGAACAAAATGCTTAAAATATGACATACTCATGAAGTATCAGTATTACCTAAAAATTTTGTTATAAAATTATTACGTATAAATTGCACTGACGTTACAATTACATAATTTCAAATTGTTAAAAATTATTAACTTGGTATCTCATAAAACGATTATGTGTAAATAAATGAAGAAATAGTTATCCATACAAAATACAGATTTATTTTTTCTCAATATAATTAAAAAGTTCATGGTAGTATCAACGAGATTATTTTATTAAGATTATTATTAAATTGTGCTACATTGGGAAGAGTTTTATTTTATTTATAGATTTCCTTATTTTCTCTAAGAATTACATCGTCGCCAGTTTACGTACAAATATCTTCGGAAGCCCTTTTCCGGGCCATTCAAACGCATTTTCGTGCGTATTCTTTTTCATTCACAGATGGAGTTCAACCGATACAGAGACGCCGAATGCTTTCGAGCTTTCAAGATAAGTGCTATATTGCACGTGAATGGCATCGGAATAGGCGCGAATTGTTCCCCTTAATATGTTCCTGAACGATCGAATTTACGCGTTTGAAAAATAAATGTCAATCCCGTATTGTTCCCTATCAGAAATAGTCTTTCAATGCCGATATTATTCTTCAATCGAGCGCTCCTGACATTTACGACGGTGAAAGCGTAATAGCACAATGCAGTCAGTTCAGTTTCTCCAATTGTGTCTGTAAAATACATTACGTGCACTACGCAGGGCAATTTAAACAAGAAGATCGTCAAATTGTAGGATATATAGTACTGAACAAATGCACAGGATGTTCCACAGATTTAGAATGTGTTCTACTGATAAAAATAAGACTAAAATCTCATGTAACAAAACGTTCATAAATGCTTTATAAAAAGTTGTAACGAAAGTATCCAAGTCTCCAAAGAAAAAGTCTCCAAGAAATATGGACTAAAGTTAAACACCCTACACATGATGAAACTTGCCTCGAGGTCAGATTTCATGTGAGACGGTTTCAGGCATCATGCGTGCTACTGATACAGTATCAAGTATGAGAGTAGACAGCATGAACCTGACGCAGCCTCACATGAGACTTGGCTGCGAGGCAAATCTCATCGTGTGTAGGGCGTTTTATTCACGTAGCCAGTGATGTTCCATTCAGGTGTAAATAAAGCATAATGTGCGTTATCGTATACCTGTTGTCATTACTTTTCACTCAATCTCGTAGATGTTGCAGAAGATTACTTCGAAGGCGACCATTTTAACCCTTTCGCTGTTTAGTCCATACGACGCATGAACAAGACGAAAAGCAATAAAATGCTAATAGCCATTGTAGTGGTTCAACGTTCCGTGTAGCCTACACTAAAAACCACATTAATGGTAATTTTGTTTCAGGTTTCTGTTGCATATTTCCATTTAATTAATACATGACAATTCAATATTTCACCCCAATTAATTTTCTTCCTCATAAATACTGTTTCATTTCATTCGAACAATTTTAGGATTTATCCCAGCTCAACTGTACAGCTTATAGTTCTCTTTTATTTTAAATACCTCCATTTAATATTCGATCAGAGAACTAAAATCAGTGAAATAAGCAGTACTAGGGGAAGACACAACTGAGCACTTTATAAAAGAATGTAGACAGATGGAAACAGAGAAGGAATTAACCACGCGGAAGATTATGCAGGAACAAGAACAAGGAAGGAGATGGATGAGGAAAGTAGTTGATAGAAGAAAGGAATTAAGCAAGGAACAGAGAACAACAATATAAAGAAATTTTCATAAAATAACGTACTGTATTACAATTACGAATATGTATATATTGACTATGTAGGCACAGCCACGTGCCAACCCCCTTTTCGAGGCCCAAAGGTAATGAAATAACGTTATCTATCAGTCCCAAAGACAGAAAGAAAATATGAAATCTAATAAACAATAAAATTTGTGGAAGAATTTTAAACTTGCTCATTCACAGTTCGAAGTATATGAAAGCAAACCTAATTTAACCTTCAAAACATTAAAATTGTGAAACGTCAAAAAAAAATTTATTGGAGACATGGCATAGATTCAGCACAGTACCAGTCCAGCATGATAAATTCCGCAATGAACCCTTAATCTGTATTAATATATCCTAAACAAAGTGTAATGACTCCAGTCAGCGTATTTTTGGACCAACCCTCATACTTCAATCCCACACCCCCTGAATAATAGAAACAGACTCTCGGAAAGGACCATGAACCCAATGTTCCAGAATTATTAATGAAGGTCTAGGTTGGGACAAGTAAGCGCGTTTCAGTTTGCGCAGACAATACTGTTTAATGACTCTCCCCGACGTTAGGGGGTCGCGGGGCAATCGATAGGTGCAATTTGCAGCCGGTAACCGGCGTCTCCGGTGAATAAAAAACAGATCTCGAGCTCTCCGTGGCACGGATAACGATTTAATCCGCTGATTGCGTGGAGCGTATAACCCGGCTGCCTCGCAATAACGTTTCGATCTGCCGTATATTTGTGGAAATCGGTCGGCACGGTGGGATACGTTTATGAGTCATAAATCACGGGGCGGGAAGGTTTGCTGGGCGGGGGCCGGGGGGGCAGATATAAACCCTGGAAAACGTAAACAGGTATCGGGATATACGATTTTTTAAACGCCTCGTATCTCGCGGAGACTGCCAAAAATTCTATGAAAGCGGGAACGGGAGGAACGGCGCGAAACTGCAGCCCCGACGAATCGATTTCGAAAACCAGTTACTGTCGCGGGTACACTGTTTACATGTAAATTCTCGCTTTGCTCGTAAACCTAGTGACGCTCCGACGTCGGAGGTGTTCTTTGTTTTCGTTCGTTTCCTTACCGTACGGCTAGTAGCCGGCAACAAAAATCGCATGGGTATACAGGGTGTCCCGTAGCCTTGGGAACCGCTTCGTCGGAGGATTCTGCACATGAAAACAACAAATAAAGTTCATATAAACATATGCCCTGTTTGACCTTGTTCTCGAGTTATAGCGAGTCTCTTCTTCATGATACTGTATCTGCTTATCTTCACAAGAGGTGTGCAAAATGACCTCTTTGCACCTGAACGCATGCCTGCGGACATCTTACCCTCCCCATCCTAGTGCTCTAATGACTCATACGTGAGATACTAAGGGGAAGTGTTTACAGAATTAGAATACAAGGTTCAACGACAGATATTCAGTTCTGTTTGTAAATAATAATATATGTTTTATTCAGCCTCACACCTAAGAATTGGACTTGGTTTACATTATGCTATTTTGTACAAAGCTAACTCTTATCCACGCATTCGATTCATTCAGCCTCTCTCGTTCACAATCCGTCCTACTCTACTGACTAACTACCCTATTTATTGCACCTCCTCTTTGTTCTGTAACACTCTCTTTGGTTTTATTATCCTCTCTCTCTTTTTTCTTTTCTTCTGTAGCTACTGGAGCCATTCTACGATTTCTCTGCCCTGTCTCCCGCTCACTACGTCTTCTATCTTGATACCTCTGTTGGTTTTCCTGCAGTCTCTTGTCATATGCTCTAAATTACCAAATCTATCTCAGCACAGATCGCACCTCCTTCTTTTCTTCTTCTTCCAGTACCTGTTCCAGTTTTCTAAGCTTCCGCATTTTGCCGGGGTAATTAGCTTTTGACCTCTTCCTTCTTTGCTTAAATATTCTGGCAGTCCTATTGTTCTAATGTACTTGTACCTGTTGTTGTAGAGTTCTGTTTGTAAAAACCAGCCGGACTGTTCGAACGCGTTCGACAATCGATGGTAAGACCTATTCACACCTGTATAGAAGCTGGAGGTGGTCACTTCGAGCAATTTCTGTGAAGGTAGATAAGCAGCCGTTATAACAGAAAACAAGCTATGACTCGAAAATAAGGTCAAACGGGGCGTATGTTTATATGAACCTTTTTTAATTGTTTTCATGTGCAGAATTCACCGCTGAAACGGTTCCTGGAAGTTAGGGCACCCCTAAATACGCGCTCGCACGCATTTTAATTAGCGGCGAAGCATTCGCGATTCTGCTTCGACGTTTTGTTTTACACGCGTCTCGAATTTCCGCGTAATTGTAGATGGAGCAAATATTCGCTCATTGTGCTGCGAGCGAACATTTACTTCAATTTCGCGGGGCCGTTATAAAATATCGTGTTCGGTTACGTATCGAATATTCCATAAAATCACGAGTATTATTTACAAGGATACGTAACAATTTGTTTACCTTAATGGAAGCTTTAACGATACTCGTGTTTCCGCTGGTTGTTGCACACGAAGATGTTTGCGGAATTGCGCACCGTAGAATTATATTGCAAGTTGGATGTTATATAGGAATTATTCTTAGGCAGGAGCTTGCGAAACATGCTCTTGTCTTTCATCCTTTGTGTTTGGTATACTTCAGAGATGAATTCTTTGAGAATGGAATACTTTTTGAGTCGATTAAAAATAAAATAATTGGAATCACAATACGCTGAATGCCATGGAAATCACCGATGACCGACACTTCAGATTCAATTTAATTCAATAATTATTGATTATCACACAATTTTAAGCACACTTCACTTTGTGACAATAATGTAGATAGACAGCAACATGATTGTGTACTTATATCTTCCCTTTCTTAAGAATTTATATAAAAACAGTAAATTATGTCGTGTCTGACTACGTGTGGCTGTTTTCACTGTGGTGCTCAACGTGTTAATTACTGTCGTTGCAATAACTGTATCATATATTCAGTATATAAATTGAGAATTTTGCTAGTGTCAAAAGTGTACAAAATATTGTATTCTTAAATATAAAATAAAATATAAAAAATTCGTCGGACGTACATACATGGGTAACCCATTTTAATTTGTATATGGATTTATTTCTGCTAAATATTGCTTACAAAAATTACATAATTTTGATTTTATGTTAATAGCCTTTTTACGGATGGAGTTGTAGAAGGAATTCACCTTCTTTTTTGTTAAATGTGACCATATATATCTTTATGCATTAATCGATACATCTGTTTATTCTCTGAAAAATAGTATGAGAGTGTTTGTGCCAAATAAACATTAATACAGAAAATATCCTGATTTTAATGTTATAAAAGAGTACTTGTGGCTTCTAATGTAGAGAACATGATACTGTATCAGTGCATCGTCAGACTCTTGATGAAGCTAGTTGCAATGCTGGCGAAACGTTGAAAGCATTTTCCTTATGGGCACGGCTTACGCCCGGAAGCCTCAAATAGTATTAACTGTAACAAACCGGGACGTGAAATCCTCAAAACTCTCGTAGAAAATATTGTTTTTTAGTAGAACCATCAATTTTTGTAAGCTTCTAATGGATGTAGCCCTTTCTTCTCTATAAAAAAAGTATTAGGGTGTTTGTGCGGTAAAGTTATTGGTTTAAAAGATATTTTGTTTTGAATGGTGCTACTTCGGATTAAATATTTTAATTCATCAGAAGATTGTAAGAATCATTTTTATAGAAAATGAGCAGCTGCACCTTTTTAATCTATGTTACGTTTTGACTTCATATTATATCACCCTCGAAACAATATCACTTTAATAAACAAGATTTTTTATATTACTTCAATAATCGAATAATGTAATATATTATATTGATCTGATTCATCCTGCATATACCCACATGTGATGCTAATGACTTGGCAAACACATGTGTGCGTCTATAGCACGCAATGGGTTAAACCTGTGTATGAAATACGTAAATGTGCAATTTTTAGTATTATGTTGTTAGATTTTGAAGAGGAGTATGTAGACAGGATACATTTTACTAATATACATAGAAAATGAGTAATTAATGTGAAAATGGCAATTAATTGTTTTGCAGGAGTTTCTTTTCATGAACGCTTATGGTTGAATACAGTTCAACAATAATGCTAATTTAGACTATTATTTCTACTTACTTTCGCTTTCTACCTGTACAAAATGACATAGTCGGATACATTGAAATATTTATTTTCCTTTAGTTAATGTTTTATTAGAAAAGTTCAGAATTTCTAAAAAGTTAAAGAAATGATCATAAAACAATAGTGCTGTGAATTTCAATTTATTTTAAAGAATTTCTTTCAATGTTCGCATTCTGAAATATTATTAACTAAAGTATTACATATTTATGTACTTTTCAATACCAATTGATATTCTGCTTGTTGTTGTCGTTTTTCGTAATTTAACATTTTAACCACAAGTACTGAAAGAATATCGAAAGAAGATTTCACTCGAATATGAATGTTGCCAAAGGATTTCACGGTGCCGCTGTTAAATGCACAAAACCATTTATTTTGGATAAACTTGTCATGTACAAAACCGATCGTACAAACCTGTACGATGCAATTTTTTCATGGAAAACAGGTGCCGCGAGTAATAAAACAAAAGGCGTCTATTGTTTCAACGAAAAAAAGGTGAAAGCGCTGGAGAAATGCAATTGTCATTATCGACCGTGTCTCGGGGCAGTGGACAAATACAGAAACACCATTAATATAAAGAAACAATTTTGAAACAGAAACAAGGCAATACAAATTCATTTGTTTGTCATGTATTGTATTAAAAAATCGTAAGAATCGTACAATAGTACGTAAATGTTACTATTGTAACAAATGTTTGACTAGTTTGGAGGCTCTAGAAAACAAATTTCTTAGTAATTGAAAAAAAAGTCTAAAATTTGTTCTGTTTGATGGATAAGTAACATTAATACGCGATCAACTCCATAAACAAACAAAACATGAAAATTAGAGAAAAGTGATGATGTTATAAACATTCATGTACTCGAGTAATGAAATTGAAAAATGGATTAAAAGTGGAGTTGATCAGTTTGGCTTCTGAGTGACTCATATAATAATGGAAGTTTTGTACAGACTCTGCAAGTAATTATGGTCGCATATGTTGCAGGATTAGTCTTGATAATGAGGTGAGAGTGTCTGATTCTAATGTGGTCAACCTTAACTGTATTAATTACGTTTTGTATGCATGTGTATGTATGTAGAAGGGTAGGCTGGCATCGGATTGAATCCATTTGCCACAGAACAATACGAAAACAATAGATCATTGGGTTATATGTCTACATTAGCTTTTTTTATGAAATCCACTATGCAGTCAAACACCTGCCTACTGTCAACGAGAAACAGAGATTTCAAATCCAGCATGAATTTGATCCCTATGACGGTTAATTTCTCGATCATTTCCTTTCGAAGTGCAGAGTTAAGGGGTAGTTAAAAAATATATGATTCAAACCTCCAATTGACTCACCATTGCAATTGCAAGCTGGTGAGCTCCTGATTCCGATTTTAAACAAATGAGAGGGAAAGCAACTATGTTTTAATTTTACTCAAATTATATTCTGTTCCCTTTGAGTACATTTTGAGAAGTTAGTGTCTATTTTGAAAGGGCTGTCCACTGTTTCTACAGCGTGCGATGAAAGTTTGGCAACTTTTGAGTAATAAAATATTTCTCATATAAATGAATGTTTTCTATAAGTGTTCGTTATTCAATTGTCTACTTAATGGTGTACGGATATTGTACATTCGTTTTATTTCACGCCGTCGAACAAAGCTGGAGAAATTCGTGCCTCTATAATTTCCTTGCACATGCAAGGAAAACGTCCGGTTGACAGTTCGTTTACTGAATGTCGAAAAATGTGTGGTTTCAAAAGCTATTAAACGTTTCAAGGAGCAAGGCTTGTGCTAAACCTCACAAGTCGTTGAAGCAAGATTTGGTGAAGGCGTGGAACGAAATAGATGAAAATAAGCTGCGCGCATCTGTCAAGCAATTCCAAAAGCGTCTCACAGCCTGCATAAAAGCAAATGGCGGTTTCTTCGAAAACGACCTTGTCTAAATAAAACTGTATGCCTTTTCCAATGTTGCTATTCTTTTTTAGTTCTTGTTAATAAAAATTTGGTTAGAAGACAGTTGCCTGAGGAGGTACCAAACTTTCATCGCACCCTGTAAACTATGCAGAGGAGCAGAATTTTTCCAAAGAATAATAATTGATTGATGTTGAAAGAGTAGAATTCGTAGCATTTTGGAGGTGACAACTGTTCTCCGCTCAATAGGCAAGAATAAATAACTGTATATACTCGTGAAAAGAACGTCGGGCCGATGACCAACGATATTACGGCCTCATCGTTGGAGGAATTGTCGAAACGCGACTTAGCCGACGCATTTGCAGATTGCATGCAACGTGCTGCACCCGAGAGAACGCATCAAAGTAAACTTCTTCGGCATACGCGACAACACTCTGCTCCGCTGGGAACGTGCCTTAAGCTCAAAAGCAGCGTACACACCGTCTACAGTGTATGCTGACGTTTTCCCTCATAAGAAACGTACGTCCAAAAACTCACTGGAAAGTTCGTTCTCCAAAGAATTGACGCATCGCTGACGACCGCTGTCTTTACATTGATCCATGCATCCATAGCAAACGGAAACTTTTCGACTGTGTTCTCGTGTTTCAAAAGAATAGTTCCCTACAAAACTTTGTTCGATGAATAATTTGCAGGATATTTGTTTTTACATCGCAGTTTTCTGGGGTTCGTAACTGTTTATGCTATTAGAAACGACAAATTTTAATTAAGGGTGTTCTAAATTGTTAAATATACAGGGTGTTCCACTTTAATCTCTCCACGGGAATACCATCGAAACTTGTGGCGACATTGAAAAATATTTCAGGTAAAAGTTTAATGATTTGACAAAAAGATATTTGGCTAACTTGTAACATAAACATATTGTCCTTCGCCAGATAGTGAAATGTTCAACAAGAAATAAAAAAACCCGAATCTACTTTCTGAACTGAACATGCGTAGAAATACTTAAGCAACAGAATTTTTCCCCTTCTTTTACGTCAGTGACAAAAGTCACATTTACTCGTCAGATGCAGTGAAAGTACGAATAAATGATCATCTCACTATAATCTCACTCCGATGCCCACAAATGGCGTTCGCTGTAGCAACTCCAGTTTAATATGGAAAAATATACTAACTCCTTCAGAGAAGAAAAACCCTGTTCTATGCACCAGATGCTATCGAAACAATTTCCATGATAATTTACATTTCTTTGTTGTATGACAAAGAAGTATAAAACGGTACTTCAGTACTGCGTTCGCTGACCGTAAGGTAACACCGAGGAGCTTTTCACAGTGGTGTATGTTGTCTGGTCGATCTTAAAGAACCGTAAGAATCGAGAACAACGCAAAGAACTCGATGGAGAAAGAGTCAAAGGAGAATGGAGGACATTATCATTTTCTTATTTCGTTCTTTTCATCGGGGGATTTGACCTTTTGTTGGAATATCGTCCGTTTCGCCATCGGACGAATGATCGCTCGAGGAGTTCAATAATCCTACTTTCTCTTTGGGGAACGCGTTTCAGCGTGGCTGTATTGTTGTTTAATATATTATCAATAATTGTGAGGGTTGAAGAGGAACAATGTCAGAGGCGCTTAAACGGCTAAGTGGCCTCGCACCACCATTCCCATTGTATTAATACGTTGCCTAAGCAATTAAGAGATCAGTTCAATGGACGATTGTGTGAACTTAATGCATTGTCACGGCCAGCGGAAACATTGTTTTGTGCAGGGTCAGTAGTCGTGACGCCGATCGGTGTAGGTATTCATATTTAGAAATTTCCTACGATGATTTATTGTCAACTTATACAGTAACTACTGTTGCATATCGCAATATATTTGTTCCATACAGAGCGTTCCATTTTAATCTAAATTAAAATCAGTTTGTTAAACTAATATTTACGCGACACAGATACAGTTGTAAATATCAAATCGATTGTTCGATAACGGGGACGTTTACCTTATGAACTCCCTGACTTATAACAACGAGTCACACTCGTGGCGTACATTATGCCTCATACATAAAAAAACACGACGCAGGCTTGTAGTGATTTATAAAAGAGAAGTCAACGAAAGCTTTGATCGTCGAAGTATTGTTAAAGACAAATTGTACGGTTCAATGTATGTTGATTATTTATCAAAGTACCGGGTCGTTTAAATAGTTGCTTATAGCGCAATTGCAGGTTCAAAAAATCATGAGGCAAGTGGTTAATCTTCATAGGACCGTGTGGGGTATAGCTGTACCCCACAACGTAGTTTTTATATCTGTAATAATTGTAATGAATAAAATTTGCTTTTCAGTGTTGTAAGTATTGAATACTAGTTTAAGTCTAAGTTTATTTATTTCCTGACGCCTTAAAGAACATGAACAACCCACACCACAAAAAGAGAGATGAGAACTAGTATAAGAAGGGAGCCAGCATACGCAATTTAATTATTAGCCGTCATCATTCGATCAGTCATCATTGTTGTCCCATATTACCAGAACATTCGAGAACTTTGTAACGCTGTGTAATCGTGTCCACGCAATAAAGTCATTTTTTTTAAAAATAAGTCTTCCCGTCTCTCGGCCGTGACAATTTAAATAAATGTACCTGCATACCCTTAGCCTAGAAATGCACGAAGAAGGAATGTGGTAGTTCTGTACTCTGCACGATCTTCAACGTAAGTTTTAGAGCACGGTCCTATAAGGGTTGAAGGCACCAAGTTACAGCGCCTCATGCTCAACCATTTCTTACCGATACGTTTGTAAATTTCCGAAAAACAATTGGCGATCACTAAGAGGAAAGGTCGCGTGGAAAGGGCCAAAAATGTGCTGCAGAAGAACGGATGGAAGTCGATTAACGTTGTGTCGCCCCATCGATTCAGTGGATAGGAGTGAAGAACGATTCGAAGGCGCGGATGATGGCAGGGACGTTCCTGTAAACTAGACCCTTAAAATCCCTCGAAATCCCAACAATTCGACCCGCCGTAGAATTCCAGGGCAAGAAGAATTTCGCACGTCGACGAAATTCTTTCGGGATCAGCCGCCTTCCATTTTATTCATCGGAGCCTCGGCTGAGCGTCGTAAATTTTCGGACTATAAAAAAAGCGACGGACCAGAGGATTACAAGGGCGGGGGAGGGATAGAGGGTGGCATCGGCGATTTTCTATCCTCGAACGTATCGATGAATCGCGACGAAAGGACATATTGGCAACGACGAGATCGTCGCCGAAAGTAGTTTCTCTCTGTCCCCCCAGCCGTAGGAACCGGCGGAGTTAGGAGTCGCAAAAGGATTTCGTTGCCTCGGATATTCCGGCGGAATTCACTTTCTTCGGTAACTTCGAATATCGTGTAATACCGTTCCGTTTCCATGGCTCTGGGCAGACGTTCAACTTAACAGACGTAGGCAAATCGTAAGTGGAATTGCTGAGAGGAAGGTATCCGTGGAACGCTTTTGTTCCGTCGCGACAATGTGTTCGTAACAGGTTCTTCCGCGAGGACAGTCTTACGGACGGTATGGAAAAGTCGTGTCGATGAATACATTTCCTGCGGTGGCTGAAATAGGGAAGCCTTCGTTCTTGAATTAATCAAGAGCTTCTTAAACACACTTCATGTCGTTATTATGCTGCACGAAGTTGCGTAGGATGGTGAAGCATGACGGGGCCTTGAAAAGTGAGCCTTGAGAATTCGGAGGTCGGGGCTAATCTGACCGATGCATGTAAATTCTTGTTATAAATATTTTTAACCCTTCAGTGGATTATTAGGGCCGTAGCGGCCCTGTGCAACCTGAAACTGATAATTGTTTAATTTTTACCGAATAGATAAATAGAAATCAATTTTCCTTACAGCATTAGAAGCGTAATGAAATAACAGAGGATTACATAAATCTTAAAATAATTATATCAGCAAATGTTAAAGAATTATTAGGTTGAAGTTGCCCAGGGCTGCTACGGCCCCAATAATCCATTTAAGGGTTGAACAGACACATCGTAGGACTTGTCGACAAAGAATAGTTGTTAATACTGGAAATCTCGATATGTTCATCGCTTAGGACCGGGTAAAAACATTGAATATTACCTCTAGAGATAACGAAATTAAAGAAGATGTTCTACTTGCTATGTATGTAACACGATGCGTCTTCCAAAATATTTTTGTAAGCGTTGTGAGAAGTTTTTGTCTTCTGTATACTAACATTATTCGTGATGGATGTTACTGCCGTTTAACGAATCCACCAACCGAGGATTCTGGCTAATTTATGTTGAACATAATTGTCCAGTTTTTATTTTCGTTGGAACATTTATATATTGTTAAATAATTATAAATTATATCTATTTTAATAAAATTAAACAGTTTTCGTATACTCGTAGTTTTTTGCAAAAATTAGAACTGCAGCACAGATATTTGTGCGTTGAATATAAAAACCGTTTGTTTCCATCAGCCTCAGTTTTTGAAAAAAAAGTAAATATTAAATAAAAATGCAAATTTTTAACGTCGGAGACACGTCGGTTTTGTGCTTTAACGGTAACAGTTATTCAGTTGCTTTTTATGTGAAATGGTATTATGAACTCTTTCAAATGATATGATATTAATTATTGTACCATTATAAAGTTTTAAACATGGTTGAACAATGATCAAAGTGAAGAGGACAGCCGAAACGTGCCAATTCTTGCGGATATTTTTCAATTTATTTTAAAATCTAAGAATCTGGGAGGAAATGTAACTACACCACGTGATACAGCAGTTCCTTTTCCCGCAGGAAGCATCAAGAAAAGGTACAAGTCATGTTTTGTTTTCAATACAGAAGCGAAATAGTTTGGCAGGACATGCGGCGCCGCAGTGGTTCTCAACACCAGCGTCGCCTCTCTGCCACTCACGAGGAAAGTTGCCGTAGCTGCTCCTGTCAGTGTATTAGAGCCGCTAAATACGCGCGATCATGCCATGGAACACCTAAATGTCTCCTTAAATTTTGAAAATATATGAAATTGTATGAGAAAACAGTTATATTGTCGAAGAAGGCAAATACTGTGATGCAAACAATATTGTTCATCGAGGTCACCGTCAAGGTCATCGGTGTTTCCTAAGCAGCACAATATACTTCATCTCCCTACCTTCATAGAGACCTTTTCAAAATAAATTTAGTGATTTGTTATACTATTATATAATATTTATTTGACTTTCAGCTCAGAAATTTATTGTTAACTTGAAATATGTAGACGCTTGAATAATGGAAGCCTCACAATATGAATTTTATTTCGTCTTACGAAAAATTGCAACAATACGTTACAATTACGCAATTAATCGTAAAAATGCTAGTGAACTACTTTCGAGTGTCAGTCGGAACAAAAAAAAAAAGTGAAATTTATGCTGAGTGGAACATTCAGAAATGGAAATGCATTTTGTAGAACATGATGGCGTTACATCGTTGTGGCTTCAAATGAACGAACACACACAGACGCACGGACACATAGTACGTCGTAACCGCCGTCGTAATGGAATTTCTGTGTTGGTGAAAATGAAATGTTTGATGTCTCAATCCAAGATAATCTAAAGCATTTCTGCAACGGTTTATTCCTTCGACTAAAAGCTTTTGATGACATAATCCTCAGTTATCAAGCTTCCTCACGAACGTACCGAAAATTCGTCGAAACTTCATCATACACGAGACAAAACTCACACGTATATGTACTACATTCGGCCAGGAAGTTATTAGAAGCTTCAACGACTGGAAAATGTTTTACCGTTTTAAACGAGAACATTTCAAGAGACAATGGTGGTCCGCTCTGCGTCACGACGAATGATGGCATCCTGATGGTAGACTGAACGGAAGTATGCGTAGTTCACGTCACACGTGACAAATGTAGGAAATAAAATGTCGAATAAGAAAGCGGGGAACAAGACAGCAGGTCTTCGTGTCAAAGGAATGTTCATCGATATACAAGATGCCCTACATTTTTCTGACAGAACTGTACCAGCACATTCTATGAATGGAAACATTCTTTTCATGTTTTATAAATATATTGGGTGTCTTTGAGGAGGATGGTCAACTTAAGAAACGTGGGAGGGAGGTGAAATGGATAGAGGAATGTCTTATCAATTCAGACCAGGCGGAATTTGATTGGGTTGTTCGGAAAGTTCATAACGTTTGCGATAAGTAGGTATAGGATTAGGTCATTTAACACGTTGAGAGCCGCAGTGGAAAATTCTACAACTACTCAGACACGCGAAAATGGATTTTTATTAACATGTAGTTTATTAACATAATATATCTCTCATTTTATACTATCACTGTAACATAAATGTTACTCAAAATTTCATAGGTGTATTCAGTTATTTGATGAAATTAAAACTGTCAAGAATGAAGTCGCATTCTTAATCACAGACAATGTTAAATTACACGGTTTGATGAAGAGCCGCCAAAAATTTTTGGAGCTTGGCTGACTGTTAGTATATATTCATCACATATGGTACCCTCCGATTACCATTTGCTTTCAGACACAAACATATTCGAACAACTATCCCATATGAATCCACATCCGTACACTTCAAACAGTCCCCTACTTTTCCTTCATCTCGTCAAAAAAACTCAACAACCCTACATTCGTACTGTGGAGTTTGTGGATGCTTTTGTGTGTATTTGTGCTAGCGTTTAGGCGAGGAGAAATTCGGCGCTTGCTAGTTTCTTGTTTAGTCTCGAGGACAGTTTAGATAGGCGAACTGTTTAGGCGCATGAATGAAAAGTGTGGAAGGATTGATGGGATGCGTGGTGTGAGAGGTGCGTGCGTTCTCAGAAGTCAAGTATCGAACGGATCGTGTGACTTTCTGGGAATGCATCTCCTCTGTATGAATCTGTTGTGGAAATGCGTGTGGAATGTGTGTGTGTGTGTGTATAGATTTTTGGGACCTCCGGGTCAGAGTGCAGAGGAGAACCGTTTGAGTTGTTGCGTGGAGAGCATTGCGTGGAGAGTATTGCGTGGACAGTTTTGCGTGGAGTCTGTTTGTGAGGAGTTATTTATTGTGCTGTCTTTTATTATTTTAATATATATATATTAGTTTTATTATTTCAACTCACGACTCACAGTTTGTGCCATATTTTTGAATCCCACAGTACCAACGACAATATCCCCAACACAATCTCCGGCAATCAACGAACATTCGCAACGTCCCATCCGCTAACTAAAATCCACCGAGCATCCCACGGAATCAGCTCTCGCGGCAAAGTTCACCATCGTGTTTCCGAAATTACCAAAAAGAGGAGCAGCTGCGAATTCTCGACGGCGGAATGAAAGTCAAATATCGACGGGGCGGCTGTTGCCGCGGGGAGGGCGAAAAAGGGCTAAGGAAATGCAGACGACGCGACGGTTCGATTCCACGCGAACGTTTTCGCAAACAGTGTCAGTGGGACGCATTGGCAGCAGGTACGGAATCGTTATCAGAGGATAAGATATCCCAGGGCTTGTCGAGATCGACAAAACTCGCATCCAGCTTGCAGCGGATCGGCTGGATAAGGAGCGCGCGGAGGAGAGGGGCCGGACAAGACACCGCGGGAGGGGCGGTGGAGGAGAGGAAGGGGTGGATTTTTGTCGGTCGCAGGAAACACGAAGCCTTGGCGTAACGCCACGCAAACGAATATTGCCAATAAACTGTCGATCCAATTTAGTTACGCAGGAAATACTGCCACTCGTTGTCCCGAGAAGCTTCGAATTTCCATCAACTTTCATTTCGCCTCCGCGCCGTGCCGGCCATTTTTGTTTTTCCGTTCTTCAGAACCTGTTCTTGTCCGTTCGCCCCTCTTTTTCTCGTGTTCGCTGCGGTGAAAGCCATGGGAGCGGTGCGATCTCTTCGATTCCCCGCGAAACGCAGACACGGAACGCCTCTCTATCGGCTGTCCAGAGGTTTAATTCCCAGCTGAACCGCTGCCCGACGGTTTTCTCGTCTGTGATTTCGTTAGATTAAGGATAAACGACGCCCCTTCATCTCTGGCCGCTGCGTACCGTCGTGCTTTATTTTTCCCGGGCGCTCTTTTTCGCCTGACCGCTGTTGACCAACGCCGACTCGGGCTTTTTTGAGAAGATTTGTTTTATCCCGCTGTGTTCTACGCTGAAGATTCTCGGGGAAATAATATCAGTTAAAAGGTTATTTGATAGATTTAAGCGTGCTGTTCTCCTCGGGTCTGTATGACCCGAAACGAAGAGTATGGTCCCATAGGTACTGTGTTTTTAAATATTCCTTTTTCATATTCAATGTATTTAACTTTTGCGTTTAATTCATTAGTATTTTACGTTTCTTATGAATACATTATTTCAAAATTTATTTGCATACATTGAATATTAACACGTTGAGCGCCGCAGTGGAAAATCCCACGACTAGTCAAACACAGGAGAATACTTTTTTATTAGCAGGTTCCACGCCACAGTGAAAAATTCCATAACTAGTCAGACGCGTGAAAATAAGTTCCTATAAATACATAACGTTAAAAACACAAACATTGAATTGTCTAATGATATACTATTCATTTGGTACTATTATTGCGGCGTTCGTTTTAATTGGAATATAAAGAATATTACCATTTATTTAGAATAATCGAATTTGCTGCGTGGGACGCATACGGCCCCACATTGAGGGTGTTTTTATCTTCAAATTTGAGCAACGAAATTGGGATCACGAGAAAATTATAATATAAATATGCAATATATTTTCAACAGTTTTTGAAAAGTTTATAACGTGCACGACCGTGCGTATAATCGCATTATCCTGTCGGAATATAAAATTTATGGATGCAATTTCAGAGCTATATTTCATCGGTTGTTTGTCGATTATTATGACATTGATTTAATGTCTGTTTTATTAGAAACAACCTTCATATCAGTTTTCCTATGATAGCCCGTATCACGAGTTCTTGTCCACCTAATTGTCTTCTTTCTTATAGAAGTCTGTTTTTCCGCAGATCATAAAACAGTATCGAGAACCGTCTGTACCATCTAAATTGAATCATTTTTCATCGAAGAATACCTACATGACGTAAACAATAACACTCCGATCAGGGAAGTAAAGAAAATCTTTTTTCTTCCAGTAGAATTTTCCACAAAGTTACTTCATGTTTTATGGTCACTTCGCACAGTACAATTGAAATTAATAAAATAATTTTTATGTATTTATTTATTTGTAGATTTTACAGCTATAAACCCAATTTATATACACAAGTAAGAATTACAAACAAAATAGAAGATTAAATAAAAAGGCAGTCGCAGCAACATAATATAAAGTAACAAAGTAAAAACAGAAATTAAACATAAATGCAATGACAAAGAATTTATAATTAAGCATTATCTAAAGAGTGCGTAGTACCCTGTATAAAGATTTTATACAACCAATATTATATTTGCTTGTAATATTTTGTTAACTTAAATATAGTACGATTATGAGTTGTACCAGTTGACGTGTTCTGTGAGCAAAAGGTTTCTCTCTATGCGAAAGCTGTTCAACTTTTAATGAAATAAACAATTGAATACACCCAAGGTACAATAGTATTTTCCATTTCCAATGCATTTATATTTTCTTCTTCCTTCAGTTCTACAGTTTCAATATGCGAAACAATTATTCGAATTATTGCCGCCTGTTACTAAAAGTGTAATAAATGTCGTAAGAAAAATTATCGATATCAATGCTATAAGCGTAAATCAATAAGAAGCATGGAATAGTTCATGCTTGAAAAAAAGCAGTTTAAAGCCTTCGATTCACGATCGTGGAAATCTATTATTTACTCCACTCCTGCAGACGTTACGAAAAATTAAACGAGAGAATTATTGATTCTCCAATGAAGGTTTTATGCAGTATACTGGCATCCGTAATAAATATTTGCGGCATTATTGCTACTATTGGCCATGGAAAAACTCGAGGACAGAAATAAGCGTATTGTATTGCATTAAGGTCAGTGGGCGCTTTTATATAATTATTGAAATTCTCAAAAGAAAAAACTATAGGCGGGATTTAGGTTAAATAAAAATTATAATATTTCGCACGTTTCAGGCTTATCGAATACGAAATCTTAACATGCTTAAATATTTAATTCTGTAAACATAATGTATTTCTCATCAATTTTTAATAAGGGTAAAAATTTTCTCTAAAATTTGCAGCTTTAGTGAACAAAATATTGATTCTTAAATGTGTGTCACGAGACAATAACTTATTGTAAGTTAAATTCTGTTAAGTAATAATCCTAACATTGAGTAATGTAATTTCTCATTTGCTATCCATGTTACAAAATTTTTCTTTCAATACATAATTTTATATAGATTTAGTACAATATTCTTTTAATTAGACTGCGGATGTTTATGTAAAGATACATTTTTGGACTTCTATATTTCCTATGTTATCACATTGACTACCACGCGGGTCACCGGTGACCGGCGCCTCAAATTGTATTCAATTAAATCACCAAGAATTCTTATACAATTCTCAACATCATTATTATTATAAAAATAGTATAAAGTAAGTACTATACGTTCAAATAATAAAATATTTTTTTTGCTTCACGATTTATACTTAAAACAGTGGATTATAATGTGTCTGGCCAGACACGGCACTTTCCACTTTGGCATTCAACGTGTTAATACTGTTAAACAAATGCAGCTTCAATAAGACTGCTTTTGCTCCTTGAAATGTTTAATGTATCTTGTTTCTATTTTGTTAACTTATTAAATGTCCATCATTCACCAATTTGGATACATTAAACTGCGTAAACATCCGCAGTTTAGTTATAATACTTGTACACATCTGATTTCAGACATTGTCTAACGTTAGGTAATATGTGACATCCAGAGGAAAATTATTACAAAATAATGAGATCATATGTTAAACTGTATGAAAATTGTGAATGAACGGACCACTAATATCTCTCTCGAGCCAGCCTCAGAGTCGAAAATCAGTCGCAAGATTTAATTATAATGAAGACGCGTTTGAAAATTCAAATTCCGCCGAAATTTCATTTCCGTTAGCGTCCCACTTATCCTTCGAAGTAATCCAATTATTTTGGACAACGGTTCGGCCGTAAATTGATACAATTCAGACGAAATATTTCAGGTAAATAAACTCCGGAGTACGTGTTACGTGTGTAGGTGCCTCTGCGTGAGATTGCAGGAGATTAGTTTAGATTAGAGTCCCGCCAAGTGGATATTCGTAGTTTCTATGCTAACTGCCGGCCTAAATACATATCTCACTCCCTGCTGTTACAAGATCTGTATGTTCTTCCCTCTAGTTCTAATATCTTCTAATCCAGCGTGCAATCGAAGATAAAAACATGTGTTACATCCGAAACTGGGCTTCAATTCTGTTCAACTTCCTCGACGGAATGTACAGCAACAGAAAAAGATATCTGTGAATTCAGAGACTTACACTGCCATCCATTAGTAGTAGTATTAGGATACTGTTTCAACAAAGATAGGATATGGTTTTTAATTAATTGCACCGTTAAACTTTTTTCAAACATAAACTATTCTCATAGTTTACCTATTTATAGTAAATTGTTGCAAATATTTGAAAATATTAAGTTCTTATTATCATATTTGTGTTGTCAAATCGCGTGTTATAAATCATTTGTATTCAAAAGACCTAATTCCCACACAAACAAATTGTACGTATCATAGTTTCTGAGCACTATATGTTTGAAGAAAATGCTTCTTTATAAAATTAATCATGAAGACGAATCGAAATTAAAAGCACACGTATTTGATACATTTTCAAAATTTTCTGCTATACCAAGTTTCAAAGAAACAAACTTTAGTCTATATTTAAAGGTTTTGCAATGTTTCCTCGGTATTTTACAATGGTCAAAAGTTAATAATTTGTAGAGAATTTTGGTGCAAACAGTTTTAATATGTTCTTGCATTCCGAAAGTATGATTGTTGGTTTATGAATATTTTCTTCCGTCACCGTATACATGTGCAAGTGTCTGCTTAATAATAAACACGCAGTACGATGTTTGACTTGAAAATTGAAATTTCTTTCTCTCAAAGTGTAACGTAGTATGTCTTATTTGGTCTGCAATAACAAGAATATGAAAATTTGTAGTAATATATTATTTGTATTTGAATAGATAAAAAACGGCAGAGAATGATAAAGATAGCCATAGGTGTAAATTTCTAACGCCTGTGTAAAAGAACTGGAAATAGTACCAGGTAATATCTGTTTAAAAGATGGAAAGAAAGTTTTATTCTGATCGATTTTTGGATATACATAAACGTCTACATGCCATAGCATATTTGCTTTTACATTACCATAAATTTTGATTCTCCTCCTATTGGTTGAAGAATACGACGTCGAAATGGTGCTAACATTTCTTCGTAAACTAGACCATGGAAATTCTCATGCTTACACCTGTAGTGAATGGATTCTACAATATATAGTGCCCCATATAAAACTGGCCACATAATCATCTCATATAGTTGTGAAGATATTAAGAATATTTCATACCTAGTTTCAATACTTCCAGAGATCGAATTTAATTTCAAAATGATCTTCGTTTTCATGAACTGGCTAACTTGGAAAATATTTTCTTATAATATATTCATTAACATACAAAACATTTTTTGTAGATAGTTAGGTGGCCCGTTTAATGTGTGACACCTTGTATATCGAAATGAAAGGTCAGTAATAATAGTTCTAACACTATTATGTTTTATCTTTTATGTTTTACATCTGTTCAAATATTCTGTAGTTTCTCTGTCCTTGAAAATTTGCGTAAATCTTTTATGCCTATGGAAACTGTATTCTTTATATGCTTTCTCGTTGTGCCTCTAGCTAAATAACTTCTAACTTCTAATTGATGTGTTCATTGTCGTGCGGACCAGAGATCAGCGTCACGGACTTGATGAAATAATTGCTAATTTTTATAAACATATATATATTTTTTTTTGAAGAGGGTACGTATTATAATAACAATATAAAGTAATAACTATGCCATCAAATAGCTATACTACTTTCATCTTTATGACATTCATTTAAAATAGGATATTAGAACGTGGCTGACTATACGCGGAATTTTCCACTTTAGGGATTCGTTTACATTCTCTACTAAATTACTTTCTGTGAACTACAATACATTATCTTACTTTCTACGAAGTAAAATTCAGTGACTTAATTTCTACGAACTAAAATTTATTAACTTGCTTTCTATGAACTAAAATTCATTAACATACTTTCTATTAACTAAAATTCCCTAACTTACGTTTTATGAATTAAAACTCATTAACCTGCTTTCTATGAACTAAAATTCATTATCTTACTTTCTATAAACCAAAATTCATTGACTTACGTTCTACGAACTAAAATTCATTAACTTATTCTCTATGAACTAAAATTCAATTTTTACGAATTAAAATTCATTTTATCATGAAATTGTTAAATTTCGTAAATTTAGAGAATCCAGAATATTAGTCGGAAAATTGGTACAGTATATGCATTGCATCGGTACAATAGACTTTGCCAAACGCATAAGACACTTCTGCAGAAGTAAAAACCCGTAAGGAAGTTCGAATCAACACAACGGCGAGCGAATGAAAGTAGGGGAAACTATCTATACCGCGAAATCGCAGACATAAGTTCGAAAGAGGAGAAAAAAACGACGTACAAATTCTTTTATATCGTCTGCTAGCGCATATCCCCGACGTCTATAGGGAGCAAATGTAATTTGCAGTGCTTTGAAATTCCAAGCACAGAAGAAGCTACTACTGATACCGCACTCCGACAAATATCCTTCTCGATGATGCAGTAAAAGTACATCGCACGTACGACAGCCTTCTTATTTCTTTCGCTTCATTTTCCGACCGGCTGGATTAGAGGTCTGCCTTCATTGTCTTCCGCATCCTCGTCCAGATCTATACAGGGTGTACCAAAATATGTGGACATAACTTCAGAGGTGGATTCAGCACTCATGAATAATAAAAAAAAAAGCATATCTGACCTTATTTTCGAGTTACAATCGAAAATAATCTAGGTTCTACTGAACATTACTTTCATTGCAATTATTACAACTGAATGTATTATTCAACCTTACAATAATATAGTTAAAGTTTCATAATTATTTCTTATTATTTACTTTCATTAACTTCCATTTTCTGACGGTAATCGATTCTATTGCATTTTAGAATAGGATTGGCAGTATCATTCGACTGTTCGGATAATCGAGTTTCTATTGTATTTTCGTCTATTATGGCTTGTCGCTTTTAATGCAATATTGCGTACTTTCTTAAAGTATAGTTATACTTTGTTTATGTCTTTTATTTTAATTTTAGGAAGCTTCATCCTGCACATAAATATAATCACAACTACGAGCATTCACAGTGCTGTTGTAGCTTGAATAAATTTAAATAATATTAGTTTTCAGTTTTTTTGCAACTTTACCGTTTAGTCACATGAAAAACTTTTCTATAAAAAAATAAAAAATTGAGAGTCATGTAGAAATACACAGCATGAGGTAATAACTTTGTCCATCTTAAATATTTTCGTTATTTAAAATAATATGAAAAAATGTTGTATGTAAATATTTACATTTATTAAGAATGGTATAATTATTCCTTAAATTCTACCTGTGCAAGTAGCTTTTATAAATTCGCTGTGAATAATCTGGCTGCTTATAGGATCAATTTTTTACAAGGCGCACCACCACAAATCCCTGTTCCGTCTGCCAGTCGCATCAAAATTAATCTATGTAGTCTGGACTAATTCATCCTCCGCGTTATTCTCAGGCCTCGTATTTGGTTTTCCGGACGAGTTTTCCCGGAAGTTTTGCCCTGGGAAAAAAAATGCTGAAACTTCGCGCAGTTCCAGTTTCGCGTTCCGCGATGTCCGTCGGAGTTATTCGACTGATTAAATTCTCTATTGTCCCATCCGAGGGTCCTCTTTTCAATTGGCCCACCAGTATTCCCTTTGAGGCAGCAAGATTGTTATTAACAGGCTTTGTTTTAATTATATTATCCATTGCCGGTGTGGTCGTATGATTTTTCTGAATGCTTCATGTTTATTCGCATGGAAACAATGTCACTGCTGTGCCATAATAAGACGTACAACGATTTTTAATTACAAAACATTAACGAAAGAGTCCCTCGAATCTCATTATTTTAGTTTTCAAAAATTCTGGTTCTAGATCTGTCATTATTAGATTGGAAAAAGGGAAAGTTTCATGTTTTAATATATTAACAAATGATCAACTGCACGATTTCGATTTCAGACGTTGAACACTGTGGTGTTCACCGGTGACCTGCATCTCAAATTTAATTTCATTTCATAATTATTGATTGTCATACAATTCTGAGCGAAACATAAATTGTAACAATAATGTAGGAACCGAAGAACACGATTGAGTACTCAAAATTTTCTTTTTCTTTGCGATTTATTTAAAAATCAGTAAATGATACCCTGTCTGATTAGGCGTGGCTGTTTTCACTGGGGCACTCAACGTGTTAATTCAGTGATGGCCACGGGAGCTTCGGCCTTCCCCCACTCTAGTATCATCATTTATTGTAGGAAAAATACTAAAAAATGCTTTCTAAATTATGATGACAGAAGTTTCTATAATGAACTCACAAGTTCAAAGTGTTAATAATCATTATCGATGACAACACTGTAATATTACAGCGTAATCTAACACTGTAATATTATGATTTACCAAGCCATTGAATAAACAGTTATAAGACCATACTGTTGTCACTGTTAACGATTATCAACACTGTGAACACCTTTCCTAAGTATAAGTTCCATTTATCACCGGAATTCCTGTCATCAGACTCTAGAAAGTGTCATTTTATTCTGTAAAGAAGAAATATACTGATCCGTCCAAAAAATGACAAGATAACCCTCGTATCTCGACTCTAAGCGACTTCACCTACAACAGAAATGTTATCATTACCCAATAGCCTCTTTCATACAGTATAGCTTTCATTCGAAAAATATTCTTCTATCTGCAATTGTTTTCGAAATAATTAAGCTGCTAATATTGGGTTGTCAAAAAAGTCTTCTCGTTTCTTTAAAAGAAACTCAAACACAAATTTAACATATAAAACTAGAAGTTTATGATACAATGTATTAAACGTCCTTTTTCACTTCGTCTGCCACCTTTCAGACAACTTCATTATACCATCCTCGAGAAACTTCGCACCTTTTTCGGAAAAACTCCTTCGGGTGTACTTTGCATGTCTGCAAACTTCCAATTGTTCTTCTTCTAAGAGAATTTAGTAAAGAGCGAAATAAATGGTAATAAGGCATCCTATTCAAGCTCTAACAATTTTTGACGAGTAGCTAACAAGATGTTAGGTCTAAAATACACATTAACTAAAAATTGTTACATAAACTCTGAGTTTAATTTGAAACACATAAAAATTACCTACGGAGTACATACCTTTTATGTCGTGTTATATATTTTAGGGATATAATTTGCTATCAACAAGTCAGATCTTATTTATTATTATAAGAAACACTTTTACTATAAAACAGAGAGAACACATAATTGGGGTGGGTTGGAGTGGAAATAATACTTCATTCGTACTTTACCGGCTTGATTCAGTTAATGTTAACAATAACTAGAGAATGTTACGTTTAACTACTTTCGAACATTAGCGTTAACGCATGCATTTGTAAAAACAATAGAAGGCATTCAACGCTACTAAAACGAGAAACCTTTCCAGTCAACCTAACAGTTACTCGTCCACCCTGTACATATAAATTCCATCTGAAAGTTTCCTTCATAAAGTCGAAGATATTTATAATTCCTCGTTTCGTTCGGATAATAAAAGTCCCACTGCTTTAATATTTCACGTTAAATCTCTGACGAACGAATGACTGATTAAATTCCGCATTGTCCTATCAGTGAGGTTCTTGAATCTCTCGATCGGCATTGAATCGCCGTTACCATCGGACAAGGATCAGCCCTTTGATGCG
Source organism: Macropis europaea (assembly GCA_916610135.2). Taxonomy (NCBI): domain Eukaryota; kingdom Metazoa; phylum Arthropoda; class Insecta; order Hymenoptera; family Melittidae; genus Macropis; species Macropis europaea. The sequence goes on along the minus strand of OU744344.1, from coordinate 13,966,542 downwards.
GCAGCGTCGTTATTAATATTTCCATTTGAAGATCTTTCGATTGCGGTTCGCCGGTGAAACGTCGCCGGGAAAGGCGGTCCATCTGATCTTCAGCGTTAATTACCTTTCGTCCTCGCGGGAGAACATCGTCTTGCCTTGTGTCAAGAGCAGAGGACTTAAAAGGAGCGAGGACAACCTGGTATTTACATCGTACGAGTGAACCTCCCTCGGATTCTCATCGGAAGAGGATGCCGTCAAATGTCCTTTGACGCGCACCTGATTCCATTTCCGGAGGTAGCACAGAGAATGGAAGCATCTTTTGTCGAGAGACTCTGCACGGAAGTCCTGGTATTAACCCTTTTACTGACGTTCAACTTAGTGCGGTGTTTTCTACAAGCACCGAGCCACTTACGAGAAATCTCCGGATAGGATTTTATTGAACTCATAGGCTCCCAGTTCATTTTACACTTAGAGTCGAGAGGAACCGTATAGCTTGCAATTTGAATTTGAAAATTCGACGGATACTCGATGTAAATAGCAGTATTGGACATACGGTGGCGTGCAAAAGTTTTCGGACAGTAAATTTTACAGTGTACAGTTGGAAAAGTATAATCAAAACAAATTTGAAACGAGATCAGTTTGAAAAGTAAGACAGAGAGAAGACGTGGTCGCAATCTATGATCTCTCATTTCATTTTTAAGAATATTCATAAATTTGAATTTATTATGAATTGTTTAAAACGCAATAGGAAATTTAAGTGTCCGAAAACTTCTGCACGGCACTGTATATGAGTAATAATAATATTGCGTAGATATTCGCCTCGGTTTGAAGATATTACGTGAAATGTTTTGCAGGTTGAGTTAGATTTAAGTTTTCGTTTAAGTTCTTTTTCTTACTTCTTTTATACAATTTTTGACAGCTATGAAATCGCATCAATAGCTGATCACGGGAATGCCCATCCCAGATATGCACCAGTGACGCAGATCAAAGGGGGTAGGCATTGAATGCATCGTTTATGTGGATGTGATACGTCAATTGCTATTAAGCTGGGGCAGTTAGGGTCTCATATTTCAACTAAACGCAATCTCCAATAGTTGATAAATTGCTTGTTTCATTGTTTATGTTGCATGCAGCGAACAACAATGTGTCTGACCGCGTATGGCAATTTCCACTGTGACACTCAACGTGGTAAATCAGATATATTGAATAAGAATACAAAGTTTAATCTCTTCAGGGACGAATTTATTCAAATTCGAAAACTGATTTAATTTCTCTTACTTATATTTACTCAATATGAATTCATAGCTATTGCCAGAAAAATTTAGCAATTTTGGAAGACACAATGTGAACGTGTACGTCCATTAGGCAACAAAATGTTCATTATACACACGCAATACGACAGCAACATATGAATTTTAGAAAATTAAACACACAAGTATATTTCAGTATTCTAGAAGGGGTTAGGAAGCTCTAAACTTGAATCAGCCGAAATTTCCTAATTAATGTTATTAAACGATAACTCTTCCATCAGCACTACATCTCAAAGAGAGTAATTTATATCAAATAATGCAAGAGATCTCAAAACATTTATCGATCAACCAGTCGATAAGTATAATTTGAATTACTTACGACAGGCTACTTTAGAGAGGGAAACAATTAAAGGGGTAAGCAACTGAAATCATAATGAATGAGAATGACTGAATCTAGACATTCTTATTTGACAACGAACTTTACGTTTCTCCTAATTTATTTTTATGTTTATAATTTTCCAAAACTTCAATTACCATACATTGTTTTCGTTTATAATAAGCTACCAAACAAAACATTTACTAACAATATTCTCCTCTTTTGTAAATAGTTATTTAAAAAAACCAAGTGTACAAATACTTTTTTAGCCCACTGTAAATAGTTGAACAGTGCGTTTTGAGAAAAGGAAATGTAAAGACGTATTACTTATTTTCAAACGCTATTGTAATTAATTATTTCGTTCCAAAGACTTAAAATAATTATACCTTTTCATTTACAAAATATTATTATCTCAAGGTGCCGGGTTACGGGTACTTCTGAGTCGAAGTGGATATAAGGAGAGAATAGATTATTGGAAGCGTAGATATTTAGACTGAGCGATACCTCGCTGAGATACTCATCGAATGAGAATGCTTTTGTATACGCAGCAATATGTTCCACCTTGCCGCTGACAGATATGAATGGCACGGTATTGTAAAAGCCGGGAAAATTTCACTTGCTCCCGACCCAACCTTCTTTTGTCCCTCCTGTTTGGACCTGCTGTCCAGTGCAAGCCGAAGAATATTTTTGTTATCAGAAACGCTTATCGTGATTTCGGCTTTTATCTGGTAGAACGATGCAATACATTTCTCTCTCTCCATCTCTCTCTCTCTCTCTCTCTCTCTCTCTCTCTCTCTCTCTCTCTCTCTCTCTCTCTCTCTCTCTCTCTCTAACACACACACACACTCTTTCTCTCCCTCCCTCTTTCTCACTCTCTCTCTCCCGACCGGTCAAAATATATCAGCGTGGACTCCGAGGGCTTACGTGTCATTAAAGAAGATGGAACGTTTTTATTAGCAAGCGTTTAAAGGCACGATGATTCCGGCGATCAATTCGAGAGCTTTTCACCGAGGGAAAAAAGGAACGCGTTCTGGGACAGCAGATCCCTTAAAATCGATTTTCCATCGCTCACAACTCGTGTCGCATTGCCAGCGAGGCAACAACACCTAATACGAAGCATCTGCAAATAGACAGACCTTACCTTGAAATTAAATGGATAAACAATTTGCACTGAAACAATTTAAGTAGATCTGTGTATAGAAAATATTCTTAAATGCAAGGTGGACCGCAACTGGCAGTACAACTGGGGTAAGACAGACTGTATGGCTCCAAGTAAATCGAAATGATACATCAACTCTTTGTCGTACGAAGGTTCATTTTCCAGAAAAATGAGCTCAGTCGAGTACGCGTGCACCTGACTGATGCATCGGGTTACCGATTTCACTGCAAACCGCTACTATGATTGTTTCTGTGCACTATATAATGTCAGTGATTGTTTGCTATCAATACTTTCCTGTCCATTACTTAACCTCTTCAGGGACGAATTTTTTACAACATTTTCAAATGAGTGATTGTCAAGTAGAATAAAATATTCTCAGTGCTGCCATACGACAAGTTTTTTGTTTTTATTGTTAAAAGATTCTGTAGTGAATAGTTCTGTACCAGATTTTAATTTGTTTTTTCACTGAGAATAATTTTAATTTAAAAAAAACTAAACGTACACATATGTGCCAGTGTCCCCGAAGAGGTTAACACGTTGACTGCCATGGGAGCCACCGGTGACCGACACGTTAAATTCTATTTAATTAAATAATGATTGATTTTGACAATATTCTGAGCGAATCTTACATTGCAACACTAGCATAGAGAAACGTGTACAAAATTGAATACTTAAACATTTTCTTTCTGTGTGATTTATAATAAAAACAGTAATTTATATGTCGTCTGATTAGGGGTGGCTGTTTCCACTATGGCAAACAACGTGTTAAGATATGCTAACTGTAGTGGTGACGAACAGTAGCGATTTCTAGTGAAATCAATAACTCTAGGCATCAGACAAGTGTACGCGTATCATTTCAACTTATTTTCAGCCATAGAATGTGCCTTGCCCTACTTGTACCACTATTTATGGCTCACGATGTGTACTTGTATAACTGCTGTACTTGTGCATGCTTCAACTAACCGTATGCGTTGATTGATCCAATTTTTCTTTATATACTGTCTATCAATGTACAAGGTGTCTCGTACCTGTGGACCACCTGAAATGCTTGTTATTTTTGACAATAGGAAATAATATCTTCGGAACGGATTACACCCTTTGTGGGGACACGTACAATAGTACGAAGAAGTCGGAGAGCACAAAGGATTTCGTTTTATGGAAATCCTCGAAAAATAAGGTTTGTCATGGTGCCCTCACAACACGACATGCGAAGACAAATTTGACAATCATGTAATTCCATCACAGCAGACATAACAGAGTATTAATACTTTGAGTCCCACGTCACCCACATTCGGGTGACACACAGACTCAACCATTATTTATTCGATCATGTATAGTACTAATAAATATACCTAATAAGATCTAATGGAAACAGTAAAAATATATTGAAACTTACACATATGATTGATTACAAAAGGTAGAATTTATGGTTATATTTATTTCGTATAAAAATTTCGAAAGTTTGCCACTTCCAGCTAATGTAACGTGGCGCTCAAAATGTTAATAAACACCCTTCATATTTATATTAAAAAACGAATTGAAGTTTATGGGTACCGTTATAAACATTTTTTATGTTAAAGAACATAAACTTTACCAATTTTTCACAAATTCGTGATCCGTGTTTAAGGGCATACGAAGGTCATACTGTCAGTGCTTCTTGAAATGCACTCGAAGCCAGCTATACTCGTGTTAGCTGAAATCTATTACTATTGCGAATGAAGGAACAAGACATGAAAGACGCATGTCGACTCCAGAAACTTAGAGTTCCGGGCACTTAAACAACTTTGATGGTTCGATTCCTCGCTATGAGTGATTCAAGAGGCAACTACTTTACTGCCGAATATACGAATGCTTCTCTAAAGTAGCAGATATTAGGATCACTGCAACCACGGGTTTATGATACCGACACTAGGATGCGATTCAGAGACACGAAACTTGATTACTTAATTTAATAAAAAACTGAGTAATTAAAAGTCTAAACGTCGGTGTATTAAAAAGAAATTCGTCACGTTTCTGTGAACAATACACGCTTCTGGAACCTTACACTAAGTACTTTCTAAGCTTAAATATTTTTTAAACCTTCAGTCTAGCGCGTGCTATCAGTGACTCCAAGGGACAACCCAGGTGCCCTAGGCCTAAGGGTAGGTGCTATATTAGGCTCACTGAGTACGCGTGTTTTACTGTAGGTTTACAATACTTGACTCCTCCCTTGTGATAGTTGAAGACATGCAAATGCTTCTCAAAAATAGAAGAGTCTCAGCGAACGTAGCATAAATCTAATCCGTAAGACGGCTCGGCGATGTAACAATAAATATATTATACTAACGTTGAGGATAGATGCTTTCCAAACTGGTCTCAGCATCCGCTAAAAGATTGATATAAAGAATTATAGGTTTATCTATAAAAAATTGGAGGTAGCCTTAAGAACTTCGAAAAAAATAAACGGATGCAAAATATACTGTAATTATCTTAAAGGCCCCTTTGAACCATATTATGTGACATTAAAAAATTGCAATTGGTCCACTAACAACAGAATAACCGACGGTGATCACGTTAAGCATTTCAGCTTTGTATTAGAATCGTAGGACAATCAAGGACTTGCGGGAAATTCGTGCGCTGCTAATCCCTCTGTAGGCGAGTACAGCAACCACCGCCACAAATCATTGAATCCACCACTAAGTAATTGAAATCTTCAGAGAAGGAAGGAAGCAAAGGAAATGGTTAAAAAGCAAATTGCAGCAGTAGACAAGTGTCCCAGAAGAAGCGGAGAAACGGCTGAAAGAAAGGAAAATCATTGAGTCACGTGGAAGAAATTATGGTCGCCGAACTGGCTACTTATTACGCGGTTCGGTGCGTTCGCACGCTTGTGATTACCCTCGTAGTTTGCCGGCCATGTCGTTTCTGGCATATTCTCCACTGCGTCTAATTATCTAGTTAAATACTATCTCGCCGAGCATTTCTATACGTGAATTGCAAATTGCGTAGAACGCTACGTGTTAAGGACTTTTTAATACAGTCGAGGATACACATATCCGAATGGTAGTGTAACTCATACTTCATTACATTGTTTAAAGTTCAAGTAGGGAAAAGTAATTGCGCCATTTGACAGAGAATTTTATAGGTCCCGCGGTGGCTCTAAGGTAAATCTCCAGAAATTATCCCCATAGAAACTTTATGGATTAAAGCAGAATGGTTAATGCAAAGTCGTAAACATTCGAACTTTGGCGACTCGTTCGCGAAAATAAATTAAAATTAGAATTGTGTTTTGGATGTAATTAATTGAAACTATGTCAAGAAGATGCCGATCCATCATCGACGGTAAAGGGTTTGTTACAAAACATTTTAATGTTTTTTACACATTTTCTTTTCGTTCAAAACATACTTTAAACAATCGTCTGTAAACATTTACCATGCTATATTTTATTGAAATATGCGAAGTCAACTTTAAGGTCATAAATATTGTTTTTAAAGATTTACTTTGAAAGTATCTTGTAGACTGCTAAATTCTCTGCCGAGTAGCATGATTATTTATTTTAACACCCTGTATACACCCCCGCTCAAAAGTCTTACGACAGTTGTCATATTTGCATTAGAATCTGTAAAAGACGAGATAATCGTTGAAAGATGCGAAGGAATGTTATCTCATTTGAAACTTTATACGTTGAAGAAAGTATTAACAAAAGTAAGAACGTATTTATGTTTTTTTCCATCGAAGTATCCGCCACGTTTCTTTATTCTTTAAAATCACAGCTGTCTTAAGAATTTCGAGCGGTGCACTTTATGTTAGCGCGTTGAATGCCGCAGTGAAAACAGCCGTACTGGGTCAGACGCGATACACTTTACTGTTCTTAATATAATTTACATAAGAAAAGCGTATTTAAATATCTAATTGTACATTTGTGCTTTTGTACTGATCGTGTAATGTCGAGTTTCCTTAGAATTATATAAGAATCCATAGTTATTTAATTAAATAAAATGTGAGGTGCCGGTCATCGGTAACCCGCACGGCAGTAACGTGTTAATAAACAAAGTCAAGAAATCAATATATCTGAGATGTATACAATTTTCTGAATAACTATTTGTACCACACAATTATTTACAGCGTGGATAATATTGATTTCTCAATGTATATTTATCCGACATTTTTAATTCATACTGCAAAGCGCAATTAAAAAATTTAAGGGTCATCATATAATCTTCAAAAATCTGAGTTGTGTAAAAAAAACTAATTTCTGTATCATGAAGGTTTTTAAGCCTTTGACTGCTATCGGTGCCTACAGTCGCTCGGCAGAGCAACTCACCGCGTACTGTCGACGCCTATGGGCGTTCAGTGCAATGGCTTATTACGTATTACTATATCACGGCCGCACGCAGCGTTCGCCTCGTTTCCAAGTAGCCCGCAGTCAAAGCATTAAACAGAATATGTGTTATTCAACAATATTTTCCTAACATCGACAAGTCAAAAGCAATTTCAGGTGACAGGTTTTATAGGCCCAGCCTGTATGATATTTTTAATTTACTACTTCGTTTAACATTTACGATTGCTCAGTCCAATGCATAATAATCGAGATTCTACAAGTGATTAAAAGCAGGTGCATAATAATCTTGCGGCGCTAGTATATTATCTATAAAATATATGCCACAAAGAATTCAGAATGCGTGTTCGTTACAAAATGAACGTTGCATAACGACTACGTCGCGATTACTGTAACTATTATACCCCGTATTTCCTCAGCTCTACAAGGTTATCGCGTGTTCCTGCCGGTGCGTGTAAAATCCACATTTAACCGTGCATAAATTTTCGCGAAACCGCCTGATGGGGGGAAGAAAATTCATTGATCGGTAATCCATGTCGCGGTTTGTAAGGAAATTAGAAAGTTGTTGTGCTGCTTAATTTATTCAACGAAGCCCTGATTTAAATATCAAATAACAATGCTCGAGGGATCAAATGTAATTTAACTCGACGGGAACCTCGACTAAAAGGAACGACTTGAAATAAAAATGTTTAATCTCAAAGCTGCTTTTATTCGAAGCTAAACGGTGAAGGTAACGCTCCAACGAATGGTTCAGTTTTATGGGTTTCCAAATACAATTATACCGCCCTATCATAATCGTGTTAGTCACATTTACTTTGATGTCATTTAATTCGATGTATAAACATTGGCTTTTATTAACATGAAAGGAAACAGGGCAAAGGGTTATAGTCTACTGTGATTAATACAGGGCATTCCAAACTCTGAACTGAGAGATGGTTCTTATTTTAGAAATAAGGTCTTTCATTGTAAAAAAATTATTTGCATTGGTGAAGATTTAATCCAGTAATGGCCACCGGAGCTGCGGTCTTCCCCCGCTCTAGGTCCACTCCCCTCATGTAGGCTGTGATCTAGGACGACGATGGACCGAGGGGGGACGAGGAACGAATTCAAACGAGGGGAATGGACCTAGAGTGGGGGACGAGGAACGAATTCAAACGAGGGGAATGGACCTAGAGTGGGGGAAGGCCGCACTTCAGGTGGCCATCTCTGATTTAATCCTTAGCACCGCGTTTCTCAAAATGGGTACCGCGAGATAAGGTGTCTTCCAATACAATTTACTGGAGACCAAGAAGGAACAACATTCTTCGCATTAATCTCATTTTTATTAATTTTCTTTTCACAACCATTACATATAACGATATAACACTGAGTTGTTTTTATTTTAATGTTCCATTTCTATAAATAAATACTCTCTCTAAAGAAACCGGCAGAAAACAATTTTTGGTTCATTTAATGTCTTGTGGGGGTTGTTCGTAAAATGTAGGTATGGGTCTCGTGATTTTTGGAAAATCGCATACGGGTTCCGCGACAAAATCAGTTTGACAACTGCCTTAGTGAAACTTTTAAAATTGCTTCAAAATGGAAATTATTGTTAGTAGAAGTATTAAATACAAATACTATGCATTTAATTATAGAGCTTGTATCATAATTAAGTTAGTAGCAATAACTGTGCACTTACACCAATCCCATTTTTCTTTAAAATTGATACATGGTGTCGCAGTTATTTCCAATCAAACTTTGTCAGTATATTTTGTGAGCATAAATAAGAAAAAACATTATATATATATATATATAATAATAAATAACTCTGAAATAAATTACAACTTTTTCCCTACATTTTGCGAGTACTATCTGCTCTCAAGGTACCTAACCTATTTTTTCAAAACACACTGTACAGTGTCTCTGTACCTGCAATGACAAAACGAATGTCATGCTCACATTTTCGAAACAACCACAACTTTCTAATTTTCGTGACGAGTTAACTCGTGCAGTCCCCTCAAGGAGCACGTTCAAATGACGAGTTAACTCGTCTGTGCCGGTTGAAGTGCTAAAATCGTGACCTTATTGATGCGCGCGATGCAGAATGATGTGATGAAATTCTTGGTTTAACACGTCCGTGATTTAATGAATCGTATCCTAATTGTTGTCGCCAATTATCCGATACTATTCGATACATTAACGGTTGACATTTTATTTTAGCCGAGTGGTAGCTCGTTCGCACGACCCGTTAGTCGACATGAAAATAATTTGTGGTAGCCTCCCGATGCGATTGCGATTGTAATTGCTCGCATATATCGTTCGCGTAAAGTCCGTTCCCGAACGCACCCATAAAACAGTTGTATTAAATTGAGAGAGATCGCCCCAATAAATTTATTCAGAAATTTAAACCACCGTCTCCCGCTGATACGTGTACACGCGTACGCTGCAGTTAATTTATACGCCCTTTCACGCGCGTTTGTACAAGTGATATATTTTTCAACGTCAAACGTCCCGCAAAAAGCGGACTCTTGTATTTTTACGCGCGGCACGCGTAACAAAAACACGCTGTGCATTCGAATTCACGATACATATTTTGAAGTGCCCTTTCGAATGAAACGTTAATACAACAGTGTGCAACTTTACCGATTTTTTTAATGATTTTAAGTACGTCACCCGGTATCGACATTCACACGTATGTGCGGGCGCATTTTATTGAAACGTATAATTAACGCGCGAACTGTGTTTTTTAACGCAGAAGTCTTTACAGCGGTTGGGAGTTGCAAGGTACTCTGATTTCAATGCACGGAAAAATCTGGACGATTTGTATTAAATTTGAAATTTCGTGCACATGTATTAATGTTTCTAAGAGTAGTGAATACTCTTTTTATGGGTTTTATTAATTTTTAAAGCCTTTATAAATATTCCGGAAACATATTACTAATACGTCCCTTGCCTACCGTTTTCGATATGCACTGCATGCGTTTATTAAAGTTCTTGGAAACATGTTTCTTTCACGTTATTTATATTTCAATTATAAATGTTGTTTCGTCATAGTTCTGATCATTTTTGTAACTGCATGATAGCAGAGTTGAAGTACGTGAATTTTGAGGTGAAGCAATTCGGAAGATCACAAATTTAGTTACCAGTCTGATATTACGAAATTTTAATAAAAATTGCATTCCACGTGCAATCAGAATGAAACATCCAATAAGAAATATAAATAAAAGATAGTGAAAGTGCTGGGAAGCACATGGAATGAAATTTGCTCAAGGCGATATCACGTTCAGATAACAGATACTTCTGTCACAGTGTTTATTTCTAAGATGAAAGGAGAGTTTGAAAATAGCCGTGAGAGGTATATTCGCGTCGTAGTTTTCGTTTGGTGTCTCCCATGGACGTCAATATAGCAACCTTTGTTGATCCGTACGTTTGAAACCCCGTGAACGTGAAACTCGGGCAGGATAGAAATTAAACCGCGTTATTGGAAAAGACGGCGCACCCTGTAGTGCTCTATTAAAAAGCACTTTAACAAATAGTTCCTGCCGTTATTAGTTATTTTATATTGCGCCTTTGGCTGAATGTGATATCTTACTATTATAATAAACAGACAGATTTTCTTTGTATGCTCCCAGAAATCTCAAAAACAACTAAAATGATTGTTATGAAATTTTCATAATAGCTTCTTTACATTTCTGAAAGTGTCATAGGCTATATTTTATCGAAAGAGATTTCGTCCGGCTACAAGATATAAGGAAAAAAAGACAATATTCTGAATTTTGTACGCAGAAAAGTCGCGGCCGAAGACGTGTCCAGGGCACGTGATAGTAGTACATAAAATATATTTGTATTATTTTTTAAACTAAATTTGTATTATAAATTGCCTTTGATATGTGCGCATGATTTGATTTTATTTCGAGCAATTGAACAGTTATTGAGCTGTAACAAGCAATTGAGTATTATATTATTTATCAGTTGTTTTCTTGAAATTAGACGTCGAAAAAATTGAATGATGCATGACATACGATTACGGGGTTATGTTATAACATCGAATTATTTTTATGTTTCAACGGAACAATGGAGAATTATTTGAAATGGTACGGAACGAAATTGCCCTTGTTTAAGTGGATGAAATAAAAATTACTGAAAATCATTTACAGCTACCTACAGAGTGTTCGCCGCAACGGTAGCCACAATTTTCCTGCTACACCCGATAGTTTAAAAAAACAATTTTCAATAAAAGCTTCTGGTTTTCAGTGGAAAATAATCGAATTGTTAAAAAAATTGACAAAGAAAAAAATCGAAATGTTGCAAAAAAGATCTTCATTTTATACTGCTGAATTTTTCCTGATGTCCCCTGCAGTGTAATAAAAAAAATTGATATGTTTTCGTTTGAAACATGTTAACCTGGTCATAAAACTTTAAAGAAATAGAGAATAATTCTGAAACGGTCACAGTGACGATTCATTGTTCACTGTTGTCAACAAGCGTTTATTGAAAACTGTTTTTCACAAACTGTTACATACACCAAAAAGATATGGCAACCGTTTCGATAGACGTCTGGGATAGTTCGTAAATATTTTATTTGTTTTATTTAGAAAACATTACATGCAATAGAAGGATAAAAGCCTAATTTTATTGTATTATATGTAATTTTAAAACCATACAGTGTGACAATGCGAAAAAATCTCTTTTGGCCGCACTAACGTTGAGTTATACTACTTAGCACACACGCCAATCTTGACTAGTTGAAGTATGCATGCTAGTAGCGGCGATACAAAAAAAATAAAAAAAGAGGTGCATTTTGGAATGAGGTAAATGTCATTATAGTTCAAATATTTCCCTTGGTTAGACTTTTCAATGTTATTTTAAGCAAAGTTATTAAACTTCTGCACACGATTCAATTTCAATAGAAAGAATACGTGATACGTTTTAAAAGCTGCTTAAAATAATTTTTAGTAACTTCAACATATTTTCGTGCACTAATTCCCTAATTGTCATCCGATAAGGAATACAGCTAAATAGATATTAATTGCAAACTTATATGTTGTATCAACGTATATGTTGAAATCTATAAAATATTTAAAAATATTTTATATCTTGTAAACTCTGCACTATTGCTGCTCGAAAATTGTTTACACGTACACAAATTTCATTTACATTTATTTATTACGGAGAGTCTCAGTATACGCTGTACGCCATTAAACAAACTAATAGAAACACAAGGAAAACAAACGTATAAGATCATGTAAAATCACACACACAAAGGTCACCTCTTTACTTGTAATTTATAATCAACCCAACCACCATATTTATAATTTTTCAGGTACTGATTAACATCTTAACTCATCTAAACAATTTCAGGAAATGGAATTGTAGTAAAGTTAAATTAAAGTAATATATAGACTGCGGATTTTTATGCAATTGAATACTCTGAAATTAGTGAACGATGCATTAGGTAATTTAGCAAAATGAAAAGTACAATTTTAAAACATTTCAAGGAGCAAATGCACTCTTGTTGAAATTTAATTTATTTAACTGCATTAGCAGAGAAAATATGGATGTCTAAAAATGTATATTTGCCTAAACCTCCTCAGACTAGTAACAAAATTAAACGACAAAGAAGCTGTTTGTAATCTGGAACTGGCCTCTATCACTTACCTCTACCATGATAGTATAAAAAATCCACGTTACATTAGTATAGAAGACTATTTCATGGCATGACGTTCGTTTATGAGGCATTATTCGATAATGGTTGTGAATAGTAAAATCCAAATAGACGTTCGCTCTTGCTTCGGTCTTTCACGTAAGTATACCGTGCAACGTACAGACCGGACCTTAAGGAGCTTACAAGCTTCGTTTTCTGTCTCCTCGGGGATGTTTGAAACATTATAGCCTACGATACGTTTCGATACGACGTTTGGTCTCCGAAGTGGTCGCCGGCGTGAAATTGCAACACCGTGCAAAGTGATATTATTGCGCGAAAAGCATTATCGGATGCATAAATGTGTCAGTCGAATCTCATAAATTTATTTCTTGCTGTACGTACATCGAATATCGTATTGCCGTCAAAGAAAATAAAATACAGGGTATCCTAGGGTTTAATGGCCAAACTTTGTCGGTATATTCTATGGGTCTAAATAAGAGAAATATGTTGTATAAACATAGGTCGTTTAAAACTTTATTAGAAAGTTGACAAAAACAAGAAATACGACGGGAACAATAAAGGACTTGCGGTCACTGCGATATACAATGTAGGAATAGATCAGCAATATTTACATTTAGTCTGTTTATACGAGCTGTGTTTAGTATCTGGGATCGTCAAAAGCAGCATAAGACTCTTAGCACTCCCAGAAGTAACTAAATACTCCATCCTCACATTTTTTTATTATATGAGGCCCTAGAAATACAATGTATTGTATTTAACAATTTTTCTCTAACTTGAACGAGTCAGAAGTTATTTTAGATGGCAGTTCTTAATGACACGCCCTGTACATCTTTAACCTGTTAGCTGTTTAGCCCTATTTTAAAAGTTTCTGCCTACGTTGTGTCGCAAAAATGAAGAGATGACGAGTATACTCGTCGAGCACAGAATATATGTAGCTGCTGTAAAATTGAATTACATTATAACGAAATGGCAGTTGGTTTTTTTAAAAAATGAATAATTTATTGCTCAAATTCATTGATTTTATTGACAAAACTTCAACATTCATTACTAAAAAAAAACAAGGAAAATCAAATACATGGAAACAATTTTTTTTTTCTTATTTCGTGCTTGTCTCAAAATATTCTAAAATGTCTGAGATTTACGAATATGTTTTAGTTTTCACTAAAATATTAATTTCAATAGCAAGTGGTAATTACTGTTTTCGCATGACGAGTATACTCGTCATAACAGAAAAAATTGCCATCTCTTCATGACGAGTATACTCGTCATACACAGCTAACAGGTTAATAAAATATACTCAGGTAATAATTTGTCTGAATAGCATACAATAAACAGCTGTGTCGGGACAAATGCGGTGGTCTGTAGCACACGGTGAACAATTTTCCGTATCGTGCAGTCGTCGTTCTCGAAGCGTTAATATTCACGGCGGCCACCGAAGATCGCGACGCAACGAAAACAAACAGAAATGCAATTAGATGCGGTCGGAAAAATACTTGCCGCGATTAAAGTAAATCCGCCGGAATCGCACGATCTGCCGCTCTTATCGTGCTAATGGAAATTAGAGAGATTATGAAAACACGCGGGCGACGCCTTAAATATGTCCTCGTGGCTGCCAACTTGGAAAATTTGTGTTGCTCGCGCTATTCTCTCGAGCTGCCTCCGTAACTACCCCGTCACTAATGCCCACACAAGCTTCACCATGTACGTGTGCACGCCTCCATGTACACGTGTATGCATATCTGACCGTCTTAAGGTACAACCTTGAAATTTATTGCCACTAAACACGACACCCCGAAAACCCGCCCCGGTGGCTGCTCGTGAAATTGTCCACATATCCCCATAATCCGGATCGCAGAGGATCTGGCCGATACAGAAACGCCTTACGACTGTACGGGATGTTAAAAATTTATTTGTTCATTTGCATAGCGCCTGACAACATGGAATGTGCAGTTAACATGTTTCCCTGCTGGTTACATAAAAATGCTTTTTCATGGCACCACTGGCCGGTTACGTAAAGCTACATCTTTCTGTACAGTTTTGTTAGATACCGTTATAATATTTTTGAGAATATCGCTTCTCTGAACTGTTCAGTAGCAAAATGCTGAGACTGAATACAGTTGCTCATTCTAATTAATTATATAACTGTCTTGCAAGTGCGAAATGTTTATACAGCGAAGTATTTGAAGTGCTTGCAATAGACGTATTTTTTTTATTTCATTTAAAGTTGACTCATTGAGCGTGTATACTTGTCTTATACAAAAATGTGATTCCGTAGTGCTTCGTAACATACATTTTTTGTAAAATTTCATACCAAAGTATTCAGTACTTTTTCTGTCATTTTAAATCGAAATATAAAAATTGTTGTGAAATGTGCTAATACGTTAACTGCTATAATGAGTACTGCTACTCTTTATCAGGCATACCAGATAATTTCATATGTAGTGTCGTTTCTGCAGTTAATCTTGAATACAAAAAAATATGTACCATTTAAATTACATGTGACAATTTTCTTCAGCCGCCTTAGCTAAAGAAGATAAAATACGTAGTACATCGTATATAATACTTACTTTTCTACCTGTCTAACATACTGGCACAGTTTGTTTAGAACAGCCACAAGAAAAGACTGTACGTGTAAGCTATATTAAAAAAAAAACAGTATGAAGTTAGTTAAATTTTTTAAATTTCGGTATAACGTTCTCGATAAAATACTGATACGAAAATAATTTCGGTTCTAAGACTCTGATTACGCCGGAAGGTGTTATCGTCGTGGTTGGTAAAGAATTGAATTGTTCCACTCGTCGCTCCACTTGCGGAGAAGGAGCACGCGATAAAATGGGAAAAAGAATTGACGATCGACCTAAATCAGCCGTGGATCAGATATTGAACTTCTCAGAGGCACCAGGCATAAGAGGAATTTATATTAGCGCCGAAGGGAAACGTGATGATCAGTGGTTCTCACTACGCTCCCATTTCGAGCAAATTCTTATAAAAATATATTGCAGGCCATGAAAACAAATTGGATCGCTCATAAACTAAAACAATCATCTTAAATGATTAAATTTTAGCAACAGTGTGAGTATTATATTTTCTTGAATATGCTCCTTCATTTTTGGGGGGAAAACGAAGATCAGTATTAGTTGCGAATCTTCCTTGAAAACAAGTGATGTAATTTATTTTTTACACCCTTCATTTGTACTGTGGAGTTTTAGAATTTTTTAATTAAGTATTATCTAAGTGGGTTATGTAGTGTTACTGAACGTTCTATGAATGTACATTGCAAAATTTGATATTATCATCTGTTATGGATCAGACGTGAGCGGACGGTACTTTAATCGAAGAGAAATAACGATTTGAAATGCAATTTGAATTCACCATTTGCAGTAGTAGTATTCGAAAACATAAAACGGAAAAAATTTGTTTAAAATACCAATATTTTAAATATTATAACTACCCACTTCATTATCCTATTATTTCAAAAATTTAAAAAAGTAACTGCTAAAACAAATTGAGTTTTGCGTTAGTTCAACACGGAATGGAGTAATAAGTATTTCTCCAAATAATTAATCATAATCGTTTAGTGGATGCACCGTTAAAAATGCAGAAAGTTTAAAAAATATAATTACAATCGATCTATTTGAATATGACATATACTTAGTAGATCCCATAGTTAGAACAAATACCAGTTTATCATAACTCAAACCATTGTCTACGTAATTCGCTATCTTAAACGAGGCTCTAACCCATTAAGTTGAATTAGAGATAGTACAATTAACTGTTATCTGTTACTAGAGCGTCCAATTAGTCGCGGTTCTATCAGGATTGGCGGCCAATAAATAAGAAAAAATAATATAAAAATAAATTGGCGTAACGGAGTACCATTCGCCATAGTATCGACAATTGAAGTAATGTAATAGATAAGTGGACACTGTCTGGGTTCCGTCCATCAGTGTCTATGGATGGAGAAATTCTGACCTCGAGAGACCAGTCTAAATTTGTCCTAGAATAGTATTCATGCTTCCTGAAAACAGAGTCAAAATAAAGGTTTCTTCCTGGTCCAACAAGTTTTAACTTGTAAGTTAGCTCTGCGAGGATAGGTCTGGTCCAGAGTGTCCGATGGTTTGAGAACCGCTGCGAGTAAAAGCATAATTTGATGTTGATATATACAGAAGGATATACGTGCATCCATGGGATCTATTGTGAATATCTTAGATAGTGCAGTCCATTTCATCGCACGCCGCTTTACCACTAAATATTGCCTGACTCGCTCCGTGGGAAACGTTTACCGGTTGTCGTTCGCATCCACAACGATTTCATTGTGCGCGTTCTGTTCATTCTACGTTCATCGGTATTTATGATGCTGTGTAATTTCGTTACATAAAGCATTCCGCATCCATCACTTCCAAGGGAGTTGTTCTGCTGTTTATAATTCAATGGGGAGGACCAGTAATTCACCAGCGGCTATCATTCATTAGCGCTAGTAATGAATTAGCCGCGAGAGTTAGAAACGCGATACGAGTTAATAAAAACTTACTATCTCTTAATGTGTTGTGTTTAGTCTGGCCTGATTAAATTCAACGGAGACTCGATAATTAAATTGAATGATAATTGCATACCAGAACTATGCAACACCGACACAAACTCTTGTTAAAATAATTATTTAACACAAATTGTTATCTCATTTGCTAGTTGTTATTTTATTTAATTGTAGATCAAAGTATTTGAATATTAATGTGTTTATCAGTCAGATTATTTAAGTATTTGTTGCATTATTTGTAATTTTATTTTTGCCGGAAAATAAAAAATATATTCTTCAATGATGTTATGAATTTCATTATAAGAACATAAAGTTCTAATAATGTTTATAGCTCACAGTGCTTATTATTACCGCAAATGTTTATATTTTAAAATGAACAGTTATTCCTTATTCTATTACATAACCAAAAAATCATTATTTGTTAAGATAAATTACTTTTAAAATAATTTATCCAAATTCATTAGGAAATGATTTGCGTGTTAACGAAGATTTTGAAATTGATTTGCATTAGCCTCCATTTACAATAAATTTCTTTGTTACTTGTATTTGGGTAATTATTTAACGATTTTACGTGCAACTGTTGTTTCGGTAGACAAGAAAAACTCAGAAAAATTCTGGAATACTTCTAATGTATGTAACTGTTACTTACATTATAAGACGAAACTATTTATTCAACAGTATGTATTACAATAAAAAGGATCAGTGAGCACATTTTCCTAAAAAATCGCAAATTGGACATTGGCTCTCTTTCTATCAAGGTACACATTTAGTCATGAAACAATTCTGTGCATCTGCTTCGATTTCTTCAAGCGCGGATTGCTGGCATGTTTTCTCATGAAAGTGAGCGAAAGAGAAAGCGAGGCAGTCGAAGTAGCTCGATGTCAGAAATTCAGATGAATTTTACTTTATACCATTAAGAAATGGGAACTCTGTAAAAATTTCAAAGTGAACTATTATTCAGTCACGAAGCAATTTTGAGCATCTGTTTCTATTTCTTTGTGCACAGATTGCTGGCGCGTTCTCCTTGTAAATGGACAAAAGAAGAAGCGAGGAAGTCGAAGAAACTCCATATCAGAAATTCAGAAGCATGTTACAGTACACCGTTAAGGAACAGAAACTCTATAACAATTTCAAAGTGAACGATTGTTTAATCACGCAGCAATTTTGAGCATCTGCTTCAGTTCCTTCGAGACCCAGCTTGCTGGCGTGTTTTTCACAAAAGCGGGCGAAAGAGGAAGCGAGGAAGTCGAAGAAGCACGATGTCAGAACGTCGGAAGAATTTTACAGAAAATGTTTCTGTTTTTCTGCATTGGAGCGACCGTAGAAGGAAGGGCGAAAAATTCGGAAGGAGGAAATCCGTGAACGGCGTCCCCGGGACGGGAAAGTTCGGCGGTTCCGCGCCTTGAGCGGGACGCGAGACCGACGAAAACAAAATCTCGAATACGAAAGTCGAAAGGTAAACTTCTTCGGGGTGGTTTGCCCGGGATCTTCGGGAAACTGTTATGTCCAGCAGCGGCAGTGAGTAAATTCAATCCGAAACGCAGCTTCATCCGTCTTCGTGGCCGCAGCCGGACGACGGAAATCGTTGAAGAATCGTTGCCCGTTTCTTATCCCTTGCGCCAATAACCAAAATATTCACGGTTGTTCCACAGGATGGCCCACGCAACTGGAGCAAATCATACCGCTTTTCTGATTGCGGTTAGAAACAAATGTTAGAGGAAAAAGGTGAATGGTTTAAAGTGGACCGCATTTTCAGAGCCATTCATTCTTTGCAAATGTAATGCATTTGCATGATGCAAGTGCATGTTACGGTTGCACCATTTTTCCTTAAATGGAAAAGTACACTTTTTTGCATACATCAAATTCTCTCGTCATTCTGCGTAAAAAAGTATTAAGTTAAAGTGGTGGAAAATAATTAGCTCGTGAGATGTTTTAAATAAATGTCTTCAATAAAGAAGATGCTGAAACACTTTATTGAATTGTAAAAATACCATTCGTAGTGATCCACTATGAGTAGACTGTGGATTTTTATGCACTTTAATATTTTGAAATTGGTGAATGCACATTTAATAATTTAGCAAAATAAAAAGTACAAATTTTAAACATTTCAAGGGGCAAATGCACTCTTGTTGAAGTTTCATTTATTTAACTGCATTAGTACAAGAAATATGGATGTCGAAGAGTTTGTATTTGCATAAACATTCGCAGACTAATGATGAGAAAAATCAGTGATGGGCATCGGGGCTGCGGCCTTCCCCCACTCTAGGTCCATTCCCCTCGTTTCAGTTCCTCCAGTTTCCTCCTCGTTCCCCCTCGGTCAATCGTCGTTTCAGATCACAGCCTATGTGGGGGGAATGGACCTGGAGTGGGGGAAGGCTGCAGCACCGGTGACCATCACTGCATTAGTTTCATGAAACTTGAAAGGATAATCTCATAAAATATTTTTTTCAAAAAAAATCGCACCTACACGCAGGCAGGAACGGTCGACCATCCGATTCATACATACTTAATACCTTTTACAAAAAATCTATATCTACAAAACAGACATGAACGTAAAAATGTCCAAGAAATGGGAATCTAGAGCAGTTTTGGAGTATTCCAACAGGAACGTAATCAATTTTTAACGTCAATGTGGAAATGGGTACCCAGTTATTGACACAAGGTTTAGTTTATTGAAACGGCGAACCACATGAAAAACAACAAACTGAGACTCGAGCAGACGACTCTTTCTGAAACTCTCCGCCTCGTTTAACTCTATCTGCAAAACACTTTTCAAATTTTAATTAAAGATCAACTCGCGCACGCTTGCAAGTTTCATAGCTGAAGATGAGTCCGACAGTTAGTGTAAGCACATCAGCGCGACTTAATATCAATCTTTTGAGATTTATTGAATTTTCTCTGAATTAAACATCCTGTTTACAATAAGGTGTCCTGGGTAAAATGAAGCTTCTGCGTTTTTACACGATACTTCATTTTTGCAGAATAAAATCATTAAAATATCAACACGTACCTACCGTGTAACGTACTTTGGAATTAAAACATTTTAGAAGTTGTTTTAATTCAATCAAATTTCTCCATAAATGAAATATTTGACGTTTTACTGTTTTTATTAGCACGGCAGCGGAAGTTTCATATAATTCCACTTGCATCACCAAATGTACGTATGAAAATGACTGAAAAATATTCTGTACCATTTTAAAAGAACATTTACGACCGGTGGAGGTAAAAATGAAATTCATTCCGCGAGACTTCGAATAATTTCGCTAAAATGAGATCGAAAATTTTCGTTTGCTAATTGCATTACAGTTCACTCGTGCTCGGTTGCAATTTGTCAGAAGTTTAAGCTTTCGGTGGACTCGCAATTTAAAAACGTTTTCTACACGAGTCGACTGTTATCACTTATGAGTGATAGAGCTCGCAGTTTAATGTAATGCAAATCCAGGCATTTCGCGGGAAAAAGCTTCGATGCGGTAGTACCATAAATCAGGGAGTCGGAAGACTTGGGAGATTCAATTTACCGACGTCGACGTAGCACGGTTTCTGCAGTTAATTAATCTTCATAATCCCATGACCGGGGCAACGTCTCAAGATATCTTTTTTCCGCCATTTTTCAGCGCACCGACGAAACAAGTATTGATTCCCTTTTCCGTGATACCCTGCGCGCCGTATGTATTTAAAATTGGATCACACGACTTTGAACAGACTCCCTGCCACCGTAGAACTGCACGCACTTAACAATTTTTTATTAACTACAGTAGGATCTCGGTTATCCGAACTGTAATTAATGGCAGAATGACTCACATTGTAACTATGTTTCGCATAGAAACGGTAATTTTTTATTAATTTAAAATAGTAATTGGACGATAAATTTCTGAATGTTAGAGGTTCTACTGTATTCCTTCATTACCATGCGATACGCAGTAATTATTTATGTGTAAGCATCGACAAACTATAGAAGAGACTTATCATCTTATGGGGCTTCTTATCACATGGTCTGAAATACTGACTTCTCGAAAAACCACTGATTTTATTGCGTCCTCTACGTTTACGAGCGGCGATCTTGGGGATCAAATACAATCCAACCACCAAAGACGGTAACGTTAGTAAATTCGTACTCGGCTCCTAAACAAGAAAAGAGATTTAACCATCGTTAAACTACAGAATAGACCTATCATCTAATGTATTTTTGTGTCACAAAAAATACGAACGTGTGACACAAAGATACATTGGATGATAGGTTTTTTCTGTAGTTCGTCGATGGTATAAGTGTGAAACAGTCTAGACAATACGTTTTTAAATTAATGATTCCTTTCTCCATAATACCTTTTAGATCGTACGAATTTAAAATTGGATTATACGAATGTGAACCATCTGACCGCGATTGTAGATATGCATGTATTGTACCTTATAATATATCTTAATTATTTGTTACAACAGAGGACATTGTTAGACATGCGTCAATTTTTATGAGATTTTTATATGGCGTGGTACTTAAAACAATATATGACTCGCATTTTTGTACGGCAAATATTTACATGGAAGGAGTGAAAACAGCCCTTAAAGTTGGGGATGAAAGACCTATTTGATTGAATATCTGGAAAACTATTGATGTAGAAAAGGAGTTTAACGTGGCAATTTTGTGTTCTTAATTGGTGAATTTAGCTGTTTAAACGGATACTCTCCCCACCCCGAAAAAAATTGGTTTAAACAATCTAGTAGGAGCTAATATGTTTTTACACATTTACCATGTAAAATAGTTATCTCATTTCATGAAAGTTTGTAAATAAAATACAGCGTTGTTTTCGAAAAGAAATTCTAGTAAAGTAACCTAATTATTCTGTATATTTAAATAAACAGTTAAAATTGTCAGACCACTTGTTGCTCCACGGCATTTTTAAAATAACATTTACTTTGATAATTTGCTCTTAATTTATTCGATCTTTCGTTTCTTGTTACCCATCCTTTCTGTTTATTAATTCGTACGTCGTTTGTCATTCCTGCTTTAATTGTACAAAAGTTATGAACTGAAAATGGAGTCGGATCGCCAGTGTGATGATGATAAACTGAAATTTTATCAAAGAATTATTTTATTTCTCATTTGCTTGCTCCTTTTCCCGTTATACTTTATTTGCATACAGAAGAATTGTACTGTATAATTAACAAATCCAGTTGAAATTATTACACCAACCTATCGTTGAAGAGTTTTTTGGTTATTCTCTTGGAACACCTGAATTATTTGGTTATGTCTTCATCATCGAACGTATGCTATGTCAGAAATTCCTATAGGTACGTCTTACTTCAGTAAATTTATCGACTTTACTCATAAAAAAAAATTTGGAACAGGATAGAAGGCATAGAATTTAGTATCTTTTTTAAATATTGTCTTTTATACTAACATATTTTGATTGATAATATCTGACATTTTAGGTTCACCAATTTTTCATTACAAGTGTATATTTTGTTAAATATAGATTTTAAAAGATACAACCGTATATCGTGCGTATTATAAATTAATGAAAACGTAATTATAATCATTTCGAATTTTACTAATAATAACGTGACGTTTGTTAAATAATCATATTAAATTTTCGTATTATAGCGTGGAGCTTAATTGGAGAAAATAATGTATTTTAGAAGAATCTTTCTTTTATTACAAATATTTCTATTGTCTCCCTGACAGAGAATATTTTTTTATTCATTAATCTCATAATGCACGGTATTGTTCCTTTAATTATACTTTATGTATATAATACTTACTACAACGATGCATATTGAAATTACAACAATATCGATTATAAATAATCATGTCAGCATGTTGCATGCATACGATTCCATTATTATTGTGCATTTTTACAGCAGCTCAATGTAAATTAGGTTACTAAGCGTTTATTTATTTTGAAACTTTACATTTCCCAGTTATTGACGATTCCATATTTTTCGATTACGGAATGTAGAGAGGTTTATTGAAAAATCAATATATTTACAAAAGAAATATAAATGGCTTTGCGTGTAAAACGGATTGTACGTTTCACATTTGTAACCATACGCGACAAATTTTATCGCTTTATCCAATTCACGCACTGTTTCATAGGATCCGATAATCCGAACATTCACAGACGCATAAAAATTGAAATCGCCATTCAACAAAATAGTTTCATTACGTGTACAATATTCAGTCTTCTCAAAATACGCGGGTATCTTTCATTAAATTAACAGAACTGCTCCGGACGTCAGCTAAATTATTCAATTAATTAACATAAATGCAAATTTAAATGGAAATTATAAATCCATGCAACTTCCAACTCAATTCTCAAATTATACAGATCGGTTGCGTTTTAATTAAATTGTAGATGACACTGATAGCTTGTCGCTTCTAACTACAGGATGTTGCCGAATTATAGATAGAAACTTTTGCTGGTAGAACGCATTGAAAGATACAAGAAAGTTTTAGTTAACACATGATCGAAAATTCATTATTTCCGAAATACTGAATTTTCTTTTGTAGGAATAAGTTAGTAAATAGAAAACAACTATAGAACTTTCAATAAAAGAACAAGGTTTCATAATGAACGAATGAGATGTAATCGACCCTGAAAGTCATCAGTAGATTGCGGATGTTTGTGCAATTTAGTATATCTAAATTGGTGCATGACTGACATTTAATACAAGCTACATTTATCATTAGTAACACTGTACACTCCATTCTACATCGCTATATATTTTATATTCTAAAATAAAATTATTATCCTTACGGAAAACATGATTACAATGTGGGTCATTTTGTCGCTCCTTGCAGTTCGAATAATCGAGGTCCTACTGTAATTATAAATGTGTGTAAGCATTTGTCCAGAACTGTTTATGCGTTCGTCATCCTCAAAGGGTTAATTATACTCAAATATTACTCGATACCTAACTCTTGAGCGACAGTGCACATTTGCCAAGACTTTTCTGTCTCCTTCAATGAGCTTTACCAGCCTACACAAAGTGTACCTATAATTCAGAATGTACAGTATATCGTGTTGCATAGTACACGGAACAAAATCACCGTTTCCGCTCAATTATTCACCCTTTGTAATCCCCTAGGGTTGCAGGAGTATTATGTAATAAAGCGTTACAGTGTTGCAAAACTTAGCCTCACAATTCGAGCAGTGTCATGCTACTTGTAATTCAAGAGGCAATACCAGATTTCACATTGATTAATTCTAGGGAGTAAATTCCCACAAAGCCTGCCATTACGCCTAATAGGCTGCAAATACACGCAGATGCGTGTGGGGCATGGTGGATCATACATATGCGCAACGTTCCCTCCTTCCTTCGCTTCCGGTTTCGGTTTCGGTTATCTTAACACCGTAGACACTTAACCTTCCTGTATCCACTCACTGTCAATTAATACAGAGTGAGTCACTGGTGACTAACGCCAGAAATAACTTTAGATTCGTTGGTATTATTAGGTCTGCAACTAAATTCACGACCTTCGAAACATTTTACATAAAAATGTGAATTAAAATCTTTCAATTAATCATTTTTTATTGAAGTACTGTCCATCCAAGTCGATGATCTTTTACTATAGTTTTGGTAATTTTTCTATTCCATAGCAATCGTATGAAGCAAATTTTAAAGCGAAGAGTCTCGAAAGATCGTAAATTTGATTGCCAATCCGATAGAATAGATGGGTATGATGAATATCGGTGTGTTTGAAACAGTTCATATGATAGAAAGAAATTTTTGTTTATAAATCTTATATTTTAGAAAAAATCTAGGTGACCATTAATTTTTTTAATGATGTCATATGTTTATTTTACTACAGTATGATAGTGTGTGAAAAATAAATTTAAGGGAATGTCACACTGTGTCCTTGTGATGACTTTAATTCTTATTATATGGAGTAACTGTTAATTGAGTAATAGTTTTTCTTATTTTTCTTGTCACCAGTGATACAGCCTTGTGTGCCTGAGCTGTCAAATTCAGAACCAAAAGAATGTGTCATTGATATGATTTTTCATTCATATAATAATCACACTGTAGTAAAAGAAATGTATGGTATCATTTAAAAATTCAAGATCAGCTGGAAAATACAAGATTTGTAACCAAAAATTTCTTTACAATGTATGGTCAATGTTTGTGAATAATGGAAACAAATTACGTACATGAGATTGTATGACTAGTGAGTATCTTGAACTCCTTTTTATACAACAATTGTAAGTCTACGGACAATTGTCCCAATGGCCGGCAGAATTGTTGAATTATTTACATTAAAACTACAAATAAATTTTTCAGAAATGTGATCAGAAAGTTATAAATAATACCTTAAGTATATATTTGTGTATTTTTAAAATCTATAATCTATCTAACCACCATATTATACACTTGCAATACCTTATGCCTATTGACAATGATTATGAACACGTTCCGTGCCACAGTAGAAAATGCATAACTAGTCAGACACGAGAAAATAGTTTTCATGAAAGATAATAATAAAAATACAAAGACTATACATTATATTATACTGTACTTTTTATTTTGTGCTATCATTGTGACGTTCGTTTTAATTGAAATGTAAAGAATATTAGCATTTGTTTAAAACAATCGAATACTATAATGACATAACAGCATCGAAAGAAACCAAAATGATATTAACTTGTCCAAATAAAATAATTCATAATGTTTCCATTATTGCAACATACTTGAAAAATATTTAAATTCACCTATAACATTCTTTATAGAAGGATCATATATTCAAAAATAGTGGTCTCCATTATCCTTTTGAGTGCTATGGACGCACCCATGCGTCCTTTAAAAGTCATTAGCATGGATTAGGTACGCATAAATGCGCCTTATAAATTTCTCTAGCTCACACTTCCACTGCTACCAAAGATCATCACCCTTTCTGTAAAATACACTGCCCTACCGTTGCTATCCGGACACTATCACACGCTATGCAAAGTAGACATTACGTATACCATACTGTTCGAGTTGTGACGAAGTGGTTTGAGGACATGGGTGTCGAAAAGTTTGATTGGCCAGCCCAGAGCCCCGATCTCAAACCTATTGAACGTCTTTGGGATGAACTGAAGCGTAGCTTACGTGCACATGAAGACCGCCCAAGGAACAAAGCTGAACCTGTGGCTGTGTTAAAAGCTGAGCAGAGGAACATTTATCAAAAATTGTTGGAGAGTCTGCCATAAAGAGCAAGTATCATCATACAAGCCAAAGATTTCAACATAAAACCTTAGGCACTTAATAAAACATGTGTTCTGTGCAAAACCTTGGTGCCGGGATATTAATGGTAGGGCAGTGATCAATTACGCAACTTTAATATGGATCCGTGTCAGATACGACCAATGCACGTTTCGTTTATAGTTTTGTAGTTAATTAAATAAACCGACATTTTTATAGTGTAAAGTCTGTGTCAATTTGTCTTAACAGTTTCGTCTAAAACTACCCTGTTTACATATTGCTCATTTGCTGCAACAATGACGTAACACAAAGAGATCGATTTTAGGGAAATCGAGTTTCAATATTTCAAATCACTGCAATTCTGTGGGAACATCCGCCTTCAAAAACTTTCCTCTCGTTGTGAGTTTTGGAAGCTCAGTTATATCGCTCTACCAGTATAAACTACAAACAAAAACAGTTATTCCTATACCAATAACTCAAAAATGGAAAATTTTTAGATGTGTCGCTGTTGCTGCAAATGAGTGATATGAGCCGCTCAGAAGCCAAACTGATGAACTCCACTTTGAGTAAATTTTTCAATTTCATTACCCAAGTGCAATGTTTGTAACGTCATCACTTTTCTCTAGTGTTCATTTTATACAGTTGATCAGTTTGCCTCTGAGCTGCTTATATATTTATGGTAACACGTAGGGCATTCTAAACAGCATTTAGTAGTTAACCTTTTGATCTAATTTTTTTTAATTTTCTTTTCAGTAACTTCCCATTATTTTAAGTGTTTTATTTGAAATGTACTTCAAAGAACAGTTGGTTGGTAGGAACCAATTAGGTACAAACAATTGTGTAAGTACCTGAACACTTCTAGGAATTTTTTTTGTTTCAAAAAAAGGGTCATATACACCTGGCACTCTTTTTACACGGTACTTCTTTTACACGACTCACTTTTACACGTTTTTTTTACACAGTTTATTCACTTTTACACGGTATATTTCGAGCGATGAAAGTGATTTTTTTCCAGTAACAAAAAAACGTATTTGTTGTAATACAATAGAGAATGACGATGAATAAAATGTCGATTTTTGAAAAAAATATTTTTTGCATTCTCCTTAACACATTACCTTTTCTTTCATGTGTTTATTGAATTAAATGTTGTTATTAAATACAGTTCTATATTTTAAATTGCTTTAGTTTAATACAAGTTTTATACTTTGTTGCAAATCAATTGTTTCACGACTTTTTTTACGCGATACGCATCCACCGTTTAAAAAGAGTCCCAGGTGTACATGCAATATTGCTTATCTACGTAAAAAAGAAATATCGCGAAATGTAATACATATTTGAACTGGCAATAAAATCGATATCGATGCACACTCGACAAAGGAGTTCGAACGGTTAAAGAATAGATAATCCTCGGGAATATGAACTGTTCCCTCAGTAATGTTAATTTGATAAGTATTCTAATACTTATGGACGACAGTGTATAGTTGTAAGTAGCGGAGTATCGGGGTGAAAACGTCACGAATCGATTCGGGTGAGCAAATTTTCCCGAGCATTGGGTCGAATAGGGTGTAAGTAAACGCAGCCGCGCACAGAGCGAGGCGGATCATACATATGCACCGTCCTCGTGTGTATCCTTCTCTTCGATTCCAGTTAACTTGGATCACGAGCACGGCATCCCGATGTTACCGGTCACGGTTCCCGAGGGTTCGTCCTGCAATTTAAATGGCTGCGACACGCAGCAAATGTCTCCGGGGGTCGAGCAACAACAGCGGCTTTCCCGCAGCCTGGCCTCGGTCGGCTCCACCGTTTGCCGAATATGTCACACGAATACGTCCAAGGAACACCTTATTTCGCCTTGTAGGTAAATGTATCATCGACCAATCCAACGGTTACCCATCTTCCCGAGCTTCAGCCCCGTGGCGAGCCATCGCCACGACCTCCTTTCGGCTCGTTCAGCCGGCTTCTCGTTTTCGCAAATACTCCAGCTCCTTTTCTTTTCCTTCGTTAGCTGGCCATTTGTTTCGCGAAACGTCGCTGGAGAATCTCGAGACCGAGAACACGGCCTACGACCTTCCACCGCTAAAGCACAACTTTTCTCGTGGATTAAAACGGGATAGGGTTCGTGATGGGAACGTGGAACTTTCACAGTTTTTGCACGTTTATGGTTGGGGGCATTATGAGATCGTAAGCAGGAATTGGGTGTTTTGAAGGGGGTCCTGTAAGAGGATAGCGATCGGTGCGTCAACAATTGAATCGGTGAGTCGAAGAACAGTACAAATGCAAAAACCACATTTTGAGATATTTGAAGAAATAGCTTTAGTTTTCGTGTATATTCAACGCCATTGATTTTATAGTGCTATTCGGATTTAAACACAATTATGCTAACCTGGATGAACGTTCGTATGTGCCTAACTGTGGTTAAACTTTTTTCATAAATTTTCAATAATTGAAATAACACCATTGGACTTGTACTGTTTTTCAGCTCAAGCCACTCTTTCGTCAGCGAATTTAAAACATAACACAGTAGTAGAAAACTATTTATGAACTGGCTTTAAACATAACTGAAGTAGGAATTATATAATGTAAAGTGATTATTAAAGTAAATGTTGGTTTCTTTAAATTCTAAAGGGAATCTAGTTTTATCTTGAATTCTTCTTTATTTTCGTGACAATGTTAATACTATAATTTGTTATAGAATTATAGAAATAGTGTAAAGAGACACTCCTTTTATTATTGAACTGCTTATTAGAAATATATACTAGTCATTGAATTGAGATTTTTCTGAATTAGGTCAGAGACTGAACGACCAAAACTTTGTATTTTTAGGCGTTTCTAATGATGTGTACGCAGTCTGTATTTTTTACTGGCTTAATTGCATTCGTGAATTCAAACTCATTAGGCGCATCTATCTTAATTTAAGCGTTCATTTGAAGTTAAACTGACGTTTAGAGGCTGGCTAACGATTCCCCAACTGGCTGGATTTAAACGTAAGCTCAGCTTCGAGCGCCTAACAAACATAATTTGCCGAAATTCGAAAACACGTATAATCGATTCGCCGAATATCGAGGTTCCAATTTCAGTGCAATTCAACAACCTCGTATTTTCATATCAAATTTTGAGCTCCCATGATTCATTCGTAAAATTAATTACGGTGCACTACAATCAATATGCAGTCACTAATATTAATAAGGCATGCATCATGAAAGAATTCGAATTACATACATCAGCGGAAAAATTGAAAAGATATTATTATTAAATTATATGAAAATGATTTCGTAACCATAATAATATAAATATCACGCATTCGACATATTACCGTATAAACATATGTTTTTGTATTGAGGTAACCGTACTTGATTGTAAATTTCGAAAACACATGTAAATACGTGCTTTGTACTCCAATTTTTATAGGTACATTCTGAATATGCATTCACGGTGTAAAAAATATATCGTGTTATATCTAAAACACACATTCTCCTTCTATTTTTTAATTAGTCAATCGCCTGTTTACACAAATTGTTTACACAAAATATATATCTGTTTGAATTTGTGTATGTAGAATTTCATTTTCTGTTAGAGCTCAAATTAGTGTCCGTTTGGCCAAGGATACTCTGCACACTAATTTCCATTAATTCGGCTGCTGAATGTCGGATAGGGCAGATGACGTACACTCCGATGTCAAAGCAATCGTCCCTCGCACGGATAAGTCTTTTCAAAATTATAATCTGAAATTTATCGTACGAAAACGCAAACGTGCAAATTTGTCGATAAATGTGTACAGTTTGCGAACACGTATTTTCACCGTAACACAATTGTCACATCAAACAAGCATGATCAATACGTTAAGCGCATATATTGAATCACGGTATTAAGCTTTGTTATTCACATCAATATACAATCTAAATTTTGATTGACGCATCCATAGCACTACAGTCCAAAGGTGTAATAAAACATGGCGGTACGTACTTTGATAAGAAGTGCTTATAACACTTTCAGCCGGTAAAATAGATGTATGCATGCTTTCATAGGTTCTTCCAACAGTTTTAAATTATTTGCTTGCCTTGTACTGTTTTCTTACGTATGTCTGTAAAGTTTTGTCTTTCTCATTACTATACATTTCTTTTACTTCAGGTGTGTTGCAATACGTTTGCACAAAAGACTGAATTGAAGCTATAGGTTGGTCGATGAAAGAATCGAGATGAATAGTGGGGGTTTCCCAAGAACTGAAACCCCCTCTTTGTCTACCATAAATGCTGTGAATGATTGAGGAGACTTAGAAATGTTTTCTGATTATTTTTATTTATTTTCGTTCTTCCTATCTTCGTTATTCTTACTGTTATTCTAGTACACTCAGAGATTCGATTCGATTGTTAAGATGTAATTAGCTGCAAATGGTTTACCTCCTTCCTGTAAAGCTTTATTTCAAATAAAATTACCTGTCTGCATTTCTTGAAAAAGTATAGTCTGATTTTTCTATCTGAAATGGGACTTATAATATTGTGAATTGTTAGTTTAATTTCTTTCATTTTCTCAGATTGTTTGATAAATACAATAAATCGTTTGTACCAACCTAATAATTATATAGAACAAACATTACCAAAATATTAAGAAATATACTGAACCTTAAGCACAAAACTGATTTAAGGAGAGGCAATTGATTTAGGCGAATCGATGAGCAAACTCTTTAAGGTTGAAAGTTTCTTATTTTACAATTCAGTCTGCCTTGAATTTGCAATTTCCGTCCACCATGCCAAACCTGATCTGCACCTTGGTCAAGCTTCGATAGCTTGGAGAACTCTGAACCTAAAGGTGGTTGCCCACTTAAGGTCACTAATCGCATGCACCGAATTGGGGGATTATGATACGCCAATCGCTATTGAGTGTTAGACCATAGAAGCACATGTGGTCTGCAGAAACTTAATGAATTGGTTGACAATACATCGACTAAATTGCGTATTTCGCCCACTGAATCAAGCAAGCTTGCCTTGTGTTTCTGGCTCACAGATGTTTTTCAAAAACATGTAATTCCAGTGATCCTGACAGCAATGGAAGCTATAAATTCCAAAACAGCACATATCCACTATTTGATAGTATACGATTTATTGGTATTAGTGTTACCAGCTCACTCAGATCTATCCAATGACATTTAAAACGACATGAACATTTAAGTATAAACAATATTCACAAGAAAAATTAAAAAGTTTAATGGAGAATTAAAAAAAGGTAAAAAGACTGTTTTTCTCAAAATGTTGATTGTAAACAAGTAACATTTTGAAATTCATGCCTTCAATTTTCAATCGAATTACGAGGTCACTATGGGGGTTGTTGAGTCCCACGTTGTTCAGAGACTCGAATATGCGGCAAATAAAATTTATTTGTTATCAACACTGATAATTCACACGCTTCGATATGTAACAGCTACTGTATCGAGGAGTACAGGTTCCATTAAGTAGGATTTCCAGGAAACAAATTAACAAATACATAAACGAGCAAAGAATTCAGCAGCGAGTCGAGTCCACAATCAAACACAAATCAATACCGAATCAATCATGTCTACGCGCAGCATTCCTTAAGAATCAGGTTCTTTATTTAAAAATTGTGTACAGTAGATTGTCTTTTTGTAGATGTGGCGTACAAGCTCTTGTATTACATACTGTATTATGTGAAATAGTGGACAGTGCCTTAAAATGTCCAATGAGGAGCTTTTCTAAAATTCCTGCATGCCCTCAGGAGATGGTAGGGCGAGGGAACATGCAAACCGTAGGGTACTGCAGTGCCCCAGAGCCTTGCAAACTGGCTGAGTGTTCCAACTGGGGTGCAAATGGTGCATTGAACGTCAATTACTATTGAGAAACTGAAGAAGTCCGAGTCCTCGACACTCTGTATCGGAATTTTGAAATAGTGTCTCGTACATTACTCAAGTTGATGGAGTCCAGACATGACGCGAGGAAATGTTAACCCTTTGCACTTCAAGCAATTAGGCTACACGTTGGTAGTCAACTCCAAGGAGTTTTTTCTTAGACTTCTGAATTACACAGAATGACAATGAAAAAATCTTGACAATTCGTTAGATTATACGACTTTTTTCAAACTGTAAAGTTTATATACTACGAACTAGGGTAAGAGTAGAATAAATATAGAAAAGTATGAACACTCGATGATATTGATGAACGAACGCATATAAACACTTTTATCTATAAATGATAAAATGTGGGCAGTAACACTGGCTGTTGGAGTAGAACGCCACTAATTGTAAGTGCCTGAGCAGTACAGCTGGCCTTAGGAGTGCAAAGGGTTAAAAAAAATCTTAAAAATAGTAAGAAGCCACGTCGGCGTCATGAATTCGATCTCTGTCAGCGGTCTTATCAGACTTTTACAATTTTAATCCCGACTGGGTGCCTTCTCAAAGCTAGAGAAGACACCCGAAGCAGTTTCGATGCACGAATAAAAATGTTAGGTATAGACTGAGTCCTCTGTCTACATTTGCTTTGCCCATTCTCTCCATCGCAGCCACTTCCTCTTCCTGCCTGCCTATTCACCTCTTACCTATCATTTGCTTCCCTCCCCCGATATTCCTTCTTTTTCCTATTTTCCTATTCCTTTTCCAGCCTTTCCGTCCGTGTCCCCTTGACGAGAAACTGAATTCACGCGGTTCTCGAGAGAATTCTCGCGACGCGGTACGCGTATCACGTGACCCATTTCTTTTTGCGATTTCTACGGTTTCGTTGCGTCAACCGTGAAATTCTGATCTATAGGCAGCATAGACCATAGCCACATCAGAACGACGTGCGTTCAATAAAATGCGAAGTGGTTGTTTGTTCGAGAAATACTACGAGAAATACTGCACGCAGACGTTGGCGTTCTGTTACTCAAACCCCTTGCCGTAGGAATTTTATAATAAATGAGTCGTGTTAAAGTTTATTGTTCAAATCCTCAAGTCCATGTTACAATGGTACCCGCCGGTATACGTTACGTACAATTTGCTTTTGACAATGTTTTGAACGTCAATGGAACTTTGATGCGGAGTTGTTTACAATTCAAATCTGTGTGAGGTTGGTGTCCGTAACACATGAATCACAATTCATGTCACGAGTGAGAGTTATTATTCTAAGCCAAGGGGTTAAAACCCTTTGAGTGAGGAATACATGAAAGTTAATAATTTTGTGTGGATGGATTCCTGCTGTCATACTGCATACTATATTGCGTTTCAGACTTTTAAATATCGCTGTTGGCGTTCTATGAATATTTATTTGGAAAAGCGATGTATTTATAACGATTAAAAATGTGACACGGGAAATCCAGAATATATTTCCGACGATTTTCAAACCTGCAAGCTTTATAAATATATTTCTTTCCAGCTGCACGGATCGAATGGTATCGAAAATTTGCAATATTTACAAAACCGACGTCAGAGGATTAAATTTATTATCCGACAAATGTAAATGTTGCTGCATTGTAATTAATGTATTATCGAGCCCTTATTCAGGCTATCAATAATTTCAAGTAGTGAAAAGTAGCTGCACTAAGTGATTAAATAAATAATGGGACTATTTTTAAGTTACCCTCTTGAGGGACGTGTTTATTCAAGTTGGACTGAACTATATTTATTTAATACGAATTTGTAACTACAATTAAACAAAAAATAGAAAAACTCAAATATCTTTGAGAAAAATAGTGTACACACATGTGGCTATTAAAGTATACGCTGTATTTATGTCAACAGTATTTTAATTAAAAAGAAATAAATACATACACTAGTGGATATGTGTATGTGTTCCGAAATTTTTGTTATACATTTATATGAATCGTTAATTTCTATACCTTTTTATAATATAGTTCCTTATTCAAGGGGTAAATCTTAAGGGGTAGTATTTTGACATTCTTCTGTTCTTATGTTAGGCTGCTCCGCCATTATGCTTATTCTTATTCGTTTCTTTTACACGGTTCAATATGATGTATTCCAAACCATCGTGCATGTGATAACTGTATCTTAATCTAACCATTTTGAAACTATAAATTAAATAAACTCATTCCAACAGTCACATAAGACGAAGAAACACAGACCTTCGTATTGAAGTATAAACACTTAATAAGAAACATGACAGAAAATATCATACTTCCTATTTTTCACAAGAAATGAAATAAAAAATAAGCTAAACATTTAAACGATCTAAATATAACATACATTGTTACTTAAACAATATAAACTGCAATTAAATTACAGTACAAATAACATAAAACATTTCAGTTGAATAATTATTTAACCCTCAACTGATATAGTGTTTTTTTTGTCACGTAAGTGGTATGGCGCGGGTCAAACTGACCCGAAGCTTCATCCCTTTTGTCTGTCATAGCGAAATAGAAATAAAAAACCACAATATGTTTTACCAAATGTTTGTAATACATGGGCTACAATAAAAGTATTTTTACATCCAAAAATGAACTCTGTCATTGCATAAAAAAATTTTTAAAAATGTCTGACAGGAAAATATTTCTACCAGCGATCTAATCCGCACCGTACCAGTTCAGGGTTAAATAATACCCAACCTTGTTGTGGTAACGGTTGCATAATTAAAATTTAGTCTGTAAAACGTTAAACAATTGACAAAACACTTAAAATACGAATTTACCAGCGAAAACCAGCGTTCCAAAGAGCGCAAAAAGCAGACGGTGTTGCAAAATCAAGTGTCTGTAACAAGTAGCCCACAAACAAGGTTACATTTTTCTTTTCGGTGTTGTTATGACTCTGGACAAGCATCGAGAAGTACATTCAACTTAAATTTGAACAGCGTGCTCGTATTTTCGATGAGCGCATACTGATGGAGTTGTTGGGAAAACAGCAGTCGGCTGACGCTTTGAATGCGATCGAATCGAACGTCTAACAAATAGTATGACATGATGGTCGAGGATACTTTGATCTCCGATGAGTAGACGAGTGTCAACTTCATGTATCGAATTTCAAAAAGCCGATCTGTCTAATCAATAAAAGAGATATTTCTCGCAAACATAAGCTGTGTTATGATACCTAGTCGGTGGATGTTTATACGATTTATCATATTCAGGAATTTAAAATATACAGAAACAATGTGGTCAAAAGTTGGAGACCAGGCTACATTTCGGAATTATAACTAACATTATAAATAGGATATACAAGGTATATTTATATGTTTTTATATGCAGTGATATGCAGATTATCGAGAAACAGGATACCTAAAAGTATCTCTGTTAGGATTGAAGATAGAATCCAGTGGTTTAAGGACTTAGAGAACGTTTAAATGTCTGTCATACTGCTGAAGAGACATGGTCCGTATTTTGAACATTTAATTTCATTCAAATAAACTAATTACACATTTTAAAGTTTTCATTGCTCGATCTTTAATTTCTGTAGTATCATATGTCGTTGAACTCGTATCGATATCAGCTATTCCGCAATTGAGTTAAAAATGTATGGTGCCATTTAAAAAACCATGGATGGTCTTTGAATAACGTTAACGGTGATACGTTAATCAGATCTGTTGTGTCGCCATATTTGCCCACTTGAACAGTACAATTCTTCTCTTCGGCATTTTCTCATATCTTCAATGCTGACGGAGACATTTAGGTGTCCTGTTCCTCGTGACTCACCTTGTATAAAGGGTGGGTTGGAAATCGCAGTACAACCGGAAAGGGGGTGATTCTACGTGCAAAAATAAGTAAAAAATTTTGAAAATTCGTCAGATACGCGTACACCATAAGATAGTAATTTCCATCAAGAATTATATTGAACAAACTTCCAAAGGAGCAAGCTTAATAAACAGTTAATTCAAACATTATTCACATGACCTCTCTTGACAGAAACGAAAGTTTCGCGACTACATGGTGCGCCCTCTTAATTTCGATATATTATTTTAGAGGTATTTTCAAATGATGTATTCAGTAAACATTTTATTATTTTAAGTAACAGCGTGAAATACGAGCTTAATAAACAATTAATTCAAACATTATTCATGTGACATCTCTTGACAAAAATGAAAGTTCCACGACTACGTGGTACACCCTCTTTTTCTCAATCTTTTCGCGGGTTCTTCATTCGCGTTGCTGAAAGGACTAAAAGCGTTGAATAATAGGAGCACAAAGTTCTTTAAACATACCACATTCCTGCCAACTACATGCGAAGTTCGCAAGAAATATGGAACTGCGGAAGCGCATAAGTAATGAAACGAACATTTAAAATCCTCTGTACGCCATATAGAGCTGCGAACAGACCCAGAATTCTAGAACGTCGGCTCAGTTTTAACATACTCTCACGTAGAAACCATATTTTTTTAGAGTGATACAAATGTAAAAAAATATTGAATTTTAAACATGTATATTTGCATAAACATCCGCAGTCTAACGATTGTTTATATCCCGTGTTCGGTGTTTATTGTTTATCGATTAACACATTGATAGCTGCCGACGTAATTCTACGTCATTTTATAATCTGCAGCTGGTTACCGCCGACGTAATTCTACGTCATTTTATAGCTGAATACCGCTGGCGTAGCCTAACGTCATTTTATATTTACAGCGAGTTACAGTGAGCCCCATAAGTATTCCTACCCTCGCTGTCTATAAAAGAAATTTGTTCAAACTAAGTGATGCGGCTGAGGTTTTCCAATAAATCTTTCACTATAATTTCACACAAGTATAAAGTTTGTTCCGTCCAAATTTTAGCAAAATTTGGCAATTGATAACGAAAATATTTCGATTATAGGATTATAAACTTCTTTTATACACACTAAGGGTACGGATACTTACGGGACTGACTGTATGTGCATTTTATTATTTCTTTCTGTTTTAAACAACACGCGGTTACAAGCATGATATTATAAAACATTTCTTAGTTTCACTCTCACTTTAATGCCGGAATCTTACGGCATTCGGCTATCAATGTTTGGAAATTGCACGCGGCGTCCGGCTAAGGCTCTCGCGTCAGAACCGCCGGCAGCGAAAGCGTTAATAAAGAAAATCCCGCAACAGGGAGTTAATGTTACACCCTGTATAAGCCAGGCCCAATGGAGGCGTTCAAATTGTACATCAAGGAAACGCGCCCGCTTCGTTTATACATCGAGCAATATGCATCTCGCATGATGAAGTCTAACATTTAATGAGTCTAGCTCGCGCGTATAAATTATGCAGCCGTCAGTCTATTCCGCTTATTCAACGCTTTCCGGTGGCGTCTTCCGCTGAAAGCTCCGTTTCGGCCGCCTAAACTGCGCAAACACGTGGCACGAAAAGTTGAATAAGATGCGTTTCAGGAACTGCGAAATGGTCCTCTCACGTACGAACATAATTTTATCACTCGCCGCGAGAGTTATTGTGTTACAAGGAGGCCGCCTTATGAGAAAGCCGAGACGGCTGAAACGTGCGAACGAATGAATAATTTCGAAAACGTGTCTGAACGGAGGGAGCAGTTGCTCGAAAAACTATGAAGAGAGCATAAACGAAAGGCCCGAGACGTGCGAAGGAAAGTCGACTGTGAATCTACTGACTGCTCTCGTTATTTTTCTACTTATTGAAGTTTCCTCCTTTTTATAAACGTTTCTGCGAACTGCAAGGATTCTGCACACCCTGCTCAAGGAAATGACATCGAATTTTATGAATAGGTACTATGAAAATGCACTTACAGGTGTTCCTGCAATATAAATCAATCTAAGAGCCTCGAAAATAAGTATGACAAAAATTATTGCCTCTGAACTAACAAAAGAATACTAAATGAAAGGATTGAGGCCATGAATTCCAAAATGATACAACCCGCTAAACAATATTTGGAGGAAAACAGTTTTTTTCGTATATCTTCATTAATTTTTTTTTGTTTAAGCATTTGATACCTCCGGTTAAAGTCACTTCAGCTGTACATAGATATATTCAATATACAAGGGTGTCCCAGCTTATCTGTTACAAGCCCATATTTCCTAACTTATTGGAGATTGAAAAAATGATTTACGTGGAAATTGTATGGTATGAAGGACACATCTGCTGGCGGAGGCGAATTTTTTTTACATTATTATTTTAAGAGATATGAAGGTCAAGTTCGTTTTTTTCAATGGAATTACGTATTTTTGTTCAGATCATTTGATAATGCTTTTCAAGACGAGTTGACTACCCTTTAATGTTTGTTGTAGCGTCACAGCGTCGACGGGTATGTTTCGCGACGATAGAATGACGCTGACTTCGAACTGGGTTGTAAGTCCAGTGAAGCCTTTCGAAAATGCGAATAGAGTGGACTGTATAGGTTGAATGTATCTACACAACGTGTCGAGAAAGAATGTATTACTGATACCAGTATTCCAAATACAAATGTATCGTTGTGTAGTGCGAAAGTGTAATGAGAATGTTCCAACGTGTAATAGCAACGAACGAATATGCTCTCTCGTGTAATAGTAATGTACGAATCTCCCCTATGGTTTCAGGTATGCTTAATTTATACTGTTTTTGGTTGCTGGTATGCGACCAATCAGCGTGCGGGAAATTGGGCAGCGTCGAAGCGCTGCTTTGTGGGTTTTTCCCACCTTGGCCCTTCGACCTGGCTCGGGCGCTGCAGGTAGGCGCGTACGCTGGTATGCGGACAAAATTGCACACGGTATTAAAAAATGAATGTTCAGATTTTACAGTAAAGACGCAACAATGTTTACACTCGATTTTAACTGGGTTTCGAGATGTATACATTAAATTCTTAAGGTACAATTTTTTAAAGAAGAGTAAACACATGAATAAGCAACAATATTTGACAAAGCGATTAACATTTCTACACTTAACACTTTGAATATGGGGTACTAGGAGACGAGACGAACGCTGCGTGCGGTCGAGCTCCAGTAGTATATAGTAAGGCATTGCGTTGAACGCCTATGGGCGTTGGCAGTACACGGCTTTGTGAAGCGCCGTTAGCAGTCAAAGGGTTAACGATAACTGAATTTTATATTTTTGCAATTGGGTAATTCGCTTTGGTCACTGTAAATTATAAATATTATACTGGCGAACAATGTGATTGACACTTTGAATTTCATTTTTACTATTTACATTTTGGATCATTAACAACTCCTATACGAGCAAGTGATGCAGCTAGATTGTAATGAGTTTTTTTATAAGATTTATGTTATTTATTTTTTCATAGTATGTGTCATAAATATGTATTCTCTGTTTTCAGGTGTAAAGGAACGTTGGCTTACGTGCATTTGGCATGTCTGGAGAGATGGCTGAATCAATCGTGTCGTTCGTATTGTGAATTGTGTCGTTATCACTTCAATGTTGTCGAAACACCTCGTTATCGATGGTAAGGATGATAAATAACCACAAAATGGTTAAATTTATTCCGTGTGTACATGTAGTTTAACACGTTGTCCGCCGAGGGGGTCACCGATGACCGACACATCTAGTTTCATTTAATTAAATAATTATTAATTTTAATACAATTTTGAACAGAAATAATCTTGCAATAAGAATATAAATTCAAGGCTGTGCAATTGAATAATTATATAATTATTTCTTTTGTTATTTGTTACTGAAATGAGATATTACAGTGCGTCTGGGCAAGTATGGGAGTTTCCACTACGGCAGTCAACGTGTTAATTATCAAAATTTGACGTTGCACCCAATAATAAAATCTAATTATAACTTATTTTTCTACATATCTCTAAACAACCATCATTCTCTGTTCTCCATACTCGAATGCAAAAGAAAATTAAGTTTGTGATAAAATTACGAATATTCATCAGATCATGTTTTTTTTTCAATTTTAAATATAGTTGCAGTGTACGTTACTGTTTCATGAAAAACCGAATCGATTTTAAATATTTGTATCGCATTAAATATCGACGCATGAAATTCAATTTGTTTTCGACTTGCATAGTGATCAGTTTTATGGGAACCTTCAGGGTAGAATCGTGGAGAATATGGATTAGACATCCGAGGAACCGTAGGAACATACAATCAGATTTGCTTATCTTCACATTGCTTTCCGTGGTTACGGTGGGCTTGGTAACAGTATGTCTCTTAGGTAAGTCAACTTGCAACTTTGGCAAATCAACTACTTACAGAAGCGTATTGGACGGAGTTCAGATCAAAATGTATTTTACATAGATATGCAGAGAGTCTTAGACGTGTGGTATTAGAGCAAAAATAATAATAATGATAAGGAGAATGCTTTTGACTCAGTCAGCCAGCACGTACTCTATAATATCAGAAGCATTGGGTCGCCAACTAAATTCATAACCTTCGAAATATTTTACACAAAAATGTTTATTAGAATCTTTCAACTAGTAACTTTTGAGTAAAGTACTTTCCATCCGAAGCTTTAAATACAAGAGCGCCCATGTCTGTACCACTTCGATTGGTCGTGACTCTCAGATTTTTAACAAGTAGTGACTCGTACACATCTAGAATTTTAAAAGAATCTATATCAGTGTAGTTTTAGTGTTCTAATTTGTTATCACAGAACGACAAAAAGGATTAAACATTTGCTGGAAAACGCGGGCACACTTGTTTGTTTGCGACTGTGTCGCTTGCACTGAAAGTTTTTCTCAATGAAAAACAAAAACTGCGGAGGCATTTGTTTAAACGAATGTTTGCAAACAGCTTTTATACATTTTGTTCATTATCTGCGGGCAAAAGGATGTAGGTGTGGATTAATCTTTGATATTATTCACTCTTGCAAATGATTTTTGACGAAAAGTTACACAAGTTATTTTTCCGCGTAGAATCGTTAATTTTTTACTACGTCTCCAATGATAAAACACTGTGTGTATTTACAGAAATTTATTTCTACGTGCTGCAGTAGTCATTGTATTTTCTATTTTTCATCATGGCACGAAATTGGTAAAATTCTGTTATTGTTCTGAAGCAATTTTTGACTTGAGCTTGTGAAATTAATTAATGCAATTTATCTGTGTGTATCCAATGAGTATGACTCAAAGTTGTTTGTATGTTATTTGTATTATAACACAGGTATGCAATACTTCGTCATTGAGGGAAAGAAGATTGGAATTTCGAAGCTCTGGACGAGAGGAGCAATTCGGTTTTTTCTCACCATCGTAATAATGGGTTACATTACAACGGTCTATCTAATAGCAAAAGTAATTACTCTTTCAATTTGGACGTAAATTAAATATCGCCATTGAAACGGAAGGTGCCCTTATCAACAAATAAAGAGTTATCAGTCAACAGTCACTG
Organism: Macropis europaea; assembly: GCA_916610135.2. NCBI lineage: Eukaryota > Metazoa > Arthropoda > Insecta > Hymenoptera > Melittidae > Macropis > Macropis europaea. The sequence goes on along the minus strand of OU744344.1, from coordinate 13,924,922 downwards.
CACTTTAACTATTGTCCATCAATTTCAATATATATTTGCTGAACCAGTCACTGCAAAATGCCTATTATACATGGAATGTAGTATACGTAATACTTAATAGCTTTCAAGCTATTAATAAAATGGTTAAAGTGTTCAAATTAATAACTATGTAATATAATGTGTAAGAGTTAGCAGTGGAAAACGAATAATTTCCCTTATAATTGTTCATAAGTTCCTTTTTTAGTTTATAACAGAGATGGCCAACCGGAGCAAGGCCTGGCTCCAGCCTACCCCCACTCTGCATTCAATCTCCTCACGTAGGTTGTGGTCTGGGTATGAGATAACGTCTCTACTTTCTTATTACATCAGGGGAATGGACGCAGAGTGGGGGTAGAGCGGAGCCAAGCGTCGCTCCGGTTGGCCATCTCTGTTTTATAATTTGAATAACAAACAGCAGTACAGTTCTATAGTAAAAATTCCAAAATTTTACAAAGAAAATATTTGATATTTAAACTTCAATGCTTCGAAAGGGAGAAAGAATATTTGGAAGACAAATATATATGCTGTGAGCACTTTACGTTACAACTGGCATAACCCACTATTTCTTATTTTGAGATGTTTAAGGTTTTGCAATTTAATGTTTTTAGAACCATATTATTGCTTACTTAGAAGAATTTATTATGTAATATTATTACCCACATTACAATTATTTTTCCACAGATTTTAATGAATCAAATTTCTTTTATACTAGTAAAATGACTTGAACAATTTTTAAAATTAACATTTTATGCTGATCAGAATTCACAACTGGTACTGATTGAAATAACGTATGCTTCATGAATTCGTAAGTAAATCATGTAACATGTTTAATATTCAAGGTTATTCGTTGTTATCAGGAATAGGAGTTATTAAATTTTCGAATATTTCAGTTTGTATGAAATTTTTAAAGTAATTACTTTGTTTAATTTTACCGTTATTAGCTTGGCTACAAATTTTACTAATCTGATATCTTTTCACTTACAAAAATTCTACCTCACAACATAATCTACCAAAAATTAAATATTTTGCAAAATCGATTTATGTCACTTTCAAAATAAATATACTCGCCGTTCCTGTTAATTTATAAACGTCTGTTGACCTAATAGCAAGAATTTCGACTGGTACAAGCAATAAATTGTTTCCAAATAAAAAGATCACACCTATTTGCAACCGAAATAGTTTTAACTCATTTTTTTCCGGAATTGTGACTTATGCCACTTTCAAAATAAAGGGCTCGTATCTCTCCCTTCAATTCACCACGGAAATATACCGTCACCTATTCTTATTTACGTAATTTCTGTACACACGTTTACCAAATATTCTCCGCAAAGGTGACCACAGAAACGTGTGTATGTAAAACAGTAAACGTGTTATAATGAAACGTATTTAACTCTCGTTTGTTGCGCCCCAAGAGACACCGTGTTCCCGTAATTAACTGGCCGACTGTTGCTGCCACGCAAATGTTGCCTTTACAAGCAACCTATGCATCTGATAAGTTCCTCATTTATCTCCTATATTTCGACCAGCGAGAAAAGACCGCTCAAGACACGATTTGTATTTCCACACGTATTACTAACAAACACAGAGCTCCACCTTGTATTATTATCACATCCTCGAGGTTTTAGGTTGATGTTCACGAAATACCCAATTTGTACGGTGATGACTAACACATTGACTGCAAAAGCCTTTAACCCTAGCACGCTTAAGGTTGTAGAAGGATTAAGGTCAGCTTAAGGGAGGGTTATTTTGTGCCCACACAAGTAAAAGTGCTAAAAATTGTATTTTTTCTGTTCGAAGTATGTTTATTTATATAGTAAAGTAATATAAAATATCAAGGTACTTCTTGTTGAAAAAATAAAATATAAAAAATAAGAAAATTTGAATCATTTAACACAATATCTTTCTGACACAAAATCAGAGTATTGGCCTCTTACAGAAATTCCTCTTTAAAAAAGCTAACGTTTTGAATTCTGTGGACATTTTTTGACTCTCCCTTAAGGGTCGTACGGTTAAACCAGGATAATACGTTGTGTCTGACTACGTATGGCAGTTGTTACTGTGACACTCAACGTGTTAATTAAAACAAAATTTGAGACGCTGGTCATCGATGACCCTTATGGCAGTCAACGTGATAACCATTTGAACTCCTAATTTTTTCTTAATTTTATTTTCAATAACGCCATATTATTTTCAGTGCTTTGTTTGAAATGCACTTCAAAAGACAGTTGGTTGACAGAAACCAATTTAAACAATTTGTTTTTTCTAATTATATTGAAAATAGCATTGGAACTTTGCTAAGATCTGATATTTGTGGTAAAAAGAAAATATTGCGAAATATAATACATGTTTAAACTGGCAATTTAAAAATGTCGAGTGTGACTCGACATAGGAGTACCTGTGAATAAAATCGATGTCGAGTCGCACTCAACAAAGGAGTCCAAAGGGTTAAAGTACGAAGAAGTTGATATGCCCATCTGCATAATTGCCATTTCTTAAGGAATATACTCTTCAAGCAATAAACTGGGGTAGTATTTTAATGTTTAAGTTTCCAACAATTCTGTCAAACAATATCAAACATGTCATCGTCTGAAAAATGCCATAGCATATACTGGGAGAAGATTCAACCGAAGAACTTTAGAGATTGATGAAAACAAAGATGGCAAGTCTCAAGTTTCTGTTTGACCATCTCGTACATGTACCGGATGGATTTAAAGTTGGCGAAAAAAAGAGCAAACTGCAGTGCCATTAAGGGGATTACTCGCGGGAAGAATATGGCTTGAATATATTTGCACAAAAGGTCTATCCGAGGGTGACACAAAAACTCCAAAGTTTAGATTACGCAAGTCATTTAAAGAACTCGTTGGGAACTATGTTACTTCGGATTGCTGTCTATAAACGTAAATAGCACGATATACTGCCAGTGAAAACAGTATATACAATCACACAACTGTAAAGACACTTTAGTCTCGAAGAAAATCTAAAAGTTTATTTGCATAAAACCGAAAGGTTTATTTGCATTTGTGAAAGTGGCTGAAAACGGTGGAAAATATTCATAGTGAATCGAAAACACCTTCTGGGAACATTTACTCTTCGTAGCCGGAATTTCAGCAAAACTGTTTTACCTGTCTTGTGTACAAGTACACAATTTTTTAATGGATTTATAATCTAGCTCATTACCAATCCATCAATATTAAAATTCGATGGTGCCGTGTCTACAGAATTTATATTTTATTCTTTCAAACAACTGTTGAGTATTCCAAAAAAGGAGAGTTCTCACTTAAAGTATCCCAAGTGTACCAATGAAGTACTATTTTTAATTGTAACCCGAAAGCTACTGATATTTTGACCCTAGTTTACTATCATGTTATAGCTTATTTTGTTGAGTACTCCAGGTATTATATGTTGAGTACTATTATGATACGCAATTCGTATTGAGGTTGGAGAAGTGTGGCACTAGAGTATCACGCGGACAATGGAAGTTCTAAATTACTTCCGTAATAATTACGTCCTAAACCTTCCATTGAGGTCATATGAACACCACCTGACTCGCATACTTTTAATGAGTCTTCTTTCTCAAAACTGGTAGTACCTCCGGCGTCCGTATCATACATTCAAGCCATACAATTGGCCTTAATTCTTTCCATTCATGAAAGTTTTAGGACACATGCCCTACGAATTTTCTTTCAAATTCATTATAGACAAAAATTAAATTTTTCACCGCTGGAAGAACATGGTACCATTCTCATTCCTCCCTTATATTTCTCTTCACGATTTAGAGACTGTTCAATGACTATGACCGTAAAAATGCATTTTATACAGTATTACGTATATGTCCAACACACACGTATTTAATTTGAAAGTTAAATATGAATAATTGATAAACTAGAACTGTCCAATTGGTTTATCGAATTATACAGTTTCTACTGTACTTTGAGACCTGAAGATGAGTGAATGAAAATATATACCAGAAATCATCAGTTTGTATGAAACTTTGTTAAAATGTAGAGTTATTTAATACATAGGCAACGTTGTATTTTGTTTGCGTCCAATGGTCCTTGAAAGGGGTGAAATCAACCCTTAACATGTAAGAGGTGCATGCGTACCTTCGCATATAACATTGGAACTGTAAGAAACGGAGATAGGAAGGTTTAATAAAGGTTAAACACTATTATAGGGTGAATGATGTGGCGTAGATGAAAATTCAAGAAATTTCAATACTGACTTTTATTTTGTGAAACGGAAAATTTGATTAATCTATCGTCCGTTCCATTTTGTACCTTCTATAATTCTGTCCAACTTTTATCGAAAGTTTTTTCTCCATTTCTTATACTTCAAAAGTTATGTGAGAAAGTACAGTTTTAGTTCTCTTTTAAGCAGTTATTATGTTCGCTTATGTACTGTATAAGACTCTGCAATTTGTAAGATTTCATGAAATATGGCATGCATTAGAAACCTAATAAATTTATCTTAAACGAGAAGTCACTGAAATTGACCCTTTGCTGCGCACAGAGTTATGCTCGTCGTATTATTAATGTATGGACTGACGGTTAGATTCCTTAATTATTTATAGTTTGACGTGCCTCATAGATGTTTTATATTTCATATCATGAGTCCCGTACTGTAACTAGGTACTTGAAAATCGTTAATTGATTAATTTGTCAGCCGCAATGTATTGTACAACTCATTTGTTAATAAATCTAGTTAAAGAGACCATAATGCATTTCTAATACCAATTTTTATGAAAATTTAACTAATTAATTAGCTATAATTAATTAAATTTCCGGATACCTAGTTTCATCACTAAGATTCGAGTTATCCAGTTACAGTACTGAACTCATGATACTTTGTTAAACCTTACAAATTGCAAAATCATATACCATGTAAACAAACCTAAATACTACCCAAAATGCCATTCGACAATTCATATTCAAAATTGCTGTTCTAAAAATATTATTGCATTGAGCTGAGTCATAAATAATTTCGCTCATATAATAGATATTTTATTCTCAAAAATTCAAATAGTTTATCCATGCGACTGATCTTAGCTTCATATCATGAACAACCATGTTGCAGAAGAAACAGACATTATTCTCTAACAAATTGTTCAATAAATTATAGAAGACAAACTGGAAGTTATTTACGACTCAACCCAATACATTTTCAACGTATCCTTGCATCAGAATCACCCCGTATATTAACACAAAAATATTCAAACCTGGCTTGGCAATAGACACTAACAGCACGAATGTATATTTGTTACTCTACAAAAGCAACATAACCACACTGTATGAACACTTTCTTACAAGTCTCTTATCATTCTCCCCTTGAATATAAAATTTACAGAATTCGAGGGAAATAAACAATCCTCCTCCGGAATAAGGGGAAAGCACAGCGAAATTCGGTTGTAGAACCGCGAGGAACGAGCGTTCGTCCCCAGAGGGGTGAGCGTGTGTTTTATTTGCGCCCGTTGTTTCTCCGCGGAATTTTCGCCAGCAGCGTATCGAGTGTTTCGTTCGGGGGCAAAAATATCATACGAAATTTGGTGAAAGACGGTGCATTTCGGGGTACGTAGCTCGGGGGCAGGTCTAGGTCAACAGTTTAAAGGTCCATTCACATCTGCAGACATTGAACGTGACAAACGTGACAAATATTCCTAGACACACTGACGGCCGCTGTCACGTACACGTGATTTGTATTAATTTAAATCAGTGATTTCCACGGGGACTCCGATCTTCTCCCGCTTTAGGTCCACTCCCCTCGTTTCAGTTCCCTCCACTTCTCTCTCCGTGCCCCCTCGCTCCATCATCGTCCCAAATCACAGCCTATACGAGGGGAATGGACCTAGAGTGGGGGAAGGCCGCAGCTCCGGTGGCCATCACTGTTCTAGGCAGTTCAAGGACGGCAATGAGTCATATTAACCCTTCGAGTGCTATGGACACATATATGTGTTCTAAAATATCGTTCACCGTGTGCTACGAGTTACCGCACTGGTCCAGGCACAGCCGTTCATTGTGTGTTATAAACCTATGTCTTCGGATAAATTATCATCTCAGCGTATATTATTAAGATGTATATGTTTCCTGTAGAGGATCCTGTATAGGAATTGAAAATAAAGCAGGAACTTGTGAGGACGTCTTGCACCGATGTCCTTCCGATGGCGAGTGTAGGGAGTGTAAGGCTGTACAATGTCTGCAGATGCGAACGGAGCTTTACACGGTGGCTTGCGACTGTCTTTCGCGGTTCATGTTTATGCGCCGCCCGACCCAGATAGCAGCCTGCCTCGGAGCGGATACATTAAGTCGAGGTGCAAAGGTGAAACAGGTGAGGCGACCCGGTTGCGTGAAACGGGCGGCGCCAGCCGAGCGAACCGAAATGAATGCGCAACGACACGTTCTTTCCAGCTAAGGAAACAACGTGAAACGCATCCGGAGCGGGACGACGTCGAAATGCGGGAAATGTATTGTAAATCACGGTATTGAGCGGACCGGCAAGCCGATTAATCAAGCTTTTCTCCTCCCCGTTTCGCCTGTACGCTCGGCTTGCTTTTTAGAATAATTCTTTGCTGGCGACACCGCGCTCGCCCCCGGCGAAAAATATTAAACAGCGACGAAAATATCGCTGCGAGAGAAAATGGGAGGAGCAGATGTACGGTGAAGAAATGGAGGCGAATCTGTGGAAGAATGAAGTATGTTTTCGCTTGGTCTTGGAGAAAGGAAACGCATGAGGAAAAATGTGGAAGATTTCATTTAAAATGTGTTGGAAAGACTATGGTGTCCTAGTAATAGCGGTACAACCGAGAAGGAGGTGATTTCTTATGGAAAAATAAGCCCTGAATATAGAGTAAAAGTTGTTCTTCCATCAAATACAAACGTATTTTGTAATAGTTGTAACTATACGTATAAGATGCACATGGTTGGTACTGGCTGTAGCTGTACTGTGAAATATTAATGTTTCAACCATCTGGCCTTAACAGTTTTATATCCAGAATGATCTAAAGAATCGTCTTGTGTGACAAATGTATGATTCCATGTGACCCTATGACAGTTTGTGGGAACTTCACTGACCCTACGCATTATAATATGCCATGAGGAATATATTTGCACATAATACTCGAAGAAAATAATATACTACAACAAATGTGCTGGGAAATGTTAATTATAGTTCTAAATTTACATTATCTTTGACGAGGTTTAGTAAAAAAAAAACAATACGACAGAACCTAAGTTTCTAAACCACTTCGAAGTAATCCTAAAGGCCGAATACGGTAGAAGTCTTCCTACGGTTAAAAAAAAAGTATAATTGCTCGCTGGAAAAGAAGAGAAGTCAGAAAAATAAATGCTTTTGTACCAATTCATTTTTTTTCACTCTGCCCCAACGAAACAATTATCTGACTCACCCTGCACAGTTCTACAAACGAGGAAAAATTTGAAGAAGAAATCAATCGAGTATAATTATGTTCAGTGATAAATACCGTAGTCTTGCAACAGGAATAATTCCTGAAATGTGGAAATTCAGTCCAGCTAACATCGACAATGATAATTGAAATGCAAAGCTAAAAGGAAAATTACGAAATTTTATAAAGCAGCTTTATAATGGAGTCTGAAAGAAAAATGAAAGCCGCGAGAAGAATGTCGATGCGGAAAATATGGGAGGGTAGTTCAAAAGACCAGCCTTGAAGGACATTTAATAGAAGCATGACCAGTTGCCTGTATGTGCCCTTGCAGCAACGTCAATCCATGTTTAAAAAAGTTCGTTCCTTAGAACCGGCCTTATAATATTCATCGCAAATTTACCACGAGAACGTGTGGAAACGTGCGTCGACGAACATTCCCAGGCAACATTTTTCGAGAAGTTCGAAACCAATCGCTTTGAACGTTTCACGTGAAACTTCGATTATATTTTTGGGCGCAGCTTTGGTAAGCTTTTCGAGGTTTCAAAGAAAAAAGGAGTTATGGAATTTTTCTACCTGGGCGTGCTGAACTGTGAAGAGTAGTGGAAAGCAAAAAAATGCAACTTCGATGGAGATAGAAGCAAGAAAATATTGCGAAGTGGAGGTAACATTAACGAGAATCACTAAAACTCTCTTTCATCCTTTTGAACTTACGTACCGTTTGTACAGGTTGTATAAATGTGGCACTCACGCGGTGGATCGGTTGCAATCGTTTTATACATTATCTGATACGACTCGCGTAATGTTTGTTATATTAATATATTTTTCAATCAATTAGAACTCAAATTGTAGACCTCAATACGATGATTGAGAAGTAATCCTCTGTTTAGAGGTAACTGGATAATCATTTTTGAAGAACCGAGAATATTTTAGCGAAATATAATCAATGTTTAAAAACAATAAGGAGCTACAAAAAGTTTCGTGAAGAAAGAAGTAAATCGTTGAATGGCGAAGAGACTTTCTTATGCAATAATGATCTGTATGTTTCCTTGGGATTAAATAGAATTTAAACTTATAATTAGTACATATTTATAGTATTTCATTTGCCACTATATTTGACGTCCTTTTGTAACACGAACTTTGAATTTGCAAGTTACAAAACTGTGTTTGCTGCTTGTCATGAATTATCATTTGGGCGGGATATAATATTAAAGAAGGCAAGTATTGTAAAAAGAATCAAACATTGTTTTACGAAAATTCTAAATAACTGATTCCTTCGAAACTGAAAATAAGTTTGTCTATATAATTTATTGAGAATTTCGAATAAATGGGTATCAGCTTTTCGATTTACTTATTCTTTGTTATAAGTCAGTGATGATCACGGGAGCACCGTCCTTCCCCCACTCTAGGTCCATTCCCCCCATTTCAGTTCCCTCCAGTTCGCTTCTCGCTCCCCCTTGGTCCATTTCATCCCAGACCACGCCCTATACGAGGGGAATGGACCTAGAGTGGGGGAAGGCCGGTGCTCTTGTGGCCTTCACTGTTGTAAGTTATTATTACACCTTTCAATGCAGCGTCAAGGATAACAGAAAAATACAAATATAAAAAATTTTATCTGAAAAATTAGTGACAGCTAATTTTCTAATAAATACTTTCTCTTAATATTATGGAACAATAGACTATGCAATTTGGATTTTGAAGTTAGATAGCATATTATAATTATCTCTTATTTCCATGAGGTATGTACAAGTTTAAATCTCAAATCCTACTTGTAGTTTAATATTTCCTTCAACAGAAATTAAATGTTCCTTCAGACATTTTTATAGTAGTTCAATGTATGTTTAGGGCAAACAAATTTTTTATTTCCGTTCTCACGACATTATGACTACGTGAAAAAATTGTACATGTCAGCATCGCAAGAAATGAATTATATCTGCTTAATCTAGGAATATTTATCTCTAAGTAATTCGCCTAATATTAATCATTTTCAGGAACATACGATGTAGGTATACGTTGAATCGTACCTTCTAAAATAATTGAAATCTACTTCTAAATGGATCCATATACTTCATGTAAATTTATTTAAATGAGGATATTCACCATGTTTGAAGTGAAAGGTTAATTCTGCACAATCTAATTCTGCAGAAATGATGAAGTCACCCCCGCATGAATCTGTGTAAAAAACGAGGCAAGAATATCAAGGAAAGCCATGTTCTTGGCTGCATAAATTGAATTCTCGTCGAGTAGTCCGCTTGATATCCAGCCAGTGCACATTTAATTAAGAATTATCGCGAATACGTGACACTCCGGAATCAGTTTCCCCTCTTTTCGATCAGGCAGCCACGAAACCTGCCCACTTCGAAGACACTCGAGACTAATTTATCGGGCAGGGTGTCTTTTGGCCGTGACAACCGAAACTATCTAGATAATTTAAATCGATGTGAAGCAGCGGTTACCCGCACAGATTTTCTCCTCTTTTTCTCCGCTCAGCTCGTTTTTCTTTTCGTCAGGACCAGGTGTCGCCCTGGTACAGGTGGTGGAGAAGCACCGTGAACGTCAGGCTCATCATGGATCCTCAGCTATTCAGAAGACCATCGAACGAGCCTTCTCAAGGATATGAAAATCAAACGACGCCAAACGCCGTTCTACATAATATCAGGTTTGTAAACGTATTCAGTGGCTCGAAAACCAGAGACTCCACACTCATACGTTTTTTTTATTATTCAAAAGATCGCAATTTCTCAGCTACTTATATTAGGTCATCCCATGAGTAATGCAGTTTTTCTGAGGGCTGAGTTTAAAACAATGGACCTCGTCACGTTTGTTACTTATCTGTTTGGTACATACAAGGTGCTCGTAAACGGAATCAAAATAGCTCAGAATACTTGTCCCTAAACCTACTTAGAATCGATTTCAATTTTTCAGCATAACTCTATCACTATGCAGAATAACAAAAATTGCTTTAAGTTAATGTTATTCAGTCTGAAAAGTGCTATCCGAATAGCAAAAAATTAATACCCCCTTCCATTTAAAAAAAATCATGGGGCCTTTATTTGTCCCCCTACCAGTCGTCCCCAAAACATTTATTGCATTCTCAAAGATTAGTCCCCCTGTCCCATTTAATTAAAAAAAAATGAAGTCGATGTCTGCAGTGGTATCTAAGAAAACGGTCTGTAACACTTTATTTGGACCATCTTGTATGCTACTGTAAATAGAAACCATCAAACAATATTGTTTCGAAAGTTCACAAATGTAGATAGAATATTGCAGTTATTACAAACGTCTAAAATGAACGTGATGAAAGAACATATTCGACAGGTAATATGAGTTTAACCTTTTCTTGATGCTTCCCATAGAAAAAAGATATGCTCTATCGGGTGGTGTAAACATCTATAGGGTGTTCGTCTATAAAAATTAAAAGTAACATTGAACTCTTGAAAACTGCAAGTAATAAAAGATTGAATTGTCCAATTCGAATTATATAATACACATTTCAATTTTTTTTGAATGTGTATTTATGAGCTTATGGAAGCAGCGTATATTTAAGTCACATGCTCCAACCTGTACATATTATTTATTAGGTTTGAAAGATTTCAAACAATAACTTCTGTTATTCATAAGAGAAACAATAGAAAGTCACAATCAACATTCATGCCATCATTCTATTTTGTAATTACATTTTTCCAGATACACCGATGGCGATCTACAACAGTAACGAAGATGAATATTTACTACACTAACTTCTGCTTTTTTTATAATAATACTACACCAGAATTGTGTTATAAATCTTTCAGTGTCACTTCGACCTTCTGTTTCGAATGAAAACCTTCCATTAACGCACTGAAGTTAGTTAATAAAGGACAAATTTATAATTATTTTAGTATACGTGTAACTGTGTTCCTTCATGAAATATTACAACCAAAATCTGACCACTCGCCTCCAGTAGTTTTATCTGCAAATGGACCCAAAATATATTACGAACACAGAACATTACGGTAGGACTAAGTTCAAGTATTTTCATTCAACTACCATCTAAACTACAGAGATAACCGTAGTTGTTTGTGCCTAGTCTTGTACCGAAATGTATGATAATAGCGCAATATAAATAGTTGGCAGTCCTCCAGGTGAGTTAATTGCTAGATCAGCAGTAGTTTCGTTTTCTGCGCACGGACACGTACGCCTGAACTAATTTTTTCTTGGCAAAAGGTGTGCTTAAGCTTGCAAGATATTCCTGTTTAATGCAGTGCCGTAGGTGCACCCACGCTTGGATCTCATTTATGAGATTAAATCTTTTGCACGACACGCAGTATGAATGCGAATAAAGCTTTCGAAACGAGACAGAATCTCAAATACGAGCGACATTAAAGAATAAACAAATGAAACTTCGGAATCAAGCGAATAATATTTTCAATAAACTTGTTATTTAAACAGAAAAATTATTTTCTGCTTTAAATAAATTGACAAGTAAGTATATTCAAATAATTTCTCGTTAAATGAGTTAACTTATTAACTTAAAAATAAGTGTGTTCATTTAAATAATTTTTTCTAAAATAGGTTAACATATTATTAAATAATTTCTTACTTAACTACATTTTTTACGAAATAAACTAACTTATTTATATCATGTAACTGTATTTAAGTGTTGGTTTATTTAAACAGGAAAATAAGTTTTCCGTGAATTATTTCCATAAATAAATGTTTAATCAAACTTAGGTAATATTTGAATAAAATTATTTAGAAACGATTACTGAAATAATAGGCTAAATTATTTCATCACACATTATTTACATTTATTTACGCTTTACTTTATTTGATTCAGCAAAACATTTATCACTGAATTTATTTGTTACACAACTTTTAATGGAATAATGTATTATAGATTTTAATGGAATGACTTCTCATCGTATTTTGTATTTAAATAAATGAATAATACCTGATACTTGCATTCGAATAAACTACCTTCGCTACATCCCATTAAAAGATTCTACTCGTTTGATAGAATAATAAATTTACATCATTATTATTACCTCTCAGAATAAATGTTAAATAAAAAAACAATTTCATATTTTGTCGATTTATAATACAAGTTTATTACTTCGCAATTTTATTGCGCAACATTATGTTTCATGTTCAAAATATTTAATTATCTTTTATCTTACTTCAAACAGTTACATAAAATTTAAATTTTCTCTGAAATAATTTATTTGATTTTCATGTGAAAGAAGATTGCTTTTCGTAAATTATTTCTAAAATATAAATAACGAAATATTTAAAACATCCCATCATGTGGAATATTATTTCTTATTTTATATTACATATCATTTCTCGTAAGTTTGTTTGCAATCAAAATTCGCATGCTGTAGTTATTAACCGAATAGCACAATATTTATTTTCGAATATTCATTTACTTATTAACTGTACTAATCACAAATTTCTTACCTTACCTTGGTGTAATTCATAATATTATTCATCATTGATAAAGGAACAATGTACGACAAATTTGGAAGTAGAATCTGCACACTCATACAGAAACTGAATATACTACAAGAATTCCAATTTCCACGAACTTCGAGATTTTCCACGAATATTTCAAAAAAAAAGGCCACTCAAAAATGGGAACCACAGAGTCGAATCAATATTCTATGCCTCGATATTTTTTCCTTTTACGGAGACAGAACTCGACAAAAAAATCCCGTATCGCGGGATCACGCGGACAATCCGGCTTTTCCATTTTCCGAATTATAAATCTTGATGGCGATTGCGGGCGAGGGGGAGGCGGTCGGGATCGAACGTTATAAAGAGGCCGCGTCAAAAGCGATAAAAAAAAATCCCACGAGGCCGGTTACGTTTTCGGCGAATTTTCTTATCGGCGGAATAAATCGGATACCTAAATCCCGGCAATTAGCAGTAAATATTGTTCACCTCGTTCTGGATAATCCGCGCTTAAATGCCGGCCGGTTCGTTCGACTTTATCCGGTAGTTAGTTAAGCTCCAACAAACCAATTACAGTGTCCCGCGTCCTACGAAGGAGCACTGACTATCGTTGGATCAGGGACGAAGTGAACTGCGCGGTTAGCTTGACATTAAGTGCGGAACAGCTGATCCTTAATGACCAATTCGCGGAATTAGTCGGTGTAACTAATGGCCGCATAGAGGAGCCGCTTACGATCCGCAGTTTACCGACACCTTGACGCGTGCCGTGCCATTCGCTGAAATATGCACATCCCCGAATAATGACAGGCGAAATCCATTTTGCGATCACCGATAGGGCCACACTCGAACGGTTTCGTATTAACCCGTTAACTGGGGAGATGAGTTAACAAGCTCGGTGAAAATTGCTCTGCCATAAACAAGGCGCCTGTTAATTGCTGTCACAGTGGCTGTTGGCGAATATTTGAACCGGTCATCGCAAAAGAAATCGATACGATCTTTTCGGAAATTCACTTTTTGATATACAGTAGAGCCTTCCGTATCCGAACTAACAGGGAGACAAATGTGGCCGGATAACAGAATTTTTGGATAATAGAACAATCACTTCTTTTTATGTTAAACTTCGTTCGTTCGAATAAAAATCAACAAAATTGACAGTTTGTTTCAATATTTAAGGATCCCATAGTTTTTTGGCTGCTAAATCTCATAAATTTTCACGAAACGGCTGTTTGGATAACAGAACATTCGGATAATAGAACGTTCGGATATTAGGATATTCGGGTTCTGATACGCGAGGCTCTACTGTATTCTGTCTCTTGGAAAATCAGGCCATCTGTTCCACATGAAAATGAATCATCTATTTGCAGTCAGTTTTTTCTGTCTATTCCTGATTCCAAATCGCTAACAGTGTACGTGGAGGTAGTGCCAAAAACAGTAAAAAAATGGAAGATATCAAAAGGCTACGTCTTATGAGTATACACCACAGCAGCATCGATTTTTTTAGAACAATTTGTTTCAGTGGTTTAAAATCACAACAAAAGAGATGCCTGAAGAAGTGCAGTGTCAATTTTTTTCAGAGCTTTGTAAGAATTAATAATTATTAATAATTATTGAGATAGAACAAAAAACTGAATATCATTATTTAATAACAGCGTGTGTTTTAATGTTAACGTTTGCTCACCGTTATGTAGTATTTGTTAGTTGAAACGTACCTGAAAAGAGAAAGAAATAATTAATTAATAAATGTTATAAACGAAATTTCAAGATTGGAGGCATAAAGGATGGAGTATAAGTAATGAAAAAAGGAACGTGCATATTTATGCTTGAAAATGGAAGCTGAAGTACATATACAGGGTGTCCAGTTTAAATTGATTCACTCGAATATTTTCCAAATTATTACTGATATCGAAAACTATTTGAAAACAAATTTGACCAATTTCGATGGAAACCTAATGTGGTGTCAATAATTTTCTCACAAGTAAATGTGTATCGGGGGTATGGAGGTCATTTTCACTTTTACTGAAAGAATCAATTTTTTCAAAAGTTCAGAATGAATTCTCAGCTGACAATAATAAATCGAACTATACTTTTTGAATATCAGAATGAATCAACGTAAAGTATATGAAGCCGAATGTTATTTGTTCCTCATCTCGTCGCAACTTTTCTGTTGCTTTCGCATCTCGTTTGTAATAAAATCCTGAGCAGTGCACGGCTAAAAAACATCGCGATAATCTTTTTTTTGTAAAGCTACATGTTTGAGAGCTTGCAGCACGCGCGATGGTGACTAGGCGTGCCATTAACGCAAGCTCGGAGTGAAGAAAAGTAAGTTTCTGCTGCCTGATAATATATAATTCACCTTCGTGCATATATTTGTGAGTGTATTTTCCCCGCTGCGCGGATTTAAAAAATGATACCGTTGGATTGAAGTACGAACTACATAGTTTTTAAAATCATATTTTGAAAAAGTTGAGTATACGCACTCACTTGAAACGACGTTAATCCCTAGCTCAACGATGCCTGCGTTTAAACGTAGATTTATTTATAAATTTTACGACGTGAAATATTGCTTTAATTATAATTTCTAAATTTTTTACATTTTTCTACAATTACTCTAACAATAAGCTACATTTTAGTACAGTGGGATTAACCAAAGTAGTTAGTGACGGGAGACCGTGTATTCGAATTTTTAAGATAATTACGATTTACCATGAAAATTATCATTTATTCTATAATATTTTATGCATGTGTTTTAATTATTTTGTTCGCCTATCAATGTGCGTTTCCAATCTTCCGGAACTTCAAAATTGCATATTTTTATATAAGTTTACAGTTTCATAGGTTAATTTGTATCCTATGTTTTGTGCAATCAGATAATTGTTCCTGAAGCTATGAACGTATCAGACTATGTGGAAACATTATTCTCTTCATCGCTCTTTTTGTTAACGCTATAATTCTTTTTAACATACTCCGTGCCAAATGGATCACATGCTCCCCGTGTTGAAATCTTTTGTTCAGTGTGTTTTATTTTCGCTAGTGAATTTAAGTGAATCTAATAGTGTTTGCAATTATAACATTTCTTACATTTCAGATACAAAAATCATTCACATCAAGAAGAAGGTGTAACGTACACAATGCTCAACAAATGTTTTTATTTTAATTAATTGAAAGGATTTTTTAAGAACGCTAAATTTTATATATAGTTATATTCTGCAGAATTATATGTATATGTATAATATATGTATAATATATATACGCAGAATATATGTATAATATATTCTGCAGAATTTATTATAAATATTGTTATAAAATTTTTGAAATTAATTACAATAAAAATATGTATAATGCAGTGTGTATGTTATATCTTCTTCTTGATGATATTGATTTTTGTATCATTAAAAATATCACAGGAAATGTTATAAATTATTTCAAAAACTACTAGAGTAAAAAACGTGGGGAGCTTGCGACCCACACCGCGTGAACGAAGATTGACGAAAAATTGGTTCAGCAGTCACTTGTTAATTTTCTCGATAACATTTTTCATTACTCACATTGTTCATTTTACTGTTTTTTATTTTTATTAAATTTTCTATTTTATATGTCATTGTTAAGCTACTCTATATTATTTCCATTGCAATTTTTATACCCGGATATATTATTAAAACCTATTACAATTTCGTTTATATGGTCAGCTTCAGTTACTTATTACTATTTTACAAAATTTAATATTTAACAGTGGTCTAATCCAGCCTTTCCTTGAATTACGATTTTTAATGCCATTCGAATCTTCATTGGACAATATAACGCTCAAATAGTGGAGGTTCTCTGAATCACATTGTTGCGTAATATTTATCTTGTTTTCTTGGTGAAATTTCTTGCTAAGAAACGCATCCGAGCGCAGTCAATGGAAACCGTTATGCGATTTATGATGTCGTTTAAGAAGTAAATCTACGTGGCAATACTTTTACAAGGAAATGCGGTCAGAGCTTCGCTCGGACGAACGACCGAACCGTTCCGGAAAAGCTACTCACGCTTTCAGTCTACCACAAAACACATTCGTCGAAGAAAATTGCGAAACAGTCTTTCGGAATCATCAGATCACCTCATAAGTAATATCGTTCCCTACCTTACAAAATGTACTTTAATTAAACATGAATATACGTTTCTAGTTTACGTGTGTTAAACGTAAAATCTGGAACATGTAGAATAAAACATCTGTAAAGAAATTTTCAGTCCATTTCTTTGAAAATTAAATTAAAAGACTTGTTTGGAACAAGGGCGAGTGACCAGACGTACAGAATCATATATTTAACCTTACGAACTCCTAATTTTTTTTTAATCTTTTTTTCAATAACTCCCTATTATTTTAAGTGTTTTATTTAAAATGTACTTCAAAAGACAGTTGGTTGATAGGAACCAATTAGGTACAAACAATCATGTACCTGCACACTTCCAGAATTTTTTTTGTTTCAAAAAGGTGTCATATACATGTAATATTGCTTATCTAGGTAAAAAAAATATTGCAAAATATAATATATGTTTAAACTGGCAATTTAAAAATGACATAGGAGTACCTGTGAATAAAATCGATGTCGCGTCACACTCGACAAAGGAGTTCAAAGGATCAAAAATATAGAATTATTGGTGACGTAGAAAAATGAAAAATTCATCGTGCCGATAATCGAGGTTCCACTGTACAAAATTCTTTTAAATTTACACAGCCACAGTTTCATAATGTAAAATAACAGAAAACTCCGTCACGAAAGAAAATTTTTAATTTTTCTCTCTAATAAGTGAAGTTTGAAACAACTTCTAACAATATTCAATATTCAATGTAACGTGAATGTTTATATTCTTTGACAAGCAAAGCAGTGTTTAATGAATCCGTTGTGAGCTTGCAAGAACGTAATGGAGTGAAAATTTTTAAAAAATCGACCTTCCTCTGGGCGAATTTAAAGTTTGAAGTTTTAGTATTTCGATAAAAACAGTGTAAAGCTCACTCGTGCATATAATCGAAACCCCTTCAATATCAGCCTTGAATATTCAAAAGTGCGATGCGGTTTCAAATTTACCTGTCGTGGCTTTAATCATTTTCTGTTGGCCCGCTTATATTCGCGTTAAAGCTTGCATGCTGTTGGCTTCCGGTAATTTGCAGGAAATTCCTAACGCGCCAACTGCCGTGTCACAAAATAATTCCCGCAATTACTCCGAAATTGATGAGTGCATTCTGAGATTTTTTGCCGTTTTCGCGGAAACTAGCGTTCTTTCCGTGCCCTACTTCACCGAAGCGTGGTTTCATGATTGTAGAATAACAAAAACATATCGTAAGAAGAGTAACATAACATACTTCGTCACGTTAACGGCAGCGCAGGGTTCTGTGATCTGGTGCACCAAATATTGTCGAAGTAAATAATTATTAATTCTCATAAAATTCTCGCTACTGTCAGCGTCAAAATGTGAATATAATTCAATATTTTTATTTTTAAATATCTATGTTCAAAAAGCACTCGATAATGTGTCTGATTAGGCACAGCAATTTTCACTGTGACTGTCAACGTCTCAACGTGTTGAATTTTACAGTGAAAACTTCCATGCTTGGTCAGACACGTTATAATAGTCTGTTTTAAATTGAAGCCACGAAGGAAAGAAAAGTTTAATTATTTTATCGTACATGCATTACTTTGTGATTATTATCGCAATATTAATGCTGCCAGAAATTTGGCGAAATTAGTAATTATTTAATTAAATGAAATTTGAAACGCCGGTGGCTCATGCGGTAGTCAATGTGTTAATTAAAGCCGTGTCCGGGCTGAATGGTAGAAATTTACTGCTTCTGCTTTGCTCCGTGTTCAAAGGTACGATACTTCTTTGAAAATGTGCAAACCTTTCAGTTCTTCTGACCTATTTTTGTCAAAACATGAAACTGTACGTTTATATTAAAATAATCTAGTAATTTCAAAGTAATATTAAAAAAATTGAAACCCATCGTTCGATGTTTATGACCTTGTAATATCACACCGAAAAAAGTGGTATCAGATTTATTTATAAATTATAAAAAATCATTTAAAACGACTATTATACAGGGTGTCCCAGGATTAAACGTTCAAACTTTACCAGCATGTTCTATATGTGAAAATAAGAAAATAATGTTATATAAACATAAGTCCGCAAACGCTTTATAAAAAAGTTATAATAAAAATATGAAACCTAAATTCAATAGCGAGTTCGTTGTTGGTACATCGGAATGTGATAACAAGCCGACGGTATTTATGAAATCTGCTCCTTCTAGCCATGTTTACTATTTGAAATAGTCGAACGCGATAAATTCAGTCTTCCTACGATGTTAAGCTTGCATTCGTAACGGGGGATGGCACTTTGAAATGGAAACATAAACATCTTTTCAATGTAATAAAGCGTGATAATAAAGCGTTTGCAGACCTACGTTCATATAACATTTTTTTCATATTTGTACTCATAGAACATACTGGTGCAGTTTGATCGTTTAATCCTGGGACACCCTGTAATATAGTAACAATGCAATTTTTCCAAGACATCAAAAAACAGTGGTGTACAACAATGGAAAATGGACGAAATATTCAACTTCGAAGACAGTATAAGGGATATTAGTATTGCGTACAATTATAAACATCGTATGATGTATTATATATAATTGCTTGCCTAACGACCATGGTATAAGTGTAACAATTATTCAAATAGCTATTTTACAATTACACTCGATCGTTATCCTCGTATACTGTTTACAAGGAGTGAAAATGAGATAAATATGCCAAACTATTTACAAATTTTAATTAGTTGAATTATTGTGTACAATTAAAAACACTATTCGATGTATTGTATAAAATTGCTTGCCTAATGACCACGTTATAACTGTAACGATTATTACAACTGGTATTTTATAATTATACTCGATGATTATCGTTGTACATATACTGTATACAAGAAATGAAAATGAATTAAATATGCCTAACTGCTTGCAAATTATAATTACTTCATTAATTGCAGCTAACATAAAGATTGCACCGTTATTAACGCGTTGATTACCACAGTGGAAACTCCCATACCTGGTCAGACGCACTATAATGTGTCAATAAAATGTCAAAAGTCTCATTAACACGTTCGCTGCCATGGTCGATTCGAGAAAAACGTCCACCACAGACCACGCTTTATTTTTATCAATTATCCCTGTCACGCATACGTGGCGTTGGGCTCTCGAAACAGAATCGTCGCGTCACACATATGTGACGCTGGTAGCGAACGTGTTAAACCAGTATTATATGTTTACACTTCCTGACACCGAACGTACGTCTTTTTCTTTGAATTTTTCCTTAATAACGATGTCAAATGTCCGGTGTCCCCGAGGGAGAGAGACACGGACCTGGATGAACATTTAACTCGCCGTGAATGTCTAATGACCATGTATACATTCATAATTAAGCCGGCTAGTTTAGAAACTTTAAATTATATCTGCCGACACACGAGCCAGCCACGGTCCGCTTGCAGCTAGCGGGAATAATGAGAATTTCAATATTCATATTCTACCTTAAGCCCTGATAACGCCGGACGTTCATGCCGACGAAAAAATTATGCCAGGAAATGTCTATTCGTTCCCATCGAGATTTCTATAAACGTTGCTTACCTCCCTGTAATTTTAACAGTCTAATCCGACTGATTACAGCACTTTTCCTGACTTATTTAATAATATATACGTTTTAGCACGTTGGATGCCGTGAGGGTCACCGGCTACCAGCGCTACTAATTTAATTTTACTATGTATATGTATGGTTTATTGTTCCCTTAGGGGTTACAGGAGCCTCCGTTTCACAGTGTTACAGCCTCGACTACTATTCCTATATCTAACTTACTCTGGACCTTAGTTCTGGTAGTTATATCAATTTACAATTATATGAAAGAGAGAGAAAGAGGGAGAGAGTCAGGTAGTCAGCATATCCCTATCTCCTACTTTCTTACATTCAATCCTTATCTACTAAATTTAATTTTACTAAATGACTGTTATTCTTTACAAAATTCCGACAACCATTAACAGCAGTAAAATAATTTAAAATACAAGTTACATGTTTGAGTGATTAAAAACTTTTATACTTCAGGATATAGATTCAAAACAGCAAATTATAAATTGTCTGACTATGCATGGCAGTTTTCACTGCGGCTCCGAACGTCTTGATAGTTTACATCAGAGGTGACCATCCAGAGCAAGAACTGCCTGCGGCCAACCCCCACTCTGCGTCCATGCCCCTCACGTAGGTTGTGGTCTGATTACGACATCGATTGTATCCAAAAATTACATCTGTACTCTCATATACATCATTTGTTGTATACAAATTCAGTGAATATCATATTCAGATATACAATATTATTCATTTTTAAAAAGATCTGAGTATCTAATAAGCGCTCTAGATTAAAAGATATCAGCCTGTCAGGTGCTTTGCGCATTGCTATAACTGAATTTGATGTAGATATTCCAGACCTTCTTAAAAATGAATAGTATTCTAATTAATATTTTAATAATCAGACAGATCCGAATAAGTGAATGTATATGATGTTCGCTGAGTTTCTACATAACAAGTGATGTATATCAACATACAGATGTAACCTGTGGATAAAACTAATGTCATACTCAAAAAATAATTATTCTCATTACGTGACTGTTTTACCTTCTCAAAGTAGGACCCAGTTTATTAATTTACGTGAGGGGACTGGACGCAGTGTGGGTGTAGGCGGAGCCAGGCCTTGCTCCGGATGGCCATCGCTGGTCTACATAGAACAATCAATTCCTACCGAGACTTGTTTAACTCGTATCAATTAGAATTAAGTAACTATTGACTCTTACACAATTTGGAACAAACTTAATGAAGAAACACAACTAAACAACTAAATGTCTGGATATTTGTTTTGTTTACAATATATATTAAAGATTCAAATTAGGGCGTTCTCGACTAGGTATGTGTGTTTTCACTGATGCAAAGAACCTATTAAATTCTGTCTGAATCTTTTTCTTTTGCATGGTTAAATTTATTGCATACATTAAGGTGTTCCCTACCGGCATATTCAGTAGTTCCATTTCTTAGTAACCCGCATATAGAAGTTCCTTCGTTTGCATCGAGCTTTGCTTAATCCGTTTAAATTAGAATTGCGTAGCTATCGATTCGCACACAATTCGAAAGAAACTTTGTATTGCAGTCAGGATGGCAAAACAGAACTGCATAACTAAATATTTAGATATTTGTATCGTTTACAATTTATGTTAACGCGTTGACTGTCGTGGATGTCACCCGTGACCGACACCTCTTTTATTTCATGCAGTATCAAGTAATTCATATTAAATTATGGGATGATATTAGTGTTGTAATAATAATATTAGGTGATATCTATGCACTCAACAAGTGAAATATTCTTTTCCTCGACGATTTATATTTAAAATAGGAGATTATATAGTGTCTGTAACCAAGTCTAATATAATACAGGGTATCCATAAAATATCTATTTATTTTATAGAAATTGTTGAGAAAAGAACAAACCTCCAAGGGGATGTGGTTAAAGGAATATTTTAATGAACAACTCGAACGATTTCTGTCACTAATTGCCAGAGGCAAGCACAGACACTCAACTAATTGGATTTCACATGAGCATCATTGATATCTCTGCATACTTCAAATCGGTCAGCAGCTTCACAGAGGACTTTTCCAACATTTGTGGAGTAATTTGTACTTGTGCGATGCGATTTCTCAACACTTGCAAACTCTCAATTTTCCAGCGAAGCATGCAAGATTTGATAAAGCCCAATGGAAAAAGTCTAAGAGTGTTAATGTAAAAATAATAAAAAAAATCTTATAAACATACGCTACATACACACATGTCTATAAAAATATTAATTATGATTTTATAAGCATTTAATGAACGGCTGATTGAAATAAATTCTGCGTTGGGTATTCCTAAATGTTTTACTTAATGTTTGAATTAAACAAATTGTATTAAATCATTTTGTAAATCTGATTTGACATTGTTTTCGAGACATACCAACTCCCAACTACACTGCTGCTCATAAGTTTTAGGGCACTTGCCATTTGTGTTAAAGAAATACGATACTTTATCTGTATTACTGCAAAAAATTACAAAAAATATTTAAAACAATTGCAAGAGTGTGATGAAATAAAAATCATGAACTGGCTTTCTCAATCTCACGACTTGAACCCAAGTGAGAAAATCTGAAATGAACTGTATCGAAAAATACGACGAACCAACTCAAAATCGACGAAATGAGAAACTCACAAGAAGAATGTAAAAACTGTTGGAGATTCTAATGAAGAAGCAAGGGGCTGTATTAGTGTAATGAGTTGATTTGTAATTAATTTCGATGGTGAGATTTGTGATGTATTATTGAATATACATTTTCTTTGTGTTATAAAGAATGGAACGATTAATGTCTGATCGAATTTTTCAATTACTTCATAACCTTAATCAAACTTATTTAAAATTTAATAAGTGTCCTAATACTTATGGACGGGGTGTATGTATTTTAATAAATTCTACCCGCCTATGAAATATTATAACCACGTTTAAAACATTTAAGTCCTTAAAAACTAATTAATGATGAACGCAACATTGAATATAAAATTATGAATGGAATATTAATAATATGAAATGCAGTTATACGTGGCGTTTATACGCGAAATGAATAACTAACTCGATATACGTGCTACTAACCATAGAGTGTCATGTGAAACCAATTATTCAGCAATCATAATTGCATCACGAGATAAGCGTTCATTGGCAAACTTTTCAGTTGAAATATCGGTAGATTCAGTTCATTTTTATAGCTTTTGCTTAAACCATTGCCGCAAATGACGGGTATAGCAGTCATGTATATTTTTTCTAAAAAAACAACAAACTTACCAGGCGAAATTCCTGTACATATTACCGTCATAATTTCTTTTTTTGTTTTAAAACTAATAGAAGACGTATTAATGAACCCTTATAAGCATTGTCTTTTCATCTAATTTCTTGTAGCAACAAAGGAACATTAAAAAAAGAGTGTGTTTCTGAGGCCGAACTAAAAAAGAAAGTGTGCGCCAATGATCTAAATAAGCGTATCTAAGATAAGCTAGAATGAGTTTTTCGCATTTTTGCTGCGAAATTCATGGAATACAATTGGCTGGGGAACAGAAGCTGGTAGTTACACGCTTTGTAACCTTTCAGAAGGAAGCCAGAGACGTGGAAAGGCCAATTATCGATACGGCTGACTACGAAATAAATGCGAGAACGTGTAACGCACAATGGAAAGCATTTTGCGCTGACGAACGGAAACGGCCATATTCAAAATCGATCATAATAACTCTGAATCGATTCCTGTCAAATTTTTCTTGCTCGTGGCAAGCACGATGGTCATCCATATCCGGCGTTAATTTTTTTTGCTGAACTTCCGAAAAAGAAGAGGAATGAAGTTAAAGTGCCAATTTTATAAATCTATCGCAGCGTGCAACTAAAAAAATAAAACGAGAACAATTTTCGACTTTTATGCAATATTTACCAGTATTTCAAATTACTTCAGGTCTGATAAATTCACCGCATATAAAGCTAATAAATTGACGTCTACAAAAAATATATGGACCGAGCCAGTGTTTCATTGTTCTTGCAAAATGTAATTTTTTTCAATGGAGTGTAGACAATTTTTCAGTAAAAAGAATAATATTTCATTCGACATATTTGGAGAGGAGCAATTTTTCAACTGTTTTTCCTGAAAGAGAATCTTCTTATGAAGGAAGGTACTAATTATGATATATTCTCTTGCTGTTCTCACTTTGGGTCGTGTTATTCGTTCTTGTCACATCCGGACTACACGTAGAGTGATTGTACACTCACAATCAACAAAATTAATAAACACATAAACAAACATATGAAAAAATATTAATAACAAACGAGAATGATAATTTTCCTGACAAAATGATAATTGTCTAATATAAAATATGATATCGAAAGACAATAAATTATCAATGACCTTGCTCATAACTAAAAAATGTAAAACACCTTTATACAGTCAGTCTTATAAGTATTCGTACCCTTACTATCTATAAAAGAAATGTATAATTCTATAAACGAAACATTTTCGTTATTAATTGATAAATTTTGTTAAAATTTGGACTGAATAAACTTTATACTTGTGTAAATTTATAGTAAAAGATTTATTGAAAGACCTCAGACGTATCACTCGAGGGCACGAATACTTATGGGACTGACTGTAAATCGATTTACACAAAATAGTTAAATCGTCACATTAAAAAAGAGAGAAATTTTACTTTGCAAGTGCATCAATCAATCTGCAAAAGAAATTGTTTCATAGAAGGAGAGAGCTGATTAAATCATGCAACATTTTCTTCTTCCACTTTTTGCTATCTTCGCTTAGAACAAAACTATAGCCTGACCCAGATGCTAGAATCGCCCTCTATAATATATCGAAGAGCATCGAATTTCTTAAAACGTATTGGCTTTGCAGGTATAATCGAGGGTTTCAATCTTCTCGAAATCCTAGAAACGGGAGTGAAGTAAATTACCAGTGAATTATTGATAAGTGCACTTTTATAGATGTTTCAAAACTGTAGCCGAGGAAGCGGTGTTCTATGGCAGTTTAAATCTTCTCGGAAGCGTAACAGGGCTTCCTGCTAACCTTATCATTCTCTTGGGTTATTGAAGTGTCTGCCTCAGAACAATTCGTTTCGATACTTCCCACGAACTTAATAAATTGTAGAAAGTGTACAGCTTGATATTATTTTCTTCTTCAAAGTTTCTCCAGCATGAGGTTATCGAATGAATGGGTTCACATTGAGCTAGGAGTATTTCACTGAAAAGAAAATGTTAGTCCAATAATAGATAATTGATATTAGTTGCAAACTACATTTTCTTTTTGGCGCTAAAATTTCGTAATAAAAACGTACATAGACGGTTAGTTCAAACACAACATGTAAATTAAAATGGCATAAGAGTATCTGCTATACGATGTACTGTGTCCATAGAATTTTGTTTAAACACTTTATTGTATTATATATTGTTGCAAATGGTTGCTAGTTAAATATTTTTATTATATTATATACTGGTGCAAGTGGTTGAATAATCCTGTGAAAAGTTAGAGTGTAGTTATTATCGGCTTATTTTTAATACGTTAACTGCCGCAGGGAAAACTCCCATACTTGGTCAGACGTGCTATAATATCCCATTTCAAACAAAAATGCTGAAAGGAATAATTATATAATTACTCAGTTTCAGAG
The DNA here is from genome assembly GCA_916610135.2 of Macropis europaea. Taxonomy (NCBI): domain Eukaryota; kingdom Metazoa; phylum Arthropoda; class Insecta; order Hymenoptera; family Melittidae; genus Macropis; species Macropis europaea. The sequence continues at coordinate 13,898,789 of OU744344.1, read as the reverse complement.
CTTCAACCTCTTATTCTCGTTACAATGTTAACTCGTTTCAAATCCGTATTAAAATTAAGAATTATTTAATTAACCCTCTGTAACCCGACTTTTTCTGAGAATGATACATCAAGTATATAATAAAGATAAATGATAAAGTTCGTATCGCGGGATATACACATGATAATAAACGAAATGAAACGTAAAAAACATAGATATATAGATATGTAGATATGTAACTGTCGAGTCACATGGCGTTATAGAGGGTTAAATAAAATTTAATGTGTCGGTCACAGGTGACCGCTTTAGCAGACGTGTTAAAGAGCTTCTAATGAAAACTCTGATTACTAATTAATTTCTTTGTACACCTTGAGATAGTGAAAAGGTATAAAACTCGTTAGCTGATACGAATTCTAAGAACATCATATCCATTGTTAAACATTTCCCAAGCTATTGGCCAATTTGCAGTGAATCAGATTATACATTAGAGTTGGTTCGCATTAGCAGTAAACCACTCGATTGCACTTGAGCAACGGAATTACGTTCCACGGTTCTATTTTTGTTATAACAGCGCCCGCGGCGTCGTAAACTAAGATGAGGGTCGATAATGGCAGTAGAACGTGCAGATGATGCAAAATTCCGGCGATAGAAGGGAGCGGCGAAAAAGGAACAAAGCCAGTTCTAATGGTTATGACCGGATTGGGTCAACTATCCGCCGCCTGGACAAAATTCGTCCTCGATTGCGGTAGGTCATGTTATCCAACGACTTTGATAATGTAACAGCTTAAGTACAAAATTGGCAAGCCTTTGAAAAAACTCTCTGAAAAAGCAGCGACAGAAGAATGTAATGCAGTAAAATCCCTGTATCCGCTGTTTCAGTAACCGTGATTTCAATATTAACCCTCTGAACTCATAATTTTATTTTTTATTTTCAGCATCTCCCTATTATTTTAAGTGTTTTATATGAAATGTACTTCAAAAGACAATTGGTTGATAGGAACCAATTTAAACAATCATGTACCTGAACACTTCAAGGACTTTTTTTGTTACAAAAAAGGGTCATGCACATGTAATATTGCTTATCGAAGTAAAAGTAAATATTTCGAAATATAATACATATTTACACTGGCAATTTAAAAATGTCGAGTGTGACTCGACATAGGAGTACCTGTGAATAAAATCGATGTCGAGTCACACTCGACAGAGGAGTTCAAATGGTTAATAGTTCCACGAGGAATATCTTCGGAGCTATTAGTGACGTTGAAAAGTATTTCAGACAAGAATGATTTCGAGAAAGGTATAATGTGGAGTCAAGAACTCCTGTGTGGATAGTGGCGCTGGTATGTGAATATTATCTTCGTTTTTTCAAATAATACTGCCACTATAATACTACCAATTATATTACAATAATAATGCCACCCCTTAAACTTTCCAGCCCGATGAACCCAAATATGAATTATGAGAAATCGTCCATCATGTGCTACATATTCTGCGTTGAAGAATTTATAAATTATGAGTTACACCTGCAGATACAGATTTAATTTAGGAATCAATATTATAAGAAACACATTAAACATTACAAATTTAAATGAACTATAATAATTTAAGGTTTCGCATATAATCTTGCCTAACTGGTCCCATGAAATGCACTCCATTTATTAACGTATTACTTAAACGCTCGCTGAAACATTCCTAAATGATAACTTCGAAGTTGTTAAAACTTTTTCCAGGAAGCGACGTTCATTAAAGATGAAGGGCTCGCAGCAGTTAATAACAGTTGATCTCAGTCGGACTTGTACACAGCTTGCAGAAAGTTTCCGAAGAACTGATGAAACTATAAAGAGACGTAAAAGGAAAGGAGACGTGAGAATCCTCTTGGAAGTGTTTTGCAACGAACAGAGTGTACAACTCTTTTTCTGCGTTTCCTTTCTTCTGTCGCGCGATAAGACAATTCATACTTGAGGAACAATGGAAGAAAAAAAAGGAACCCTATTTAAGCCCATCGTTCTTCTGAGACATTTTCGACAAGTACAGTTGGTCACAAAAATATTCGGGTACAAGTATAATTCAGTCGTTTATTACTGAAAGGGCGTATGTCCGTTTTTTGAAATTTTACACCAGGCAATAAAAACTTTGTAATTTTCTTGGAAGAAAATTAACTATTCTGAAATAATGTTTACTTTAGATGTCTTTTTGGGTCCCATATCTCTAAACAAGGCTAGGCATCTGGAATTAGAAAAACGCATAACTTAATTTTCTCCAAAATGTGGACATACGTTCTTTCAATAATAAACGATTTAATTTTGACTTCTATACTGTGTACTTGAATTAAATGCAGAATATAAAAAAATACATTATCCTTTGTTATGATACAGTTTCTCGTTAATAAAAATGAAAAAGTTTATACTTGCTAGAGAGGCACACAGACAGGTACAAAAGTTTAGATTAAAAGCATGAACAAAACGTTTGCTTATGCAGGTAGAGATAATTAATATTTTTTAATGTAACTTTCAGTATTAGAAATTTGGCTCTACATAGAAATTCTTCTCTAGGTAACTTTTTTCTCGTGACATTGAAGTTTTACTTCAATTTTAGGTGTAGAGAATTTAGATCTAATTAACATAACTTTTTTTTACTTTTCAGTATTCGTTTCTGACACTCCAAACAATGGTGCCATTTTTATTTCGAAATTCTTTAGTTACAGTACGCCTACTCTAATTTTTACTGTAGAAAAGCTGCAGTGTGCAATCACTAGATTTGCAATATTCGTTCCCATCATCACCAAAATTTGCTAAAAATTCATATAAGCGTGCATGTCCCCTTAACTAATGAATCTCGAAATAAAAAAATGGTACCATTGTTCAGAGCGCCAGAAACTATTGCTACAAAATTTAAAAAAATTAACGTCAAGCAGCCCTAAATTTACAGTTTGTACTCTTCAAGTATCAGTTTCACTTGAATATGAATTATTAAAACATTAACATCACAGCAGTGTAGATTTTCAGAAAATTATCTAAAACAAATTGTACGTGTCCACGAGTATTCTTCCTGCACCTCCCCTTATAGTGCTCGAATAATAAACAGCGCCGGATGTCCGTTGAAAAAATCATAAGACAAGTGCTTAATCATTCGCATTTCGTTTCACCGGTTACACTGATCGTGAGAAACGAATACCTTGTCGACTGAAGAACGTTTTTCACGGCCCCGCGTACAGGGCTCATACATCAACCCCGAAACAATCGCGTCAATCAATGTTCATCTCGCGTCGGCGTGATTAATGTCGAATGGCGTGTCGATGCGGTCGGCTGCAAAAATTTGGCAATTTCAAAACGTAATTAGAATGATCGAGGTAGCATGCTGTGCTTGACGTGGCCCTTTGTATCGGCGAGGTGAATCGTTTTGTTTGCCCGGCACAGCTGCGCCACTTGTTACCCTTTAAGATTACAACAACGACAATTGTGAGCGCGAATAGCTGACCCGCTGACCTGCTTCGAGCGCTCCAAATCGCCGATAATTGGACACCAACAGAATCTCTATGAGAGAGGACAGTGGTAAGGGACGAAGGAGGAGGCGGAGGAAGGCCGCAAAAAGAGAAGGACAAGTTTACACAGCACGAACTGGTAGCCGGCAAGTTTGCACGACTGTACCGATAATCCGCAATCCGGGCGATGGAGGTCCGTGTAACCGTTCTAACGAGATTCGAATGAGAAGAAAATCGTGAGGGAATGTCGGTATCATCACGACGAAATAAATTATTGTTAACGCTTCGATGGCCGCTGTAACGCATACGTGACGTAATTGAATCGGTGAGTCGAGTAAGAGTACAAGTTTAAAATCACACTTTGAGATATTTGAAAAATAGCGTCTCTTTTCGTGCATCATCGAAGCCACTAATTTTATAATGGTGTAACAATCGAAACACGGTTATGCTAACCCAGATGAACGTTCATATACACTACTCCACAAAATTAAAGGATCACTAAATTTTGACCGAAAAATTGTCGATTTTCGAACTGCTGTAACTTCGTGAAAAAAATTGTACAGCAATCTACCTGGCCTCGTTTTAAAGGGTGAAGCCTCTACTTTCACATCCCTGAAATTAATTTGTTTCAAAGACCCTTTTATATTATAAAACGGAATGCGAAATTGAAATCACTTTTTTTTAAGAAATATTACAAATTCAAACGATTCTACGGAGTTTAAACAATTTTTTAGAGATTCGTTTACTGAGTTGATGTTTCTTGACTGAAATACCCTGGTATTTTTTATGGAGGATGAAGGGAGAATTGAACAAAGGTAACCTTCATACCTCCGTTACAGCTCCACCCATAAAAAAGCTATTGATCCAAGGTTATGTCTTACCTAAAATCATTCAATTTTTATCTGAAATGTTTGTTGGTATCACTAATAGTTTTGAAGATATTCATGTGGTTACATTAAAATGGCACACCCTATCTATAACACGTTCCCTGACACAGTAGAAAAACCCGCTATTAGTCAGACGCGCAAAAAGGGCTATTTATTAATACACGTGGTTGATTGTACAAATGTTCATCTATTTGATATTACACTTTCTATTTCCAATATCATTTTAACATGAATATTCTCAAAATTGCATGAGAGTTGGTAGTTATGTGATCAAATTAAAATTGATGCGTGTACCAAAAATGGTACACGCGACAGGGAACGTGTTAACAGGCGAAGTATAAACAAATACAAACATTTGGAACATCCGATGCGACTAGTTGCAATTTCAGTAACGTTCATTAAAACTTTCTTTCATTTTAAGGTACAGAAAGTATCTGAAAATTTGTTTATATTCGCGTAAAATCAGTCAGTGTAAAAATTAGTAATAAATTCACCACTTTAACGCGTGATCAGTTTTCTATTGCTTCGATGCATAAAAGTTCAATACATACATACTATACCTTTTCATGCAGTGAATATAGGTTCATAATTTGTTAAATATCGTCCAACTTCTGTCACGGTGCACGATACTAATTTATGTTCAGCACGTTCCGTGCCGCAGTGGAAAATTCCATGATTAGTCAGACACGCGAAAATAAGTTTTGATAAATACATGGCGTTTAAATTCCAACATTGAATTATCTCATGATATACTTTTTATTATGTACTATCATTGTAGCGTTCGTTTTAATCAAAATATAAAGATTACTAGCATTTATTTAGAATAATCGAATGTAATGTGTGGGGCGTATACGACTCACGCAGCACGGAACGTGTTAATATTGTTATTACACTTTACACCCGTTTCGTCTCACAGAACATGTCCGTTTGAATAGTTTAGTTGGTAACCACCCTGTGCATGACATAAAATTCTGTTTTCCGTTATTAACGCCCACTCGATTTATTTGGCGCACGCTCTCGTCGAACGGGGAGCTTTAAACAACTGGAAAACCGATGGAAATAAAATTACCTTCTCCCAGAGAAGAACTCAATAGCAATTTACCTGGCGGGGCTAACGCGCGGGCGTCGTTCAACGAAATGAATTTCCTCACTGTCGGCACAGATGCACCGGAAAAGATACTCAGCGTTTATAGTGACGTATGGCGCGGAAGAAAGAGAAATAACAGCCGATCTCGGCTTAATTTACCGCAGGTTTTCCTCCGCTGTCGAAAACGGGGGCGATTAATTAGCAACTCGCTGGAAGGAAACGGAGAAGCCCGATCCACGGACGCGTACTGGCTAATTTGCTTGACATCATTCGACCTCTGCGTTTAGTCGATTCGAATTGGATTACATGCGTTTCGATTTGCCCTCGTCAAGAACGTGTGCTCGTCACGAGAGAATTGATTGAGCACAAACACTCTTTCACCAGATTTTTGCGTTCGCTCCACTATTTTGCGTGTTGGGCCAGCGAGACAGTGTGTAGCGGTTGCTACATTCGTCGCTTTAAACGCTCGATTCAATCGATGAATGCAAGTTATACAGAGTGACCCTGGAGTAAACAGAGAATTTATTTTAGCATGTTTGACGGGTTACTTCGAATTGAAAAGGCCATGGGTACTGTAAGGCAGGAATGGCCAAGGCTCGTCCAGACGGGCACTTATGTTTTCCTATGGACGCCGTCTGATAGGTGCTGATTGTAAACCACACCTTCTACGGACATTCAGCAACCAGGTAATTCTATACGTAATCACGTTTTGACACGTAATTCCAATACAGTAGAACATTATCCAAATACCGATCATCCGGAATTTGATCACAGTTACAACTTAAAAATATCATTAGTGAGACTGTATGCTTAATTGTGCACTACTCTGTGTTTTATATTATGAAATAAAGTTAGGATTTTTAAGTGAAATGTAGTTGCAATCTGAGTCATCCTGTTACTAATTATTAAACTGTGGATGTTTATGAAAATATACAATTTTAGACATCTATATTCTTTGTTTTAATATAGTTGAAGAAATAGAACTTCGACAGACTTGTATTTTACGCTTTATATGTTACAAAATGTACTTTTTATCTTACTTAATTTACAACATGCACATCTTGTATGTACATATTTGTATATGTTAAATTGCATAAAGATCCGCAGGCTACTAATTATACTTCGGATGATCGAAGTTCTACTGTGCTGTAGGGCACTGGTCATTCAAAAATTTGTCATCCTAAATATGTCACTTGCAAGTCATAATATCCATTGATGACAATTAAAATTAAATATGAAATTAGGACCTACCAGTTCCAATTTATTTTTTAGTCAGAGATTATTGATTAGTGACGTTCAGTTTCATGTTTCTTGAAAATTTCCATTTGCACATAAAATGTAGCAATTTCTTAAACTGTGCAGTGAGTCCAATATTTTCAACTGTGCACTGTAAAAAAAAGCAAAGTGAAACAGTTTTTTCAAGTGTAAGTATTAATAAACGCCTCTGAAATATTTTTTACAACGTTGGAATATTAGCAACTAGCATTTCTTCTTTTCTAAATAAATCTTCACAGGTTTGTATAGTCGTATGAACGGTAATTCAGTTGGCTTGCGCATTTGTGTGGTTTAATATTGGAAACACATGAATCTGTTTTCGTACTTCGTTAACCAGAAATTGAAACGGAATTGGGTCAGTTTTTTGCCACGCGAAATGAAAAAAATTTTCGAAGTAACGTTTTTATGTACTTGCGAACCAACTTCTTTGCGGAGTTGGAATTGGAGTTAATGTATTCATGACGTAACTTGTATGAAATGTAAGAAAAGTTGGGTTACCTGTGGAACTTCCGTGTGATTCCTTCCCGTATGAATTTATTTATCACCATTCGACGCAGTACATTAAATCATAACATTTATTTAAAAATTTGAATTCAGATAATAAAAAGGAAACTCTCGGCTCCGTGCACAGCTGGATCTACTTAATTAAAAATGTCTTTTTTCTATTCTACTTAAACTCCATTACGAATTCAATAGAATGTTTTCGCTTCGAAGTATTATATTAGCCACTGTCCGAAAGTAACTGTAATTAATATTTAGGCTTGAGGGGGTAAAAATCATAGTGGTGTAAGTCATCTCAATCCTCATTTTGATAAACAAAAGGTTTCATTAGACTGATTGTAATAAATTCCACGGTCACATGTTAACACGTCGAACGCCGTGACCGACGGGGTTTACCGATGACAGACACTTCAAATTTAGTTTAATTAAATAATTATTGATTGTTGCAAAATTCTGACCAAACTTCATGCTGAAACAATAATGTAGGAACAGAAGAACACGGTTGAGTAATCAAATCTTTTCTTTCTTTACGATTTATATAAAAAATAGTAAATTATATCGTGTCTGGTTAGGTATGGCCGTTTTCACTGTGGCGTGTTAATGATCGCAACGCATTGAACATTGCTACTAGATCTTATCATAAGTAGTTGGAACCACTTTTACGTTCAATTAACAGACATGTATACATTGTACCTATGCACGCGAGTCAATATCTTAAAGATCTTGTCTAACGCCACTATGGCTTTCACACCCTCATATGTGGATATAGACTAAACCTTTGTTAAGCAGATCAAACACAGAAATATATTACAATACAAATATTTTAACCCTCATCCATCCCTCATTTCCCAACTTAATTTGGCCCTTGGTGTCAAATTGTCACAGTAGTAAAAATCAATCTAATAGAAAGATGAATAGTTAAATTTGCAAATTCTTTTAATGAAAAAGAAGAATTAAATTTTTGTACATTCAATACATTCAAATATAATATTGTTCGCATCATTCACGAATAATAAAGTGATGTGCAAGGCATGCTGCTTTTTACGTTTATCACATTTTTGTAAGGAAAATGTGTCAAATTTACACGAGGGACGGATCAGGGTTAAATTGTACATCCCTTACAGTTGAAAAGGAACAGCATGTATAAAAATCATTTAGGCACTGCTGCAGAATTAGCCGAGTATTCCCTGTACCAACTATTCAGCCTGTGCATGAGAGTCGAATACAATCGACCAAACATTTCAAACTTAACCCTCTATAACCGGAATTTTGTTGCGTATGACGAAACTGATACATCAGGTAAATGATAAAGACAAATGACACAGTTTGTATCGCATGATGTAAACATTATAATAAACGAACAAACTCCTCGGTGGCAGTATAGTCGTAGAATATAATTGTATACAGTGATAAATACACGAAATAAGACTTAAAGAAATATATAGATAGGTAAGTGAACTCCGAGTCACATGCCGTTACACAGGGTTAATCAGTGATATAATAGACGTTTACGTGTTAAAGCTTCGGAAAGCTGAATGAGCGGTTCATTAAAAATACCCGAGCGTGGGGTAAAGCGCTCCGCGGAATTCGCCGCGTAAGAAGCAAGAATGCTCAACTTTCTCGGTCGAGACTCTCCAGCTACAATTTCCAGCAGTTCCAAACTTGCGGCTCGTTTCGAGCAGACACAAGAAAATGCAGGCTGAATGCACCGGCGTGAATGCGGCCCTGCGCGTGCATCGGTATACGTGACTTCACGTGGGAATCTCGATGCTCGTGGTTGCCCCGAAGCAACCGGAAAAGCGATTGTTCACAAGCTCCTAAAGTTCTGAGCTTTTTATCGCTCTCGAATTCTGCCGCAGGACAGCCTTGAGACAGGCTCGAGAGATTCCGTAGGAGGAACGTGGCAGAGAGAAAGGGAAAGAGGGGTAGAGGAGAGGAAAGGAAGAATACTTGGCACATATCATTTCAGAACGCGTCTCCGTTTATCAAACGCGATTCGACTCTTTTTTTTTCAACGCTCCATCCCGTCCATTTTCTTACGCTCTAATGATCCCCGCTCCGTCTTCATTCCGTTGGTTCGAGTGAAGCTTCTCCGAGGCAAGGAGCAAGAAAGCACAGAGAATAAGCAGACTGAAACTTTTATAATCACTCGCACTTGTTTGCCTCCCCCTGCTGGATTCGAATCTTAATTTTTTATGTTAATCTACCATTCAATTGACCTCGCCGAAGATTTTCAGTAAGACTCGATGAAAGCCGCCCTTTCAGGAGGAAATACATCGGCTAGTATTCATGAAGCTATGATTATGAAGCTTAAGGGAGTTTCTCCTTTCTCGGTCTGTTTGGAGGGTGTATTTTGGCAATTTCTTGTGAAGAAACTAAACAACGTATCTTGATGAAACTTTACAGATTTGTTCATATACGTTTGTATTACATTCGTGAATTTTTGTACGTCGTTATCACGTTCTTCTTTTGTTGTTAACACATTGTTCATTCCCGAACCGAGTTGTGGTGTCCCTGAAACCTGGGATCTCGATGAAAGAAACTTTCCAATTTGATTTAAATTTTAGAGACCAAGATCATTTCAACGTTACACTATAATGCATGTCTAAATGCGCATTCATGTCAGCTACAACGTACATTAGAAAAAAATACGTATGTTCATGTTAAAAACGTGGGTGACCATGAAAAGAAAACACAGAAAAAAGTGACATTTATAAACAAATTTTTCTGCTATCTTATTCAACCTTTGAAACCATTTAAATTAAGTATGAAAAATTTCGCTTACAGTCATTGCTAGGTAAGATAATTAGGTGGCCTGTTTTACGTGGCTCACACTGTGCATGTTTTGTATACGAACCAGGCAAAAATCAAGCCATTTACATATTTTTTAAACGTTCATAGAAATACGCAATGACTTTGAGACACCCTGCACTAAACTGAAAAATCAATTTTCAATATTCAATTTGATATTAATGGCCAAGCGCTTTTGTAAATAAAATACTTGTCCGGACTCAATGTTTATTATACACATATACTTTTCAGTACACACAGTAACTCACGAGAATGATCACGTGATTATGTTATTTCAACATTCTTCTGTTCAGCACTTTTGAGAGGCCGTGTCGTTCGAAGCAAGGATACGGCGTATCTAACAAAGAACATTTCAAATGCGCTTGAAAAATACCCAGTTGGATTGCACTGGAATTAAGGAAGAAAAGTAATTATGTAAATATTTGAACGATTTCACGAGCCACTGCGCGTGCACGAGTATCACAGCTTTGCAGTATGTTTAAACGCATAAAGCGCGGCAGGTTAAAAAAAATCGGCGAATGTCTCAAGCCTCGAGCGTTTCCTCAAACAAACCGGCGCGCAACAATCAAGCAGACTTGTTGACCCGTTGCATCAAACGGCGGAAAACGCCCCAATCAAGCAACCGAACCTCCGAATGCTTGTTTACCGCATAGCTCGGAGGAAAACAGAGCAGAAAAACGGCGGGCGGCGATGCAAGGGGGAATTGGAAAGCGGCACAATCTCCAAATCGCATAAAAGAAACCGACAGAAGTTTCTGTAGTTCCACTAATCGTAAGTGTCAAGTCGAATCAGACCGTATCGGGCCGGACTCCCCGGTAATAGGAGTAAAATGTATGAAAAGAGACAATCCAATTTCCCATCCACCGGCTCGAAATGATGCTTATCGACTAGTCGGGAGGTAGGAAATATTATTTCCTCCTTTAGCAAACTACCCCGGCCCTATCTCTGTCCTCTCTTCTTTCTTTCGCACGGTCTCTTCACCTCCTCCAACCAATTCGTGTAGCCATAACTTTCTGGGATCGCTCAGCTGGTAACGCAGGGAAGATTTTTATCCTTAATCGTTTCATCGTCTGGACGAGATACGTTTTATGCACGTTGTGCTTGAACCGTACGCAATCCTGTGTCGATTCGTTTGTGTCTTGTACAGGGTGTTCCTGATACAGTGTGACAAACTTTAGCGGCGTATTCTATACCTGGATACGCACTAACAAGGGAAACTACCCCAATTGTCGTCTTCGATTTTAATGAGCTTTTGCAAGTTGATACGGTGGAGCCTCGATTATCCGAACACCGATCATCTGGAAATCAGCCATCTCATGTCAGTTTCAAGCAGGAAATATCGGTAATGACACTGCGTAATTAATTTTCCACTACTCTGTATTTTATATTCTAAAATAAACTGACCGGTTTCACGCGAAATTAAGTTGCTATGCGAGGCATACTGTTAGGAATTATTGTTCGGATAGTAACAGTAAGGTCAGTAAGACTGGAAGTTTATTGAAAAACTGATATAAACAACTATGAAAATTATTATTTATTCCGCCATACGTGTCGAACAGATGATACGCCCATACATCCGAGAAAATTAAATTCAAAACTTTCTATTACTTGTATTCACTTTTTATATTTCACATTAATTACTTAAAGTAGTACTACTGTCCAAATGAAACCTTTTCCGCATGATTCTGAACTAACAGAATCATCCGAGCCTCCAAACAATTAAATAATCGATACATCTCATCTTTAATGCACGACTCTCTGATTCATCAAGCGAAAATTTATATTCCCCGACAAGGACGACAATTTCAAAAATTCGTACGTTAATGCAAACGGAAACGGCGCCCAATGCATTAGTTAAACATTCAAATATTGAAATGAACACAAATTGTGGAATATTGTTCTGGGGCGTCGGGATCCGTGCGGACCGGCTGAAAAGAAACGCCGAAAACAGCTCGACTAGCAAAGGTTTAAACAATTCTTGTGTTTGGGAAGCCGACATCGCTTTGCTGGAGAGGCAAATAGGGCTGTTGGTAATTTAATAATCCACTGCTGCAAATTGCGGGACACAGGGCCCGCGAATAATCGAGAATTGGAATCGATTGTGCGCACGCGGACGTGCCTGGACGAGCGGAACCCGTGGGGTTGTTTGAAAAAATGTTTTATTTTCAGCGTGCACGCTAAAAGGATTCCCAGCAACTTAATTTCATAGCAATTGTCCGCCGGGTCGATTGATACTGAACATCCCCGGCTCGCTGGCTGTTTCGTTACCAACCGATGCCGTTATGTTAAGCTATCGAAACAATGGTCATACGCGAACTGTGTTCAATTTTTCGGTTTCATAATAAATGCACGCGTTATTTGTTATGCAAGGAGCATTTGCATTTCGAGCGACTTCGTGGTTAAAAATTGTCCCGTTATCGAATTTCTACCTACCGAGCAACGATATGCTCATGAAAAACAAATGGCCGCGAAAATCGCGACCGATCGTTCAACCGGGCAAAAAGTATTGTTAAAATTGCGAAAATTGATTATACAACGCTGTAATTATAAATTGATTCCATTATGATGAATACATCAATTTTAATTAGCAGCAAAATATGTAACGTATAAAATGCCTTTGCACCAGGAGTACTACAACCAAATTGCCATTAAATTTTTGCATTGCAAATGCCGGATGCGTCAGCAGAACCTGTCAGCTGCGTTGTATGTTAATGGCCCGATCGCTTTGAGTGCGATATAACGTTACGCTTCCATGGAAATTACGTATATAGCTTGAAAACTGTACATTATGATTTTTTTTTTTCGGTGTACCATTAGAGCTCGTTAAATTTTCGAACGATGTGCTGATACTCGTTTCTGCAATTGCTGGGCTATTATTAGACCTCTTTGGATGCAGAAATTATTTTTTCTCTGCATGCTATCTTGTTTCATCGCAACGGTAATGTTTCTGGTATTCTATTGTATAGGGTGTTTCCGAAGTAGGTGGACAAACTTTTGGAATATGTTCTACTTACATTAAAGATGGAAAGAGATTGTGAATACATTTCTTCAGAGACGTTTCTCTTTCAGATTGTAGATACTTTCTATTGTCGTACAGTTTTGCTTTCACAGGATGAAAAAGAAAATTGAATACTGTATTTTAGAGGACACTGTACAGGCATATTTTCTTTTTTATCCAACACACATCATATTTACTTGCTTTTATAATAATCAGGATGAATTTTATTTATAACACTTCAGTCTTTGGATCTATTAGAATAATAATGGAGGTATTCATTTGTCTGACAAAAGTATTGTTAACAATATGAGTAATTATAAAGAATTAAAGGAATCTGGTGAAAGTGATAATTATTAGAGTGTGGATGTTTATTGGAACACATGTTAGTAGTCTTAAACTTTCTTATATTTTATTATAGATAAACAGGAGGATTTGTGGATAATTTTTGTGTCCTGTTAAAATTTCAAAGTTATGTTTATCTTTTCACGTATTTCGAAAAATGAGTCTGTTTTATATATTTGGATATTTTAAACTACATGAACATCCGGAGTTTATGGCTTATCATCCTTTAACATCAATGCAGTTAAAACAAGTGCTTGGTTTAAAGTATTGGAGCATTGATATTCTACAAATTGCAAGAATAAACTAAATGCGCTAATAAACTTATGATATTTGCAAGTAAATGAATATGGAACTCCTAAATTGAAATCAATATTTTTTCGATTAATAGTCTCGTCGTCAAAGCTTGTACTATACTCCACAAATTATAAAACAATCAAAGCAAAAGGTTCACTTCATCCTGTTTCAGTACACGTTGATGTGTTTCAAGTCATAACTTCCATACAAACCAGAATTTATTTCTGGTCCACCTGTTGCACGTGGAAATCGAATCGTAGTCGACGTATTTTTTATTTCAGTAACTGAAAAAATGGTTTACAAAATGAAAAAGCATGAAAAATATGAGTAATTGACTTGATGAATTTGTTACTCTTATTAAACATGGAATTACATTTACGCGTTATAATAAAATTGAATGTTATCTCTACTTCTCGCAATCGAATTTTTGTATATCATTCTCGAGTTTTTTGATCGAAATATTAAATTTCTTACAGATCTAGAAGAAAAATAAAATAAAATCTCGTATCACGAAAGATGATATTCTGCTTTTTCGAGCCATTTTGAAACGAAAACGTTCCGCTTTTTGGGTTGTACCACAATCTTCGATGCACTTTGTACGCAGTTACTTCACTGATGTTTAAATTGCGGTTCAGTCAGTCTTCAGTCTCTAGTACAAATTAGCAATAACCAAATTATTGTTTTCCCGCATTCAGATAATAGTTGTATATTGTATAAGTGGATCGCAACTATATAATTTCATTTACTGCTATTTTATAATTTACTGCCAAATGTATGCATGCGAAAGTAAAGAAGAATTAAAAGCGAACGAAGCAGAACACACATTGAAACAAAATAATATGATATCGTTTCTCAAGAAACTATGACTTCACAATAAAATATAAAATACAATAATAATAGATAAAGTAAACGATAGAGCTAATTCTAATACACCATTACGAGTAAAAATCGGAAGTCAATATTTAATGGAAACACACATGTGTAAGAATGAAATATCAATAGCAACATGGATCAATGATCCAACAGGTCAACATCCATAACAGTATATAATAATAATAGAATGTCTGGAACTGAACAAACAATACATGCTATCCTAAAAAATCGACTTTTCCAAAAAAAAAACAAAAGAACCTGCAATAAAACATAAAAATACATCAAAGACGCAGTGTACCTACTTCCACGACATTCAATGAACCAGTATTATTGAATATTATATTACAAAACATGGGGCTAAAAGACACGACGATGGTCCCGAACGTAAATTACACTTCAACGAGCGTGCAAGCGTCAATTAACGGATTAATCCGTAACGATTACGCGAAGAACGCAATGAAATTCAAGCAACGTCCCCGCCGGTAATTTAACGTCGGGAAATATTAAAAAGTTCGCCGATAAAGTTAAGGAAACAAAGAGGCACGGCGGCTCGTAAAAAAGTTCGCGGAATAGAAGTTCCGGTTAAGCACCTGAACATCTGAACGGTATTATCTACGATCTAACATTCGATTGACCCGAATGAATCATGTAACCGTAGTTTTAAGAGAAGGATCAGAGAACTGCAAGATTAATCGAAACGGCGAGACCTAAGACTGATTTCTTTCCGCACGCGATCCATCTAGATTGGAAAAGTTTCCACTTTTACTTTATTGTTGGATGGCTTGCACGGAGATCGACGTTTTCCTAACGTCTCCGAAAGCTCACGGTTCCACTTCACCGCCTCCGCCCTTCGCCGCACCCGCAGCGCCCTTCGCCGCGGAATAACGATTTCTCCTACGTGTGCAAACCAGAAGAGGGTATAAAGAGTTACCGCTTTCAGAAATGTTCACCAGGAGATATCGGCTGCTGAGCGATCCGTGTAATGACCTCGTATCTTTACAAAACGTTACATTGTGCGTCGACACCCTTCAGCCCCTTCGCCCCTCTCTCGAGCGCAAATCACCAACTGTGCTTTCGAAACGTTCTGGTTTTGGCTGCGGCCACACGAGCGATTTGGTAACGTTCCGGCGGACGGTTTTGTTCCGAACACATAAGCGTCTGGTTTTCTGCGATGGTTTA
Organism: Macropis europaea; assembly: GCA_916610135.2. Taxonomy (NCBI): domain Eukaryota; kingdom Metazoa; phylum Arthropoda; class Insecta; order Hymenoptera; family Melittidae; genus Macropis; species Macropis europaea. The sequence goes on along the minus strand of OU744344.1, from coordinate 13,883,082 downwards.
TCAAGGGGAATTGGAGAAAGTATGGCTGCAAATGAGATCGTAGCATTTTCTTACCTGACTTGTGAGATACGGTCATAAGGGGACTGCGGATGTTGAGAGTTAATGCACCAGTAGTTGACAACGTACCGATAGTTGACACTTTTATTTTCAGTCACGAAAAATAAGCTTTCTACTAAATAAACGTTTTTTAAAAGTGTGCTATTTGAAAGGTTATTCATTCTACTGTGAAAATTTATAACTACTTTCGCTGCAATGCATCGTGGGTGTAAATGCCAGAACAATTGCTTCTGTTTGTACTCTGTGTGCTGTTGGATGGTCCTTTTCCTTCACAGATTTGTTAAGGAGGTTAGTGAAGTCAAAGAAAAATATCTCTTGGGTTGGAATAACGTCTCTCACGCGTGATAGCTATTGAGGGCTCAAAATAAATTGCACGCGTCCCTCTCGTGGTCTGACTTTTTCACTCTGTTAGCGGTTTTACGCAGTATTTACACTTTGACTGCCATGTCACCCACATGTGGGTGACACTTCTATTCAGTCATTATTTATTTGATCATGTGTAGCATCAATGAATATATATAATTATGTCTAATGGACCAATATAAAAGTTAAGAAGGTTACTAATATTGTTGATTAAAGAGCGCCTGATTTTGAAGTATACTCATTCTGTACAAGAATATAAAAAGTTTGTTATTTTTTGCTGATAAAGCGTGACAGTTAAAGTATTAAATAGAGCTTACGGTTCACGTAGTCGTCGATTAAATTCCAGCCCAAGTGGTTATCAATATGAAATACAACTTGAATATTTATTTCTTGTCATGTAACAGTAGCAAATAAAACGCCAAGTACATACAATACATTGTTCCACTCATTTTGTAAGTAGCACGTCTGTCAACTGTCCTCCTCCATTTGTCCTGCAGTAATCCAGCCTGTCACGCAGATTTTGCATCATGACCACGACATGGTACACAGTGGTGTTAAGGGTGGTATATGGGGGATATTAGGAAACCTAGAAACATTAACGAATTCAAGGTCATTGCACAGGAAGAAATCACGGTCGTACCAGACAATATGCTGCAAAAAGCGGTGCGAAACTAATAAATAAATGGTGGAGGACCTTTGACAGATGTGCTGCATGCAAACGAGTTTACAAATAAATATTTAAGTCACATTTCATTTTGAAAGTCGAGTGGATCCCCTGGCCCGTCCTGTACTTTTTACTCGGATAACGTTATAAATAGAATGTCGTAGTGCAATGTTCAAAAGATTATTTCACCCTTCAACTCTTTTCCTATGTTTGACTCTTCTACGACCCTGCAAAGTCTCACCGAACCAGTAAATTTACTTTTAAATCAATGTTACTTTCCATTGAATAACAACCGGGGAACGAGAGTTAATTTTTAAAGCTCGAAACGATCGATAGCCTCAGATAGGTATATATTTAAGAGCAGCTACAAAAAGCTACAGCAATTTATTTTTCATTCGGTCCGGTCGTCGAGGGCCAACATTTGTAGAGGCAGAGTGCGGTCGTGGACGGTCGTTTCCCACATTTTTCTCGCAACTTTTGGCACATTCGAAACCGAAACATTATAACGCGTATTGGGATTTCAAAGGAGCAGTTATCCTCGTGTTTCTGACCATTTAAGTTCACAGCTCGCAGAAAGCAGCGCGCTGGGAAATCTTCCGCCGAAGAAGCTAACCCACTCTCTGCTTCCAAACCTGGCCCACGTTTTCATTTTTCCTCCCGCTCCTCCGCCCCTCTCCTTCTCTACCCCTCTTCATTCTGCAACAATTTTACGAGTCTCGCGAGTACTTTAACAGCAGGAAACAAAAGTCATTTTTGGCCAGACTTTCTGAAATACATACAGAAAATGTAACCGCGACGGAGGTACGTTCCAGCTTGTGAATGGAATCCAGAACTTCCCTCTTAAATACAGAAACGGTCCGCTGAACACGGAGAACGTTCGTGCGACACCTTCCACTGGTCAAGCTGACCTTACGTTACAAGGACACTATGTTTTTAACATTAAAAGAAGGTGGAAATCAGGCTAATATACAGGATGAACCACGAAAGGTGATCAGCTTAGATTATTCTGTTGGTAGCAAGCTGACCGAAATTTTATTGTCTGATATAAGATGGTTCGATGATAGCTTTAAGGTGATTATTGTAAATTTTGTGTCAACTCTTTTTTTTTCAGAGTTTTCAAAGTCACCTACAGTTTTTTTGATAGATGAACCTATAATTTTTTTACGCCTATCTTTTAGTAGATATTGAGATGAATTCGGCAAGTATCATAACAAATATTCTTTGTCCATCTGAACCGAAGACACATTAACAAAAATGTCCCAGGACACCTCGTTTTATATTTCAAATATTTAACTACTTACCCCCCTCTATAATAGCTGATCTCTTCCGTATATTGTATTGATAGTGATAGTCGATTCTGACCGACACTTTATTTAATACTTCCATCACAAATGCATGTGTGTTATATTATACAGTTCTTAAAAAGACTATATACGTTCTGCAGAAATGTTCTCTGTACAGTAGTACAGCTCTACGTTGGGTCAGCCGTAGTTACATATGCACAGTGAAACTCAATTCGTCTGAAATTCCTGCAAAAGAAACAATACGAACGCTGCACTCATTTTCTCTGTTTCGTTCTAAAAGGCATTATTCTCGAGAAAATGCGCAAAGGTTGAAAACATAGTTACTCGGGTTAAAAGCCGTGTGAAATCTTCTAACTCCTTCAGCCGCTTACATTATTCATAAGATTCTAATACACGTGTCTGAACGAGTGACGCGATTTTTTCTCGCAAACGGTCAAAGCATTGCACGCGTGCTCGTCACCGTGACCGAACAGACGATTTAAGTGCCTGCACTTGCTGTTCGACGTAACTTTCAAAGTGTCGTCATGTTTGTGTGCGAAACGCGTGCACGAGCATCGAGGAGACTGTAAAGAACCGCGTCATCCCAAGTTGGTCTTGACTGTAGTCAGGGTGAACCACCTAACTTTGTCACTTGAACTATGTCCGTTGTAACTAAAATTTCGTAAAAACGTTTCCTACGAAAGTTGCACAGTTTTGTGGAGGCCAGTGTATAGTAACAATAGTTTTATTCCGTTGTCAAGAGTTAACTAGATAAGAAGGTCTACTTTGTTTTTCAAATTGAATGCTATACTTTATTTATTTGTGTATGATAGCCATTTTGAAGACAAATTCGACCACCTGTGACACTAAATTCTTCAAGGTCAATGAAGGTCTTATAAACAAAGTTAACTGTTACATTTACAACATGTTAATAAACAGTTGGAGTGTTCTTAAGAGTCAGGAATTAAGTAGAACCTTATTTCGCAGTGGCACCGCAAGTTAAACAGAAAATTGTGTTCATCCAACCCTCCCTGACCTTGAAGGTCTTAATGTTAGAGGTCTTTGAATTTGTTTTCAAAATGGCTATCATATATAAATATACAAAATATAAGGTTCCATTCAAAAAAACAAAGTTGACCTTATCTCGTTAACCCTTTACAACGGAATAAAACTGTTGTTACTATACACTGGCCCCACAAAGCTATACAACTTTTGTAGCAAACATTTTTAAGAAATTTTAATTACAACGGAAATATTTCACGAGATAAAGTTAGGTGGTACACCATGTATACATACGTAACGGTTAACGTACGAATAAGAATACAGAGGAAGTGGAACACCTTGCGCACCCTGCAGTTACGGAAGGTGCAAATTTGCTTCAGAATGTTTAGACTATTCAGGCGAATGAAAGAGTAAAAGAAGTGGGGACGGCGAGAGACCTTCGTTAGCATCCTGATGGACGCGGGTTAATGAAACGTATAGCCGGTGCAAAAACTGAACGTACGGTGACTAATTTGAAAGAAAACTTTAACATAATTATGTTCGTTAAATAAATTTTGAAAACAAGACAATGATGTATGAATAAAATAAGCTATTGTTGTTTTTAAACTGAAGGTCACGCTAATTGAAAGCAGACGGATGTTATCAGTGACTGTGTAGGATGAAGCACTAACTCAGTGATGGCCACGGGAGCTCCAGACTTCCCCCACTCTGATCGCAGCTTATATGAGGGGAATGGACCTAGAGTGGGGGAAGGCCGGAGCTCCCGTGGCCATCACTGCACTAACTATTATGATTTTAATTGTGGCTTGGTAGTGAAAGATCAATGTCCAGTTTGCAATTTTTTGGGAACAGTGCACACTTTGTTGTAATACACATAAAACATTGGTCTCTTACGAATGTACGAGTATCTAACTTTGTTCGTAATAGTGAATAGGCAGTGGTTCTTTTTGTATGAGAACGTTCATGATTTTTGTGTGAATGGTGCATAAAATTGAAATGCAATAATTTTTGACATTTTTCTACCGAGGTACAGAATTATTTTTCCACCTACAGCAGTTAGCAGGTTGGAAAGAAAAGACATTTATAGTATGTGAAAAATGTGCAATTACACTTTGCTTAAAGAAGGACAGGAATTGTTTCAAAGTATTTCATAAGGAGTTCAAAATAAATGATAAAGAATTGTTTTGCAGGCTCTAGGTGTTTCAATAAGTAAACCATTTAATAATATCAAACAATTTGTTCAACACTTACCCCTTAACCCTTTGACATACAAATAAAATGAAACTCGATTCGTTCAAAAAATATTATTAAATACATGTCAACCATAACAGTTATGTAAGCTTTATAACGACATAATAAACAAATGACGTATCCCAGACGTCTTTGTGTGTCAAGTGGTTATATGGTGCGCTTTCTTGGACTCAATAAATTTTCCCAATCAAATAAGAAAAATCATTCGGTAAGGGGTTAATCGTTCCCATAGCATTTCCTTTAAGTGTCTCAATACCTTTGAACGGTTGGGCACGAGAATGAAGACGGATATCCAGAACGAATGACGAAGAAAACAGAAACGGCGCTTGACAGGAACATTTCTTTCAATCCCGTCTACCCGTGTTTTCGCCGTGCCGCAATATTTCACCAATTCCGTGGGAGCAAAAAGCTCGAGGTCAGAATCTCCGCGAAGAATCTTTGTTCTTCAGGCCGATCGATAGACCCCTTAAATGTATTTTCCTCGTGTCACGATATTTCTTCCATTTCATAAAAACAATCCGAAAGCCAAGGGGGTCAGCGAGGCGGGAAGAGGGGGGGTTCAGAGCTGGATTTCCTGGGTGCTCGGGGTTTTTTCGCGGATCGATCCCCCGCAGATGCATTTTCCACGCCCAGGAAAATAACAGTGGACATGTATGTGCAGCGGGAACGGCGTATAATTTCCCAGTATCTAGCGGCCAGTGACACAGACGCAGCGGCACCGAGTCTTCCGCTCGAGATATCGATTAAATATAGACCGAATTCGTGGCTCATCGCGTCCTGGGAAACGGACAACAATTCCGCAGCCCCGCGGATGCTGATGTTAAGTGGAGCATCGCTCAAACTCGAATACGGGCGGCCAGTAAAGATAAGAAATTTCAAGAACGTCGTGATAAGTTGTTTCGAAGCCGATGCCGATGAATTTCCGCCCGCGTTCGGATTTCCACGAGGAAACGAACGGCTGAACGGGGAATTCCCCGAGGAACACGGCCGGCCTCCGTGATCGGAAAAAGGGAACAACGTTCGCTCCTCATACGGTCGATTCTTACCCTGGAAAAGGGTATGGCAGTTGTCGAAGCGCACGAAAACTGCTGTCCTCCCTTGACAAGTTGTCTTGCGCTCTCCTTTCGAGGGCAGATAACGCAAGATTTAAGTCCAATATTTTGTTGAAAGCGCGAAATAGAATGGGAAGGTTTTATGTCGTCGAAAATGTTGTTTGTGATTTTATATGAAATTTAAATGGAAACTCAGTGGGTAATTAGGGTGCTCGGACACCAGCTCTGGGGCTTATCGAAATAAACTTTTATTCAGATAATTATTCAAACATAATTTTTAATCTATTTGTTATTTGCTCTGATATTTTATCTTAGATGATGTTATTTGAGTAATAATGTATGCGACAAATGAATTATTTGAATAGTTGTTATTTTGTTTGAAATTAAGATATTTGTTACTTAATTTTACAAGGAAAATGAAAACGTTTGTCTATCGTGCGTGGAACTTCCATTCTAAAACCACAGACCTCCGATAATGTGTATGACTGACTTTATATTCTGATTAACTGTTATTTGTTATTTCGTATTGTTATTTGAAATAACCAAACATTTGCCATGAAAATGCATGATTCTGACACAGAAAACTATCTGACAAATTTAGTCTCATGGTAAATAATTTTTTCATATATTCTGTAATAAATTGCATGGATTATTAGGATATGCAATTACTTAAAATAATTAAGAATCTAAGAACGCAGTTACAAACAGCTTCTGAAAATAATAACATTTAACGCAAACTGACGTTCAAAGGCTCTCGTAAATCTCGTTACGGTTAAAATCGTCTGAGTGTTATGAACGTAATCATTTTAATGAAGAAATTTTGTAACGGCCGGCGTTCCGGCAAACTTGCAGTTATATTATTAATCGCGCGTCTGTTCCGCGAAGATATTCGTGTTGCTTCTGAAAGATGAAGCATTATATCGCGTTACAGCAAGTGAAATTGTAGCGTGCTGGAATTTTAGAGGACTAACGACAATGAATTTGCCTTAGACAAACTCTAGTAATTAAACCGAGGTACATTCCGGCAATATAAAGCGACATTTCCCATGTTGATCAAGACACGTGTGGGTGTTCGCGCAAGCTTGCGTACTAGTTATGTTAACTTCATCCATTAGTCGCAGAACCTTCTTCACTTACGTGAAACGTAACGAAATGTAAGTTGTACGCATCATAATGAAGTAATGTTCGTCTTCAAAAGTTAATAATTATTTTAACCGATAACTTTATAACCGGAGTTATCAAGAACTATGTTTGCACTTAAAAGTTTTAGGACACGAAACTTTGACTTAAACTTGTTAACAATACTTATCGTTAAGAGACTTAAAGAAATATTATCTTGATGGATTAGAAATTTCATCTGAAGTGTAGTCAAATGTTTAAACATTCTTTTCAGCGATATATTCTCGCTGTTTATGCTCCTTTTGTAATGTGCGTATGATTAATATCTCTCTTATTGAACCTCACCATTTTGAAATGTGTAATTTGATCAAAATAAAATAATTTTTAACGATAACATTTCCCTTAACTAAGCCAACATTTTAAGATTCAGAGTCATTCCAAAGTCACAGTACAGGTCGTTGAACTCATCTTAACATCAGCTACAACAGTCAGAAATACGTAGTGTCGTTGAAAAGAATCAAGGTGCCCTTGACTTTTTATCGAAAAACCAATTTTTTGAAAATTTCTTATATTGCAATTGAAAGCTGATTAACTTTTATTGCAAACATTTTTTTCTCAGATTATCGTAAGTGCCTGAAAAATCGTGGCGACACCCTGTATTATGAAACAGATATATCTTTATATATTCAACCATATATGTTACTGAAAAGCCATTTTCACGTGTCTGTCCACTTGCGGGATTTTCCACTGCGGCGCTCAACGTGTTAAAATGCTCATAAAGAACGCACGTACGGTAACCTATAGAAATATAACATAAAAAGCAGATAAAGTAGCTCACTTAAAACCCAAGACTCTAACAATTTCTTTGGCTGGTCCTTCGACAAGCCAATCCATACAAACCTCGGCGCACACTCACCTGCTAAACGAAAGTCTGCAAACGAACGCGAGTGCATTGTCACCCGACAGATTAGACACAATATTCATAAAATTATTGAACTGCTCCCAGTCACGTGTCTTACTCGTGCAATAAGTTTGAAGGAATACACGAAAGGGCGTTGAAATAAGAGATCAAACAGATGGCAACGGCAGTTTTTAATTAATCTGGGAGGGTGATCGTGTCGCGTGCGCGTTGAAAGGAATAATAGTCTCCCATACAAAATCCGTTCGCATTACTACCACGGTATAATGAATGGCTTCGGAAAATCGGCGAAGCGACGGGGGCTGTTTTAATTGATGTCGATCACCGCTTGGAAAGCCGTGACGAAATTCACTTTCACGATGAATCTAATCGCGATCCATACGAGATTCCAGGTTCTTTGAATCCGGTCAAAAGCGTTTAGAGCCCATAGATTATTTGCGAACGCATGCACGCTGAATGGCATCCATTTGTCTGCAGTTTCAAACCAACATGGAGAGCGTCCCGCCAGTTCCTACCAAAAGCGTCAATTCTCTTTTTCTGTATCACGTTACAGTAAACAGTCTTTTGTGAGCTCCGTTCGGAGAAAACCAATTGGAATCCCTGTTTAAGCCGATTCTTTTCACGGTGTTCCCTGGTGTTTTCAAATCGGACAAACTGCCTTCGAGCATTCACTCGGGCGGTGGAGTTTCGACTGCTTCGGAAAAGTTCTCGATGTTTATTCGCCATTATACATTTGTTGCTCTGTTTATCCGTTTCATTGTGCAAGCAAACTGCAATGCGAGCGAAAAGGTACGTACCTCTTGACGTATTTCGAAATTACGATCAATGGATGCGAGGATTTTGATTTAACACTCGATAGACTGTGCAATTGCATTGATATATGTATATTTTGTTTTATTTCATTTCAGTACACGTTATTATTTATGTTACTCTTTTACACTTTTTGTATATTCCCCGTTGTTCTGTTACTTTTACATTTATGGCAATATTGCTACTGTTTTTATTCCGGTCGATGCATGTGAAATGTGGTTTGTGCACAGTGTAAGTCACTGAACACTCCCATTTGAAATATTAGGTCATTTTATAAGTAATGTGATTTTACTTTCATATTCTGACCATTGCTTTTAAACTTAAATAATTTTGCAGACTCCTAAATACGTGGTAGTGTGTTGGTGCAATGCCTGGACTATATGTTGGATGAATCATTCTTTTCCAACCGAAATCCTCGTCTAATTATTATGAAGTACCTTTATTACTTCATGCAGTCTGTCATTAATTATTGAATAAAACTTGTTCACGGACTACACAGTTACAACTCATAATTTTTATTTTGCAACTCAACGTTTTACATACAGACTTCAGACTACTTAAAAAAGTCTATTTCCACTTCTTGATCATTAATCTTGTTACTATTTCTTATAATACGTGTATAGCGTGCGACAGAAAGGTAACAAAGTGATAAAAAGGTTGCACCATGTTTTATGTAACAGTCGCGACTAGATAATAAATGATTACCCGTTATAAACGTAAGCTAAATCCTCGACAGAAACTTATCGTGTATCGAGGGCTTGACTGTATCGTTTGAAGTACGTCAAACCGGTGCAGTGATTTTCAGCTTTTTACTCTGAGTCCATTTATACCGTGACCGTGTCAAAGGAATGGGTCATGGCATTGTTTTTTTTTAGGAGTACATCGATTTTCTTCCATTAATACACCGGCGGCATAATTAACACTTTGTCTGCCATGTCGCCCATATGTGGGTGACACTTCCATTCGATATTTACTTATTTGATGATGCGTGGCACCAATAAATATATCTAAGCAGGTCTAACGGAACCAACAGATAGATTATGAAATTTACTAATATTATAAATTAAAATAGGTACTATTTTGGGATATATTCATTCCGTATAAAAATGTAGAAAGTTTGTAATTTTTACTTAACACAGCGTGGCAGTCAAAGTGTTAATAAGCTGTCAGGATATTTGATGCAACTTACAATACTGATGGCCAGACTTTGAATACGTTGAATGCCACAGAGACTGTCGTTTTTAGCCGGACACATTCTAATTTGTGCTTTTAATATAAATTCTGCAACAACCAAATTTCTGACTACTGCATCGTATTATTTATATTGTATATTAATATGCCAGTGTGTAGTAATATTTTTCAGAGTTTGTCGTTGCCCGTAGCAAACTCAGTTTACGGCATAGCCAAAAACTTTTCTATGTTTCCTATATTTTGCATGACAGCGGTATACCTCACGTTACACGAATCACGTTGCAAAAACAGCATGAGATACAATATTAAGTTCTATCTGATTCGCTATACTCACTGGATCTTCCTCTAACCGATATTTATTTATTCAGAAGTTTTGGCAATTGTTTGAAAAATAGACGATTCACAAGTGAAGGGGTTGTAAAAAAAGCTTCCGAAATATTCATGTCCTCAGTGGACACTAATTTCTACCATAGTAGCATAAGTGCTTTAGCTAACAGTTGTGAACGATGTATACAAGTTGATAACTACTTTAATTGGATAAAACAGCAAAAACGAAATTATTTATTTGACTTTCTCATTCAACAAGACAATTTTATATGCCTGAATCCAATAATAGTGATACACAAAATCAATCATTATCTATTTGATCATGTACAATAATATTAATAAACATACCTAATAATATCTAATAAAAGCAGTAAAAAGATTATGAAACTTACTCATATTATTGACTTAAAAAGAGAATTTATGGTTACATCCATTTTGTATAAAAATTAAGAATGTATGACATTTTCAGCTAATGAAGAGTGGCACTCGAAGTGTTAATTATACCCTCGACTAATGTGTAGATACTATTATAATTCTTTAAAGAATCATTTATGCCCACATGTCTATGCAACAATTTTTTTGTTGCATCTACATACTTGTATGAGAGAACATACTGACAAAGTTTCTGTTGGGGGAATCTACGACACTCCATGGACTGATTAATGACTTTTTAATCAGATACTGAGTACTACGAACCTGTCAATTGTTGGACCATCTGTTCCAGTGCTCTGCATTTAATAGAACATTCGATTTCCCCTTTGGCAGCGCTGCAAAGTATAGTAAATGAGACCGAAATGACTCGACCGGAGTTCTCTAATTATTACGTCTATCAATCACTGTCTTCCGCTAATTGTCGATTCGCCAAAGTACACATCTACTCTTGCAGTTACCGAACTATCCGTTACCGTGTCTCCGTATCGAACTATTCGCTTTTCCTCCTACTCGGTTTCCTGTTCTGTGCGGGGGAATGTCGTTCCGCTCGACTCAGGAGTAGAGTCGCCAATGGAAATCCCGACGGAGGTTCCGCGGCGATGACACTTTGCATTTCCGAATTCACGAGACACCGTCGAACAGTAATTGCCATTGCGCCGCCCATTTGTTTCCTCGAACGCCGTCTTTTATCAATGTTTCACCCCTGACGGTGCTATCAGATTTTGGCAACGTCGAAATCATTTCCACGCCGTCCACTGTCAATATTTAGAACGACGTCTTTTATCAACGTTCGACCCCCGACGATGCAATCAGATTTTGGCAACGTCGAAATAATTTCCACGCCGTCCACTGTCAATACTTAGAACACTGTTGTGCCTCTGTCCCTACCTTGTGAGACTCGCAGCGACACCCTTTTTTCAATGCACTTTCTTCACACCGTATTCTGCAAACTGCTCATTCAAGTCTTCCATTGTATGTAGTTAAATCTAAATTAAACATTAGCAAAAACGAAGATGAAGAGAGTGAGCACCAACAGACGTTTGAAAGGCATATTTGTTCATAGAATTTCTGTATTGTACATAATTAAATTTAGCTTGAGCATTGCCGAAACATTAGCAAAAACGAAGGCGAGGAGAGCGAGCGTCGAAAGAAGTTTGAAAAGCTTGTTTATCGGAAAAACAGTGTACATAAGAACCAAGAATATGCTACAAGAACTATTTATCTCTATAGAGAGCTGAGAGTATACTTGGAAAGGCGATTAAGCGAACGCACTGTTGGGAATATGAGGATCGATGGGAGCGGGAAGCAGGATGTTGAAAGAGACGGAGCTAGATGGAATCTCAATATCGTCCAGTAAGCACCTGAAAGATCCGCTCCGTCTTCATAGAAGTATGTTATAGGTTGGTTCAGTGCGACCGTACAAGATCCGTAGAAATGTCTGGCCATGCGCCAGGAGAACATGGCGCTACAATCGTCACGTTTTCCTCTTGAAAAGTCCCACTGAGGTTTCCGGCTTAGGACATCCGGGAATCCTTTGGATGGTCAGTTTTACTTGGATCTAAATCATCGGTCGTTTCGTAGCTGATATCAGCCCACCCGAAGACGACCAATTGAAACTCCACTTTATTGCGTACTTTCAATCGGCAGGTGTCGATCTGAATATTAGGATACTACGGATGAAATGCCATTTTTGGAAACGCTGTACATGGGGCGAAAATAACAGCAGACACTCGCCATTGTCTGACGAACGAGTGAAAGTCATAATAAAAAATTAAATTAAACTCAATATAAATTAATTTATGTGATTCAGTTGCATCATCTTCTTAACCCTCGTAGGACTGAGCGGGGTACAGGTGTATCTCACAGCATATTTGTTTGACATAACTTCATAACATTCGTAAAATAAAATTATTTGTAATAATTGTTAGTTATTAATAGGTTACTTCGAGTGAGAACCCTGAATTGATCCAAATGGTGCTATACTTCTGTTTATCGTGTAACAGGAGGGTAAATTTGTGCTATGTATCCTCAATGGCTTGATTACATAGTTCACTGTTATAGGTTCATTGCTGGTAGCCTTAGGTTAATCGCAGCGTTTCATGTTCAGCTGATAAAACTAAATGTACCAGATACACCCGATAGCAATTAGTTAACTAATAAGCATTTGTAATTCTAACGTAGATGCTGCGATTGTTACAGTCAACTACAAAGATAGTTCATACGCAATTAATTTACATCAAATATATTTGGTACTATACAGCTCAATATGCATTATTATTCTAATTAATTAATTAATAAGTAATGTGCGTTCCATTGTTAAAATAATTCCTATATTAACACTGTGTCTTTCAAAGAGGAAACCATTCAACATTTTGTATGTCACATTTCAGATATTCGGATTCTTCAATAGTACACACGCGATTAAATTAATTAATCAACGTCATAATAAACATTTCGTGAATCAATAATTTTCAATTTAAATACTCATTGCGCTCGTAAGGACGGATTATTTCTTAAATTTATATGTGAATAATTCAATGTACTATGCCACGGTGGATTTCAATACCTAATAAATAAACAAGGGAATACAAAAATTCAGGTTCGTTTTAATAATAATTATGAATTTCATGATCACGTTGATACCTCATATGTGAGTATTTTATACAACTGACTGAGTCACGCAGTTGTTGTATACAGAATGTTCCAAAACGAATGGTACAACCCGAAAAATCGTGATTCTAAATGAAAAAGTATGTTAAAAATATATCATACATGTTTTTCATGAGAAACTTCGTTTTGAAGAAAGACAAATTAAGTCTCTGCAGGCACTTGTTCGAATAAAGTACAAGATATCCCACGACGCCTAGTCCAACCTGTAAAAGGGATGATTCTACTTGAAAGAATTCGAAACTGTAGGGCACATTTTTTCAGGAAAATCAAAATGGTCCAGCAAGTTGAAAACAAATTATGTAGCCACTCTGGACATGCCTAAATCATCCGCTAAAATCACGTGTGCAGAACCATCGCTAATCTCAATGTTATCGCAATTTTTTCGACGGTCAACCAGGACTTGTCCTGTTGGAGTCCAGATTCGAGATCAAACTAGGGTTAACAGAAACTCTGCTTTATTGTTGTGAACTATACACTAGTTTAATCCTTACTCCAAACTTATTGTTAGGCTAACTGATACAAGCAGATGTTCGTTTTACGAGGTCCAAACTAATTCTGATACAACAAAATGATGTAGCGAGTTTGTCATATTTCCCAAAAATATTCGCGCTAATATAAGGAAACGCTATCTAATAGTCCATATTACAGGCACACCTAACTTATACTATAAGAATATTGCATACATTCCTTTTCTCTTACTTAACACGTTGAAAGCCACAGTGAAAACGGCCTTACCTAATCAGACACGATTTAATTGACTATTTTTTTTATGAATCGCAAAGAAAAAAAATATTTGAGTACTCAGTAGTGTTCTTCTGTTCCTACATTATTAACTCAGTATGAAGTTTGCTCAATACTATGTCACAATCAATAATTATTAAATTAAATTAACACGCTGAACGCCGTGGTGGTCACCAGAGAACGACACCTGAAATTTAATTAAATTAAATAATTATTGATTGTCGTAAAATTCTGAGCAAACTTTATATTGACACAATAATGTAGGAATAAAAGAACACGTCTGAGTACTCAAATATTTGTTTTTCTTTGCGATTCATATAAAAAATAGTCAATTATATCGTGTCTGATTAGGTACGTCCGTTTTCACTGTGGCGTTCAACGTGTTACACTTACATATTTTTATCCGAGGATATTCAAGTGAACTCTACGTATTTTTTCTAAAACCTGTTCGTTTGACCTCTTCGATGAGGTGGGTGCACGTTAGTCATTAGTAGATCCAGTGTTAAGTCAGCACCTGCGTTTCCGATTACATCGCATCGAGCAACCGATACGAGCGTTATCATGTAGCAGCCGATCGACGAGTGTTCCGAAACGATTTCCTTCCACTAGTCTTTCTTCTGGAATAAGCGATCTAAAAGTGGCGCATCCGCACGCTCGAGAACCTCTTCACTGTGTCTGCTCGTTAATTGCGTGAACTTTATCCGATGAGGAGTGGCGAGCTTAAAGGGGAAATTGTGGCTCACGGGATTAAGTTGCCGGGATATCGTTCTAATCTTGTCTCCTGCTCGCTCTTCTGATTACTCGCGAATACGATGTACACACACTTCGCTACCGGTACCGTCGAAATTTCTCTTAAAATTGTCAATAAACCCACGTCATCCGTGCTCCGTCTAACGAATCTTCTGGCAGGAAAATGGTCACGCAGCACGGTATAAAGGGTGAAGTCCCCTCACAGAGTTTGCGGGTTCATACTACGTTCCAATACTGACGAATATTACTGTAAAAGGGGTATTTATAAAGGAAAATTATATGAAAGGAGTTGTCCCATTGTGGGACAAAAATGTTTACGTGCTAACATAAAAAGTATTAAAGATTTATCTGGTGATCTTATAAGTAAAATCGTTATCTTATAAAATGTATGTTAACCCTCCTCAGTCCCTTGTGTCAATTTGACAAATGCTTCTCAGAAGAAGGCGATAAATGTAGAAAAGCAGTATGCCTTGCACATCGCTTTATTACTTGTAAATGATGCGGACAATCTTATGTCTGAGTGCACTGAATGTACAGAAATATCGTTTTTGTATTTACAATTGAAGAATTTTAAAGATTAACTATTCCTTTTTTTTCATTATACTGAACTTTTCACCATTGTATCAATTTGACACTAAGGAACAAATTAAGTTGGAAAAATGAGAGATGGATGAGGGTGAAATAAATATAAATACATTATCCAAATGCAAAATGATTTTATTTATTCTAATTAAGTCCCGGCCCTACTTCACTATTTTCAATTAAATATTTATTTTGCAAAATATATGTCTTGTTTTCCTGATTGATGTAAATATTCAACTAGAATTGGAGATTTCGCAGTGGAACACTTCTGGGTACTCGTTCAAAATTTACTGTTCATTTCACATATTGTTGAAAGATATTTAACACGTTGAACGCCGTGGCGCTCACCGGCGACCGACGCCTCAAATTTAATTTAATTAAATAATTACTGTGTCACAAAATTCTGAGCAAACTTCATACTGAAGCAATAATCTAAGAACAGAAGAACAGCACTGAGTACTCAAATCTTGTTTTTCTTTACGATCTATATAAAAAATAGTAAATTATATCGTATCTGATTAGGTATCGCTGTTTTCACTGTGGCGCTTAAACAGTCTGTTTAACGTGTTGAGCGACACAGTGGAAAATCCCGCAACTAGCCAGACACGAAAATAAGCTTTTTATCAACATGTATCGTTCAATACATAAATATTTATTTATTTGATAATATACTTCTTATTTAGTACTATCATTGTAACATAGATGTAACTGAAAATTTTATTGAGGTGTTCAGTTATTTGACGAAATAAAAATTGGTACGTGGGTCACCGGTGGTACACGTAGCGCTCAACGTGTTAAGTATTTCTACACTATAAGCCCCTTCAGAAACTACTCTATAAATATATTTTAATCTTCTAGTTGAAGATTATTCCAAATTATTCTATTTTATTGACAAAACAGCGAATTCAGTAAAAAAGATAATGAAGTGTAAAACTTTCTTGAATTATTTAACATGAAAATTCATTTCAAAATGACAACGATTTCATACCAGTGGTATTTTTCAAATTGATTGCCAGTGAATCAAATTTCGCGTGGAAGCATTCATAAAAACTCGGTAGAATTTTGAAAAATGAAATAGCTGCAAAAAATAGCAACAGATTTGTTTCATCATTATATCGTACCGCAGCAGGGAATTTTCAGATAAATTGAGTGATCGTTGGTTGGTTGAACCAGATAAAGTATTTCAACGAGGGTTTACAGTTTCAAAACGTTTTCTCATGCGCACAGTATCGTTATAGAATTCCGATAAAATTTGAAACATTGAACAAAGTGGGCGAAAAGAATTTGATAGGAAAGATAATGACAGAAAAAGTAATAAACGTGTAAGCTAAATTGAAATAAATAATACTACTGAATCATAACGTATAAAGTATTTAAAGCAAGATATTATAAATAAATCTTCGACTATGTATGAAATAAAATTGAAAAATTGTAGACAGTATACGAATGAATAAATCTGCATTGTAACGGGTTTCAATAATTTCAACCAAATAATTTATCACGTATCGAAAGTAAATTTTTGTAAAGCACCAAATGCTTACATGTTTGAAAATGAAAATAATTAGAGAAATATGTTTCAGCGTACATGATTTACTATTATAATTTTGTTTACAATACATGCAACCACACTAGCGAAGAAGAAATTTAATTTTAAATAAATAGAGTTCATACGAATATAAACAAGCCAAAAGATATAATAATACTTCAAAATAAATCAAGGTATAAATTTGTATATTTTGCAACGTCAAACACGGATATCCATGTTCAATATATTTTCTTACAACTCGAAATTATTATAAAGAATGAAGTAGTGCGATTTCTCTTTAGTACAATAATTCAAGATCCTCAATAATACACTTTTTTCATAGTGAAATGCGCATAAACAGAATTAAGTAATTTTTTCTAATACTTCCATTATGCAGTAACTGAAAAATTGCAATTACTTTTACTCGATGAAAAGCTTTCACGGGGTATCAATATTCATATTAAAAAAGTTTTGAGGGTTAATGAACCTTCCATAGCCGCAGAAAACCACGATTCTGATTTGAAACGGTTCGAATAAGAAAGTACAGGAGGCACATGATTTATGGGTTCCATTGAATAACGAGATTACTTTCAATAAATTTTGATCATGGATTGGATATGATCTACGGCGGTACGCATTACATCATGCGGGCCAGCTATTTATGTTCTCAGTGGACCATGTATTTCCGAAGATAAAAATAACTTCTGTGAAATCCTGGCGTTTGTAATTAACGTTGATGCTTTTGTATTGTAATTTTCAATCTGAAATTAATTAGCGACAGAATTTCACTTATATTGTTACATTTTATTGTGCAGAACCACTGATACGTATTTAGTTTTGAAAATTAAGATCGCATTAATATATAGAAGAATATTAGTAATATTTTCTCAATTTTATCGATGTGAAAATGTGTTTTAGACATATTTTTAAATAAGGTTCTAAAGGACATGTAAGGTGTAACAAAAAATTTGTATTAAAACCATCTTTTTAATTTCTATTTTCCACGAAGCTTCACGATTTTATCTTTCGTCATTTTTACACCAAAATAATAAATTTAGTATTCTCCATTTTATACACGTTAGGAGGCTTAAGCTTAGAGCCGCAGATCAAGAACCAGTGATCGAGTTGAAATCTGCAGGGACACAGACGGATCACATGTTGAAAGTGTTAAATAATTCGGTGACATAAATTTTTTCTCGATTTTTGCTAAATATACGCCTTTTCCCATGAAAAATAAACCAGTAATGATATACTTAAGTAATTTATTGAAAATTCACCAAATTTTCTGAAAATACTGAAATGCAATAATAAAAATCATTATGTATCGACTGACTTTGTGTTAATAAATTTTTGTACAACCTGTATATAAACTGTAAGCATATTTTTATTTATTCTTCTTGCCTCGTGATTGCGTCTCGACTCTGTGGAGGCTCTGCTTGAACTGATGCAGCTCTTTCTTTGTCCAAGAAAAGTGTCCTGGAAATACTGCAGGTCAAGAGACACTTTCCCGCTTCTGCCTGCACATGTGTGCTGCACATATGTCAGTGCGCGTATATAGTTGTATTCCAACAATAACAATAAATTTACCGACGATTTTCACACGACACTGATCGCTTCTGTGCGTGATCTGACGGATAGATCGTAACTTACAAGGGGTTACATCGGGCTGCTTGGCCAGCCCTTTCCCCTAATCTGAATCCGGTGAAGATCAATGTCGTCGATGTCAACTGTAGCTGGAAGGCAGCCAAACCAATCCGTTTCGGCGATGCGTGCAATGAGCAGCGATTTATTTACCGAACCGATTAACCGATATACCTTCGCTTCATCTCGATTAAACCAAACACTCGTCAACGGCGCCGGCCGTTGGCGCTGGCGGGGGGAAAAATAGAAAATCAATGAATCGATCAGAATTCAGTTATTCGAGCCCCGACCTAGATGCATAAGGGTGATTTTTAATTACCCGGCTGTGCCGGAAATTCATTATCGATTTGATCAATTTGAGATGCATTTGCCACCCTCAACGTCACTGATCGGCATTAATTAACGAAATGACACCTCACGGGTCGTTACCGTTCCAATATGATTTCGATGAAATTCCATGTATCTGTAATAAAATTACGCAAGCGAAACGTCACTGACTGAATAATTTTTCAGTTATTTTTTATAATAATATTTGTTGATTACCACCACGTTCCCGGTCGTAACAATTTTCAATACACTTCGGGCTGTTACATTTGCACGTGTATTGATCATTACATCATTCATGATTTTCCATATTTATTGGCAAGAGTAGCTTAAATTGAGGACCACTTTATTTGTTTAACACGTTGAATGCCGCGGGGCTCGCCAGTGACTGGCACTTCAAATTAAATTTAATTAAATAACTGTTTATTATCACACATTCCCGAGTATTTTTACGCCGTAACATTAATGTAGGAAAATAAACACACGACTGAATATCCGAATATTTTTTTCCGTTAGAATTTACGTTAACACGTTCTCTGTCACAGTAGTAAATTCCGTAACTAGTCAGACATGCGAAAATAGCTATTTATTAATACACGTGATTGATTGTACAAATATTTATCCGTTTGATATTACACTTTCTATTTTTAATACCATTTTAACGAGAATGTTACTTAAAATTTCATAAGGCTTGGTAGTTATGTGATCAAATTAAAATTGACACGTAGCAGGGAAGATATTCAAAATAGTATGTTATATCGTGTCTGGCCAAGTATGTCTGTTTCCACTATGTTATTAAACGTGTTAAATTGTACACTAGAGTGTAATTTGTGACATGTGCACATAATAGAAAACGAGATCGTTCAGTGTGTAAAAATATTAAAAATATGATTGAAAATTACTTGACATAACTTTTCTCATATACGCAGTAGCATCGTTAAACCCAACAAATTTTTGCATATTGTATACTTTTCATATGTGTCTTTTAAATAGGATTTTTTTATGGCTCACGGTGTTCTGAACGTGATATTTTTAGCTTCCACTTTTTCAGCGTATTTCCAATTACTCATCAACCCGGAAAGCTCTTTAATATCATTTTCATAAATTTTCTGTTTAATATGGCTGCATAATTAGAAATCACGTGGCGCCTTATTTGACTATATTGGATATAGTTCGCTGTGACCCGAATACTAATTCGCGAAATCTCTAATTTCCATTGGGCAGTCGACAATATAATGACTGTTCCCAGTTAAATACCGAAATTTAAAATATTTGAAGCTTTTAATTATCATATCATGCGGGCTATATTTCATTTTAAAACTAATTTTAGAAAGCATTGAATTTATTAACAGAATCTTTATAATTCGTTCAGTCAATTTTCTGTTCTGTTGTTGCAGAAAGTGACCGTTCAGTAAAAATTTCCGCTATAACAAAACCGGACACGGACTGACATCGGGGAGATAAAAGTTTAATGAAATAAGCTATGTAAATAAACATGTGTGAGAGGATAAAAGTCGATACGGGTGTCGAGCGAAATGAGGTCGTCCGTAGGTTTTTTCCCACACATTTTTACGCTTCGTTGTAGAGAAACCCCAGGTGAGATATTTACCTGTTCGAGATAATTGCGTCACTCCGTACCCTGGAATCCCTAATTATAGACCCAGACACATTCTCCCTTTTCAAGCAAACTTTTCATTTGTAATATAGAACGTCGAATACGTTTGCAGTGGAAAATATGTAAGGAGCTTTTACTGTATTATAACAATAGAATAATGTTAATCATTTAAAGAGATGTTTTAAAAACTTTTCTATCACAGCATAGTTATATCTTTTTTTTTCAATGTAAAATCGTATGATGTATTCTTCTATTTGGTATTTCTTATTTTAATTTTATTGATATTTATTGTAATATATTTGATCATTGAATATATTCTTACGACTAATTGTAGGACATAATTAATAAATAGTATAAGTGTACTGAATTTGCGATACGAACGACGACTTTTCGTTATGTTTGAGCACCTTCATTAACGCTTAACTTAATTAATAGATTGAAAATTCTAAGGCTGCGCTTACAGTAACTGGTACAAGTAGCTAGTCAGGTTCGAACCTCCAGGCAAGTTTACATTGGTAAGTAACTTGTAGCAGTAACTCATAAATGGACTAGCCAACCCAGCTACTTGTGCCAGGAACTCGTAAGTGTAGTAGCCAGGTTAGCTACTTGTACCAGTAACGCGTAAATGGACTAGCCAGGCTAGTTACTTGTACCAGTGATTCGTAAGTGGACTAGCCAGGCTAATTACTTGTACCAGTGACTCGTAAGTGGACTATCCAGTCTACCTACTTGTACCAGTAACTGGTACAAGTAACTTACCAATGTAAATGCAGCTTAACGCACATTATTATAAATGCCTCTCTGACCCTTGATGAAGCTGGCTGCAATGCTAGCAAAACGTTGAGAGTATATTCTTTCTGGACACGGCTTACACCTGGAAGCTACAAACAGTATTACCTGTGCTAAAATGGGTCGTGAAAGCCTCAAAAACCCTCTCAACCGTGTATGTGCTTTAATCAACACCGTTCTTTATAACCACTGTCGGCTATATAATCGCACAAGCGGCGCGATAACACGAATCTAGTTCTAATTATCCACAGAGAAACAAGCCCCGTGCACAAATCGTAAAAGGTTCGACGCGTTCATAAACGGTGAACCGCATGGCAAACGTACCGGTGAAACTGTCAATCCGACATCAAAGCGTGCGGTTTTCATGGCTAATTTGCCGCTGCGTTACTGAAATCAACGAGCTGTGCTGGCAGGTGGCCGCGAAATGACATCTCCAGTCAGTTGGTCAGTCAGTCAGTCGGTTTCGTCGGCTTTTATACGGAGCGACAAGCGAGCAGCTGACTTCGCCAGAAATTCGACGGTCAATAAAAAAACAATTACCGCGGCCCGTGTCCGCAAAACGTAACCATACCGCGTCCGTTCGCCGTCATGTCCCCTTTCTCTGTTCCTCCTTCGTCACGGACCAGTTTTTCGCGACGGAAAATTGCTTCTGCGAACGCTGCACCGACAAATGCCAGGGAAATCGGATTGCTGATTGCTGTAGTGCAGGGAACGTCGCGTCCATTGGATTAAGCGACCCGAAAATTTGGATCGTTACTTTGCGAACGATACATAGTCGGCCGTCAATCGATGTAGAATTATTCGTGCCACCGGCACCGTCGTTCGGGCACGTTCCTCACGATCTTGAATACTTTTTCACCGTTTCTAGTCGCAGTTTTTTTTTCCCTCCCTGTATCGCACATTGCATGTTGCGTACGACTCGAATGAATGTAGAACATCTAACGATGACTATACTTTCTACGCTCTCCAATTAACGTTCATTTACTTGGGCTTGAAATGTTCTTTAACCCGGCGCTTGTTAGGTGAAATTTTCTAACGAAGAGTGCCAAGTGGGGAGTGACATACCTTATTCTTTTTAACTATTTAAATAATAACCTAGAAGCATATTCTACATTCTCTGTATTCTTTGAAAAATGTACTCGGTGTAAACGTAAATATAAAGGTATTTGTAATATAGCAAACGGTATGCAATTCACTGCCATTGGGGTATGTGACACCCACCTGACAGACAGCTAGGTTATCGCGTTGTCTGTTGTTAAGATCTGGGAAAATTTGATTTGAAGTAAAAGTAAAATGTAATTTTTTGAAACATTAGGTTATATCCATATTGTCGAATATATCACATTTATGGACGTTGGCCCTTCCGCATGCCGCGCCCTATACATAAATTCTCTTTTCGAGCGTGCTATCAAAAGGAACGCGAATATAATTATACATTTTTAATATAATTTGTTTTTCACGGTATCGACAGAAGTAACGAAGTTAATGTGAAATTCTTTGATGCTCAGTAATATTGTTTTGTAAGGGCACTCCACGCGGGCGCGGCAACGTGAGGTGACCAGACCTAGTAGCGGAAAGCAGTTAAATGAAATTCAGTATAAAATTCGTTTGAGCGTTCGCGAGATTTCATGCAAGTGGAGCAACACACACAGTTTGATCAAAGCTCGAATGAATTTCATAGAGCATTCGATTAGAAAATTTTCTATACAATTCTTCGATGTTCCAGTGTAACTATTTAGGGCTAAATAGGGTAAGTGTCCCTAAGATCGCCTAACCGTAATATTTTGGAAAAAAAGCGTTGACAGAAATTGGCAACGGACTGAAGTTGTAGCCAAACATGTATAAAGAGACATATTTTATTGTTAGAGTTACAAATAATGTCCCTTTCGTTTCAGATTAATTTGATATAAAAGTGTCTCGTACCCATTACTTGAGAACTATTTGAAATTTGGTAGGCGATATGAGGTGCACTTACCTCATATTTAACCTCTCCACATGAGCAAGTATTCTACGGTCCAAAAAGGATAATTTTGAGGTAATGAAAAATTTTACAGCTTCCTGTAACTTGTAAATTGTCATTCTGTAAATAGCAATTCTAAGTTGCTATTGCAGTTCAGCCAAACAGTTTAGAAACACCGAGTACAGCCAAGTCGACGTTCAGACAAAAAAATCACTATAGTACCTTTCGCTTGCAGACTTAGAAACTACCAACAAACTCAGGAGCTTTCTTATATTTTCTTGTAAAACAGTTGTGCATCACACATTTATACAGGGTGGTAAAAAAGGGTTTAGAGCTTTAAGGGTAGGTAGCACTCGCCAAGTGGAGGAAAAACTCTTAATAAAAACGGTTCAAAAAATTCATATTTTCAATGTAATAAACAATTGTTCGTTTCGGTTATAGCAGTGAGGGCTACAAGAGCTCCGGTCTTCCCCCACTCTAGGTCCATTCCCCTCTTATAGGCTGTGATTTCGGAACATTTCGGTAATTTACAAATTTATTACTAGACTGTGAATTTTTATGCAGATATATATTTTCAGACTTCAATATTTTTTATTTCTGAGGAGCTGATAAAATGCAACTATGACAAAACTGCATTTTGGGGTTGAAATGTTTAAAAATACATATTTGTTCCACTTATTTCATAAAATGTGCATCCTTCACGACCTTGGATATGTTCAATTGCATGAATATCGGCAGTTTATTTATTACTTATTTTGCAAGTGTTCGAAAAAGAATCCAGCAGAGTCAGAGCTATAAAAAAATTATGCAAGGGTGAATTTACGAATACAGCATTCTTTGGTCGAGGCGTTCAGTGGCTTTTCAGCAAGTAATCGTTGGTACCACTAATGCGAAACGAAAATACTTTTTTCGCTTTGCAGCTCGTTTCGTTGCACATTCAAATTGCCAGGACTCTGATCATTTGCATAGTTCTTCGTGCATAGTGCCCTGTGACCAGTGAATGATATTAAATGGTCACACCGTGAAAAATTAGGTCGTTGGAGCCAGTCGATGCATGGGACGGTCGTCTCGCCAAGACGAATGGCAATTACGAATTAATACGAATAATTAACATTTATAATTACACGTTAATGATCAAGATGTTTCTGCACTACATCGTTTTAATAGCTGTTTCAACAGGGCAGTCATTTTTTTTTCGACGGATGCATGAATGCTTTTCGTGGAAACGAGCGGAGAAGAGTAATTTCGAACAGAGTGGTATGTGCAAATTCACACACGTGCACACACACGCGTTGCAATAGAAATTAATGCCGAATGTTATACTGTTCATCCCGATATAACTTTTTTACCTCTCCAAGCGAAAGTAGTTCCGCTCTTGATACACTGTATATTGCTGCCGAATATTTTTGGACAAAATATTTTGACGTGGAGGATTGATTAAACAGCAGGAGCTCCTGTTTCACGAATTTTTATCGACTGGTATGTTATTGAAATTTTTGAAAGTTGCAGTTTTTAATTTTAGGCACAGAGGGGTCAGTTTCAATACGTTAGTTTTATCTGAATAACATTTTATGTGATTTATTTAGAAGAATATTAAACAATTTCACGTTGAATGATTAAACGCATACAAAACTTAGCGCAGTGTATAATCAATAATAAATCAAGATTCATACGATTTTTTAAATTGAATACATTCCTCAAGACTATAAAATGTATAATTAATACACAATATACGCATATACACACAAATGGAATAACGGTTAATGTAAATTAATCCATGTAACTCAATATTTTTTATCTTATTTCAAAAGTATTCGAAAATTCTAAGTAGTAGCCTAAAAATATTGTACAGTATTTAAACATATGTATGCAAATACCACATGAATTGATATTGAATTGATATTGGTACAAGATGTTTTATCTAATTTGCATATTTTACGTATTCTGTTTGCCACTAATACAGTAAAAAATATGTTTAAGGAACAAATTGTTTGGTTCGAGGCACAAAATACTGCATCTACGAAAATATTTTTTCAAAACTCATTTTGCTAGCAACAAACTTAAAAAATTGTTCCTTGCTACTTCCAGACCAGACTGCGAATACAGATTCAGTTACAGCAAGAAAGGACAGTTCATAGTATGAGCTTCGTACGCATCAGCCTAACAGTGCTCAGTCAGTCGGAGTAACTATATTTTTCATTGCTCGTTGAAACGAATAATTTCTTCTGCTCACTCGATTAAGTTAGATAATTCGTACTTGGGGAAACCTCCATTAACTTAAATGCGGCCGGTTAAACGTCATCCCTCCCGGACTCAATCTCAATGTAGAGCGCTTAACTTCGACGATAACGATTATCGTCAACTCATCGCATCATAATAGCAGGTTTGTGCGCGGTGGTGACGATAACTCTGCCTTCCTACCATTCCATGGACGCCGCCCTAAGATTCTACGCCGACATTTGAATAATTATGATGGTCGAACGAGCAGGAGGCTGCGCTTAGCACGTTGTTTTACGCATCGTTGATTATAAAATGCGCGAGCCGGAATTTCAATCGACATGCTGAATCTATTATTCGAACGCAATTAGGCGTCGTTGGACCAGAAAAAAAGGAAAAATTACTGACTGGTTTCTATTGAATTCAGAGATGACCAATGAATGCTGGAAAATACGAATCAAATGCTCCTTTCTCGTCGATTGAAAAATTTTCTTCCCTGTCTAGATTAATCCTTTTATGAATTCATGCAAATATTTATTTATTTGTAGATTGTAGAGATATAAACCCAATATATACACATAAGTAAGAATTAAAAACAAAATGGTTATGATAAAAAGTGTATAATCTCCAAGACCCTAGTTTACGATTTTACGTCAGGCCACTATGTATACGATAACAAATATTATTGTAGGGGTATTTAAATTAGATTGTTCAAAACCATTTTTCAGTTTGTTGTAGAATTTATCATTTTTATTTCAAATGGCTAGAAGCGAAGATATTCATGAATGAGTGTAACAAGTCATAGTGACATATGACGACAACTAACGACTACATGTAATTAAATGACTATTAATTTTTATAAAATTTTGAAAATATATAAAACAAAATTATGGAGAAAATTTTTTAATATCTGTTTACATCTTTTTTGAACTATATGATAATTTAAATTTGAAAAGTGTGTAAAATTTTTCAACATACTGAACACCTTAATTAAAAAATATTTCCAAAGAATTTTTTATTTTATATCATCTAATACATGTATGTAAATATAAAAGTATATAGAATACGAAAACAATACAAAATTAAATACAAAATAAAGGAAACCTAAAATACAAACATGTCATAGAACAATATTGCAATGACATCATACAGTACCAGTTATACGATCTAATAATGCAACACTGCGTTTCTTTCATCATTTATATTAAAAACTACAAATCACAACCGTCTGACTAGGTATGGCAGTTTTCACTGTGGCACTCAGCGCGTTAAAGATCGTGTCAAAAGGGAGACGTCGTTTTATGGGCGGAGATATGTCCTTGAACGACCTAGTTTGAGTGTTCCTACACTAGCACTAACGCAGTAAATTACAGAGATATCTACCGGTATTAAACCTTCTAATTCTGCAAGCTCAACTTTTCTACTGCTAAAACTTCACAGGATGGACGTTATTAAACAGTTTCAACTTATTTCCACACGTAGAACTGTCTCCTTTTCAGCTGTGCAAACAACTCTAGGTGTACATAAGGACGATGGAGCTTAAATAATCCAAGGTGGATTCGTATGTCGAATCGTATAGTTGATTTTGGAAATTGAATATTCAAATGTGTAAGCTGCACTTCAGAAGAAACGTATGTTTCGTCAGGAACTATCGCAGTCACTTCAGGACATGTTATCGAATGTTCCAACAAGCAGTTCACTTGCGTATGACTTTAACCACAGTGGAGCCTCGATTATTCGAATCGGGTCAGTTACAAATTAAAATCACCAGTGACACTGTGTACCTGATTTTATTCTACAGTGTATTTCACATTCTAAAATTTTCCTATACGCGAAAATAAAACAAAAGACGTTCTTGAAATCTGGAAAGCAACAAACAATATCACAAAGCAAATGATGCACTAATGGACCTTCTCGAACTATGCAATATTCATCTAACGCACTTTTAGCTAAAATCAATACTTCTAAAGCTGTTAAAGTAATTCCAGTTGTTTGTTAATATGTATCGTTAACATTCGTGACAATAACATTGTTAAAATTGTTATTTTGAAATGACAATTCCAAAATGTATAATTTTCACGAAAAAAAGTAACAAAAACAGATACTTAAATATTAAATATAATAACAAATACTCAAAGAAACAAACAGTCAAATGAATCACACTTCAATAATATCAAGAATAATGTAAAAAAGAACAAATAAAAATACAGACATTTTATTTAATCAATTATTTAAGTAAAAGTTTATGTCATTAACATTTAACTAAATTACGCATTAACCACTTGACTTATTACAACGAGTCACACGGATGACGTAGATTATGCTCCACGTACTAGAGGAACACAGCACAGACTTGTGCTAATTTGTAAAAATTAAAGCGAAGGAAGTTATTTTCGTTATCAAAGGATCATTAAAGGTAAATTTTCCTTTTCAGCGAATGTTCTTTATACAAGGAGGACCACGTAAAACAAGCCACCTAATTAACATCCCTAGCTGCGTCAGTACGAGGAAATTTTCATACACAATTTAAATGGTTTCAAAGGCTGCATAAAAGAAACAGAAAATTGTTTGTATAAATGCTATTTTTTCAATTCTTTTCAAGCTCACCCATTTTCTGACAAGAATGTACATACATTTTTTCTACCGTATGCTCTAGCTGACACGAATATGCATTTATACATGCATAACAGTGTGGCTTCAAAACGCTCTTGGTCTCTAAAATTTTAAATCAGATCTGAAAGTTTCTTTCATCGAAATCCCAGGATTCAGCGACACATTCTCGGACTGACTTCTAGTGTCACCGAAACCTGGGATCTCGATGAAAGAAACTTTCATATTTGATTTCAAATTTTGGAGTCTAAGATCATCTCAAAGTCACGCTATTGTGCACGTCTAAATGCATATGCATGCCAGATACAGCATACAGTAGAAGAAAGCATGTATATTCATGTAAGAAAACATGGGTGACCTTGAAGAAAAAAAATACAGGAGAAAATGGCATTTATAAAAAAATTGTTCTTCTATCTTGTTCACCCTTTGACACCGTTTAACGTACGTGTGAAAATTCCCTCGTACCGTCATGGCTAGAGAAGATGATCCCGTGGACCGTTTTGCGTGACCCACCCTGTATATTAGAGCACTTGAACACTCGAATACTTAACTCTAGCGCACTTGGCGATCGATAAAATCGTAAGGCAAGGGGTTAAACAGATTTCGCTTGTATTATACTTCCATGGAGCAGGCTGCTCTAGAATGTCCACAGCGCAACTCAATTCCATCCCTGAACGTTGTTTATGAAGACTCTGAATTTTATAAATCGAATTACCGTAGGAGATGGCCCCGCAAACTGTCACCGGGGCCGAGGCAACCCGGCCAGCAAGCTTCCTAGCATAGGATTTCCGAAATTATCGAGGAACCGAAGGCAGGATAAACTGGTATTCACGTTCTTCCGGAATTGGCGCCCTGCGAGGATGCGATAAAGCCGCTGCTACGAAGGGAAATCCTTGCGGCCAACTGACTGCAATTTGCCACGTTACCATTGGACCGTTCGTTTTCTGATACCCGTGGCTCCCTCCAAACTGTTATGTTTCCATCCAGCGGTTCAGTCGTCCGACGGTCTGACCTCGCTAGATCGACTGGACAAGAGTTCGCTCCGGAGGAAACTGTCGGCCAAGTTAAATGAAAAGTCTATCTTCGATTAGCCCGATAAATAGAACTCCATGTGAAAACTTTGGAGTTTGAACTCTGTTACGGTCTGTCGGCCCCTGGTCAGGCTAACCGTCTGAGTGATCGTTCCGCGTGAGAGTACGCTTCTTCAAACATTGCGATGAACGAGAAATCGATGGAAGATTTAATACAGCAGGGCCTCGATTGCGAGAGTGACTCACGTTGTAACTATATTTTGCATAAAAATGATCACTTTATTTTAGAATATGAGATACGTAGTAGTATAAAACCTAGTACATAGCATATAGTACATAGTGCTACTAATAAAAATTTTAGTTTATAACTGAAATAGAATGACTAATCTTGGATGATCGGTGTTCGGATAATCGAGGTTCTTCCGGCTACAACACTGTCGGTAAGTTTAGCAAATAACAAATTTATTACTTGCAACACATATACAGTACCCTGCCACTCCATTAGAGGCACCTAATATTGTTTACAAATTTCAACTTCAGGAGCTTATTTATAGTTTCTGCTTGCATAAAATGTAACGATAAATTATGAATAAAAAGCCCGGGATCTTTGTTTTCAAAATATTTTAGGCGATGAAGATAAATGAAACGTCCCGTATAGTTGTTACTGAACTGCACTACGCTCCTCAAGAACTCACTCTGAAAGCATTAATTTACCAAAAGAGCTGCGGTCTCTCTGCTGCAACGAATTAAAATTCATTCACGAGTGCTGGTCACAACGAAACCCCAGCGGTCACCTGAAGTGCAATTTGCAATTTTGATAAATTAATTACGAGGGTCTCTTTAAAAGGGCGTTACGACGGTCCTGCCCCGTTCCTATTGGACTGACCGTTTTCTGATACCCGTGCCTCCCCCCAGAGTGTTATGTTTCCATCTAGTAGTTCAGCCATTCGATGGTCCGACCTCGCTAGATCAACCGGACAGGAGTTCGCTCCGGAGGAAACTGTCAGCTAAGTTAAATTAAGAGTCGATTTTCAATTAGCGCGATAAATCGGACTGTCTGTGGAAACTTTTGCCACTTTTCTCACGGCTGATGTTCCAACGATGACGAGCCTCTGCATCGTCCGTGAATCGCAAACTTCGAATGCCAGATCGACTTCCGAATGGTCGGCAGACTTTCCTGAAGCCTTTCGTGCTGTCCCCTTGAGCGCGAGATATCGAGAAAGGAGATAGTACTGTGATAATTAATTCTCGCCGAGTCACCGGTGGAACTTTTCCTCGTTTTGTTGTGAACACAGTTACGCGATGAAATTTTGTGCAGCTTCGTGAAATTTTGCCTGGTTTCGTTAGAAACTTAGTAAAGATTTTAATGAGATTGTAGTCTGTATGAAGTTGAAATAAGAAAGGGTTGACATTGTGAATAGAAATTAAAAATTCATTTTCGCGCTGTGACAGAAATCTGGAATAACATGCACTGGCGTCCAAAAGCTTTTGAACATGCGTTATTTACATTTTCTTTTATGCAATATATTTTCAGCGCATTGTTGCTTGAAGCAAAGGTACTATATCTGTAACACATTATTCTTTCAGTGTGCCACCGAAAATTGTAGATAATAAATTGTACAAGAATTAAGAGAGAGAAGTAATTATGGAAATATTTAATCAGTTTTGTGAGTCATTGAATCTGTGTTAAAAGATGTATCTTGTATGTATTATAGATAAGCACGTAGATTATGTTTTGTAATAGAATTTAGGTACGCCAAAACGTATCGAACATAAGGATATGGTGAATTCCAGCCATACCCGCAGTTTACCACTATTATTTTAAACATTTATTAAAAAATGTTATTAAGATGTTATTTTTGAAAATTATTTAAATTGCTACACAATTATGAAAGAAAGTGAACTCTAGAAACAAAAAATATGAAATAAATTTCTGCACAGTGAACAATTATATTTTTAGAAACATTAAAATAAAAAATCTGAAATATCTTAAAACAGCAAAAGAGTAACTTACACCGCTCTCAAAATAAAGTGCCCACTTACAACAGGTTTTTCATAAATATTATGTTGCTATTTCGTTTGAAGGATAGCAACAGTAAAAGTATGACAACCGAGGATCTCGCACGCATATAACGCCGCCAATTAGAAATAAATTGAAACACCATAAACCGCTTGAGATTTACACGAACTCGCACAGTTGTACGAAATATCAAATCATCGGCCTGCCATGCAAAACTTCTTTCGACATAATAAGCATTATCACGCCGTTTCGGAGCTTGTTAAGTTTTCATAAAGCGGTCCTAGCGTATCGAATTAAAAGTTCCAAATAGAGCCGGCGAGGGAGTAAGAGAAAAGAAAAGTTTATCCATGACTTTTTACGTCGTATTCTGACCGACCGTCGAAAATGATTGCACAGACTCCAATCTCAATTCATAAAGATCTCTGGTGGAAATGGAGGTCAGAGTGGCGGAGTTTAAAGAAAGTTCGGGCCGGGCAAAATGGAAACGAACGACAACTTCGAAACTTCTGCATTAAACTCATTACTGCAGGAGCAGATATCACGTGCTCTTCGCCGTTGTTAAAAGTTGCGAGAATCACAACAAGCAGTTCATACTGATGACTAACTTCCTTCTGTCGCGCCGTCGCCCGAGTCCTCTCATTATCGAGCAGAAATAATTTGTTCGGATTTCCACGTCTGCCGGCTAACCCGCGCCATTCAATTCCGCCACTCGATCGCAAACACACATGTGAAAATAATAACACCGACGAGTTAACGGGAGTGCTTCAGCTCGTTCGTAGAAAGTTTTTCGAAAGCTTTTATAGAACAGAACGAAATCGTTCAGAATAAATTGCCCGAATACATTTGAACTCACAACGAACACTATGTGAGCAGCTTTTGAGATACTGCGATTCGTTTATTCAGACAAAATTTATATAGTTTAATATAAATAGTTTCGATTGTTGGAAACTAATTAAAAATACTGTTGTGTAAAATTAAATTGCAATATATGTTGAATGCATCGTGTGTGATTGCAGCAGAAATTAGAAATCATATTTAAGAGATCATTTGAGAATATGATAAGATCTTGTTTTAAAAGAATACACATATTTCCATTGAAATCTTACTTGCGTGTAGCGAATTTGTTATAGTTTATTTTTTGAACATTTCTATATGCTTTAATTACAAAAACATTGTGGAAGTTTGCAAAGGAAGTTATTCTGTTTTTGTATCTTTTTTTCTGAAATTTCTTATTGTTTTCCTACACCACTATACTAATAAGACTTGCTAAGGTCATAAATTAAGAAGAGTTTACTTTTAAACAATATAAGATGCTCCAAAATTGCTCGGTGCAGATACTAGCTTGCTTGCACGAGTTGATATTTACGTTCTTTCATGTGTTTGGCAGCAATTAACCCTTTGACTGCAGGCTACTTGGAAATGAGGCGAACGCTGCGTGCGCACGAGCTGCAGTAGTATACTGCGAGCTATTGCACTGAACGCCTATGGGCGTCGACAGTACACGGCGAACGCCTCGGTCAAGCGCCTGTGGCAGTCGAAAGATTAAAATTCATATGACAGTTCATTTCGATTATTAACTTTTCTTTTCTATTCCTTATTTTTCATCTCCCCCTTTAAACAGAAATGCATTATTGATAAATGTAATGACTGGGGTGACAAATGCTCTACATTGCAATTTCAAAGGACTGTATTTATTTAACAATTAAGACTCCGAAAGGGGACTGTATGAGCTTTTCCTTTTATAGTGATCCACATTATCACTCCTCAAAGTATGTACCTCTCTTCATGGAATACCCTGTGAATCAATCATTTACGACCGCTAAATTGGAATTTCATGCGACTTTTCTACCTTTTTCGTTGAATAGTAATGCGTGAAAATACGCGAATGTCCAGGACAAGGATGTTCACAGAGGAATTAAACATGCCCTTTCTAGGACGCAGGAAACCCCGATTCAATTTGCGGAGTACGAATGCAGCATGTGGTTTTGGGTACATTGAAGGACGCTACATGTTCCGTCATGTAACTATGGTTTGCGCATTTGCGGACGATGCTCGATGACAGAGAAAGTTTCTTCGCCTTGAAAAAATACACGACACGGTTCTACATTCACCAAACGCTACAACAGTTTTGTGCATACATTTCAAAGCTTATGCCGAGCTGGTTCAAGTAAAAAATAGTTCTAGTTTAAAGGCAAGTTAGGATTTAATGAACCTGTACCCATGTACGTGAAAAGAATATTCTTCCTATGTAATTACACTCAGCTTCAGAGACATTATTAAGTAGTTAATTTATTACCATACATTTTTCACTTAACAACGTTTAATCTAAATCCGAGATATCGAAACTGAAAGTCGTTAATATTAGCTTCATTCAGCGCCAATCAGGGGAAATTGTCAATTATAATTCTTTCAAAGGCTCATGCAAACCTTGGAGACTTCTCAGGACTTCGGTAGCCGCGACGAGAGCCGGTAACAAACTTTTTCGTCCTCGATGCACGCGTCGAAACGAAGTTTCACGGGAAGCATCATTAAACAGACGTGTTCAACCGAAAATCAAAACCTGCCGCGTGAAAATACGGCTCCGTGGCGTTTTTATACCGTCGCGGAACGACGGAGCAGATTTCATGAACGGCGGCTCGCGGCTTCCACGGCGGCGGGGGAAGCATAGCTTTCGAAAGCGGTGGAATCAGCAGGGTGTAGCAATTATGCGGTATAAAAATGCGACGTTTCGCGCGACAATTCCAGGGGAGTGCGGTTTTTAATCCACCGTCGCTGATTCGGCCGCATTCCACGCGTCGCTGCGCGTACAACTAATAAACTTTTTTAATGGCGAATCGCTGCATTGACGCTTTCTGAATGATATACGAGCCGGCGTGAATTTACACGGATATTTCGTGTTGTCAGTTTCGGTTTTTGTGTGCATTGTAGCTTTTAATGGAACGAAACACGCTTGTCGCGGCTTTTTTCGGAAGGGCCGCGCCGGAGACGCGAGAAAAATTTCTATTGTTTACGCGGCTTTTGTTCGAAACCCGCCGAAATGTTGACGGTGTAACCCCTTCGACGAGTCTGGCCAGTTATGGTAACGTAATGCGAAGGTATACAAGAACGAGCTGCACCCGTAATAGTTTAAGGTAGTGTTGCAGATTTCACTTGCGGAAGTTTTATAGTAATTATAAACAGAGTTAGTTTCTGTCGCGATACGTAAGTGGAAGCAGTACTTTAGTTTATTTAAAAAAAATTAAATTGTGTCCATATGCAAAAGTAGTCTCAATTAAATTGTATGTCAAAAGGTTAAATATTCTCTCGTTTGTAAAATTTGTTCATTTTAATGTTAGTTATCAAGTTTTTAATATTTTTGCTTCGTTTTTGTGCCTCTTATGGTCCAACGTTTTTGTTTTGGTATTGTTTCAGGAGATAGAGCAAGATGAAAGTGTGCAGCTGTAGGGACAATCTTTTTGACTTACCTACACAGGGTGCTAAAAAATAAAGAATTCACAACTTTAAAGACAGATATTACTCGAAATGTGGAGGGAAAAGTCACAATTAGACTGCGGATGTTTATGCAATTTAATATACCCAACACTTGGAAAACGCTTGTTTAAAACCATGATAAAATAAGAAGTACATTTTTAAAGATTTACAGAACAAAATACAGTTTTGTCAAAGTTTCATTTCTATAACTGCATTAACATAAAAAATTTTGAACTTTAAAAACGTATATTTGTATAAACATCCGTAGTCTAGTCACGATAAATATGAGTCGAAAAATTAATATTTTCGGAGTTATAAACAATTCGCAGTTTTGCTTAAAACAAATGACTTGCTGGCTTCTCCCAAAAGAAGAAAAAAGAAGAATTCTGTAAACTCGAAAGGAGGTTTTCTACATGTCCTCCCATAACCACACATACTTCACATCTTCGTACCACAGAATCGCGTCCTTTGCCAAAACGGAAAATTGTTTGTAGCTCTTATAATATTAATTTTTCGGATCATGTTTATTAGGACTCTTTCCTCCATTTCGCGAGTACTATTTTCTCTTGAAGTCCTGAACCCCCTTTTATTAAACACCCTACACAGAACAGTAAAAATGAGATATTAACAAGTTCTTTTAC
This sequence comes from Macropis europaea, assembly GCA_916610135.2. Lineage (NCBI taxonomy): Eukaryota > Metazoa > Arthropoda > Insecta > Hymenoptera > Melittidae > Macropis > Macropis europaea. Next base: position 13,848,025 of record OU744344.1, on the reverse strand, counting down.
AGTGACAGCGTAATTATTAATTTTTTCAAGACAAGATTAAGTAACTACCTCGAAAATTAGAGTATACCATACTGAAAGATTACCGACACTTACATGATAAATGAAAACGTCTCATCTATTTGTGATAGTTGTAAATCAAATGTAACAGTCGCTTATCTAATTTTCTGTTATCCAAAATTCTTAGTTTACAGAAATGAATGTAACCTTGTTTCTTCTCTCCGAAATAATCTCAACCTTAAGTAGAAAATTCATCAACTTCTAACACCTCTGAAGGTTATTAAAATATTTCAAACTTTATAATGATGCTTAATAATGTGTAAGTAGCTCCATACTGTCGCTAACAACTCTTACACGCAGTTGAGGGGACGTTAAAAAAGAGGTTTAAACAAAATGAAATTGTACGTTCTTGCTTATGAAACAGGGGGCAGAAAGACTAAGCAGTGGCTGTAATTATTTTCAGAGGCTACTCTGAATAAATAACTGTTTCTGGAATAAACGGTGTGCAAAGCATTAATTTCGAAGAGAATCAAGCCGGAAAATTTTCCATCGCAGAGCGTGGTATCAGATTCATCTTTGCTGAAACTTACCGGAATATTGATTGTACAGGGCATCATCGACTCAGATTTAATCATTTAATCAGGCGTTGGCGATAGTAGGTTCTGCCAGAGTCATGTATATCGGCGAATAAAATTTCATTTTTTAAATGAGAAAGCCAAAAATGATTTGAAATATATACAAATGTTAAAAAAGTTGGAAATACAAAGTATATCATATGTGGAGAAAAAAAGAAATAGATGCATTGTCCAAAAATATTTTCTTTCATTGAAATCATTAATTACACAACTTAATTAGGACTAAAAAAGTTTGTAGACGCACTGTTTCAAAATTTTTATTACGAAATATTTAATAGAATGATTGTAAAAATTTTAAGAATGTAAGTATTATCGTTTTAAGCTAATTTGTATTACTGTTACGACTTTTGTTTAAATAAAAGAGCTTCCGACAAAATATTACTGCTGCTATAATATTCTTAAAATATATGCATATTTTACATAAAACTAATGTAATTTGTATAGCATCCGAATATTTTTACGACGTGGAATTAAACACTATTGAACTTATCGCTTGTTATTTAAAAAGTATGTGTATTACACAAATAAAATACATATTGTTACCAACTACAATATTTACTATAATATATTAAAAAACAATCAACTTGTCAACACTATTATAAACAAATATATACAGCATCAATATCTTGGACACCATGCTGTTCGAATGTTAATGCGAGTCATTATAAGTGTCCACGTACATTGAACGATAGTGTACATGTACAGCGCACACAGAAAAGCAGCAGTGAGAAAGTACTGGGTCTCTTGACCTCTAGATTTTTTAGGACACTTTTCCAGGAAAAAAAGAGCAGTGAGTCTGTGGACAGCCTCCATAACGCAAAGGCATAACAACAAAATACGCGATTTGCATAAAGACATTTACAGTTCATGCAGTTTCCTTTCTTTCATAGTGCAATACACATGAAGGGGTGAAAATCATAGTGGTGTAAGTCATTTAATCCTCATTTTGAGAAACAAAAGGTTCCATTAGACTGATTGTAATAAACTCCACGGTCACATGTTAATGATCGTAATACATTGAATATTGCTATGAGGTCTTGTCACAAATACTTGGAATCACTTTTTCTTCCAATGAACAGACATGTATAGATCTTAAAAAGCTTGACTTACACTACTATGGCTTTCACTCCCTCATACATCGCTTTATTAGCCACTAGTTACGCATACAATCCACTGTATTACTATCTTTCGTCTGAATAAACACTATTATTTAACACTTCGAGCGCTGAAAATTTTGGGAAAAAGCCTGCACCGTGAGCTGAAATTTTCTGCGGTAGAACATGTGTTAAATTGTATATTTCATTATAATTATATACTGGATGTCGACTGTTCAATTGTTTCAGTCCTTTAAAATTGCAAAATATGTAACGAGACATATATATTTTAATGAAATAAACTGACAATGAGATGATAATTCATCCAAATGCTCTCTTTAAAGCGTACAACAAACAGCTGTGCCTAGACCAGTTCGGTGACCCGTAGCACACAGTGAACGATTTTTGTGGAACGCATACATACGTCTATCGCCCTCAAAGTGTTAATAAAATGTAACACAACCCGTCACCAATTTTCGAACGCTGCTTGCTGCCACCGACGGTAGAACCAAACTCTGATCACTACCCATTGCAAACTAAAGTGCAATCGCTGACTAACGCTTCACGATAATTAATTGACGAGTCACTGAGCAATTAGTCCAGCGGTTGCTTCTACAATCAATTGGTGAACTAAGCGAAAAGTAATGGACTACGGCGGGGGGTCTAATATTTCGACTGAATCCACACAATCAATCTTCCGCGAACGTCTTTATATAGGCGTTCCCCGCAAACACACAGTAGTTAGCACACGGAAATGGCTTCCGGATAGGTCTGGGATTCCTGGATTTGCCGTTGTCGGTGTGTCCGAGTCACGTAACGGAACGCAAAGACGACTTTGAGCGTTGTAACGATAGCTTTCGCAGCGTGTAACGCAATTGGCCAGCCTCCTGTTGGTACACAGGTTTTAGCGGGATGAACTGAGGACGAACGGATAGAGAGAGAGAGAGAGTGGTCGACGTAACAATAGCTTTGATCCAATGTTCGGTACAGTGCGTGCACGTAAACGTGCCAAATCTACTTGTTCGATCGTTCATTCGGTAGGTTTGACAAGTCTGTCTGATATGCGGGTTTCAGATCCCCATTATTTGGGCCAGGATCATTAGGAACATCTGTGCTTTTATTGCCACCCCTGGAGGTTCTACCAGGATAGCATCGATATCGAACTGCTTCCCATGGTTAATGCCTTTCATGTAAAAACTTGTGTTTTTTACTGATCAATTTCAAAGGTAAATAAAGTCAATGGGTTTCTTCGTTTGTTCATGCGCGAACGTAATGTTACAGTTAGGGGCTAACAGACTGCAGACTGTATTGGCATCTTTATTTTTATGGAAGCATCAGTACAGATCTAATTCTTTGCGTGTGGACTTTTAGAAGTTGTCGTTGCTGATAAGTACCAGTGGATTGAACACTAATCTAACGAATTGGAGAAATCGAAAAGCCAAAATGACGGTGCAGCTGTTAAAAAGAAATTGAAAATGTAAGTGAATCTACAAAGTATTACGTAATGCTTAATCTGTTGCCATTTAAATCGTGTTTGACTTCCTTTTGTGGATTCAACTGAAGAAATTTTAGTCATAGAAAAACATTTATTTTTCTATAATTCAATAATTATGTCACTTTGAAAAAGTAACGTGATCTGCATACAACGTTAATTTAAGTTTCAGTGATTCAGGAAGGTACTCTCAAATTTCTATGCTTATGCTTATGCTAACTTGTGACTCTAATGCGCGTTTGGACCTCAGAAAGTTAATGTTTGTGGAGCCTCCCTGTAAATTCTGAATGTATTGAAATTTATTTTTTCCGAGTATCAAAAAAGTATAAGAAGTGCTGCCTTTATAGTTTACAGTGCCTGACTGTATGTGTGCCATCATGTACATAGTTAGATTTATGTGTACTTTTAGACGAATCAAATATGTATTGTACATCACTTTAAAATACACTAGTGACGTAGACTATGCTCCATGTGTTAGAAAAACACCACACAGACCTGTACTGATTTATAAAAATTAAAATACAGGAAGCTTTTTTAACTTTCGAAGGACAATTGCAAATTTAGTTCAAAGCAAATTGTACGGCGGCCCACTTGACGATTAATAAAATCGTAAGGCAGTGAGTTAATAGCTTTTGAAGCAGCAAAAGCAATGTTTTGTTTATACTAAATTCATGAAATCCCTTTCTACACTTTGCCCTGGCAAACATACTTGGATTAATATATTCAAACATTCTCCAGTGTACAACTTTGTTTCCGTATCCATTCAAAAAGTAAACTCCAGACCGAATGTAACTTCGTCTTGCAAAATTCCGGTTGAAACTTTGATTCGGACAATAAGTTTAATTAAACTTCGCCAGCTATGCAACATTATTTCTCCCGATTTTGTTGAATACATTAAAATACGTAAGTGAGCTCCCGGGCATTCTGTCCCGAATTAAATACGAATTCCTCCGGAAGTTTCGCAACTTCAAAAATTCGTGATCGCCGCGTGGCACGGTATTCTACGTAGTTGCTAACTTTTGAACGGTCGATCTGCTTTGAAAAATCCACAGCAACCCCTGGCAAACCAATGAATGAGAAGGTAAACGAGTTCTCGTGAACTAGAAACCCCCGCGAACCATACGATTTCGTCCAGCGTGAAATCAACTTCAGCTTTAGCATTGTCGAAAACCAATCGATACATTCGAACGTACAACAGTTTCGCCGTGCGACAGGTGCAATTCTTCACTCGGAAAAGTGCAACACGTACTTTGACTCTTCACAATGTCGCTGGCCGTTTTCGACTCACTGTTTACGTTCCCCTTGGTCCCGTCATGGCTGATACCTGACTCACTCTATCAATTTCACAGAGTCCTTTATCGGCTGTTCAGTCAGGGGATTTCTTTTACGTTCACCCCTTCGCGCTCACATCTATGATTGTCTCGTTCACGCCGCTTGTTCTCTTACATACTTTTGGCGTTTTATCGGCTTTCAGATCATTTTGGGAAATCAAGTGCTTGTTTTTCAACTGTCGTAATTTACACTTTCAAACAATGAAGATTAGGTGTAAAATACAGAGCTTCTAAACTCTTGCCCGGATCGTGATAATGTATCCAGTATCACAATAAAAGATCTGCCGACTGTAAAACTTGAAATATTTTTTGTAATATATAGGGTCAGACACGAGAAAAGGAATATCTAGATATCTTCGTTAGGTTTAGAGATAGAAGTAAATTTCGGTGAAAAAGGATAAATTCTCCTACTTGACTCTTTGAACTGTGTATTCTGTCTCACTGACTGCCATGTGTATCCCTTACAATTAGTGTATCTTTTCGTGTATCCTTTAGTGTGTCCTTTAGTGTATCTTTTTTACTTTTGGTGTGTAATTTTTTACTCACTGCCATGCCACCCATATGTCGGTGACACTTTAAACTGAATAATTATTTATTTGATCATGCATAGCGTAATAAATATATCTGATAATTAAATACTCAATATTATTAATGAAAACCAGTTGGTGCCCCTCAACGTGTTATACTGGAAAACTAATTGACAACTATCGTGAGCTAAAAAATAAAAGTTCGAAGAAAAATAAACTAATCTGAACTGACCATGCTCAAATAGCTCAGAATTATGCAATTAGTTTTCTCCTACGCCATCAATGAATAATAATAATGCGTTTTAATGTTCTGAAACTGAATTTAGAAAATAGCATATCGTATTAAAAGATACATACTGTTTTCCAAAACGATGACCAAGTAGATATGTCATTTAAAATTAATAAAATGTGCTGAGTTTGATTAAATTTTATTATGCGTGTTTAAAAAAATTGTATCCGGTTTGAAGGTAAATAAATAAATAGAAGTGTAGGAGGCACGTATGTGAACACTCATGAAAATGTACCTTATAGTAAATAAGTGAATGTACGGATTTTATTACTGAAAAAAATTGTACGCACCAATGAATTTTCATTTATCAAATCTTTTAATTTCGTGAAAGATTTTCTGAGAATGAGAATGTATGCAAAACTATAATTCTTCTATCAGATTTCACATAATTAATGCGCAGATATATATTTAACCATGAACAATACTAAATAAGAATGTATTCGAACCAACTGTTTCATAATATTAATATTTTCCGTCTATAAAAAATGTGAAGTGTCTGCAAATTGGTAAGAATTGTATTAATTTATTTTTTTGTCCGTAATTTCTGCGACTGCTTAACTTTTGCAACGAGTTTCGGGTTTCCTTACCAGCCATCGTCGCACGCCGCCATTTCCTCTCAACTGTTGAATTTCACTGTGCACAATTGTGTTACTCTCTTGTCTTGACTCCACTCTGTTAACTTTTAACTCAATCTCCCCTCGGAACTCTCATATATCGTGCATTTGAATCGAGTTACCTACATGCACATACGTTTAACAAATTTCTTAGTGTAATGGAAAATTCCAAACATTAATTTCGCATTACGTCTGATTACCATGCTCGCGACTACAAGCTTAAAAAAATAATTGTTCACATGACATATTTTAATTCCTTCAGGACCCATGTATTCGAGAATAAGGAAAAATGGCTGAAAAGTACTATATGCTCCTTAATTAGCCCTCAATAATTTGAAATGTGCAAGTTCCTTTGTATAAAATTAATTAGGGTAATGTTATAGTTTATAATTAAATTAACAGGTAGGGATGACTGCGGGACTATAATACACACTAAGTATGTCATTCATTGGTATAGCTGATATTAATTTCGTCATGGAATATACAATTCGATGACATTATACTTCATTAATTAATAATATTGTAAGCACACGCATGTGAATGTGTTTGCATCTCATTATAATTATTAACAATACAGCGTTATTAATACCTTTAAAAAGAGTGATTATTTGTCGTTACAACTTAGTGAGCAAATATAAAATTACTGTATTAACATTTACGACAATTATATTATGATTACATTATCAACTGATGTGGAATTTATTTCTGGAGTAGAAATTTACAAATACCAAGCATTTAATTAGCAACTGGTACAAATTCAAAACTGTTCCAAATTAATTTTGAATTAAGCATCACTCTTAACCCTTTGAACCCTGAAAATTTCGGGAAAAAGCGTGTACCGCGTCTTGAAATTTTCCTCCTTGGAACACGTGTTGAACTGAATATTTCACAGCAATAATACGTATGACGTCGATTATTCAGTTGTTTTAGGAGTCTAAAGCTGCAAAATATGTAACAAAACGCGTACAATTTAATAAAATAAGCTGAGAAGACAATTCATTCGAATACATAAATTTACAACGTATGATAAATATCTTTGACTAGACCAGTACGGTGACCCATAGCACAGGGTGAACGATTTTTTAGGACGCATATATGCGTACATCGTTCTCAAAGGGTTAATTATGAAGTCATAGTTCAATGTAATCAGTAGACTTCTGATGTTTATGCAAATATACATTGTTTGACTGTAATATTCTCTGTTTTAATATAGTTGAATGAAATTTTTACAAAGCTGCATTTCTTCTTTTAAATGTTACAAAATGTATCTTTTATTTCACATAAATTGTAAAATGTGCGTCGTCCATGTATTTGAACGCAAAATAAAAATATTGATGGCAAAATTAATTTCTCTAAAAGTACATACTTCCCTTCTACATAAAATTTCAGATTAAAAATGATAAATTACCAATTTGTAGATCTGTATCGAAATACTGTAGTCGTTCTAATACACTGTACTCTTACGACATTTTTCTGCTTAGCATGCAGTATAATACGATATTTACAAGCTCGTCATTTTTTCTAAATCCTTTTAAGCAAGGTGGCAGCAGGAGCATGTTCCAAGTTAGCTGTACATGGAAATAATGTGGACAGAATTTCATGAGAGTTGAGTCAAGGGGGTCGACGAAAGCTCTAAGGACGGATATTCATGTTGGTCACGTATCGTAGTAGTGGTGGACTATGGTGTACCATGCAACAAAGCGAACTATGAGGAAAAACGTACATGCCCTCACTATGTTAAGCATTTGAAGAGGCAGCGTAAAATTCGCAGCAAATTCACAGTCTTCCCTCGACATTACATGCCACTTTTCTTATAAAATACTACATCTTTCATTTAGAACACCTTTTCATAAACAACGTAAAAAAGTACCTTTTCTCAGCATTAGGTACTACTTTCTTTATGACAAACTGAATCAATTATTTATAATACTTTTCCTATAAAAGCAGTACACTTTTTTAGCTTCAACCCTGCGACTGTGTAGTGTGAAAATGTAACATAACCCGTGTGGTGGGAAAACGTAACATAATCTGTGTGGTGGAGTGTCACATACCCCAATAAATTTTTTAAAAATTTAAATTGTGCATGTATAATATTTAATGTAATGTCAAATCGAACTTCTTTCATACATATTCAAGTAACTTATGTACGAAGCAATAAAAAATTATTTTTGATTCTTATATGTAACGAAAAAATGCAGATGTTGTTATTTTAAGAACACTCATATAATACTACCTTAAATTAAAATTTTCTAACCAGAAAAACATTACTAAACAATAAAACTGATTTCTCAAAACTAAGAAATACTCGTACTAGAATAACGAAAAATTTGAAAAACGTAATCTTTATTATAATATTGTAGTAATAATTAGTGTTAACCATCCCCCTTTTCAATACAAGTTTTTTTTATTTATAACCTTAATACATTCACTGCCATAGTGGAAATTGCCATGCCTACTCAGACATACTATAATATCCGATTTCATATATAAAACACGAAGAAAAAGAAAATGTAACTATTCAGTTGCATTATTTTTAGTGCAACGTTGTAGCCGATGAGACGACGAATTCAATGACCTGTAACAAACTGACCTTGAGTCAACCTTGAACCTGAAAACAAGATGAAAATATATTCAGAATAAGGGTACCACACGCTTTCAATAATTCTGTTCTTTCAAAGGCTCAAAGTCACGTTGATATCTCAGAAAATTGAGGACATAAAAAAATCAATATGCATCCATTCTATAGAATGTATTTTGAATGAAACATTTTTGAATAAAACCAATAAGTAACGAGTTACTTCAGCTGAATGTTCTTATTGACTCACCCTGTATATGGCTGACGTGGCAATCGGTGTTAACTTTATTTACACTCCCATTACCAATAAACGTGTACCTTAAAAAATATAAATAAACATTCGTATCTCGATTTTTAGTCCACCTTTAAAGTAAATTATTCCTTGTTCGATCCACCATTTATTTTTATTCTCACTGGCGGGTCGCAAATGTTATACAGTTCCCAGATATTGCATCGTACGGGAAAATATTATGCTCGATGTTATTCGACGCAGAAACAAAAACCGTGAAAATTGGAATTGCACGGTTCCCACTTTCCATCTGATTTATCATAACCGTTGCGAATATTTTTGATCTCTTATCGGGTACACTTTGCGAATTGCACGCATACATACGGTGTACGTTAATACGGATCCACAGGGCATGTTACTTTGCGTTCGCGTACAAGCGTTTACGGTTCTTCATCGACGCGAAAAACATAATATCATTCGTGCCGCACATTCACTTGTTCCAAACGCACTGAAAATAATTCTTCATGCACGTACACGTCATCGCGAATTCCAGTTCCCCGACTTTTTCAATCTGCGAATGGCATTATTTGTTGTTCACTCTGCGATGAACAAATTTTCAGTGAGAATGTTAATTAACTCGATGCTTCATCGCTAGACTGTAGATTTTTATGCAATTATGCATTTCCGTATTTTACTGTCGTTAAGTAAACAGAATTTTCAAAAGAATTTTTTAATTCTGTAAAGTTTTCAAAAATTTATGGTTTCTTTATCTAATTTCTCAGGATAAGTCGGGTTTGTATATTTAAATCAGTGATGGCCATCCGGAGCGACGTCTGGCTCCGCCCTACCCCCACTATGCGTCCATTCGCCTCACGTAATGAGAAAATTGAGATGTAATCTCTAGTTAAAACTAATGTCATACGTATATCAAAAAATAATTAATCTTATTACGTTCTTGAGAAACCGTACTTATTGACAATCATCGATGTTTTCGGCATCGTAGCCAGACCACAACCTATGTGAGGGGAATGGACGCAGAGTGGGGGTAGGCTGGAGCCAGGCCTAGCTCCGGATGACCATCTCTGATTTAGACATAACAAATTGTACAGATATCCGCTTGTTTATTTACTAGATTATAAGAATTTCATGCCGTGATAAAGATCTGAACAAGATATGTGAATATGTAAATGAGAGGTTACAGAGCTGAAATTATAAATATTTTTTTAAACGCCTCCATTTGTAATTGTAAAGTTATATAAAAAAATCTGAGCGTTATATAGGGCCTTAATGACTATTAGCAACAATTTGTTTATGTTTGCTGTGAGATGTTCACTTAAAAAAATATGGTTATATACTTTCAACTAAAATGAATATTTTATTGTCTTCATTCGGCTCTTTTATCTTGTAAGCCCTAATTCCATAATTTAACAAGAATTAAAAGGTTTTTGTTGCTTAATACTTATTCCAGTGTAAGTAATTCGCGAATAAATAATATCCAATTCTCTTGAATAATATTTGCAATAAATTTCCATACCGGTCACCGAATACGTTTAATTTATTCTTTTCATGTAAATTAAAATACCGTTTTATTAATTTTATGTAACATTCTGTAGAAGTCCGTTTTTTCATTATCATATTAATATTCTTTCATTTATTCACAAGTGTGTCAGAAATGTAATTTGACAGTATCATTCAAAATATTGCTGTAACAATTTCTACTAATATTTTATAAAAATATAATTTCTTAAGTATTGTAATATTTTGATGCTATTTGGTTAATTATAAATCGAATGGACTGATCGGTCTTCTCAGATTTATTTTTGAATTTTTATTTCTACATGATTTTCCAACAGTTTAATGAAATGAATATATTCGAAATCACTGTGTATCAGGTTGTAGTTAGGGAAATATTCATTCATTAAGGTATACGTTTATTCGTAGCGTTACTCGGATCCTGTTAATTTTGCTTTAATTATTAGGGAATCATTAATAAAGGCGCATGACTAACGAATCGAACATTAGTTAACCCAAAATGTTTAATCTCTTATGAAAATGCGCTTCCATTTCAGACCAAAATACATGGTTCGACTCACATAATCGATCGTGCTATTCAAAATATTTAAATTTCAGTAAGATTTTGTATTTGATTAAATCGGAGTGTTAACTATTTTTATAATTCTCTGAACACAGTGAGCATGCTTTTAAATATTTGGCACTATTGGTAGTAAGATGACGTTCCCAATTATGTTATAAAATATGAAATAGTACTATGACTGTCATATTGCACACACATAACTATAATATGTATAGCTAAACGTTCGTTCTATTATTTACTTTATTTTGAATAGTGTGAGTAAGTATTTCTGACAAGGTCTGCACTAATAAAAATGATAAGTTATAAAGGAAATAGACTAAAAATGGCGTAAATAAATTATATGTATTAGACACAAATTAGGTACACAAATTGTAAGAGACAATATCATAAAAATAAAAATTATATTGACCATATTATAATATTCATAATAAAATGTTGCAACATAATTATTTATTTTATAAAAAATTCTATATAGTGTGCTTAATTCTGGATAACACTCACATATTGTTAGTATCGTATGGATTATACGACACAAGTTACAAGCATCTGATAAAGATGGCCCACACGATGCGGAAAGTCGTTTCAAAATGTGTTATTGAAAATATTCATACAAATCGAACTGAAAATAAGGTAAAATATTATAAAATACCAATAATGCGCCAATAATGAAAATTTATAGTAAATAGAACAGGGGCCGGTTCGGAAAGTGTATGGAGTTAAACGTGAAAGCCTTAATTTTCAATTATAACGTGAATAATTAAATTCAACATTAATATGGATAGGTATAATACAATAGATGGTAATTATTTCAATATAAAAGCATTAACGTATATCTAGTCTTTATCCAATGTAGGCAAGTCGAAATTTAACACGTCAAAGGTAAAAGTTCCATAACATTTTAGTGGGTTATACAATTACGTAATAATGGTTTTATTATCGCACGTCATTAAACGTGCAGTTTGTATTTCGATACAGAACAATGTACTATGAAATACGGCTGTCGTTGCAAAATGTTTGTACTGTAAAAAATTATTTAGAATCATACACTTTTTATATTATCAATTTACACCCAGCTGATTTACACTTTTGCAACACCTACGTATTTACTTAAATGAATAAATGCTGCTATTTTTCAGAATATTTCCAGAATAAACCGATGAACAGTTCAATATTTACGAGGTTGTAGAATGTTTGGTATTTTTTTATCATGCTACGTAAGCTTTTGTGACGAACTGTACCATACTACGTACGACAAAGTTCCATGTATTCCCAGCAGATAGTCCTGAATGTCGTAAAATAAACTATAAAACGCGGAGACTTGGAAGAAATGCGGTTAAAAATAAAAAAGAAATTACATACTAATCCCTTCGTGGCATCTATAAACGGAGAAGTAATTTTCCAGCCACGAGGAAGTGAATTCGTTTAGGGTAAAGTCAACAACACCCGCTCTATTCTACAATTTTTCTAATGATACGCAATTTCTTCAAAATCAGGTTGTGCAACAAAGATTTTAATACAGATATGGTTCATCGTAGAAGGTGCAATTAATTTATCTTTTTAGAATCAAGATTGGTTTGTTATAGCAGCGATCTGCATGCACGAAATTGGGTCAGTTAAATGCAGCTTTTGTGAGAAAAAGTGAAATTGACGTAGAATTATAATTGTTGCATATAGAAGTAGTATTTGTTAAGATCATTGAAATATTTGTTAGTTGACTGAAAAGTCAATGCTATTGAATTTTTGACATCATTTGTAGAAGAATTTTGTGTCTTATGTCACTAAACATTTTCTGAAAGATGGATAAAAAAGAATTAAACATGGAATATGACCTCTGAATTTAATGGTATATTACAATAATTAATAATTGAAAGTAACTGCAACTATTAGTATAGGCGAGGAGCAAGGGGATGTGTGTGGTAGGGATTCGGACCCTTCCAGCCATCCGTGGATCACTGTATTTATTATACAGTCCAAAAAGTGAAAATACAGAAAAACGTCAAAAGTCTACAAAACAAAAGGTTTATTCCTCACGAAACGAAGGAAACTCAACCAGATGGCAGGAATGAGCAAAATTAAAGCGGATGGATAAATCAGGGACAATTTTTTACTTTAATTCGAACAAATCCCTTTCCGTTCAAACGGTACCTGGTTTGACATCGACCAAAATTCGAATGGAACCATGAGAAATGCAAGTTCGTTTCCTAGACAGGAATCTATGGAATCGTTCGAAAAATGCGTTCGCCGGTTCCGGTTCCGGCGCAGGTGTCTTCCTTCGTCTTCAGGCCAGGAAGATTGATATCGCACGACTGCAGGTAAAAATCAGAAGAGGGCGATATTGATTCGTCGGTATTTTTCAGAGGCAGTAAAAAGATTCGGTGGTGTGGGCCACCGTGTGATCAATGTTGAAAAAAAATATATAATTTATGACACGCTACACTCTCGAAAGTCATTAATCTCTGTAAACCGCGGCTGAACACGTTTCCACATGACCGGCGGAAATCTCGATAGGAAATCACATTGCCAACACATTCGAGGCTCGAGGCGTGGTTCCTCCGCACGTACACATCGCTCGCTCGAAACCGTCATTTGATTTCTTTACTCATAACTAATGCTACGTCGGCCACGCTCCAAATGTATGGCGTTCCGCTCGAAGCATCCAGCATCCGAAAATTCATTTGCGCGAATCGATTTTCGCCCGATGTGTTCGTTGAAATTACGCGCGAACGCTTTATATCCCGTCCCGCGGATTTTATCAATCATTCCTGCGCTTTGCGTACTATTCCATTCTGTTTCATCTGGTATATTGAAACGAGAATTCGACGTTAGCAGGATTTATGCTATTAAAGAATGCTTCAGCGATTCCGAGTATTTAAATATGGAAACTTCATGTTCACAGATTGGGGGAGTTGGACGTACAGAGTGTCCCGAAATCAATTGCGTATTTTAACGAAATGGGGTGAATTTATAAAAATCGTATGAAATGTTACAGCGAACAACCTGTGTACGTCCGGTGAGGTATTCAACAAACTTCACCCACGTGTCCAGCGGATCATCCTAGACAGAAAATGTAATACACAGGATGTTTCGGAAACCGTGGTACAACCGAAAAGAAGGTGATTTCTTAGGTAAAAGTAAAATTTTTTTATAAGAGACTTTGTTTTCGAAAGAATTAAGTTTAAAGGTTTACTGAACACTTCCTTATGCCCCGTGCGGGAAATGTACAAGGTTATGTATTGAGTACGATGTTTGAACGCCGATGGGCGTTCCCCGCTCGCATTACAGTAATATTAGAGGAGTGTACTAGATTCTATTCACATCACATTAACGCTTAGAGCACTTTATACTATTCATCCTCAACATTATTGCTCTAAAGGTGGAGATCAACGATGAGACAAAAATTTCATTTCTCACATGAGACTTTACATATGTATATGTACATATATATATATTTACATTTTGTTGTTGCTGAAATTTTTGTCTCATGAGATATCTCTTCGTGGATCTCCACCTTCATTGTATTAATTGATTATCTTTTTACTTTGATCTTATTTGTGAAGCTTAAATTTGTATTATATTGCATCAACGTATGTTCGTTTTTTAATAATAAAATATCTATGAAACTTAATGGAAAGTTTTATGAGGTACATCTGTACCTGAAGATACCTTTCAAGTACAGAAAAGAATGGCAACCTTTTCAGAGTTAAATCGCTTCATCGTTTCATGGACTTCGGCGTGAACGTCGAAACAAGTGAACCGAATCGAAGGAAGCCGTAAGCAATTAAGTGTACGGTGGACGATCTCCGACAAAGTCGTAAATCTATTACACGCAGCTGTAATTAACAAACGATGCATGTACGACAAGATGGATGCGCAAGGACGCAGTTCCTTGACGAGATAACGCTGCGATCATACGTCAAGTAGAATGAATACATCATTCGTCCAACTAGGAACGCAATCATTGCTACTTCGCCGTATAAACGCGTGGCAACACTCTAATCACAATTATGCATCGTTTGTAATTTGGTCCGTCGGTAAACGGATCGACAAGTCGATTTCGAGTTTACAAATTACCATTGCGACGGCAAAATTCAAAACTGTTTAGAAAATGTTTAAAAAAAAGTAATTAGAAAGCGATATAAAGGAGTAAACTCTTTTGAATTTACGAAATTGTTTAAAAAAATTGGGGCGTTTTAACGTGGCTCAGAGTTGTACACACAAGTTTTTCTTATTGTCATTTATTTAAAAAGAAGTGTTAACTTTTACGTGAGCTCTATAATTCTATTCTCATAGTCGAACATGTTAACAATTACAGTAGAACGCCGCTTATCCGAAAATTGATCATCCTATGTCAATTACAAACTAAAATTTTCATTAATGACACTGTGTTCTGCATTCTATATCACTATGTATTTTAAAATGTAAGAAACAGATAAATTATGATAGCAGCCTTTATTATTCACTTCTAATCAAATTATTAGTATTTAATTAACTGTACCTATTTAAGTGGACATCCGACTTCACTTCTTTTTCAGTATTTCTGTAATTTTTATATTGTCTGTTATTATAAAGTTGCAACGTTCTCTTGAAAAGTCAATAAGAAGACATTTTGTTGATTGCAACATTTTGTTAGTCATTCCCTGAGAAGTGTATTACAGTGATTATTCAGATCGTTATGGCGGCTTTCTTCCCCTTCAGTTTCTGCTCTCGTTAACAGAACCAGGCAAGAAGGGTGGATATGATTACAATGCTCCAAAATTTACGCTCCGCAGGGAACATAATACTTTTAACACGGATATAAATAACTTATTCCTCATTCTGTGTACTATGAACGACATCATGTATAATGTTATAAATTTTTTAAAAGTACTGGCCGCAATGTTAGCATTTGTACGGTTTTTATGTACATACTTGAAAATATCATAGAATTCTTAATTTTTTAGTGATTATGCTGTAGCTCATCATATTTCCATGAAATACTATGTGAAAACAAGAAACAATTTAATAACGATAGAAATATAATAAATTATTAAACGATACAAGCGACCTTTTGGAGAAATTTCTTGTGAGCATGTTCAAATAAATTATAGAAAATTGTAATAAATTTATAAAATATATAAAAACATATAAAAACGTGTAAATGGCAGGATTAAGTAATAAGGGCTGTTCTAAGACCCAACGATTTCAACAAATAAAAAAACGTTACCTGCAATCATTTCATATTATCGATATAGAAATCAAGTCTTGTTGACGCCTATTATAAACCTCTTTTTCCTAATTATTACATTTAAATCAATTACACATAAGCTACTTACAAGTAGGGAGCATTCAAATAATATTCTATATAATCTAGAGACACCATATAAGACGTTGTTATAAATCAATACAAGGACACTTCCATTTTTATTGGAAATGATCATATTTACATTATTCTTGACTATTTCGCAATGAGTCACTTCATACATATAATTTTAAAATCAAGAGAAAAACCAGACGCTGGCCGTTTGCAGTTACTTTGAAATATCACTGATGTCTCTGCTGTGAATATTTAGGTATTATGAACGGAGACTGGGTCAAATTGGAACAGGGGTAAGCTATTTAGAAGACGCTTGTTTCTCGAACAGCTTGGGACACAGTTGGTGAGTGCAGAGATATTTAGCAGACCAGCGCTACCGAGAGGCGACGCATCACTTTGTTTGGTCAACAGTGTACGAAACGCTGCTGGAATATCATCTACTGCACTATGTATGAAATAGAACGTTATTTTTAACTCCGTGATAGCAAACATGTGTTCTAAAATAGAGAAAACTGAATTGAACATGTAAAGAGGGTGAAAAATATACATAGGGTGTTCAATAAGTAATAAGTATTTTATATTAAATTTTTCTATAATTACATTTTACTGTCAGTTATTCCATAGTTAAAATTCTATTATAGAATTTACATTCCTCGTCGATATTGATGTGTTTTTAACGTATGATACCCCTATTGAACACAGCATGTATACGCAATGAATATAGCAATGTTATCTATGTCTACAGTAACTGCAAGGAATAATGCAATAATTAATATAATGTACTGAATGTAATGATTAAACTGCGGATGTTTATGCAATTTAACATATTCATACATTTGACATATGTACATTCAATTTTAATTGTACACAAAATTTAATTTCTTCGACTACATTAACATAAAAATTGAACTCTGATAATGTATATTCGCATGATCACCCGTAATCTAATCATGATTTGTGTTTACAGCCAGAGTGTTTGGAATATTATCCTTAAGCTTCTATCGTATAATTACTTTGCAGGAGAATATTAGGATTAAACATGCATTGAAAATTAAAATTAATTTCACTCGTGCATTTCCAGTTGTTACAAATTTGTACATTAAAAGACTGTCAGCATTATGTCACATTCTTTCCTATTAAAATGTTGATTCAAATCTACCACTCGTAGTTGACAGATTTTCGTTGATTATTTCTACAAAGTGTGACAGTTGAACAGAGAACATAATGAAGCTCGACGTCTGAGACGTCCTGCAAAGTCGCATTCATGGTTTTACTTAATAAATCAACAAAAAAAAGGAACTCATAGAGAGATCTCCCCTTTGAGTTTTTAGAGAACGCTTTAAAGAGTTCTTCCTTTGACGGCCGGTATAATCAAAGACTTTGAAACTTTTTTATTGAGATCCTCGAGAGTACAAGGACGGATTTTAATACGCTTGTGAAACGGACAATGGGCAATATTGAACGAAAATTACGCAACTTTCAATTAGTACCTTTCAAAGAAGATTTACTGCAAGATTATTTTTCCGAACGACGAGCAAATTGTTTCACTCGGCTTTATTTCATGAAAAAATTGCACGAACCCTCGATTCGTGCTATATTTTCGCGGGTATCGGACTTGGTCGCATCACTTTCTGTCACTGTATGACTTTTATTGCTGCTTGGTTTATAAACAGTGGGAATAGTCCCTCCTGCGTATAATGAAGCCTCCAGTGCACAATCATTATAGCTTATCGATACCACGTGCAGCCGGAAGGATATAGTAATTATAGGATTTTTAAATAAAAAGTACGATGGTATTCAAAGTAATTGAGATATTCTGGAACAATGCGAACTGTTCATTAATATTCTGTGTTCAAAATGGAAAAATGTGGTAATTTATGGACTGGCCGATAATTGTCCAATAATCAATACGAAATTGATGTAAATGAGTAATTTCGGAATAAAACTTTATTTCATTTCTATAACTCTGTTTTTAGAATAGACATTAATAATCCTAAACGAATAAATAAAAAATATTGAATAAGAGTTAATAGAGATAACAATATATCGTATCATAGAAAATGTTTAATTATTATAATTTTTCTGTTATGAATGAATATTGTCTCTCTGTGACACAGATAGCTGAAATTAATTGTATTCAATTAACAAGAAATCTTAATCGTCAGATGAAATTGAAAATCAGTCTTTATGGATAAGTTCATTTACATATCCATCAATATTCGTTTATCGTCACTCTTCAAGCCTTTACTGCCACGTTGCTTTAGCTTAAACCATTTTGGAATTATATTAGCATGAAACCTTTCTGATTAAAAGAGTAAAAAAATGGTCCTATAAAGCTTCCCTTTGATGGAATTAAACTACACAGAATGAAAGTCGTTTTATTATGGAAATAAAGTTATCATACTTGAATTTTACATAAAATTTCAGTATAAGAATCGGTTTAAAGGAATTTATCTGATATTTCATATATTATATATTGAAATATTAATTGGTAATATTAAAATACTACAAATAAATCAGTCTTCCATTTTTCTTGCATGATCTACAAAACAATATCGGTACTTCAAAATTTATTTGAACTCCAACCATTATTACCACAATTTTCGTATTAGCAACTTCTATTAGGTACACCAAATTTAAACAAATATTCCCAGTATATAAAGAGCTGTGAAAGATAATTGTTAAGAGTAATCGATCCACAAGAAAAATTATTTCACTAAAAAACTTCTCGTCCTCTAATTAATATAACTTTCAATTTATATAATTCTATGAAATTTTAATTACGGCAATTAAAACTATACAATTTTAAAAAATGTATTATTTCTCACGTATAAAAACGTTTCATTAAATTCTCGTTGGACGAAGAAGCATGGAAGGAGACTTGTTAGCAAAGCAACAAACAAAGCAGCAGCGTTTTGTACAATGATATAGCGTGTCAACTTAACGAAGCATTAATTAAATCACACTTGCGTCGGGACGGAACAAAAGTAGGCGCTTAATGATGCACTTTTCTATAATCTAAGAAACAGTGGTGCCTCGTGTTACCAGAACAATGGGTACGCAACGCAAGAAAATTTATCAGGCACGGATGCCCGGATAAGAAGAACTAAGCTCGTCATTTACAACGTCTATAAAGCCAACGACGACGTAACATCCAACTTTATGAATCCCTGAGAAGATAAAGACGCAAACCGAGGCGTGGCAGGGACGGCGTTTAAGCCGGAAAAGCGGTGGGAACCATTAAAGAAAGCGGAAATGAGTTACCGTTGATGCAAGACGGCCATGAAAAGTCGAGCAGAACTTCCTCGGCTCGGTCCTTTGAGCCGAGAGGGTCGCGAAAGTGCATTAGAGTACTGCTATGTTCTCATTGTTTTATAAGAATAGAATAACTTCCTTACCGACGGTTTCCTCGTCCCTCAGCCCTTCGACGACGGAAATCTGTGGTCGGGTTACCAGATTCATACTATCGTTCAAAAGTTTCGATACACAACATTGATGCTCGCTAAAGCAGCGCCAATCGCCTTCACACTAAGGCCAAAGCAGTAATTATAGTTTACGATATTTTGCTGAGCATCTGGTGAGCATGCCGATAATATTCGAGGATATTTCCGAATGTGTCCCTAACAATAGCTTTGACAGTCCTGTGACGAACAAAGGGGACCAGCTCACGGTCCAAGAAGGCTCAAAGAAGACCAGCTCACAGTCTAGAAAGGGTCAAAGGAGACCACCACACAGTCCAGGAAGGCTCAACGGAGACCAGCTCACAGTCCAAGAAGGCTTAAAGGAAACCACCTCACAGTCCAAGAAGGCTCAAAGGAGACCACCTCACAGTCCAGGAAGGCTCAAAGGAGACCACCTCACAGTCCAGGAAGGCTCAAAGAAGATGAACTCACAGTCCAGGAAGTACGCATACTTTTGATAGTTAACCGGTAGTTACAAACGTGGGAATATTGTCACTACAACACAGACGTACGTTTTCGAGTACCGCTGTGTTAGTGTGCTAATTAACACCTTATAAAGACTTCTCAGACTGTATGTCTAATTTTACCCATGAAATAAATGTATTATAATTATGTTCTTGTAACGAGTTACTTTAAATTAGATCTAATTATGTTTGTATCTTGATAAATCTTTAAAAAAGTTAAAATTTATTGCAACCTTGCAAAATATGAAACGTCTCACAGACCGCACGTCTGTGATTACGCGTTAATTTACACTGTCTTCTAGAGCAGGACCCATAGTGTTTCGGGGCTGATCGAATTAGGATAAGTTGGATCGCATCAGAGGACTTTAAACGGGAGGACAGGCTCTCTCGTCTCTGTTTGAAGTAACACCTTTCCATCGGTGAACGGAACACAGCAATTGCCGACGGCTCAATTAAGGGCAATCGGCTTCTCGAAGGGGTGAGTTTTCTCGAGGGAGTTACACGTTGACCCGTTTCCGCGACATTGGACACATTCTGCGAAACTCGTGAGCTTCAACTTTCGTGACGATGAAAAATTAAGGGTATCATGCGATCGCCCGTTCCACCAGTTCGTAACAAACTCGTTTGGAAAATTGTTAGCGAGAAATATTGCTCTGCTGTGTTGTTTTATTGCGAGCGCAGAGCTCTGTGAAATTTTTTTCTTCGAAATGTTTTAGATACCTTCGTTACTTCCAACATGTGCCTATTACTGTTCTTCCGAGCAATCAGTCAGAGTTTTTTTAGCGAATGCAGTGAAGAAGCTGAGACAAAAATTGCAATTAATTTTATTGTGTACGTAATTGTTATTACAATGTAATATTTGTTCATTTTTTGTTGATTAGCGTGAAGCCTCCTGGATAATGCATTCTAAATCTCCTGTATATGATAGTTGAATTTTAATTACATGATTTGATCAATGAGAGATTTTTCATTTGGACCATTCAATACACTGAATATTGTTGTTTATTGGTCGTTACTTGAAATATAATAATAATACCGTATTTTAAATAACAGTGAAATAAGATAAAACGTTGTATGAGAGAGTATTTCAAATATCATTATTTCATATCTCGAAATTATTCAAGCCTACGTACATATTTTAATGACGAAATATGCATAAAATAATATATTATTTGAAATAATACATCAAATAATGTTATTTTAACGGTGCATAGGTCTGATTACTAGTTTATCAAATTTGTAGGAGCAGAATACATTTCCTTTAACGAATCTTCTTTTTTGAAAAAAAAGTGCGCGCTGGTGTAAAGTGGAATAAGTAGCATGTACGTGCTTCTTAATAACTTTGCACTAAATTAATTATAATTTAACAACTTTTTTTTCATTATTACGCAATTATCTTTGTGGGTTGAACTACATTTAACGTTTCAGAGATATAAAGGTGCTGCAAAAGGAAAATAATTTTAATTGAATATTAATAAAAGCACAATAAAAATATATTTCTGTCTGTTTATTCATTGAATTCAAAATCAATTTTGATAACTTACGAAAGAGGTGTTTTTTGCTGATATAAAATCAAGGTCGTATAAAATAATCAATGAGAGATCAGAATGACAGCCTTAGACAGAGTTCTTGAAATATTTTAATACGTACAAAATAAATATTTATTGAATACTCTCAACTGCTCTGAAATACTCTGAAAATACTTTTAAATACTGTGAAACGCTCTGAGGTACTTCGAAATAATCTGAGACGCTCTGGAATGCTCTGAAGTACACCGAAGTACTCCGAGATGCTCTGGAATGCTCTCGAATAATCTGAAATGTTCTGAGTACTCTGAAATACTCTGAATACTCTGAAATGTTCTGAGATGCTCTGAGATGTTCTGAAGTACTCCGAAATACCCTGGGAGGCTCTGGAATGCTCTGAAGTGTTCTGAAATTCTCTGGAATGCTCACAAATACCCTAAAATAAATATTTCACACATTACTTGATGAATTCCGCGTGTCAATATCCCTGCCGAGGTTACTATCCAAAACGTTCATGCAATTTTAAATACTTATGAAAATATATTTCTTATGGACACTATTATTCAAGACATTCTATTTTTCGTAGCTGAACAATGGGCGTGTAAAGAGGACTCATTATTAATCCATTTCTGAATGAAATAGATTTCGATGGGGTACTAAGTGCTTCAAGGAAGTTCAACCCGAAATATATTACTTTGAAATCTGTTGCCAAACGTTCGCCATTCGCTGCACACACGTGGGCGTACACCCAAGTGCTCAAGAAAGGATTGCTTCAAATCCCACCCCCTAATTTATTCGCCGTGTGTCCGAAGTTTCCAGATTCCCGTATCCCGAAGAATTTCAACCGAAGAATCGACAGCCGGTCTCCATGAAAATGCAAAAATAAGCTTTAACAAGGGACCGGAAACTTCGGAAAGAGTCCACATCCAGCGAACACAGAAGAACCAAAATGGTGTCCCGCGTTTTCTCTCCCCTGTTTGTTCCCTGTGATATATACTCGCGACGAGTAAAAGGATTGGCGTGCTCCTCGAATTGCTAGGGTTGTTTCGTATCCCACACCCCCTAGACCAACCAAAGTTTCATGTCGAAGGAACTGAGAAATTCGTAAACAGAATTCCATGAGGAGCACAGCCCTCATGAGGTATGTACGTTCAGCATGTTAATCCGCAGATACTTTTCAAATAATTGTTATACTTGAATTTCTGGCACAATGATCCGATAGGACCGACAAGGGATGATGCCCAACCGTCACACGTCGATTTTGGTGAAATTTTAGTATGATATAGAGCTCAAAAAAATATTTGACATACATTTCTTTATCGGCAAAGGTCCATGTCGATAGAGTGAAAACAGCCCTCAAAGCAGGGGCTGAAAACCATATTTTATCCAATATCTTGAAAACTATTGGACGTAGGACCACAATTTTTTTTTAAATTATGTATTCTTTAATTACGAATTCAGCTATGCGAGTGATTTTGTCCAAACTTTATTTGTTTAAACAGTATTTGCAACATTCTAACATTTTTGCAATACTTTCTGGTAAAATGTTAGTATATTTTCATCAAAATTTATGTACGTAAACTACAGTCCAAGAGCAAAAATACGAATAAATTGGATTTTTTACTTTCATCTTCGTAATAATTATTATTACATGCACTAATTCGATTTCATTCTTCAGTGAATTATTAGTAAGCATTCTGAGTAGAATCGACATAACAAATATTGTGTATTTTCAAAAGTGAAAAATAAGTAGAATCCATCAGAATTGTATATTTCATCATGATACTACAGAATGCTGCAATTCCATATTTTCTTATATTAATTTGCTGCACGGAAAAGTTAATAACATCATAAATGGAAAAGGTTTGCATCTACACTGTAATATCTTCGGACCGACAACACCGCCTTATAACCATAATCATCCATTTCCTTGTTTTTCCTCCTTTTCCTCGCGTTTACGCCTAGCAAATGAGCTTATTAAAATAACCTTCCTCATCCTCGTAAATTTATTACAAAATCGAATTTCGAACCTACAGAACAAGATTTTGTAAATTCAATTTCCCACTGAATTTTGAACAATTGATATGGAAGTCAAGTAACAGTAAACATATTACTGTGTATCAATACATTTTAAGATTGCAGGACCATGAAATTGTACAATTTTTTTAATGAAAAAGTTACCACGCTTTCGTATTCAGCAAATGTTTGCAATTAGCACAGTAAAGAAGGTATTTCATTTGAGAGAATAAGATTTTTACTCATTCCACTCGTACGCGTGCCCTTGAAGACTGGAAATTGAAGGTAGTTCGAAACTCACCGCGAAATCGGCTTATGTAAATATTATATTTTCATTAATTTCACATTCAAGGGGATTGAGAATTTCAAATCCACTGAATTTCAATGCAGTCACTGATTATACGTTCTTTACGCTGAAACTCTTCGGTTGAAATAAATCCTTCCGATTTAGCGCAGGGTCTGCTGAGTTCAGACATCAGGGGAGCTCTCAACAGCCAAATTTCTGAATTATTCCTTTTCTTAACAATTGTCGCTCCATTCACTTTGTTTGCCACGATTTATTGAAACATTTAAAATTCAGTAAAATGTGTGAGCATTTATTACACGGTATTATTGATATACAGTGACTCACGAAATTGATCAAATATATGCATTATTTGAAGTATCTTCTACTTAACGCGTTGAATGGAGTAAAATTCTAAGCATACTTCATGCTGAAACAATAATGTAGGAACAGAAGAACACGATTTAGTACTCAAATCTTTGTTTTCTTTACGATTTATACAAAAAATAGTGAATTATATCGTGTCTGGTTAGGTATGTCTGCTTTTCACTGTGGATCTCAACGCGTTAACACTTTTTTCAGGGCATTGTAATTTGAAGCAAGGTTACAATATCTATAAGAAATTACGTTTATATCGGATTTCAGAAATTTGCAATTGATCAGTTGCAAATAAATTAAGAAAGAAAAGTAATTCTGGAAATATTTGATCGATTTCGTGCGTCACTGTATAGGATGCTTCAAAACATATTAACTCTTACATGGAAGGAACTTTTTGAGAGAAACAGAAATGATAACACGAGATATCATAGTAACAAAGCATGTTGTTTTCAAAGAGACTCCACTTGTTCAGCATCCTTGTCAACACATACTTGGAATCTTCTCCAGGTGGTCTCTAGAGCCGTGAGGCGCATTTCTTTGGGTACTGTTGCAATCACATTTGCTATGTAAGGATGTTCTGTTTCTTCAAGGCAATGCGAGATCGCATACTGCAAAACAGACACTGCAAAACAGACACTGCAAAATATTACTGAACGTGTATGGGAAATTATAATTCATTCGGAATGTTCACCCGAAAACTATTAGAGATAAAAATATTCTTCAAACTGCAAAGTTGTATGGTTTTTTATGTACAATAATTTGATAAAGAAGATTATCAAAAATAGTTAATAATTTTCGAGATAGCCTTGAGGGTGTCAATATTCAGGGGATGATTTCACCTCATAAACTTGAGTATCTGCAGCTAAAAGAATGTCTCTTATTTTTGGCAATTCTACAAACCTGCAAAATTTCATCAAAATAGGGAGGGAGCAGTCCAATACCCTTCTTTGTGAGTATATTTCAACATTATATCCACCAAGCTGGCGAGTTCGCAGTCCATGCGAACAGAGCTATGCAATCCTACACTAATGTGCTACAACCATTTTAACCTCTTCAAGCACACTCACACACATGTGTACGTTTAGTTTTTTCAAATTAAAATTAAAATTATCCTCGGTGAAAGAAAAATTAAAATCTGGCAGAGAATTATTCGCTACAAAATCTCTCAACAGTAAAAACAAAAAACTTGTCATATGGCATCACTTATAATATTTTCTTCTACTTGACAATCACTGATTTGAAAATACTGTATAAAATTCGTCCCTGGAGAGGTTAAAGACACAGCTCCCCAGTTATGCGACAACCTGCACAGTCCCACGACGCCGAACTTTTGGACTGGCCTGTACAAATTGGATCCACTCTAAAGTCGGAAAGCATTCAGAACTAGAGTCTCATCTGTAAAAAGCTCTGGGACCAGTTGATCTTTCGGAAGGTGCTGCGATCCTACGAAAACAGGAAACGGAACGAGAGTGCAGCCACGCGCGTTGCCCCGTTGACGTTCACAAACGAAACGCATCGTCAGCTCGCAAAGCGTCGTAGACGTTCTCGACCAAAGTGGACAGCCGAAAGAGCAACGGCCGGCTTGAAAATTCCTCGTTGTTCTCCGCCTGCTTATCGCTTCCCGTCGCAATATTTTAAAAACGGATGTCTTTAGCCGCGCGAGGGCACGAATGCATTCGTCACACCCCCCACACGGCCCCGCGCTATGCATTGTTAACTTGACCCACATACTTCCCGACACACCTGGATGCGCACACAGCGACTACGTGGAAATAGAAAGATGGAGAGACGGGTGAAACACATCAGCAATGCGGTACCGGGGTTTGTTGCTCCAGAGATGAATTATTCTTACGTCAGCCTCGGGTTCGTCATGATTATTGCTTGCCATGGAGGACCTTGATACACGCTTCTTATTGTCGCTGCACCGGTCGATTCAGGGTCCCGAGAGAACGAGAAGGGGTTGTGAATTCTGGTTGTCCAACCCTGACACGAATACATCTGCAAATTGCTGGGTGTATCAACAATCTTTTCAGATGAAAATCGTATGGTATTGTAGAATTCTTTAATGCAAAACTAATGGACGTTACTATTGTAGGATTCGTTTGAGATAAATCCCAGTATTAGTGGGATGTGAATTGTGAGAAAAACAGGTCTGATGTATGGAACGGAAGGTGATTGATTAGTGATATTTTAATTAAACTACGTGTATTCAGTTATAAAGTAATTACACTATTGTAAATGACTCTGTATTCGACTCTTGCTCTATCTGTGCCCTTTTTTCCAACTCTCAACCAACCAACCCTCTTTCCATTCGCTCTCACATTGTATCTATCACTGCCAATCGCTGTATCTCTCTATACAGCATACCCTAAACCTTGCATTCATTCCTCAAAATCAATCGGTCACGTTTGCGCTACGGTCATTTTCCTCGACCACACAGTCCTGAACATTCTTCATTCATACCTCAGCCTCTAGAACTTCGCCGCATTCCTCAGTCACGATGTATATACCAGACCAAACATACTCCGCACCATCTCGTCTACATCACACTCAATCACACCCAATTAAGATATTTGCATACCCTGCACTAGTTATTCTGTGTGTATTGATTCAGAAGGATTTGACGAATGCCATTTCTCCAAATCACGTTTGCCGTTTAGCTCCTGTGAAGAATTGCCTAGTCTTGTACTTTCTGGTTTCTCGTACTGGCCACTTTAGCAACTGTCTAGTCTTCGTATAAAAAGTTTTTGCGAAATTGAATTGGTTAAATTACAAGTTTACTCAATAACATTTTTCACTGTGTGCAGGGCGCTTAACACGAATTTTTGCAAGGGTCTAAATCTCGCTTACGCAATCATGACAACGACGAGACGACGTTCGTTCCAACTTAACAAATGTGACCGTGTTACAACTGACATCAAATGCACTGTTTTGCTGACTATGTAAGATGCATGGCGTTAGATAATTTTAAATTTATGGCAGGATGGCTATTTATTGCGATTTGCAAGTAGCTGTGTTTGGAAGCTGTTTTGCAGTAGTCGTGTGATTGGCGGATAGGTTCACTGAATTTTTTGAGGAGGAGCGGATTTTTAGGATGGTTTAGGCTGACTACGTGGTAATAAAGCCATGAAGCCTGTAAATCTATCGACCATGTTTTGTAGACGAGATTAATGTACCCTTATGAATCGATTTTTCAGTTGACTTTAAATTTTCTGCTGCATCCACTGATTTTATGAGTTTATTGTCGCTACGTGTCGTTTTAAGATTTCTGAGGAATTTAGGAAACCACTTGCTGAATGGTTCTGTTTTTATAGCTCCTTTTCGGTGACGAAAAGACATTACTTATGGGATGGCTTGATATTTTACGATATCTCGAATAGTTTCGAAGTTATTCACCTAGCCAGACTTAAATACAACACTCCGTATACTTCTGGTCTAATATTCCCCGGTAACAAGGATTTAAAATACTTACATGCGCAGAGTAATGAAAAGGGTCTCGGTTTATTAAATAAGAAAGATTTCAATTTGTTTATAGGAACGCCGTACAACGCATTCGGGAAAGAAATCATATCGTAAAGAGATAATCCTTATTAAGCCATTTTCCTCCACCTATTTCCTTTGCGTTCGCGTATTAAAAAAAAAAACAGGATACAACTCGCCCCAGTTTTCACAATCAACCCGTACAGCCGCGCTGTTTGCGTACAGAATTTTACGCGATTTAGCAGCGGACGTTTTGTGGGAATATTTCGCACGGGATGCCAGGGCATTCACGAAACACATTTCGTCTACACGTTTGCATTGCGTGTCCTGCACACTGCTAAAAACCATTTGTCATCTCATGAAGATAGCTTTTGGGAAAAGTTCCACGCGACGGGACTGCGATATTTCCATTCGAGCTTTTTTCAATGGGTTTATTAGTGCAGCAGGAGCAATTTTCTCAGGATAATGGTGAATACAACTTTTATGTTTCTCACAGTTATTTAAAAGTAAATATTCACCGGTTAACCGGAATGTAGTGTCGGCTTTCTCTGTTGTAAATTTTAAATTATTTTTTACTACTTTCTTGAGAGGTATGAGTAAGGTATTTGGCAAATGGAAGATAATTTTCGAAATTAAGAAATAAATTCGATTTTTAAACAGCAAATTTACTCTATATTAATAATCTCATAAGATTCGTCACGTTGATTTATTATAAACAAAAAACAGTCGCTCCATTTTTTTCAATTGACCAGCTGCAGTAGAAGCTCGATAGTTTAAGATAAATCGTATCGTCGAGTTTTGACCAGACACTATTGTAATAAACAGATTAGCCTCTTACTTTACGATTTTTTTCAGTAACTATACGAACTGGAGCTAATTATTCAAGTGCGCTCGGGGTGAAATACAGGAGGTATACACTACGGAGCATAACTATACCACCACTGACATTTTCACGATTTTTGAACCTTGAAAGAATAATTCGACAAAGCCAATTGTATTACTTGAAAGAGCATTGCAAATGCTGGCTTTCAAATGAAAAGCATTCACTGTAGTGGTGCTGCAGTTATGCTCCGCAGTAACATTTTCATTTACTATTTGAAATAACGATGATATTCTAGGTGGACAAAGTTGGTGCGATACCCTGTATATACTCACAAAGAAATAACAACATTTACAATTAGATAAACACAAGCACTTTACACAGAATTGGCAATGCGAATGAAATCATATAATATGCGCTGGCAGCGAATGCATTAAAAACCACTAACAAGCAGTTAATTCTGACTGTGAGTGTACTCGTGGCCATCTTCCTAATCGCGGTGAAGAATACGGTACGCAAGAAACGTATAAACCGTAATCTGCATCGCGAATGTGACTCGTTATTACAAGGCAAATGGTTCGTGAACGCGGCGGGGGCGCCAGTGCAAAAAGCCGACAAAGATGTCGGGGATAAAGAAAAAAAGAACACGGCGGACAACGTTCGCGATAAAAGCGTATCCTAATAAAGCCGCGTTCTTAACGAATATAATTCCGCGGGAACTGGAAATAAAAGAAGGAATCGAATTCCGGTAACCGATCGAAGTTACTTTGCAATTTTATCGGGTCGTTTTGCTCGGCCAATTGCTACGCCATACAAAAGGGTGAGACGAGGAAACGGAAAAAAAAGGAAGAAAGCTGCGGGATCGGGGCGGGAGGGGAACATGAAATTGGAAAGCGCGAGGCGCGAAGCAAAATGGTGGCATCGGAAAAGCAATTGTTCGGATTAAATGTGGCGGTTTCCCCGAGCCTTTTTTATATCGTGATTTAATTTATTCCCGGGGCATAGTTTGGCCGCGACGCGTGATCGAATCGTGATTAACCGCCGGCCGATCAGAAAGTCGAAATATTCGATTAACCCTGCAAAACCGCCGTCGGCTGCCCTGAGGGCCAGATTTTTCTAGCGACGCGTTCGACAATTCTCCGTTTACGTTCAGCCATTGCTGCTGAATTGCTAATTAAACGACACGCTCAATATAAAAATATAAACATTAATTTTTCTTCAACCCTCATCCGTCCCTCGTGTCAATTTGATACATTTTTCTCACAAAAATACAATAAATGTGAAAAAGCAGTATGTTTTGCGTATCGCTTTATTATTTGTGAACCATGCGAACAATCTTATACCTACATGTATTGAATTGACAGAAATTTCATTTCTTTTATTTTCAATGAAAGAATTTGCAAATATAATTATTTATCTTTTCATTATATTAATTTTTGAGTACTGTGTCAATTTGACATCAAGGAGCAAATTAGTATGGGAAAATGAGGGACGGATGAGGGTTAATTTATTCAAGAATTTTTATATAAAAGTGGATTGTTTTTTCCTTACTGTTATTGTAACGTAAGTTGCTTTAGCAGAGTACCTAATATTATTTTTTAATTGAAATTAATCCCTTTGCACTCCGAGCAATTAGGCTATACGTTGGTAGTCGACTCCAAGGGGTTTTTTCTTAGATTTCTGAGTTACACAAAATGACCATGAAAAATCTTGGGAGTTTGTTAGATTATACGACCTTTTTTTCAGACTTTAAATTTTTAATTTTTCATACTTTAAGATTTATATACTACGAATTAGGATAAGAGTAGAATAAAGATAGAAGGGTATAAACACCCGATGACATTGATGAACGCTTTTACCTATAAATGATAAAATGTGGGCAGTACAGCTGGCCTTAGGAGCGCAAAGGGTTAAATTTACGCTCCATAACCGGAATTTTGAATTATTAATAATGTATTTGATAGTTGTATGACTTCATTATTTGTTATCTTATTAGAAATTGGTGTCTTTGTTATCCAGTTTTCCAAGAAAACAATTCGTATGACACTCTTTCATCATATCATCGTCGACAGTGCTAACTATTACTGCAAATATTTATATTCCGACATGAAAGTCTATTTCCCTTCGTACTGCACAACCAAATACCATTATTTGTTACATTACACTATTATTTAGAATAATAAAATATTTAACAAACAAGTCCACTGAAAATAAATGATTCCTAAAACAATACTCTCAGATTCATTTAAAAGCAATTTATCCATCAAGTAACCCTGTCATACTTATTTTCATTGGCTTTTATTTGATCAACTTATTTATCAGTTTTTTGTCACGAAATTACATCCACTCAGTAATAAATAATTTAAATAATTTAATGCTCCTGTTCGTTATTGTCGTTTTAAGCAAAAAATGTCCAATCCTTCTAAATGCAACGTTGGCTACGCGTTATAGCGAGCGATAATTATTCTTAGGGTGTATTAAACGTTCAACGTCACGTTCCGTTTCCGGTTGCGACCAATCCGAAATTTACTGCGATTTGTCTGCGGTGGCCGGCGACCGGCCGATTTAAATAAGCGCATTTTAATTTAATGACACCGATAAATGCGCGTCCTGTTATTAGCGTTATGTTTACATTAACAAGCTGCCGCGACCCGGATAATTTGTTACTGAAAATTGGCCGTATATCACCGGGCTGGCGGCACTGCGTTATGTCGACGATAATCGTCAGAGGAGCCCGGAACCTTTTCATGGCTGCAATTTATATTCGGATCAAACAGAACTCGCATGCGTTTCACAGTGTCGACTGTATAAATTACCCTGTAACTGAACTTTTGCTTTAATATAAACCCCATTTTGTACATTATGAGCACATTAAGATAACATTATGAGCACAGGCTGATGGCAAATGGATTTGATGAATATTTAAGCAACACGTGGGAAATAAAGAATAGTTGCAGAGGTTCGTGAAAAAGAATGTACTCAGGATTTAGAGGATAGGTTATAGATGTTCCTATTTCACGTGTAGGGAAACTTGTTAAACCTTAACGTATTCTTTAAACAAAACACTTTTTCGGAAAACTAATTATACAGCTCAATTCAGCATTAAAAAATAGGCATACCGTACATTTAAACTTTTTCTCGAGGACCAATAGTTTCTTAGATATACCGTGAAATATATTTTTCGACCCCAACTTCAAGGGCTGTTTTCACCCTCTAGATATGGACGATTGCCAATATAAAAAATATGGGTGAAATATTTCTTTGAGAACTACTACCCACAGAAATTTCATTAAGATCGGCGATCGATACTTAGGTAATGTCCCTTGTTAGCTAATTCCGGAATACTAATTGTAAGAGGAGAGCGTGTCGTATCAGAGGGGTAAGATTTTTATAAGAAAGCTTTGTTTAGCAGATCAAATAAAGAAAAGTATTGTAATACAAACATTTCAAGTTGTACATTCATTACAGTTAAAAAGAAACAACTTGGATAAAAATCGTATAGAAACTACTGCGGACTTACTCGTGCTTCGGAATTAGCCGAGTTTCTCATACTTAAATTCACGTGTACACGTATTATAATTTGTGGAGTAGGTGCTTACCACGCGAGAGTCTGCGTATTTAAAAATATTTATCTGGATAAATGCACGAGTATACAACGATTTATGCAAGCAAATACACACACGTCTCTTTGTGCTGAAAAACAGAATTCCTCGTATTTCAGGATCTCTGGTAATTAAAGTAAATTCCAAAGTAATTGTTGCTGATAAAATTAGGTAAGAGAGAAACCCAAATAAACAATTACAAGTGAAGTTAAATAGTAAACAAAAGTATAATGTACAGTTTGTTCTGTGTTATTCCTGACAAATTGGTGGAACATATTCTACAAGTAGAGGTAAGAAAACACTGTTATCCAAATGTCAACTATAAACGTTTTGTTACAAAGCTATAAACATACGTTGAACGCAGCATGAAATAGGTAACAACGCATTTTCATTTTGTTTGGCTCATGAAACGAGCCATATTCGCGTAAATTAAATTCTAATTTGTGGAAGTATGTACGCAATGGTTGTTTTCAGACAGGATATGTCCCTTTATACAGCTTTGCAGCATCAAAAACATTCTAATTACATTTAACAAATAAAATGAACATATCCACGCTTTCACTAAATGAAACTTTGCTGTGACAAAGTTAATCTTACACTGGTTGATATTAGCAGTGGATTCATATTTACAAACATTGTAATGCGTAGTTTATAATTCGTAATAGGACACGAGAATATTTTAACGGTAACAACTTTTGAGCTAACTGGTTTAGGGCATAAGTACCTTAGCACTTTTTTGTAGAGATTAAAAAACTGCATCGGATAATCCAGTAAAAACTGTAAGATTCTATTTAAAAAAAAAATATGCAATT
Organism: Macropis europaea; assembly: GCA_916610135.2. Classification (NCBI taxonomy): domain Eukaryota; kingdom Metazoa; phylum Arthropoda; class Insecta; order Hymenoptera; family Melittidae; genus Macropis; species Macropis europaea. Next base: position 13,815,012 of record OU744344.1, on the reverse strand, counting down.
GCATTTTTCAGGTGCATCAATGCATAAAAATGCATTAAATTATTTCCAAATTATGCATCATTGGATACCATCTAATTTTAACTTATAGCATTCTTTTCCATCTCTAACCGTTTGGAAGATACAGCTTGTCTCAGTCGCGTGGGACACCCTGTATATCATAAAACGTATAAACATCCTCAATCAAACAGTAAACGTGTCAAATTACGCCAGAAATACGATTATCCATCATATACCCGTCGTATAGCTTCAACTATACGGCAAATGCACTTTACATGGTATGGATCCTCTTTGTTTTCGAGAAAACTACCGAACAAGTTTCGCGCGAATTCGTCACTGAAAGTATTAGGATTCATTTCAGCTTAATTTAGGAACAAACTGAAAGCGTCGAACAAATGTCGGCAAACAGAAACGGCGGGATTCCATTTTTGCAGTATCACGCGCCTAAATGCACCTGCATCCGGCGATGCAAAGGAGAAACTGCATTGTTCGCCTGCGGAACTTCTATTTGGCGACAAGACCTGTTGCAAAATTCAGGAAATGACAGGGGCGCGGAAAGGGTTAATTGTCTGTCGAGTCCACGGTCGAAACGGTGAAACACTTGTTTCGCTAATTTACGAATCAGAGAAGAAAAATTCAGGAACACTGGGCAATCAGAGTTTCAGATTTTGGAGCGAAATAATTAATTAGGACGTACGGAATAAATAATACGGGTTTACTTTTCCTCTCCTCATAACACACTGTTCGACTATTTACAGCGAAATCCAATCATTCCCATTCATTGCGATTCTACTCGCACACTCCTTTAATTGTTTTCCTCTCAAACGACGCCTGCCCTAAGTAATTAAAATTGCACCTATCGATCGGTTGATCAATAACTGTTGTACCGTCTGTTGTGAGAATGAATTGGAATTGAAAAACAAGTTTATTCATAGTCAGAAGTTACTGTTTTATATTTTTGGGGGGTGGGTGTAGGAAACAAGTTGTTTCAGAAATAAATACTCGAGCAAATAACACTATTTTATTTTATAAGTGCCTATCACATTATATCAAGCAAGTAATATTTTTTATAGAATATTTATGAGCCCTGGTTTCTTTTAAAAATAATGCTCATCCTCCAACGTGCTCAAATTATTGTCATACTGAATCGTATCCAGTAAGATACAAATTTATTGAAATAATGGTAGCCATTTACTTTGCAATTAAATAATATAAGCAGTATATTTCTTCCTTTGTGAGAAACCCACAGTACGTGGTGATAGAAATCTGTTGATTGCAACACTGAACATTGAATAAAAATGATGTAGAAATTTTGTTAAATAATATTTAATACAAGTTGAAGAGTTACTTTGAACGTTTGAACAAGTAGTTGCATTAAATTATGCTGCACTAATATCTTGTATTTCTTGTTGGTAATAATTAGACTGTGGATGTTTATATAAATGTAGATTTTTTAACTGAAATATTATTTATTATAATTATAAAGGATACAACATTTATTTGATTTACTTATTGTGTACAATGTGCATCTTCCACGTATTCAGATATGTTAATTTGCATAAAGATCCGCAGTCTTGTAATAATTATGATTTATTATAATGTACATTTCTTGAAATACGTGTAGGATTCTGTGGTATGATTATTATTTTGTGTGGAGATACGTGCATGCGTAAACTGTGCTTACAAAAACCGGTGTTTGTAACCCCTTCACGTCACCGGAAGCTCTTCAGAAATTCAGGAAGCACTAACGAGCTCATTAAGCAATCAAAACTCTGTAACGGCCGTGGAGATGCCGAAACTTTGCAGCAGAAACCTTAATCGACTTTCAGAACTGTCTTCTGCCGAGGGTTGCCCTTCTTATTTGATTTCCCAGAATGCAAAAATATTTGTATTTTATTGTGCTCTCCCCACCAAAACTTACTGTAATAATTAGATAAGTTTAACGTTTCATCACTTGGTATTAATTCTCCAAATTTAATGTTCCTTGGTAAATTCTGAGAACTTGCCTGGTTGAGAAATAGCCTTCTCAAAGTGTGTAATTAACAGTTACTACAAATTTATTAAACTTCTGACTTGGACATTATTCTCGTAAATATCACGTTTCAAATTACAGAAATGCATATAAATAAATAAATACATGTATGTATTTAATTATAAATACAAATATAATTAATATATGTATTCGTTTATTCCATTTTCGCAGTTTCAGTCTATTTTAGTTATAAATAATTGAAACAATGTTAACAGGTAATGAAATGTTTAAGTTTTGGGGATGAAAATTAACACACACGAAAGTCACTTCCGGCCAAAAGATTCGTGAAGAATTCTACGACTAGAAATCAGGAAGAGTATATGTAGAGGTAGCTGAAAAATGCATTCCTAAAAAGTTGCTATAGAACATGAAAGAAATGTTGAACCTAACATTGTATGTATTTGAAAATAATTTCCATATCAATTTATTACTGCAGGCCATACTAATTATTCTGAAACAAAAGCATGTCTTTCCTTTTCATTGTATTTAATACCGTTTTTTTTATAATTACTTTTATGTGTTTAGTAAACGGACATCATCAATGATATTATGTAACATATTCTATTGCTTTAGATATAAAATACGTAGTGAAAGCATAGTTAGAAAATTTTCAGACTCCCTGTGTAGTACTAACATATTGTCAGAAGGTTGGAAAGTCGTCATGGAAATTCTGTTTTCGACGAAGCCTAAGGTAAACTTTGTTATCGAGGAAATTCAAATAAAAGATGGAAGGACTTCCTGATGAACCTAAAACTTGTCGCATTACTAACTTTTGCCTAATTTAAATATGAAAATATGTAAATAAAATAAAACTGTTAGGCAAATTATATCTTCAAAACTTCTTAAATTAATAATTATTCAAGGGAAGCTAATTTTCTTCTGGCGAAAACAAACAATGAAAATTAAACACAGTACGTTAAAGCCTCAAATAAACATAGTGTAATAAAACAATTTCGCTGATGTAAAATGTTTATAAGTCACCAAGTGGAAATACAAACAGATATTTACACGTGTAATTATGAATTATTAAAATAATATAGAATGTATTTATAGGGTGTAGTACGGTTCCTTCTAACAATAAGATTTTCTTCCGATAAGTTTCTATAATGGAAAATCTGTTTTGCTTAATGAAATTTAGAAGTGGTCAAAATAATGACAGAAAAATTGAGTACATCATCGTTTCTATAAATTCATTGCGAATCATAGCAAATTGTAGGTCAGCGCTAACGAAACTCCAAATCGTTCCAAGTAAATACCTTCTGTATTTTTCGTTGCCTCTTTTCGCCTCTCGAAAGGACGGATAAACGAAATGGAACATCTCCCAAGTGATATTTATGCGAGACGAGTGAAAAGCCAAGGGGCTTCTTTCGAAACGATCAAATTAGACGCTGCCCACTTCTGACATTTTGCTCGTCTAACTTCGTTACGCGAGATTCTCGGCAGGACTAGTCCAAATTGTCCCTTCTTTAGGCGTTCATGAAACGACTAGGTCGCTTCCGAAAGAGAAATATTTTAATTTTTAAGCGCGCTTTACGGTTTCTTATAGCGTCTTCAGGTGCACAACCATCCGAAGCCTCTACACAGCCAGAAATTAATTTTTTTTCATATACACCCCCGTCCGCAAGTCACCGAACTCTTGCTGATTTTTAGTGAAATAATTATTAGATCGTCTATAGAATTTTTTCGCTTGATTTTATTATTTCTTATTGTTATATTTATCTATTGTACGTTAATATAATGCTTGAATATGACCTCTCATGGCCAATCAAAGTTCAAAAAGGTGTGCCGGTTTCCACCTATACAGTGTGACAGTCAACGTGTTAATAAGTACTAACATTATTTTATAATGAAGGCATTGCGGACGGTAAAATCATCCACCTTCTAACTTTACTATTGTAAGTGTCCAGTGACTTATGGATGGGAGTGTCAATTCCCCTTTGGTTCTTCAGCAACATCAATTTTGCTAGTATTCCTTATTCAGACTGGTGTATTAAAAATAGAACGCCTGAATCTTTCTATTAGATTTAATCTCTCAAATGCAAAAAGCGTATACAGGACATCCGCGCTGTTATTAGGTGTGTGCAAAAGGTCTATCCATTTTTCATAATGCAAACTCTAAGTGAAAAATTTAAATCCTGTTAAGTGTATAGTGGGATGCCAAGAGGTAATCTATTGGAAGCTGCGTACACCTAACCGAATGGCAGATACTTTTCAGTATAGCTAACAATTAGAAAGAGTGAAAGAAAAATTGAAATCCAACGTCCAGCACCGGTTAATCGCAAAGGAGTCATCGTACATCAGAATATTACTGGGCATTGAACGGAAAGTATTACGTCATCCCCTGTACTCCCCAGAGCATCCTACGGACTACCACCTTTTCCGATCTCCACAGAACGACTTCGCTGGAAAAACCTTCGACGAAGTTGAAGATATCGAAAATGCATTACACAAGTTTTTCGACTCCAAAACGGAAGGGTTCTGCCGGAAACATAGCGGACGTAATACTTCGGGCATCTTTATTAAAAAAAAAAACAGGTAATTATATTAAAAAAGTTAAATGGAACAGTTATGCTATTTTCTGCAGACACGCTATTACTTCCAACGAAAATACCTTCATCCTCGATTATCGATCCACATTATTTATATCCCTTATTGGAGTGGGCAAGGAAGTCGCGTTTTCCCCTGGGTTATATTTAGTATTCGGCAACGTATAAAAGCTTCTACACAGAGAAGCTTCATTTCTTACGACATAGCAACACATAGCCTAAAAGCTCACGCTATATGTCACTTAATAAACTCCATAATGCTGTGTCACGTATTAGCGTAATACTGACAAAATACTTCGTCGGTAGACGATCTACGTCCGCAGGGCTCTTTCATTTCTAAACATGTATGCAAAACGTCCATAAACTGGTGATGCAACTTTGCGCAGCCGTTGTACCGCCAGAGACTATACTAGAATGTTCACAGCATCGATGTAACAATGTTTGGCGAAAATTTGCAGACGTACGCTGCGTTCTGGAACTAAAAACTGTGTAATAAACGTGGGTCCAAACGTAGTTTTTAGATTCGAAGTACAGAATCACTATAACACGGGAGTATGCGCGGGCCGTTTAGTTTAGCTGAGCTGACATCGTAAGGAAAACGGCAATGTAGAGACACGGATGAGGTATACGATGGACATAATGTCTTATGGGACTTCATGTCACAAAAACGGGAGTAGCGAGCTCGTAAAAAACCTGGTTAGACCGATGACTTCGAGAATTACATGTAACATGATGTCCAAAGCTGACAGTGTTAGGGGTGCAGCAGGAAACCTTTATGACACGGTCGCTGAAGATTGACATTTTTTTAATTTAGTTTCAATCGGTCAGCAGACCATGTTCTAGGATGACTGATAAGCCACTCGAGAAAGACAGTTTATGGTTTTTCCAACACTCGCTTCTCCGGGGCTTAATAGCTATCAGCCGAGTCATATGGTTACGTTTCAAAGGAGAAACCAGGTAATCAAGAGACCAAGGGCTTAGCAAGCAATGTTGTCAGATTTTCATTTCCATTTTCAATTATTATCACTGCTTTACCATAATTTTGTTCTGAACTGGTAACGTTGGTTGTGACACGAAAATGGAAAGGAGCTGTCGGAGACTCCTAGACGTGTGACAAAAAGGTACATTGGATGTTATGTTCATCTTCTACCTCATCTATGATGATACTATGTTTCTGCAGGCGAGGTTCATGCCCTTTTTAGTCCATAGTAACTATTTAACAATTTCTTCAATTCTACCTAATGGAACTCAAAGAAAGTTTTAGTGTCATGGAATTACCCGAGTTTCCCCTATTTATTTCAATGTAGTTTACAATGTAACATTTAAGACTCCACAATTGTAAGGTGGTTGGGTCAGTGAAGGTGTTTAACCGTCGGAAATTTTTCAAAGTCACTATAAATAGTTTCGAAAAGAATCTCCCTCGAATCTAATTGTTTGAGTGGTGTTAAATCCTTCACTACGTCGTGGACGCTTTGAGGATCATGCCACCACGATCATAAATGTCCGACCCACTACCGTTTTGGAAACAGAGATTAACCAACTTCTATGACGTTGGAAAATGTACTGAACCAGGACAGACCAGTTTGAAGGTTAGCGTGCAGCAGAAGTAATTTCATAAAGAAAGTCTTTTTAGAGAAATGTCAGTTTCGTTTGTGTTTGAACGAAAAAGTAAGAGAATATGGTGGCCGATGCGCACATGTATATCCGCGGGGGAAATAAATGAACGGGCTTTCCCTTTGAATTCTTGTCCGGGTCAACAAATGTACGATGTAACATCATGCACGAAATTAGCAATGCAAATGCCTGGTCCCGTTTTACGGATGGGCACCTTGTATAAGCCGCGTAAGCCAGAGCGAAGTCGCTGCTGCCGCACGTGCAAACGTAGTTAATGTTCCGATTTCGAGTAGAACTAAACCACTGACATAATATCGCGGGATAAACACTCTGTCGAAATTCCGGAGTACTCCAAACAGCATTAGACAGGCTGTCGTGCGTTATTAATTCCGTTACGAAAGAAGAATCAACGGACGCCGTCGGGAGAAACCTCCTGAATCCGCTCGACACTCCGCAGACTCTAAAAAGAATCATTCCCCATGAATTTCACACTAGAATCTCCGATAATCGCTGGAGAACTTTGAGAGAAAGTTTGATGTACAATTTACCCTGATTGTGGAACCGAACAATAACTTTTATTAAGGCTGTTGTTCTAGGTATCGAGAAATTGGAAGTTCTTCGCAAGGGAGTTATTGAATGAATGAATATCAAAGTTTGAATAATTCTTTTCAATACTTTTGTAGAAAAATATTCTAAAATAATGGTTTTCCGTGAAGAATAACATTGGATCTATAATTTCCATGTGTCAATTAGAATATTTTCAATGATCCTAACAAATAATTTATAAAAGCAACATTTACTTCACGTGTTAACCGACAAATAATTAATCGACGTGTTTATTGACAAATAATTAAACGACGCGTTAATTGATAAATAATTAAACGACCTCTTATAGTCAGTTTTAAAGACATTTTACGTTTCGAAATATCAGAACCCTTTAAAAAATAAATAAAAAATCGTTCATGTAGTGGAAGAAGGCCAGTATAAATAATGAGCATCACTTCGATGATCAAGAGTAAATAAAAATTCTTAATTAACGTACGCTTGAAATTACCATCAAAAACAAGATTACTTCTGAAATTACCTAAATACGCATAATCACTTGATGGAAGAACATTATACTTTTCATTTTCCTGGAAATCCCGAAAAATAATTATTCAAAGTTCAAACAAGGCAATATATAGTCAAATAATTCAGCACTGAAGTATTTAACCCAAACAATATTAATTACAATACCAGAAGATAAATAAAAAAAAAATAAAAATCTTATTTGAGAATCTGTAGTGCCTAGTCCTACATCCGAATGTTCAGAAATTCACATTTCAAATAAATTCAAAATAAAATTCTCTCTCCAAGTATCCGGCTTACTGACTCAAAATCCAATATTCCGACGAAGTCGTCGATTCGAACGTAAAATCGATTGGTATTATTTTTGGGGTCCCTTTGATCCATTCTGAGGGTCGGCTAATTGCCTGATTCGTTGAAAACCAATGGTTTTAAAAGGAACCGAGCATCCGCCAACAAGCTGTGACCTAATTAGAAGGGATGAAATGATATTCCAGCCGGTACAGCGGCGTGAAAGCGCGAAACTCGAAATTTTTCCAATGTGAAAGCGCTGAAATAAAAGGACGTCCGGATTTTCACTGCACAACATAGTTGCTGTTCTTTCCTGTATCATTATTCTCTCCGTACAATGTTGTTAACTTGCATTTTCTAGCAGCGCTCCTCAGACGCAGCGAATCGAATTAAGAAATATTTTTCCAGCGACCCTTCCATCACGTAACCACGTTATGCCATTCTTCACAACCTCCTTACACGCCGTAATATCGTTTTCTTAATTTTTATGTCACTTGCCAAGTGAACGAAGCGTTTAACGTCCTTACTCGCCATTCTTCTTTGTTCAAGTTGGACAAGCTGCACATGAATTTCTGAATACAATTGTTTCATCATTTAGAAGGATGCTTCAAGTACATTTCGAAACCTACGGGGTGTTTCCATTATTATGGGATCTTGAGGAATTGTTTCAAGCATCTTTTGAAGTAAACATGTTGCATGGGGGTAGAAATTGATTAGTAATAATTTTGTTCGCTAATTCGAATCTTTGTTAGCTACAACAAAAACAAATTATTATTTAAAAAGTATGTCCTACACAATTGGGACAAGCTGTACCTTCCAAACGGTTAGAGGTTGATAAAAATGCTATTTAATCGAATTTCGATATATAGACAATCAAATTTCGACATATCGTTAATCGAAGTTCGAGATATCGATAATCGAAGTTCGAGATATCGATAATCGAATTTCGACATATCGATAATCGAACTTCGAGATGTCGATAGTCGAAGTTCGAGATATCGATAATCGAATTTCGAGATATGATAATCGAAGTTCGAGATATCGATAATCGAATTTCGAGATGTCGATAATCGAACTTCGAGATATCGATAATCGAACTTCGAGATATCGATAATCGAATTTCGAGATGTCGATAATCGAACTTCGAGATATCGATAATCGAACTTCGAGATATCGATAATCGAATTTCGAGATATCGATAATCGAACTTCGAGATATCGATACTCGAATTTCGAGATATCGATAATCGAAATATGATTGTCGAGATATCGAAATTTGTTTATCGATATATCGAAATTTCATTAAATAGCATTTTTATCAACCTCTAACCGTTTGGAAGGTACAGCTTGTCGCATTTGCGTAGGACATCCTGTATATTAGCTTGAGAACATGACTTTTTGTTAGCAACATAGTTAACAATAAACCCAAACGCAGATGTGGTCCACTGGAATAGTATTTACACGCTAATTACGTCAAAAGCTACAATAGTTTACCAAATGTTTTATCTGAACAAATTTTAAATGTAACACGGAGTTATTAAAAAAAAGTACTATATGATACATCACGACTGCACTGAATACTCCGTAAGAATTTGAACGCCATCACTGGTAGAAACTAGGTCATAGCCAGGAATTAAGTCAGATCTATGTTTGCTGGTGCGATTGCAGATAACTTTATTTATATTTCCTTCATAAATGTTTAATCAACCTGCATGATCTTCGCATTCCATTCATTTAGGCAAGCTCGGAGAACACGGATGGCTCCGATATTTCTTGAAGTTTCAGTAAGTGCCAAACTTTCGAACTATGGGGAGGCCGGGAATTAGAGTACGCGGTTTTACGCAAGTCATACCGTACGTACTACAGGATGAATTCCTATTCTAAATGTACTTTATCGTATTCTTAATTATTATAAACATAGTAGTTAAATCGCATGTAAATTCAACTATTTTATCTATGAATTTGTTCGAATAAAAAGATTTTTATAAGAAAATGATTAGATGCAATTGATTACAGAAAGTATAAAATAGAATAAAATTAAATTAATTATGCACGAGAAAAGAAATACAAAAATTTGTCAAACAGGTAGAGTCAGAAAAATTGTATAAAATAGTATGTATATAGTATGATTCTGTGTGAACGTTTCTGTTGTAGTATACAACATTTCGGTTTGAAATAGCAGGGAGCATAAGTAAAGTATAATAGCCCACTGTATAATTCATGCATAGTTTGCGAACGATACGTAAAGTTAAACAGTAGCTGCAGTGATTAGAGATTAATGAATGTCTAACACGTAAAGCTCACAATAAATATCACAGTTTCACAAATATTAGACTGTAAATGTGTGCCAAGCCAGATAAACGTGCTACGTAACAGCAGCACGGTTGCATATATTAACACTTTGACGGCGGCAAATATATTGCGGAAACTAATTGCCTTTGCCCATTTACGAAAGAGTTCTTAAATAACCACTATTCGACATTATTCATCTCATAGAAATTATTTTACAACTTTTATTTTATAAGTGCTGGGGTATTCATTTTTTATCAGCGATAAGTACGATCATTTATTTGTTTCTCGTGCGTGTTATTCAAATGAACCCTTTGAACTCCTAATTTTTTTTATTAATTTTCTTTTCAATAACTCCCTATTGTCTTATGTGTTTTATTTGAAGTGTACCGCAAAAGGCAGTTGGTAGATAGGAACCAATTTAAACAGTTTTTTTTTATTAATTACATTGAAAATAGCATTGGAACTTTGCTCAGATCTGATATTCGTGAAATCTAGGTAAAAAAAAAATATTGCAAAATACAATACATATTTAAACTGGCAATTCAAAAATGTCGAATCTGACTCGACATAGGAGTACCTGTGAATAAAATCGATGTCGTGTCACACTCAACAAGGAGTTAACAGGGTTAATGAAACTACATATCTTACTATTACTTACTTACACAATTTTGCCTTTGTTAAGCAATTAACAGGTGATAAATGGAGGCAGGTGAATAACATTATTGTATACGATATGTTGTATTTGGTGTAAACAATTCGATGTACATATGTATTTTATAGACTGTACGATGATCACTAGTGTAGATGTACTAGATTATGCCATTCATGATCATTTCCTCGTGTGCAATATATTTTTTCTTTTTATTGTATTTGTAAGTATATAAAAATAAACAGCGACCTCACAAAGCATCTTTTATTAGACATTTATCCCCCGTGCATGTCACAGCGGCTTGCAAAGTGTTAATATATTAATCGAATTACGGCTGGTACGAATTGATGATACATTTCCGAATACTGCTCTAATTCATAGGAAATATAGGTGACAACCGTTGTGATTTCGCATCGGTAATCGGATTGCCGCAAATTTTCTTGACAACCATAGAGGCTTTGGTTAACCGAATCGACGGAATATCAAATGGAAAATTTGATTTTCAATTTCGAGACAATAAACAATGCCAGTCATACTGAAAATATTTATAAAAGTAATGCATATAAAGAATTTGAAGAAATTGTATAGGAAATTAATTTTACAAATTCCGGGTATGTGAGAAATACAAAATTGTTTCCTTCTTAATGCTCAGAATTAATATTCTATATCATTATTATATTCGAAATAATAGAAAATAATAGAGTCACATTTAGAAGCATAATGTTATGTGTATTTTAAAATGGTCTTCGATATCGCTAACAGTATCGAAGACATTCGTGTGGAAATATTAAAATAGGACACCTTGTATTCCTCTCTTTTCTTGCGGCTTTTCCTCACGTTCCTTCATTGCCTTCTTTCCTTACGCCTTTTTCTTCCTGCCATCCTGTGAACCGTTCCAATATTCAATCATAATCACTCTTCCGCTTTCTTTCATCAATCTCTTCTGTTCTTTCTACTGCGACTCACAGTCAGTATCCTTTTTCTCTTTTTCTTACATGAAACGAAAGTAAGGAGTCGCACGAGGATTTTCACACTGGTAATTTTTTCCTGTTAGCTTATTTTATTTATGTATTTCTTTACACCTAATAATAATAGTGTTCCCCTATCACATATACAATTTCGTTATTTAAGCAACTTACATGTGGTATGTAGACGTAAAAATGTAATATTATATTTGAAGGAAACAATTCGATGTATGTATTTCATAGACTGCATGATGGTTACCAGTGTGGATGTGCCTAGATTAAGCCATTCAAGGTTATTATCTCGTCTACAGTATTTTTTCCTGTTATTGTAATCGTCAGTATATAAAAATAAATAGCTACCTAATGAAGCATCTTTCAATAGACATTTATCCCATATTTTCGTCATACAATTAGTTCTAAACACAGTATAGGCCAGTTGAGCATGTGTAAAAATCTTTTACACACCTTGTACAAACTGCTTTGTTAGTATTTAATAAAATACTTTGAAAATGTAAAATTCCAAAATGTACATGAATTTTTTTCTGTTGTTGCTAAAGACCCCTTATAAGCATCGTAAAATGAAGTTACCTGTACTCATCATTTTACCTTCGAATTATTTTCGACTCCTTTATGGATTCACTTGAAGAAACCTCAGTCACATAAATATATTTATTTTTACCATAATCTGAATTTAATAGACGTTATATTTTTAAATATAGATTTATCTAAATTTCAATAGTTCTGCAAGGTACACACGGACCATATGATTGTGCTTCCTCATACCTAATGGTTACGTCCGGCCTGTAGAGATTAAATACATATTTTAAGATCTCTTGAAAGAACATTTTCTATGTAATTAAACTCACATGTACGACTAAACTTTTACTTCGGATCAAAATGAAAAGATTTTCAACCTTTCCGTTAGTATTCGAGCACCGAGTTTTCTTAATAGATTTGTTCACTAAATTGTTCATATTTCTTCAAATGAACTCTGTATTCAAGCTTGAAACTCAACATAGTGAACATTGATTTATATACCTGCAATTAAAATCGTAACACGATCGACGTAGCTTCTACTGTTAATATTTATGACTACAACACTTAAATAGCGTGTAAACTCAACTATTCTGTCTATGAATTTGTTCAGATAAAAAGGACATGGAAAATAATCACACCATTTTAATAATATAAAATAGAAAATAATAAGATTGGATACGCATGATGTAAAAATATAAATCTGTCGCACAGAAAAAGGTATAGAAGAATTATTGAAAAGACTAAGGTCTACTACAATTAAGGTGCACCACAGTAAATTAAATAAGCAATAAAGTATGTAGAATTTAATTTTCTAACAAAACATTTCTCATTTAATCAATCCTACACATAAAACAAATGAAGATATTCGACATTTGCATTAATATTCAAGCACCCAGTCACCTTAGACAAATTCGTTACGGACATCTATCATATTTATTCAAAGGGACTCTCCATTCGAGCCTGAAACTCAATATAGCGAGCATTGATTCCTATACTCGCAATTAAGATTGTAACGCGATCGACGTCGCTCGAACGTACACGAGAATTCGCCAGGTTTCCGTGAACAAAGGCGCTGTAACCGGATTGTCGTGAAATTAATTGCTAATCATGAGAAAGGACTGCTGGTCTGATTACCGGTTAATGACGAAATTATTCATCGGCGGCTCAATAACGTGAGTTTCGCGCATTTACGGCCAGACTAAAAGGCGGACACCGTTCGATTACCGGGATTCGATGAGTTACTATCGGCGTCATCCTATTTTCATTTCGATAATCACCGGAACGATTCCCATGAAATTCCGCCGTGATTCCAGCAAATCGGAAGAACGTGATCATACCTTTCCCGTGTTTGATTCCCGGCTTCGATTTACAGCGCGCAATTACGCGTGTGCAATAACATCATGACTTTTTTTTTTAGGAATGCCAGGCGTGCAACGAAACACGAGTAATATTAATATTCCTCCATGTAATTGTTACGTTTTGGTGCAGAAATTATTTCGAACATTCATGTTGCACGCACGGGAAATTCAATTACTCTTTGTTTAGTGTAAGCGGAACGAGCCTTTATAAACTGTACACGGTGTTTCTGAAATAAGGAGCATGTTATTTTGACTGTCTTCTCGTCTTCAGAAGTCTACTGGATGATTCATAAATGCATGTACCTACCTCAAGGGGTGAATCTACATACTAAAATAAGTCAAGAACGTCTTATAAACATATGTCCTACATACCTTAGTTTTCGAGTTGTGGATGACTAAAGAAAATGTACAGGATGTTTCTGGCAACTGGGTCAGGATGGAGCTCTGTTCATTTTTTTGAAGTTCTTTCTTCATTTTTTTTTAAAACTTGAAAAGTATACAAGAACACGAGAATTATGGTGAACGGTGTGCGGGTAAGTGTGTTGTTAATAAATATGATAGTGGTGTGACGATTCGGCGCTAACATAGTAATTGTGTAAAAAGTGAAATATCTCGTGAAATACTGTGTTTTCTAGGACCTTATCTTATATCTTTCATACACAGAATGACACGAGGAATCAATTTATGCAAAACAAATCGTAGTATTCCATTTAAAGAAAAACTGCAATTGCAGCTTTGTCAAATTTTATTTAAATTAGAATCTTCGTGACACTAAACTGTTTCTTGTTAACAAAATTTATATTGATCGAATGCTTAATTAATCCTTTGAACTCCTAATTTTGTATTCATTTTCTTTTCAATAACTCCCTATTATTTTATGTGTTTTATTTGGTTCATAGGAACCAATTTAAACAATTTTTTTTTACTAATTATATTCAAAATTGCATTGGAACTTTGCTGAAACCTGATATTTGTGTTAAAAAAAATTTTGTGAAATATAATACATATTTAAACTGGCAGTTTAAAAATGTCGAGTGCGACTCGACATAGGAGTACCTGTGAATAAAATCGATATCGAGTCACACTCGACAAAGGAGTTCAAAGGGTTAATGCAGTGCATATTCCTGTTAAATATCACGTCATAACATTTCTTCCGAAAAAGTATCATGCATGTTCAGTTATTAATTGGGACGGTACGAATACTTTTGCGACTCGCTGTACTTCGGTCTCGTTACACGCGTCACGGATGTGCTATAAACGAGCCAGCTCCGAAACCGCAGGCCAGCCTTGCGGTAATGTTATCCTAGAAGCTTCTGAGATTCATACAGCTGCCGTGAATGCATACCTTGGATCAAAGATTTTGAAAAACGATAGAGCGACCGTAACCACAACAGGGCTAAAGCGACGCCTTTGATCTAACGAAAACACTGGCAGGACTTTTCCTTACGCGTACCTTTCTTCGTTGCTCATACGGTGTTCACCCTTCCGCTATGAAGACTGCATATACACGGTGTTCACGCAGTTACTAGACAGCGTTCTTCTCGTAAACGGTAACTTTAACCCTCTTAGTACTCCAGAGTCGATATATCGGCTTCTCATTTTTTCAAATTTTCTTTCACCATTCATTACAAGCTTTCATTTATGGAAAATAATTGTCTTCTTTTCACACAGCGAACAGAATATGATGATATGTAACAAACACGAGTCCCAGTCGTGTACCCATTCTTTAGAGTTTTGCAATTTAAAATATTTAACTTTCAGGGGATTGTTTACAGCGAACTATACGTGTTGATATGTAGATGCTCTTCTAAAATTGAGTAGTGAAGTTTATCGCACGAAATCGTTGGAAAAATTGTAAAACAAGGGGCTAATGTCGATTTACAGTTCAGAGGAGATATCATTTATTTATGTTCTCAGAATAGTGTTCACTATGACAAAAGAACAAAACGTAACAATATAAATCAGTGATGGCCACCGGAGGTGCGGTATGCCCCCACTCTAGGTCCATTCCCCTCGTTTCAGTTCCCTCGAGTTCGCTCCTCCTTCCCCTTCGGCCTATCGTCGTCACAGATCACAACCTACATGAGGGGAATGGGCCTAGAGTGGGGAAAAGCTGCAGCTCCGGAGGCTATCATTGGTATAAATGATTGAAGGAAATCAATTGGTACTTTTTTGGCAGTTATTACCCCGCACTGCGAGGTTTCACTGGTCGTATCACGTATCGAAAGCGTTAATAATGAAAGACCAAAAAATAATCAGGTGTGAAAGCACCGAAGACTTATAAGTCACGTGAAAATAATTTTCAGCCCTTTCCACGGTGTGAAATTGTATATCCAATTTTTTTGAAAATATCAGAGAAATAAACGAATAAACAATCCTGTAACATAATGCACCTTCAGCTTCGAAGCAGAAGCCAGAATATTTCCGCTGTAATCGGATATTACGATTCCATTTTCGTTAAAATCCAAATATTCGTAAATAAATTTTAAAAGGTAATGAGAAATATATTCTCAGAGGACGGAGAGATTAATGAAAAAATTAAAAGTTTACTTTACATAATTATGATTTTGAAATTGTATTTGACAAACTACACGATTTAGTTCTATACGAATGATTCCAATTCAAATACCGCTCCATTATTTAGTAATCATATTTTGTACTTATCTTTCATATTAATCGCTTTGTAGTGTATTATTTAAAAAATTATGTAATGTGTTCACCTTTATGAATTCTCGGACAAACATTCTTTTGATTTATGGTAGAAGTTCGATAGTTGCACGGAAACGGAACAAAAAATGCATGCCAAGACCTAAATTAATGCAATTAACGAAGTAAACAGTTGGTTGCGAAAGGACTAGAATCCACACTTCTCCTACTATCGCTTTTCGTTTTGTTTATTCTTAATCAAGTAACCATCCCCACCCTGTTTGTCAGGATGCAACAGACGAGATTCGTTTGCAAGTATCGATAGTGCAACTATCGAACTTCTTGCGTACATCCTCAGCGATTTTATCTCTGATTATGAGAAGTCCAAAATTTGTAACTGTACTTCATCTTATGATTCTCTTTTTCAAATCATGTGGACAGTCGTATTATTTTTGTCTTATTATTAACATTTTTGATACTTGTTAGTTTATAGTTTCACTTTAATTCGTCCATTAAGAACGTGTTTTTTATATAATTTGTTGCGTTATTTTCCATTTCTGAGTGAATCTCTTTCTGAAGGCAACAGATGAATCGACTTACCTCTTTATCACCCAGCTGATGAACTCTGCAATGAAGAAAAGCAGTCTGACCAACCGCGGTCGTGACGTTTCGTGGAACATTCATCTCAAACGTCGGTGCATTGGTGACGTTTTGAGCGCCGAAAACATTTCCTCCCGGTAGTTTTTGATCCCGTGTAAAAGTTCCTGAAAACATAATAAACGATAATTGGAACAAATTCGAAAACTTGTACACTATACCTCGATTGACAAGTGGTTGAGAAAATTTTTGAAGTATATTCTGTATGATCTTTTAATTTAATTAACCCTTTATATTTTAAATTGTTAAACATACAATTATGTTATTGCATGTACAGATTTTATATATTATTTATTAAACTGGTCGGGGTTCTAGACTATATTATTCTATGCTATATTATTTTATTACTGTTTACTAGAAAAAGATTTCTGCACATTAGACAAAAAGCAGTATGATGCATAGTACACTACTTAAATTTTTGCTATTTTGGAAAAGTGTAGAAAATGTTCATAATTTTCTCAAAAGTTTTTTTATATTGTAAAAAAGTTGTACACCTGTCAGGCGGTATTTAATAATGAACATCTTTATAAGCGATATTTGCCATATGTTATTCTTCAAAATCTTAAATGAGACCAAATAATTATTCTTAATTCATCTTTCAAATATTATTCATGAAAGAGATACTAATTTTTAGTAACACTCGTACTACTCAGGATTGACCTTCGTAAATCATTAATTTTTTTCAATAGTTAGTTTGCAAAGAAATTAAAGTAAAGCATCTAATAAACGAACTAATAGACACGCATAATGATACGAATAAGAGAAAATGGGTTATAATGTAATATTAACGAAAAATCGTTTTATTTAATGTAGAACGACCATGTCTCTCTAGTAGCTAAATTGCACAAGCTGTGTAGAAGTTAGGAATGTGGCTACTTAGCTAGGCTACTAGCCATTTTGCTGTGTAGAATATCACTGTTCTTGTACGTGAAACCATATAAGCCCTTGTTCTAGCGCCACAGGTGTTTCAAGATGTTGAGTCATCTTTATCGCCATGTTCTCTGCACTCTTCTACCATTTTCGAGTTACAGATACTTTCAAAAATGTTTATATGTATTAAATATGTAATATTTTTTAATTAGTACAGGAGGATGTATTTATTACGTTCATATATGTTTGGATAAGAAAGGAGATATGCATTTCCATTATGTTATTATGACTTTATTATAGAAGATAATATACTATTCGAATAATGGAATGTTTCAATAGTAAAATAGTTATGATATTTGGATGCCTGGAATTCGAGTATTGAAAGTTCACCTGAAATTAACAAAATACTTAAAGTTACAAAATTCAACATTTTTGGCAATCTAATCTCTGTGAGAACGAATTTATTCGACTTGAAAACTAATCATTTAACTTCCTTTCAAGTACATTTGCTCACAATCAGTACCATTTCGTATTGAATTTTTTGCCAGCTATAAAGCTTTCAAGCTATCAAAATACGTAGTGGTTCATAAGTACAGTTACTTTCGAGTGTCACAAACGCCATCACGATATATTTCCACTCAAATTGCATTTATTTACAAAATTGTTGGAAACAGAGCTTCACTATAGCAATTAAAACTTTCACTTAAAAATTTTAAACAAAATGCATCCCTTACATTTCACCATGCTTACAAGTAAAAATTTTACAAAACAAAATCATATAATATTCGGTCGAGTCACAAATAACTTCCAATATATAATAAATATTATTCTTCCTGCATAATCAAATGGTTCATCTAAGCTATTAATTTCAATTCTTATCAGAAAAATTATTTTTTTAGTAATTAACTAATAAATTTAATCAGACAAGTCGGAAGTTATTTATGATTCGACCCAATATATCCTTGTATATTTATTTAACATATGTTTTATAAGACAGGCAGTGACATTACTTATACGATGACCTCATACTAAACCAGATCCTTCATCTAATTCCAGTATCCAACGTGTACTAAACAAAATCCATTAATCTCATTCAAAATCCAGTGCCTGGTATTAAAATTAAATTAGCAGCTGAGGCTCCATTCTTTCCACAGCCCTAATAGTCTTTTATATTTCCAGCTGCAACAGGATCGTATTCACAAGGATTCGATGCCGGGTATTGTGACTCCCATTGTTATCGTTATCAAGTGAAATAGCGGATTCCAATGACAGCTGTCGATGTCTGCTTCGTTATTGATTGTCGATGCCCGTGCTAGATAAAGACAGGAGTTCCTACCCAACCGTGACCTGAGATCGTCAGCGACAGATTAATCTAAGCTCTTAACGGAGACTTCAGAGACATCGAAACATCGACCGATTCTGTCACGTTATCGAGCTTCTGCGTTGATACGCAGAATCCTTAGCCGGACAACGGGATTCTTGTCACATTTCGCGTGTCAAAGTGCCAGGATTCAATTGGACAACGAACGTCTCGTTCCAAGGGGCTCCACCTACAAAGCATTCAATCTGATTTTACGATGCATGTGTAATAGGCTTAATGCATCCCTAAAGTAGATTAATTACCGACACGCATTGTAGGATGTAAAAGCCCTATTTGCCAGTGCCTGCCCTGAATTAGTCGTCAAGGGTGCAAATGTTATTCGTGCATTTCATTGATTAATTTTCTGAAAGACTAAATTCCTATAATACTGACGTGTCAATTATTTATCGGTATGGACGAACTGTGTATGAAACAGTTTATAAATTTTGCTAGGTGGTTAATAATTTTTAAGAACTTATAAGAGGTAAAAAAAATGGTTTTACAAATGCAGGTTTTAAATTCTTCCTTTTTCAGGTACGGCCACATTTTTGATAACAATATTATAAGTACATAGCGGACGTTTATGCAAACAGAAATTTTTAGTGCTCGCCAATTTTTATATTAATGTAGTCGAAGAAATTAAATTTTGATGTAACAATATTTTGTGAGTGTATACGTTGCAAATGTACTTTTTAGTATCTTATGAAATTGAATGTATGTATTCTAAGTATATAAATATGTTAAATTGCATAAACATTCACAATCTAATTGCAAGTGTGCTTGGTTAAAAGATTGCTGGAGATTGTTCTTTTATGCAGGAAATCATAAATGATATGGAGGTTTCAGGATCTGTTGGAAAGGTTAAAAAATATCTGGATAATTTCGAGTTTCATTATACAAATCAGAAATATGCCTTATGGCACTGTTCAAAAGAAATAGGGCATCATATACTTAAAAAGTTTGTAGTTTAGCATGATGCCAGGTGTCCTACGCAGACTGTATATTGAATAAAATTATTATAATGTTAGAGATAAAAGATCCCTTTCAATTTTTATATTCGAGAGATTCTGTGAAATTATCCAAAAATTTGTTTCCCTAATTTTATGGTGCAGTACATACAATGCAATTCGCTATTGCCATGATTAAATTTTCAGTTCGATATAATACTTTACGAATGCACTTAATGGAAATTTCCTCATCCCCTTCTGCCAGAAAAATCAGCTTACCTTCTCCTAATGCTTTCATTAATTTAAGAATTTCATATAAAATCCATGAATCAATAAATCAAATGGAGTGCTTTTAGTTTATTACAGAATTTCATTACACGGGTTAGGCTGTTTCTTTTCCATTAAGAAGATCAGATTGATCAAATTTCATTCAGCTTGTTAAAATACGATATGATAAAATTTCCAAATTTAAAATATACGTAAAGTTGAACACGGAGTACCTCCTTTTTATCTGCGCATTCACATACTTCAGAAATTATGCTATAATTAAAAACTGCTTCCAAGAAGTTCAAAGAGGATATTCGCCTGTACAGAAAACAAATTAACCTTTTCCTTCGCGGCGGAGTTCAGTAGAAATGTGCCATATACGTCTGCAATTTTTCCTTGAGCTTCTAATCTCTTGCGTGTCTTTTTATGCAATTAAAAAATTGTGCATGGCATCTCAAAGCTGGAATATGTACGCAGCGTACATCTTCAGTTTCAAAGGATGGAACATTCGATTATTTTCAATAAAATAAAACAATATTTTCTTTTGTTCCAGATCATCGGAAAATTATCTTTTAAATAGGCTCGTTATATTAATAGAAATATATCTTGGAAATACAAAAAACGTTAGTCATCTTAAAATGAGCAGGTTCACCTTTATTCAACAAATTATCGCCTGAATATTTGTTGACATCCCCTTGGAATTTTTTAATCTCTTCATGGCTAACACACATGTGTACGTTTAGTTCTTTTTAATTAATTTGTCAAATATCATTGACAAATAACCTTAATATGCAGTTATCACATATGTATACTGTATTTCTTTCAGAGATTCTTAAATTTTAAATACTTTTTGTTTCTGTTTTACAAGTAGCAAACGGTTAATTTTTTAACAAACGTAATTTACTTGTTTTCTCCAAACATGAAAAATTCGTCCCTGAAAAGGTTAAACACTCTGAAGTAATTGTATACAATTAATTTTCTGCATTATGTTTATCCTTCTCATGGAACAAAAGGATTTTATTTAAAATCGACGAACCTCCCTCTCCTTCTCATAGGGTTCTTTAAATTTTACACATTTGCAGAGCTATATGGCTGTCATCGATTCCTATTTTTAATTTTACCCTAAATCCACCAGGGATGCAGTAAAAGAAATTAAAAAAATTTCATCGCGAAAAAGTCAACAAAGTCCATAACTTTTGAATCATTCAAGGTAAATCCCTGACATTTATATCACAAAACAGTAATAAATACAGCTTTCAAAGGATCACGATTTTTGTAATGTACCTTAGTTTTACATTTACAGCCTCCTCTCTAATATTCACTACCCAGAAAAATTTATATTAACCCTACATAACTAAGCTATCGGTGAATAACATTATTACTAAGCATTCGTGAAAATGACGATGTGAATTAAAAACACGAATATAATTGAATTTTTATTATTTCACAACAAAAATATTTTATCCTATAAAGAAACAGGATAAATAAAATTGAAAAGTTATATTTGGTATTGAATTTATTGACAAATAAACAAGCAAACAACAAGCATAATTAGTTGATTTAGTAAGCGGATCATCCGATATCACAAGATTCAAATGTTTCGATCGTCGTTTTTACGAAAGGTTAGTTATCCCGGGTTAATTATTGCAGTGAGAGTATGAAGATTTTAATCAGAAACTATCTCAATTATACTCTGTTCAGTACACGGAAGAGAATTCACACTCGAAAGGGGATTTCGTTTACCGCATTAGCAGCGCAACGAAATCTTTCAATCCGAGCATATCAATCTTTCACGAAACAATACCGTCGAGTATGAACGCAGCTTTCGATACGCTCGGCCGCCGATTTATTATCTGCCGAAGATTGAAGTTTCAATTCACAAACTCAATGGTTCCGGCTATATTTTCGCGGGGCCACGGATGAAAGTTTCGCGGTTAAACTACGCGGTCCCGCGATTTGAATAAGATTTGAATTTTCCACAAGAGAATTCCAAGTTCAGCCGCCGCGAATTTGCATGGACGATTATACCGTCTCCGCCGTGTTATAAGATGAATTTAATAACAACGAGCTTCCTTGGACGAATGTAAATACGCCCCGAAGCTTTAACATCGTATAAACAAATTAAATTGCATCCCCGCTTCGTTTCTCGTGGATAATCTGTCGGGTCGTCGCTTATTTTTCGAGCGGGACTTGAATTTTCAAGGTAAACTCCATTATACGGGATGTTTAAAAAAGAAACGCAAATAGTTTACTGGTAGATTCTGGAACTCATTTTAAACAGAAAATGTGATATGAACGTCGGTCTTTTACTTAATTGTTAAGCAGTTATGAATATTTAAATAATCTAACATATCCTCCGGATATTTATTTTCGATTCTTTTTTATTTTTATTTATTTGTGGCGCATGAACTGCTTATGATATTAGCAACATACAATACAGTATATACACATTTTATAATTACTTATGTATAATGCAATCATGATAATAAAAAAAAAGCCAAGACATACTGATGGTTATGTCAGATTTTAAAGTACAATAATTTTTCTTTCAAATAGTTCAATAATTTCCGCATGCATGCTAGTTTTTTTTCTTTTTCGTCAAATCGGTAGCAGCTGTAGACTTCAAATTTTTGTTGACGATATTACAACAGATTCTTCTATCGATTTCTTTTATACCTTCCATTATCAGCAGGTGATTAATATGTATTTTGTGTGCAAAATACATTTTGTACTGTTTGATCGTTCAATATGCAATTACTCGAGCACCCCTATGTCTGCAAATGAACTAAACTAGTGGCATTGTTAGCATTATTGAAAATGCAGTACTCGAAATAGTTAGAACAATACGTAATTATGTGATATACGGGTCAATGCAGTTTCAAATACTTTGAAAGCTGTATAGTGTACAGAATCGACACCCAATAAGAATATTGTGATATGACGTGTGCAATATTTCTCTCTTTTTTATATTTCGCAAATTGTTTAAACTTATCCCCTAATTGTTTTGAACAGTATACAATACTAAAATAGCTACTGTATACATACAGAAATTACTCTCTCTTGTGTTACTTGTCGACCGAAAAGCTGTACTTCGGTATGTTCATATATTAACCTGTCAGCTGTGTAGCCTTATTTTAAAAGTGTGTACCTACGTTGTATCGCAAGAATGAAAAGATGACGAGTATACTCGTCAAAGACAGGCTATATGCAACTGCTGTAAAATTGAATTAAATTATAACGAAATGGCAGTTGGTTTTTTTTTAAACGACTAATTTATTGCACAAATTCATTGGTATTATTGACACAACTGAAACATTCATTATTAAAAAAAACAAGGAAAATCAAATAGATGGAAAAAATTTGTTTTTTTCTTATTTCGTTCTTGTCTCGAAATATTTGAAAATGTCTCAAATTTACGAATACGTTTTAGTTTTCACTAAAATTTTAATTTAAATAGCAAATGGTAATTGGTTTCTTCGCATGACGAGTATACTCGTCATAACACAAATAATTGCCATTTCTTCGTGATAAGTGTACTCGTCATGCATAGCTAACAGGTTAATGAAATATTATAAACACAAAATTACCTGTATAATCAGCTGTTAAAAAACATTTGTATTTCCTATAGAAACATCCTCTGTAGACACACCCTTTACGTCGGGCTGAATCGTAAATGTCCCGCCATCTCGAACGGAGGCAGAAGCAGCGAGGGAAAAACACGAGGAAGAAAACTACTTTCGCTGGATCTCATTCCGTTTATTAATCCGAGAATTTTAACAGAAAGTAAAGGAAGGAAGTGCAATATTTACAGATTGCGTCCGCCTTACACGACTCCCGCCGTTTATTCTTAAAAGACTAATATTCTACCTCTGCGAGTAGCTGGCCGTGCTTTCAGCCTCCTCGGATATTGCTACTCCTTGTCTAAGTGGGCTTGATCAAGTTCTGAGTATCCGGCAAGAGGCAGAGCCTTGGATTTTTACTAATTGGCACAGAGAGGGAGAGAGAGAGAGAGAGATACAGGATTAAAAGAAGTACAAAGTTTGTTGCTCGAGAACTGTTTAGAATATTGAATTGAAGAAAGTTTACGATACGGTCGAGTCTGTACCGCTGGGTATGAGAGCTTTTTGTAAATATTTCAAACAGTCTATTAGCTTCTGGTTGGACTGCAGAGTTTGTAAAATTTTTGGACTTCCTGGATTCTGTTCTGGTGCAACGAACGCTTAGGTTCGTCGTAGATTTCTACCATGTTGAGGATTCTGGGAATAGGACAATCTGTATTTTGTTCTTTAACGAAGAAAGGACAGGAAAAATGAACTTGAACACGTCGAGGCTCAGAACAGCACGAAAGCTTTTAACACGTTCAATGGCACAGTGAAAACTCCCATACCTGGTCAGACGTACTACAATATCCCATTTCAAACACAAAACACGAAGACAAAGAATATGTAACTATTCAAATGCACAGTCTTGATCTTTTATTTGTAATATATGTATATTAATTCTGTTTAATATTTTAATAAAATCGATAATTATTTAATTAAATAAAATTCAATGCGTCGGTCACCGGTGACCAGCACGGCAGTGAGCATATTAACCCCTTAACAGACAAAGACGTCTGCGATACGTCATTTGTTTATTATGTCATTATAAAGCTTACATGACTGTTAATTTGACATATACTATATAATATTTTTTGAACGAATCAAGTATCATTTTATTTGTATGTAAAAGGGTTAAAAACCGTCAGAACTTATCCAAAAGTCGAACCCTGCAGACTGAACGTTTTATAACTTCAGTGGACATATGTAGAACACTGTAAACGTTATTCCACACGTTGAGTGCCACAGTGAAATGAGCCACGCCTAATCAGACACCATATAATTTACTATTTCCTATATAAATCGTAAAGAAAAAAAAGATTTGAGTACTCAATTATGTTATTCTGTTCTTACATTACTGTTTCAATATGAAGTTTGCTCAGAATTTCGCGACAATCAATAATTATTTAATTAAATTAAATTTGAGGTGTCGGTCACGAGTAACAGCGCATCGCCACGTGTGCGCTCTTAACGGTGAATGTGTTAATTATATCACAAGTTTATAAAAAATATAATAGTGTTCATTGAATGTCAACTGAAATGTAATTATCGTCGAATGTGATCAATTTATTTGGCATTTCGAATCGTTGTTTCGTATTTTCAGTTTAAAGAAAATTCGCCCGAGCTGCACGCGTTGTCTCGATAATTTTCTGAAGCTTCTCGTGCGGTTGTCAACAGAGAAAAATACGGAATGCGAAACAAGTTTCCAGTGAAGATGATGACTCGAAATCGACCTGTCATCCACCGGTCGCGATTGTTGGTTCCACTCGGTTTAAGGTTTCGTGACACGTGCGCGTCGTCGTTTAAAGTCTCTCCGGGTCTCCCGGGGATTTCTATACCGCGGAAACACGCACAGCATAATCGCACGGAACACCGTGGATACATTCCAACATATCAGTGGTTCGTTTCACTGATCCTCGAATTTCTTGTCTTTCCACGCTCGAACTTGGGTCTACACTTCAGGCAAGCAAATTCAAAACTTCCCTGAAATTTGTAATTTTTTTTAGCACTTCCCTCCAAGGTTTGACTCAATTGTGAGAATCAGTCTTTTTCCGGATAGCAAACCCAACACTCCTCCAGTCTTCTCCGAATGTAAAGTCAACAATTAACCAATTTCATTCTACGACACAGCCAAAATAAATTTCTCTACAAGAAAGTATTCCCTATTTTACATGTCTTGATAATTTGACGTCCTTGCCATAACTGACTACTTTTGTTTACAAAAATGAATATGTGGCACGTTCATGACCAACTCATCAGGTACAATGATACATTCGATAATCGACATTTGATATCAGTTAACATGCAACCGCATATCGATCTCCTCCTACGCTATTAATCCTCTCGTAAAATCCAAATAATTGCAAGCCATGTTCTCCGCTGGCAGCTTCCGCACGCAGGCGCCACGCGCAACAAATTATGCTATCTCGATTTCTCTGGACGTACACCTGAATGTTCTGCACAAATCTGATCTTTTCCAGGTAGTATTCAAACTGGTCATTTTCTGCCGTTGTTGTTTGAGCTGTTGCAGGAATTTCGTTGAGATTGCGGCAACCGACGGTGGAAAAGGCTGACTCCCTGTGTGACACAGAGAAGGAGGATACTTCGCAAGCTTTTTACAGCAGTCGTAAAACGACCTATCGGACGTCTGACGCGAAGGCTATCTCACCAGTGATCTTTGTAATATTGCCTTCTGAAGTCGTGCCGTTTGCAGCACTATACCGGGGAATTTAGTTCACAGGGAACAGCGAGCTGTGCGAATCGTCTCGCGAAAGGATATTCAGTCTCAAATTTTGTTTTATTATGCTGCCGCGGAATCATGTTGGGCGTCGGCATGATCGAATTATGTAAATTCTCCTCTCCGACGATGATGGAAATTTTATTAGTTTCGTTGGAATTCGTATGTTAATTCGAACCGATATCCTTATACTCGATGTCGTTGTATTCGAATCGATAGCCTCCGCGCACAGGCTCCTTTCACGATCGACGATCCACCCGAAACCACCGATAAAAAGATCCTTGCGAACAGAAGATTCCGCAGAGATGAAAATTGAAAACTGTTAAATCGATCGGAAAATTGTCCGGTTCTACTGTCAAAAATGATTGATTATCGTTTATTATTTAACTTGTAGGGGATACTCGGCTAATTCCTCAGTACAAGAAGAAGATATGTGAAATTTATGTGAAGATTTCAAGCATGTAGAGATAGACCAAACCAGTGTCGCGTTAGCTAACTGGAATTTTGCCTTGTTAGCTGACTATCCCCATCAGTTTTTGGAACTGGCTTCGTGGAGTAAGCGTTACGTATCTAAAATAAACAAACGTGACCGAGACAGACTTTAATTCGCAAAGAAGTCGAAGTACTTTACTCCCAATATCTGTCATTTCGCTTGTTCCGACATCCAAACATGTTTATTTCAGACCTTGATGTTTCGTATCAAGTATCCGTATCTCACTCGCACTCAAAGGAGTAGAAACATGCTCGAGATGTTCTAGAACATCTAGAAGCCCTCCTTTGATAGCGGGCCAGATATGGTCCGATCCATAGTCAGCTAACGCAACACTTCTCTATTTTAAATTATACAGTCAATGCAGTTGAGAAGGAACAACTTGGCACATAGGCACTGTTGCTTGTCAGGAATTATACTTTTTTGACTGTATTTGTCGAAGGTTCTAGGGTAAGTGCTGAGTGGTCCAAAACAGTCCTCATACCAGAAGGTATACTCGCCTTCCCCACTTCATGGCCAAACCCTTCAGGAGCAATGTCTCTTTTCTTGAAAAACTAGCAATGCGACATATAGGATAGCAGTCTGCTATCCTCAAACCTCGTTTCTTTCATGTCTCTTCCAAACAATCAACCTACGACATCCGATAGCCATACGACTTCGAGTCGCTGGCTAACGTCTGGCTATACTCTCGATGTGCAGACACCAAACAGTCCTCAAGCCAGTCATAAATATGGCTACAGCAAAATAGCGTCGGACTATCTGCCTATCTACCTCTCCTAAAATCTCGTCGCAGCTAACACGCTGATGCGGAATTAGCGAATGTCGCAACGTAAAGATTTTTCTACAGGTCAAAAACGGGCTGCACAACTTTAACGCCCAGAATAACTTGTCCTGGTCAGTCGTTAGCGAACGGTCCTAATTATTTCATTATAACTGCATACCACATGGAGCTGATGTCGGGAAGGTTCGAGAAATTTTGATTCTTGGAAACCGGACTGGCCGCGGAATTCCCACAATTTAGGAATTCGCCAGGTGTCTCACTAATCAACGATTCCTCCTCCGCTGAACTCGGAACTCTCACCCTGAACATGGATGCATTCCTACAACCAGTGATCCGTTAGTAACACAAACCGCTAACAAAGGCCACACCGAAACCCAAACGAAAGGATTAACAAAGTAAAGGAAGGAGATCCGTCTTCTAAATAATCACCAGTTCAAACAATAATCAGATAGACAACATATAGGCTAGACTCTTCTCGACTAATTGTAACTGTCGAGGATCAATTATATAGTGTGACATCAGCTGGAAAGTAGTTATTTGCTAAAACCTAAATCACCCAAGACTGCATGGTTCAAATAGCCGAGTCTTCATAATAAATAAGCTACCTGATAGATAAAAGGCAGTCAGAGAAAACTGTGGGTAATATTATGTAGGATATTAAGAAGTAAATTAGTTTTAAAAATGACAGATTGACTTTTTATTAGAGAATTCAACAAATTTTCCGATCAACCTAATACTTCATCGAACGAAGAAGAAGAAATGGTAATGGAGTCAAATTCACAAGCAAAAGCGGTGTAGTATTCAGTGACGTGCAGAAGTTTCCGGACAGATCAACTTCTTATTGTGTTTTAAACAATTCAAAATAAATACTGATTTATGAATACTCCTAAAAATGGAATGAGGGATCATAGATTGCGACCATGTCTTCCCTCTGACCTATTTTTCAATCTGATCTCGTTCCAAATTTGTTTAGATTATTCTTCTCCAAGTGTAGACTGTAAAATTGACTATACTAAAACTATTGCACGCCACTGTATTAATTGTTATTATACAACCATCTTAAACATAAGTTTGCTCTACATCAGCTTGATTGCCTGTTCCATAATTTCCACAGTATGCAGCCCTGCAATGTCAGAAAATCTTTCCGTTTCACAGGAGCAAGTTGTCTTTTTAAGCTTCTTAAGGTGGAGACACATGATGAGATATTTCATCAGATTTTCCTCTCATAAGACAAAAATCTCCGCAGCAACTAAATGTAAAAGTATGTATGTATACACATTGTGTATATAGGTAAAGATTTTTATCTCATGAGAGGAAAATCTCATCAAGTATCTCATCGTGGATCTGCACCTTTATGACTTCAGCGCAACGCTGTAACATGATAGTGAGTTGTCCTTTATACATTATGTATTCCTGTTCAGTGATATTCTATTTTTTATGTGTTTGAATGACAGATGTAAGAGTTTGTAAAATATTTTATTCCAAAAATTCAGTGTGTCTGAGTAATGAAGTATTAGGAATAAATTGATCGAGTCTCAGGCCTTTATCAAAGTGTCTTCTACGACAAAATGACCTGTCCATGGTCCCGTGAACACCATAGAGGTGTCCCCGGATTCAACATCCCTCTGAAAAGGACACCGCAGTTATATACTCGACATCCACCAGTCTCTCAGCTTTGATGTCCAAGAACTGTCTGGTCCTGACTCTCGCAAATTCACGGCAACCATCGGATTTTCAGGAACACGACACCATAAGAGACAAGCTGGTCTCTTTGGTCGCTTTCCATGTGTCATGAATATATATATACATACTTCGTTATGTGAAAAGAATATTCAAAGAAAAATTAAAAATTGCTGGAAGAGTTTAATATGTAAATTGTTATTTATGAAGGACTTTGGAATATGTAGCTCGTTTTTTATATAGAAGCTTAGTATTAGTATTAGTCAAAATGAAATTGCAAACGTAATATTTTCTATTCCAAGTCATTTTGCAGTATGCGTCACTCGAACAAGTTAATTAATATTACTTGGATTAATTAAGAAGTTACAGAAGTGTGTATTTAGTACTGTAAAAAATATACTTGCCTAATTGACTTCCAATTTTTGCGTAACATACAAAATTTATTTCCACTTTTTAACTACGGAGTTGTTTATAAACGACTTTCATTATATTTTCATTTATTTTCAACATGCAAAAAATATTTAATCTTCTGTAATAATTAATTTCAGTAGAACTAATGTGTGTATCGTCCTCGTAATAATTACATTATATTACTAATTTTGGTAAATTTGCAATTATTCCAAGTAAAATGAAAAGATTCCTTTTTTCTACCAATAGAAACAAATTTACACGTATTACTTTAGAAAGTGAATAATCTTTCTTAATACTTTCTATTTTTGTAATAAACTACTTCTAAACATGTGTACACTTGCGCTGTTCATCAACTAAGGATCTGGAACAGTAGAAGTTACGGTTCCTGCTTTCAATTTGCAGGATTCATATTTTGAAAAAAAAGGTACCACTCTGTTCATTTTTACAATTCACGCAACAACATCAAGTGATTGATAGAAAAACTTAATCAGTGAACGAACAATTGAATTGCGCGGAATTCACTGTTTCACGGGACGTAAATAATCGCGATTGTGCAACACGATATTTACGCTGTAAATTTGTTACACTTTATCGCCGACTGCGAGCAGCGTCACCTTCGTAATTGTATTTCGCGGGAAACTAGGAAAAATGAGGGAGATTAAATTGCAGACTGAACACTTGATCATCCTGCGTGGAGTTTCATATACAATTGGACATGAAAATTTCTGCGAAGGAAGCGGCCGTACGCGAGTCCGTGAAATTCATCAAAAGGTGTATTTCGCTGCGACGTCGAGTGGTTATGAGAATCAGCCTTAATTACACAGGGGGGTCAGTAATTGCAACCGGTTAATTAGATTTTCAGGACGGCGTGCACTTCTCGCTACAGAAATAGCTGACCGACAAAGATTCGGATAATAACAACGCATAAACTGCGTTGGACCTGCAACGAAAACTTTTAATTAACCATTACCAATACGCGATATCACATTCATAAGAAAGGTCTAACACTGCTATCGTGTCATTTAATCACTAGCATAACACATCGATCTAATAATTGTAATTATTTCGTTGAAAATATGACCTTTTAATTATTACTCAAAACGTCCTTAACTATTAACATGTTGCACATTTCAAATGATTGAGATATTCTTTTGCTATTGTTTTGATCTATTGGTGCACTGTTAAGAAAATATGTAAATTATGTTTCATGTTTCGTAACAGGGTGGCAAAGATTCGATTAAATTTTGTACTCAAATGTCCACTAATTAATAATCAACGTTTAATTCATGATTAAATTTCATCTTTTGCTATTGTTTTGATCTATTGGTGCGCTGTTAAGAAAATATGTAAATTATGTTTCATGTTTCGTAACAGGGTGGCAAAGATTCGATTAAATTTTGTACTCAAATGTCCACTAATTAATAATCAACGTTTAATTCATGATTAAATTTCATGAAATTAAGAATTACATTCTGATCGTTAATCGAAATTTCTTATAATGAAGAACTAAAATTGCATTTTTAATTAAAACTTGACAAATTAAAGATTGAAATTTAATTTTAATTGAAGTTCCTTCAAAATGTATAATATATTAAAGCTTTTGTGTTCAATTAAACTGTTCTCTAATTAAATAAAACAGTTCTGACATACTTAATAAATATTAACTGTTACAACATTTAGTCTTGAGGTTCAATGTACTATAACATAATGCGTCGATAGTGAATAAACTTATATTATTATAAAAATTCCATTCGAAATTTGTATTCCTCTGATACTTAAAGAATCTCAAAAGGGAATTTTTGAAAGCAGTTAGAAACGAAACTCTTTGTGAAGGGAGGAAAATTGAACCTTTTATTTACAGAGTGCTACTACATATTTCGATTTATTTAGGAGGTTTAGTGAGTTTGAAAACTGTAGCGGTTTTTAACGAAACTCAATTATTAACTATCTTCGTCGAGATCCAATCAATATTCGACTCTTTCCAGTGATTAACCAATTATCGTGTAACACTGTATGCGTTTTGTACGACAAATACACAGAATTATTTATGTGGCGGCAGTTCCCGATCTTGCCACCAGAGGGATCAGCAGCGCACGACTTTCCCGCAAGTCCTGCGATCCTTACATATACACCTTACATGGATCTGTTGAATTTATGAAATTGTGTTCACGCTTTTCAATATAATAAATTTAATTGTCTCGCTTGATTAAGTCTAAAAAAAGGAAGAAATGCACAGTACACTTCCACGTACTAATAAAAATAGCTTTAGTAACCTTTGTACAGAATATCATATTTTCATCGAGAATTATAATTATATGCCTACAAAAATTTAGATGAAGGCTATTCACAATAGCAACCAATATCTTTTGTAATGGATTACTGTTCATGTATACATACGACAGCCAAAGAACCAGCTCTAAATTAGTTTACATTTCTCTACACTTAACCTCATGTCTTAACATTTTTCTAATGATTCCACACGACAAAGCGTAGTGTTCAAATCCTCAAGTGCCCTCATAAATGTAGAGCAGTGCTTGCCAAAGTAGATTAGGTAAACAAATTCTGAGGATTCACAAGATACGGTGTCCTTTAATCAAATTTACTGGAGTCCAAGAAGCAGCAACATTCTTCGCATCAACCTTTCTTCTATTAATTTTTTTCACTTAACGTTTATTAATTTTCGTTTCATTTGACATCCTTTTAAAATTAGGGTGGCACGGTTTGTCCGTGAAACATGGATACAGGTTTTGCGATTTTTGAAAAATTATATTGGACCTCCGCGACAAAATACGTTCGAGAACCACTGACATATAGCGTCCATCAGCACACACAGTTCACTTCTGACAACCCTCTTGAAGACAGAGCTACTATATTGCAAAGTTTTTAAAAATTGTTACACAAATAGGTCTCATATTTATAACATATGGATCATATTCTGTGTCACGAGCGTGTCTCGTTATAGCGAGTCAAGGGATCACGAATTTATGGCAAAATCTGCTCCAGAAACCCGTAGCGGAGTAGCAATAAACCAAGTTAATAATATCGTTCATAACAGTGTGTATGAGCTTTCACGAGTGACTGTACGGCCGCGGTAGCATTAAAACTTCGATCATGTCCTACCGTAGGCCAACAAAAAACTAGCCGTTGGGGCAGCTCAACCTGAAAAACACCTTTCATTTGCGCTAATAACTTTCTGTTCAATTCACGACCAGAATGTCGAGACTTGTCTGTGACAGGTCGTTGACGAGGCTAAAGGTAGCGGCGCAATTTCACGGCTGAATTTAGTGACGGCGCATGCGAAATCTCTCGGAATCCTTGTCGGCTGGACAACATAAAGGGACTCTATACAAACGTTATCACCCTGGCTGACACGCAATCAACCTGGAAAACAAAACAGCTCAATTTTTTTTCTACGCCTCTATCTATCTCTGCACCCTCGCGTCGTTTCTCTTATTTAATTCCCTATTACTGCCAATTGTTAGAACTTCAATTCGCTGTTGTTCGCGTGACTACTTCCGCCTGATCAGCTAATTAACGGGCCATCCCGAAAGAATCGCGTTGAAAATGAAGCGTCACGAGGTCGTACGCACGTTTACTCTCGAAACGCGGCGTTTGTCACACGTGACAGGGGATTTCGTTTATTCGTGACGTGATAATTGTTTTTCGACCTATTTAAACAATATTTCTGCATAAACGCTTTAACGTTCCCTTTATTCATTCATTTTATAATGTATTGAATTTTGAACAGGATAATTTATAGTGCGAGAGGCTTTTATAGGGGAATACCTAAATACTTTCGTTGTCTTTAACGACTCAACAAAATGTTCAGGGGACAAAAGGGCAAGTTTTGTGACGAAAAGAATTCTTTCTCAAAGTCATATTTCCTGAAATTTTAAGGTCACTGACGTTTTTTTCAAATGAGATCGCGTGTTTTTATTACTGTTATATTAGAGCCAATAAAAAGACAAATTCTGTGAGTGTAAATTTGTAAAAGAGTGAATAAAAATAATTGTTATAAAATCTTAATTTAACTATTTAAATATGAAGTCTAAGATTGAGAAAAAATACTTTTTATCACAATATTTGCCTGTTTGAAACAAATATATTTTTCCTTAAACATTTTGCCCTGTCATTAATAACAACGGAGATATTTAGGTGTTTTCATTTAAATGCTCCACCCTGTATAGTGTTAAAATACTTAATGGCGAATGATTTCTATTAATAGTATAGTCGTAAGTGTTATATCTTGCTCAATATAATTAAGTGTGGTTAGAAAAATATAGTCAGGTAAAAAATTATGACATAAATACAGACTGACTGTTTTTTACTTCAAAGTATAATTAAAACTATGATGTACAGAGATTAACCCTTTGACTGCGGGTTACTTGAAAACGAGGTGAACGCTGCGACAATATAATAATTACTAAATACCAATGAGTTCGACAGACACTAGTTTAAATTTAATACTGTTATACAATTGTCAATTTCGAGATTTATATTTTAAATATTTTTGTAATTAGATATTTCATAACACTCGACATTTGTTATTAAGAATGTTAGCAATTGCAATGAATAAAATCTGTAAGGGTTCATTCATTACGACACAATTACGTGTTCCTTGCTTCATCATAGATTCGATGCAATTTTTTTGCAGCGTCGCTTGAACATTTTCAATTTTGGGCGATGAAGAAATATAATACCGAAGGGCGAAAGTAATAAGTAAAGAGACAAGTGAGAAAGACGAGATAAAGTGTAGTCAAAGTTTCTTTGACAAGGCAAACTGAAACTTCAAAGGGAAAAATGCTGCCTTCAAAATTAAAAATTAATTTTAACAGAAATTTAATTCTAAAATTGCAATTTTCAGATATATAGAATTACCCAACCCGTCGAAAAAGTTCAAAAACCACGAAACTGTAATAAAATGTAATAACACTATTATAACAAAATTCCGTATTATAGACTTTATTTAGCATTCAAGAATATCCAATTAACAGAGACCCCTGATACGTTAATTTCAGCTGTGTCTACTAACCAACGTCATAATTGGTTTCTACACGGAGCGCAGGTATAATCTCGCAAGAATCCAGCGTTATTGCGTTCAATCCAACGGAAAATCGAGCGTCATTTTATTTTCCGTTCCGGCCATTATTGCGCTTCGGGGCAGGGCGCAATCTCGTTTTCGTAGCACCGCGTTCATCCAAGTTGCCCTCGCGGTTAATAAATTTCAAAGATTCGCATCCGGACGTCCGCGGCCTCCGCGAACGATTCGATTCGCGATAAATCAGCCGGCGAAATGTTTGCAAAATGTTCGATCTGCTCGAGCGGGGTCGCGACAACGAGAGTCACGCGAGGAACGAAACTCGATGAGCACCGATTTCGTGCTCACTTGCCTCTCATCGATATTTCAGAGAACGGCGCAGTCCCTCCGCGAAAGAAGTCACAGAGGAAAGATAGTAAATCCTATAGCCGACGTCACACGCAGCTGTTGTTGTCCAATTTTCCCGTTGCATAGCGGAATCTCTGGACTTGACACGGGCCTACTCGCACGGAAGCTTGGAATCGTGACTGTATGCCGAAGAACATTACGGTTCAGTTTTATCTTAAAAATAGGACAGGATTAAATGAATCTGTTTGATTAATTGTACTTCTAGGTTTACAGATTTCATAATGACATTGCTTTGTTGGGTAGTCCATATTTTGTGCAGAGCATAACGCGTTATTGTCAAAGGCTCGGTTCTTGTACGTGTTCAGCAGATGGTAGTAGATTGAAAGGAAATGCATTCGAACACTAACTCATTCTCAGTTACAGTGGCGTGCAAAAGTTTCCGGCCAATAAATTTCACAGTCTAGACTTGAAAAAGCGTAATCGAAACAAATTTAAAACGAGATCAGATTTAAAAATAAGTCAGAGAGAAGACGTGGTCGCAATCTATGATGCCTCCTGTCATTTTTAAGAGTATTCAGAAATCTAAATTTATTATGAATTGTTTAAAACCCAATAGGAAATTGAAGTGTCCGGAAACTTCTGCACGCCACTGTGGTAAAGCCTAATGTTGGAAATATGCCACCTGAGGGTAGCCTCTCAAAGGTCTTCGGCAAACAAAAAATACACAACCACCCCTAAAATAAGGGAACCGACCAATGGAAATGTGTCATGCTTTCCCTTGAACCGAAAGTTCGAGGCACACACAGTTTAAATCCAGCACCCTTCGAAAGCGCACAAAATTCAAGCTCAGAAAGTCAGCGAATTTCTATCGTTCATTATTGTACAATACAGTCAGAAAGTAGAAGCTTGCTCTGTGTTAAAATTTCTCCTGTAGGTACCTTGCAGAATTGGACAGCTTATGGGGTGACCTGATAGCACGCAAATGTGCACTGAATGATTTTAAAGCACCACCAATATGTACTTGAATACAAACGAGTTTATTAAATAATTAACCGAAAGAATTAGCCTAAATTCTGGTCGGTCATATTCTCCTTTGGCAAACAGTGAATCGATTCATGCAAATCTCCTCGATTCAAGCTTGCAAATTCCATAATAAAATTTGCGAAATTTATTATTGGACGTTCGGCTGTACCCAGCTCACGCGATATTAAGTTACACGGAAGTGGTTTGTCAGTACCCGGCACACGTGACACGGGAATATCCGTCGTCGTGGAATTCTCCTTCGTCTGCAAACGAGATTCAAGATAATGTAAAAGGAGACTCCGCCGTAGACCCTGTCGTACATTTCTTTTTGTCGTCACGGAACGATCCCGCAGCCCTGACAAATCGCGGGTCGCCGTCTTTGCGAGACGCTCACCTTTGTCCGTGTCATCGATAGAGAAGAACTGACGATACTTTTCCCGACGAATTCGCAAGGATTAATCTGCCAACGAAACGCCTCTGTGAATCCTGGACCTTAAACAGATCTGTCACGATTGCTACAGAAAATCTTGTTGGAACAGTTTCGAGTTGTCTGTCTGAATCGGTTGCATTTGGGTGGCAAGGCGATTGGTCCGACCACTTCAGGCACTTAGATTGGAATTGTTTTCACAGAATATAGGAGAAATGAGTACCAGATGAGTACTTGTTAACCCTTTGATTGCGGAACATTTGGAAGCAAGATCAGTACCATACATCACGCGTTCCTTATTCATGAGAGTAAATTACCCAAATTAGTTTTCTGTTGATTATTTTACGCTTGAAGCAGTTATTAATCTGTTAACGATAATGTTGATCATTTCGTGATATTTAATTTCACGATAATTTCGTGCGACTCGTTGTTATAAAGCAAGGGGTTAAAAAATAATCCTATTGTGGGAGAAATTTTTGTTGCATGAAATTTCGTTTTCGAGAATCAGTTTAAAGTTTACGCATGCAGTTTCACCTCCCTCAAAATTTGAATTTAGCCGATTTCCTCTTGATTAACATATTTTGCACTTTCATTTTGGCAAAATAAAATAAATATTAATTCTTTGGTTTTAATTCCTTTCGTAGAAATCGCACGCTTATGTAGGAAAATTTAATGAATTATTCCCTGCAGTAATAATTCCCCAAATTCTCTGACCTACCTTATGAAATCCGAAGTAATAAATGAAGAATGAAATGTTTTATGCAGCCCGTACGTTTAATGGTGTCTGTAATAAAATTCGGACGTATGTGAACTTCTAGCACCGTTCATTTTGGCGGGAAAAAAATGGACAAAAGTCGACGCTCTCAAGGAACACGCAGACCAGTTTCTAAATGATAACTCACAAATTTTGTATGAGAATAGCATTTTCAAATTACCAAAAGAATAGGAAGAAGTGCTATAGAGAAACGGCGATTATGTTTATTTGTAAGACAAAGGAATTATAGAAAATATTGGACTTTAGTTTGAGATCCGAAGACGGCACGAACTTTTCGGACGACCTAATATGATTCGGAATTAATAATCACTAGACTGAGGATGTTTATGCAAATATAAGTCTTCAGACTGTCATATTTCCTATGTTAATGCAATTAAGTAAATGAAACTTCAGTTTTTACAAAAATTAGAACTAATTTTAAAACTAGTTCTTATTTTGCTACATTATGAAATGTCCATCATTCTCCAATCTGAATATATTAAATTGCACAAAAGTCCAAAGTCTAATCATCACAAACAGCGAAGAAGAATTAAAATGGTCGTAGAGCGGACAGGTGAACGTCCTTTGACCAGCTGACGATTAACAATTAGAGAGCGAGCTGCAGGGAGTGGCCGAAGCTTTAGAATAATTACGCGCGGGAGTCAACGACAAAAAGCTTATCGGGCTTTTCAGCGGGTGATTATTTGCAAGATAAATTGTAGCAGCGTCGGGAACTGAGCAGAAAATCTGGACGGGCGTGCAGCTATCTATCACGAAGAAAGTCGATCGACAGTATCCAGAATCCTGCGTCGTTACTTCGAGGAGAAAATTCTCCTGTCCTCGGTGACCTGAACGAATGGTTTTCCCCCGGAGCATGTGTGCGTACGTGTTTGCAATTCTAGGGAGGTGATTGAAAAATAAACAACTATTACTATTCTCGTATTTGCACTGTCAGTTCTATCAGGCGTACGTTTCAATCCATTTACACTTAACTGGCTCCTGTTTGTACGCTCCGCAGGGAAACAAAACTGTCCGTTGATACTCCTTGCAATTTTAATGCTCCACGAGTTCCGCTCCTGAGGCAATATTTATGCCGACTTACTCGGTCCATTTTTGGAAACTTACTCGACCCATTTTTGGGTCGTATGCGCCCCACGCACCAAATTTGATTATTTTAAATAAATGGTAATGTTCTTTGTATTCCAATTAAAACGAATTCTACAATAATAGTACCAAATGAATGGTATATCATAAAGCAATACAATGTTTGTGTTTCTCACGTTATGTATTTATAGAAACTTATTTTCACGCGTCTGACTAGTTATGGAATTTTTCACTGTGGCATGGAACGTGTTGATATCGCCGTTATTTTGGAGGACATAAGGAAATGTGTCAGTAAGTTCTCTGATAAGATATAAATTTTGTTTATTGATTGATAGCATGGGTTCCTATATATTCTTTATTAAATGGTCCAATAAATAACAAATTTTTCGCAACTATAAAATACTGGTGTATCAGAAACGATGATATAAGAACTGTAAAACTTCCAACTATAGAAGAAGAAATTATGTAATACACTAAATCACACGAGAAGTGAATAAACAACTACACAAAACTGTTGCTAAAAGCTGTTACTCAGGACTTCGCAGAAGACTCAAAGGAAAACATCATTCTAACTTAATCATGCCCAAGCACCAACACCCCAACTACATCATCAACAATCTACTCTAGCGATTGTCGATAAATGCTTCGAAATCCTGACGTTATTTAATAAATTTACAAAATATGTAATTACTTGTATGCAACGAATAGAAATATTTAATAAAGAAAATAAAAGAAACTATCATGTACAGGATCCCTCGGTACTCCGTTAGCAAGATGTATGGAAACTGGCGAGAAGGAATAACCTGTGGAAAATCGCTTTGGTTATCATGGAAATTGAAAAGCAAACAAGTCAGAATGGCCTCCATTGATCTACCAATTTAGTGTGCCAATACGGATCGATCCGTTTCCGTTTAAACTGTTTCCACTTCCCATAGTCATCAAGGGAACCGCTAAAATTCCATATATCGCCAACTTTATTGAATCCTCACTCACATGAACATAAAACACGATGGAATATTAATGCATTGCAATTTTTTCTTTAATAAATCTGCATTGTCACACAGTTCTGTCTAATCGAGAGCCCTCAAGAACGTGCGGAAATTTCATTATCGTCTGAGAAAGTTTTAACAGTTCTTGAACTCCATGTTGAAACTAATTTACGAACTAATAACGCAAAGAGTGCACAGGCAGTGTGTAAGCAAAGAGTGTATAGGCAGTGAATGAACATTATTGGGCTTTTCAAGTAAAATTATGAAATATTATACAGAGCGATACTCCGAAGCTATCAGTCAACTTCTGCGATTATAAAGGGGATGAATTATCCGGCGAACATGGTATTAATGTCACTGGAAACAATGCACTTTCACGGCATTGTGATAAAATATATGCTGCTAATAATAAAACTTCCGCAATCTTCATTGAAAAAAGTTTCCACAGTGTCCGGGAGAAACAACCGCTAACTCGTTCGCGCGGGAGCTGGCCAGCTATGGGAATTTCAAGTGAAAAGTTTAAATAGATAAATCAACCAATTTTTCGTCCAACCGGGAACCCGGAATAGAAAAGAGTGATTAAACGTGTTCGTAACAGCGTGAATTAAAACTACGATATTTTAGCGTTATCCGATGTTTCATCGCAATTAAAATTTCAATGCAGCTTATTCGCTTTCATTGAAATTAGTTGCCGCGGCTAACTTTCCACCTGCACGTTTTGCGTTAACGTTATATCACTTTTGTTTATACCAGCGCACCCCTCGCTCTGGAATTTCTTGTTACTTCTGTGGTCGATTTTATGAAATAATACCTACTATGATCGTTTATGCCGTCATGTGTGAAATACAGAGAATTTTATAATAATATTATGTTTTATTTAGTACACAGTAAATCAGAGCGAAGTAATAAAGTTTCTAAATTATATTTTTTTAAGTTTTACTAATTAGTGACAATATTTGCAAAAATAGTCAACAATTCAAGTGTTCCAGTGCATCAAAACGTACAATTGGCCATTTCCCATTTCACTGTTACTGGCGCCTATGGGCACTTTACGAAGCCGTCCACCATGTACTGTAACCGCCTATAGGCGTTCTGGACAACGGCTCACTGTATGCTACCGTAGCCGAGCCGCACGCAGCATTCGCTTCGTTTTCAAGTATCCCGCAATCAAAGGTTTAACAATCCTGTGATAGTGAAAGTATGTTCTTTTAACTTAATTATTATAAATTAGTACTGTTAAAACTGAATCGTATTTTTCTAACACACGAAGCGTATTCTTCGTCGTGGCTATGGCTTATTTGTACAAGCCAGCGGTTTAAATTCCACGAAAATTCACCGACGCGATTAATTGCCACGATTCTCCACAGAACGAAATGAAGGGAGAAAAAGTCAAGGTAATGGCGTGAAACGTCAAAATCCCCGATGGCCCTCGAGCCGATTGAAACCGTGAAGTTCCGCAAGCTGGGTGAGATTAAAATTTCAAAGCGCGACACTTCCTCCGCCCTGCTTCGCTCGGCGAAGATTTGGCAAATATTTGTTAAACGGAGACAGCGTTAATTAACAGAAGACGGCGCTGGGTGAAATCCATTGAGATTCAGAAAACGAACGACTGGAAAGTGAAGCAGCGGGTCGAATGCAGCTGCACGCGGGTTTCGAGGGTGGGCGAAGGGATGCCTGAGCGTTGGGGGTTGAATGCACGTGGCGAAGGACACCTTGGAATGTAGGTAAGAGAAGCACTTTATTGCAGGCTGGTTTGCAAAGCTGTTCTTACCGGCAGCTCCCGTTTCAACGGCGGCATCGAGTGACCCATTCAGAACACCACTTGGAAAGGAAGCCTTTTAACGGAAATGAACGTTCCGTTGTCCTTTTCTAGCCGCGAGCCCGCTGCCGGATGCTGGGAAATTTTGGCAAAAAGGCACCCTGCCGCGAGCGGAAGTTATATCTGAGATTTTCACGTTGCATCGTGTGGACTGTGTCGTGTTTTGACTGGACCAGTGATGAGCAACCTCATTTTACAGCGGGGCAAAATTGAAAACTTGATAATCCGTACGGGCCGCAACCAAACAAAAAGAAAGCTAATTTCTTACTTCAAAAACTGTTAATGCATACAGCCAGTTTCGCCTATCTTCATCACCTACAATATTTCTGCAATAATCATAATTTCATAAAAATGTTTCCTACAAAAGTTCCACAGTTTTGTGGGGATCAGTGTATAGTAGCAATAGTTTCATTCTCTTGGGAACGGTTAATGACAAAACAAGGTCAACCTAGTTTATTTAAATGGAACGCTATATTATATTTGCCTGTACATCATAGCCATTTTAAAAGCAAATTCAATGACCTACAACACTAAAAGTCCTTCGAGGTCACCACAGGTCGTATAAACAAAGTTTTTTGTCCAATTTTCGGTAAAATATCTAAAGTTAGGTGAAACATCCTGTAGAGTGGATAAATAAGGTAATAAATCGACTGTGGATGTTTACGGAAATTTACACT
Source organism: Macropis europaea (assembly GCA_916610135.2). Classification (NCBI taxonomy): domain Eukaryota; kingdom Metazoa; phylum Arthropoda; class Insecta; order Hymenoptera; family Melittidae; genus Macropis; species Macropis europaea. The sequence goes on along the minus strand of OU744344.1, from coordinate 13,773,043 downwards.
TTCAGGTTTCAATATTTTTTCTCTTAATGTAGCCTATGATACTGTACATTGACCAAACTGCATCATGTCGTTTAAATGTTCACAAAATATGTTTTCTATTTTCCTGCAGCTATTGAGTGTGCATTTTTTACGCGTTTCGGTACGTTAAATTGCACAAACAACTGCAGGCTAGTAACAAATAGTATACATATGTATATTTTGAGGGAACAGAGTCTGTGGGGGAAGTCAGGAGTCAATTGGAAGTATTTACTTCTAAAAGCGGTTGTTAACACTAATTGTAAGAACTTATGTGGATGCACGCATACATTATACCGCGATCGAAGGTGTAATGGCTGATCCAGGCAGGAGAAGAGGACGATCGGAAGTCGTCCACGCGATGCAAGCGCCACGCATCGTGACGCTTGGGAACTACAGTTTCCCGCGCTAATATACATAACACATTGAACGCCACAGTGAAAGCTACCGTACCTAATCAGACACGATACAATTTACTACTTCTTTATATAAATCGTAAAGAAAGAAAAGATTTTACTACTTGGTCGTGTTCTACAAATTTTCAAAAAATTGCACTATGCGTGTGGCGGTATATGGAGGGTTTACTTCGTTTAGAATTTTTCGATGAAAATTTAGATTACCACAGCAAAGATCTGTGGCTGGAAATTTCGTAAATAAGACGTAATTTTAGTGGAAAAATGTCATGATAGCCTTTGTCACACTCGAAATTATTTATACTTGCCAACTGCTATCTATTTTACTAGCTCGATAGCTTTTTAATTGACAACGAATTCAGTGATACTAACTGGTTGAAATCAACCTGAATTGTCTCAAAGTAATACAAATTTGTGTAAGATAGAATCGAAGAGCTGTTGAAGTACTTGGAAGAGGATATAAACATGTATATTCTGTATTTTCATAATTAAAAATGACTGCAGTCGCCACTTTGGTCGCGTTTGATGAAATCATATTTAGAAACGACATTGCTAATCGGACGATGAAATACTTTAAGATAAATTCACATGGAAAGATTAAAAAAGGGCGCCCCGTACATACGGAAAAACGTTCTCCTGTAATAATCACATTCATAAGCAGATAGGAACGCTTGTCCGCATCTACGATTCAAAGTATCGCTACTCCTCTGCTCGTGCACGCTTTAATGAATTATGCAACTGTCGAATAACTCTATCGCCACGTCCGCCCTATTTTTCTGATTCCCCGCCTGAAAATCCGGACATGGTCATAAAAATGAAAATGATCGCCCGTGTCGTTACCTTTTATGATCGGTAGAAAAGCCAGTCCCGGGAACGCCACTTGTCAGCGTACGATAAAAATTTCGTAATCCACCGGCGCGCAAACGTCACCGGCGATTCTGCGATATGCACAACCCTTTTTTTCCCTCCATCCGTCCCCAATCCGCGACTTTTTTTCCCCGTCGAGCAAAGGGAAATTTTGATGCGCGACCGGTGTTACCTTTGCAGCCGTCCGTCGAACTCTTTTTTCACCGGGATCGCTGCGGGGAATGAAGTTTACCTGGAAGTTCGGTACGTCGCGCGGCAAACTTCGAAAAATACTGCGCCGGGAACGAAGTCACGACAGACTGATGCGTTCCTCGCTGAGCAGCTCGGATTTATTCGTTTGATAAAGCGCAAAGGGCACGGAGAATTGCGGAGAGTTTTGATGGAAACGAATGGCTCGAACGACGTGAAATATTAGACTGCCGTGGATGCAGTGTTTCATTACCTGGTGATAATGATTCTTCAGCTATTCAATACAGTGGCTAACGAAAATATTGGAAGATTTTTCAGTCTGCATTACGGTTTACTGTTTATCGATAATTCTTAGGTCGTAATTACCTGTTCATTGAATGCATGGATTAGCTCTCGCGGCTAGGAAATTATTTTACGACCGCCTTTGAAAATACATACAGTGGCGTGCAGAAGTTTCCGGACACTTCGATTTTTTATTACGTTTTAAACTATTCGTAATAAATTCAGATTTATGAATATTGTTGAAAATGAAAGGAGGGATCATAGATTGCGACCATGTCTTCTCTCTGACTTATTTTTCAATCTGAACTGGTTTCAAATTTGTTTTGAGTGTTCGTTTGCAAATGTAGATTGTAAAATTTACTGTCCGGAAACTTTTGCACGCCGCGTGCGTTAAGCCTAACTGAAGAGGGTAAGGTCGACCCTAAAGAGGCTCTCAGATGATCAATATGTACAGTTGAACATGTCATTGCATGTCAGTTACGAGGAATAATCCTTATTCACGACACTGTGTTCTTACTTCTGCACCACTATGTATTTTATGTTCTAAAATAAAATTATAATTGTATATGTAAATTAAATTTATAAACAGTTACAATGTGAGTCATTCTTTTTTGCAGTCATAGTTCAGATAATCGACGCTCCACTGTATTATCAATGTTATTCAATGTGCGAGTGAACAGATTAACGTATTGTCAATATTTGAAATATTAATGAAGTGGTCTGATGAACACTAAATTATTTTTAGTATTGACAAAATATTGACAGTATGTATCAATCGTCTGAGAGCTATTATTAACAATACCTCTGTTAGGATATAGCAAAGCGTCGGATTTAAATTTACTATACGGTAAAGACAATCCCTCCCCAACTCAAAACTGAAAGCAAACATTCATGCAGTTATAGAAACGAAAGTTTTAACGAAATTGTATTTTGTTTTGTAAATGTTCTAAAAAGTGCACCCTTTGTTATTTCACCGGTTTATATGTGCATTTTTCAGATATTTGGGTATGTTACATGACGTAAGCATCCGCAGTCTAGACATCTGTAATGCTATATAATTTTTACTGGAAAATAGAGATTGTATGTACAAATGTTTACACTGAAGATTTGAATATATCAAATATCGTATATGTTGGGCTATTCTAATTTACAACTATTCTACTCGATGAAATAATTTAAAGAATAGTGCATGTGTACCTGAATTCATTTTTAATTATTTTATTATCATAACCAGGATTATAAATGTAGGGTTTTATTAATACAAATAACATAAAATGAAATAAAACTATTACAGAAAATGACAATGAAATATATAAATCGATGAAAGCAAAGAAAATATACACGCAGCATTTATCCGCGCGAGGATCAGGTTCTTGACTTCGTTAACTCTTATTTGCGACTGACTTTTCTGCTCGGATGCCTAATTTCTTTTGTTCGGCTCCTCTATACGCACGCATCAATCTATAGTAGTTACTATGCATCCTACCGGTTCCCACATAAATTTCAGTGGTTATTATAATCCATTGTTGGTTTTCATCATGCGTTCTGTGCGTTAATTAAGCTTGCAGGTATGTTGCCAAAATTCCCTCCGGAATTTTACAACTCTGTGCTTGGCTCAGCAATGTTATTATCGTAGATAACAATGTATTCATTTTAATTAAAAACATGTGTTTTTAACGTTTCTCGTTTCTGGCAGCAGTAACAACAAAACAAAGATTACTTTGCTAAAATTTTACATTCTTACTAACCAAATTCGTTGTTGTATTTCCAGTAAAATTTTAAAGGGCCCCACATCCAATTTACATCTACAAAATGTTTAAAAAAAGTATTCAGGACTTGCAGGGCAAATAGTATTCAACACATTGACCAAAAAATGTTTCGTACGCATATCTCTAAACATTAATATTTTTCAAGTTATGTATAATATTTTCAGCAAACAATTCTTTACAACTTGGGTAATATTTACTAAATATTTTTCATCAAGTTTGATGAGTACTCTCCACTGCGTGAGTCCAGAATCCTTCCTTCGAACACTCTGTAGTTGTCAAATTATAAGAATAATTAATTCAATAAGATAAATTAAATTTCTACACCTATAAATAATTTGAAAAAACAAGCCTTGACTTACGCAATAGTTCTCATTTGAACTGCACAAAAAATGTCTTATAATCATTCATTGAAAAGTGAATATTATCGGAGCTGTAAAGTATTCTATGTTTGAAAAATTAAAAGAAAATTATTTGCAACCTGTTCAATACTGACTTTTCATCTAATGTGTATTAAACATTTTTCGTTTAGTTTGTTGAGTACTATTTACCCCGTGTATCCTGATTCCTTTTTTCAACACGCTATGTATTTATTTAAGGTGTATCGCTACAGAAACTGATAACGAGAAGACACTACAAGGCAATACTAACTGTAAGCAGTACACTTAACATTTCCACGTTACATTTCGTATAATTACATATCTTTTTACATAAAACCGTATGATTTTCGGTACACCGCACTTGTTCTTAGCACTGGTTTGACACCCAGAAGAATGTTACAAACTTAACTAAAAACTGTTAGTTTAGAAACTAGATTAACTCTGCATTCGAAAATTTGCATTTGCCTCAACCACCAACCTGTATTAACAATAATAATTCGTTCATTCCATGTTGCTCGGTAAACTGTAGTTCAAAGCCTAATAACAAAAAGACTGCACTAAAAACAACAGGAAGAATACAAAAAAGAATTTAATTACAACACAAGGACTTTGCTCGTGACTTTTCTTACTAATTTATTCACCGACTTACAGTATCCACTTATTTCCACATTCCCGAGTTTCATTCCAAATAGAAAAAGGTAACACGAAAGACCAGGAACTATAATCGCACAGAAGCACAACGTCAATTATGCCATGTCTAACCAGCGACTCTTTAAGAACGCTCGCAGCAAATCAAGCAATTTTAAAGGGAAACCGCTTTTTCTGAAAGCTTCGCGGAGATTTCAAGGGAAGGGCTGGAAACAATGGAAACGATGGACGTCGCACTGATCCCGGAACGGACGTCCCTGGCCGGTGGTTTTATCGACGGCTTCGAGACAGTCGTTCCTCTGCCCTTCCAGCGGAGGGAGAGAAATAAGATCGAAGGAATCGGCAAATCCTTGCAGGATTTCGATCCCCTAACAATAAGTAACGCCGCGGAGAGAGATTCGAACACGAATCTAGTGGATACGTATAACTATAACACGCCGTTCCAACGATGAAAAATGTTTCCTCGCCGTTTCCACGCACGTGCATCCTTCCTCGCTGCCAGTCGAACTTTCTCTCCGGGAGTTTGAAAGCTTGGCAGGCAGAAACTTTTTAACTGTACGCTGGTGACCGGCGTGGAATTACTTTGGGATCATGAAGTTGCTTTTTACGTCTGATAAATATGTATGCAGTGGAAAACGTAGAATTCCATATTTCACGCACGGCTGTTTAGTGGGCGATGGTATTAGGTGCATACAAAAGCAGCGGACACTATTTAAGCTGTCATAAGAAGTTTTCCTTTTATTTAAGCATTTGGAACCTCAGATGAGATTCATTTCAGCTATACATGAATATATTCGTTGTATACATTCAGTTTTTAAGTTACAATTTCTTGGAAAGGTGAAAACACATGAACAAGCAGTAATATAAGAGATTCGTTTCAGCTATACATGGATATATTAACTATACACATTAAATTTTTATGTTACTATTTTTTAGGAAGGTAAAAACTCATGAACTAGCAGTAATATTTGAAAGAGCGATTAACATTTCTATACTTAAACTTTGATTGCCGCGTCACCCATATCTGAGTGAGAGATAGATTCGATCATTATTTATTTGATTATATAGAATATTAAAAATATACCTAATCAGCTCTAATAGGAGCAGTAGAAAATGATGAACGTTACTGACATTATTGATTAACAAAGCTGGAATTCATGGTTACATTCATTATGTATAGGAATTGATGAAGTTTGCAAATTTCAGCTAATGGAGCGTGGCACTCAAAGTATTAATTGTAATTGAAATTTACATGTTTGTGGTTGGTTAAGCAACTTTGAGTACTATGAATTATAAAGATGGTACCGCCACACAATATGATTGATATTTCGAATGCATTTTTACATTCGCATTTAGGAATGTTAATAACTCCTATACGGGCAAGTGATGCTGCTAGATTGTAATGATCCGCTCTGCATAAGAAGTGTATTGAATGATTCTTTCTCGTCACTGGCTTTTATTTGGAACAGAATTAAAGTGTTTGCAATAGGGGTACGTAATCACTCATTATTATTGATAGAAGTAAATTTGTTAAGTTATTGAATGTAGTGGATAATGAATTGCAGAACTACAGTTGAAAGCTTTTTTTAATGTAGAATAAAATGCTGTATATACGATCAGAATTTGTGAAAATGTGAAAAAGTGCTAAGAACTGTTACATTTACGAATTTCAAAAAAATATTTCAACACAATATTCCCTAAGGTTCATACTTTTGGGAAATACAATAAAAAACACGATTTTTTTGACGTTCCAAAATAGAGAACCCCGTCGTAATTAACGTGTGTTTTATTGTTTTTAATTGTCGAAACTGCTAACAAAGGCTCGTAATAGAATTTTGTTCTGATGCAAGCATGGTAATTGCATTTCGGGAAAGGAACCAAAAGTTGAACCGAAACCCGTGTTTGTATGGTAATGTTACAGATTAATAATGAGAATGTATTTTCAGACTAATTGCGCTACGATTTTGGTCGAGGAAAATCGTTTATATGACCCTCTGTCGGAGGAACTATGGTTCAGGTAGAGTTCAAATTTAGAAGTTAGAAAATTAATAATTTCACGGAAATCTGCATAATATATCCAGCAGGCTCGAATAGTCTATAGGTTTAAAGTCTAAATTCACACCGTATATTTATAATTGCTTCTAACACTTATTTTAATACGTTGATTGCCGTGGGTTTCACCGGTGACCGGGTCTCATACTTTATTTAGTAAAATACTTAATGATTGTACGAAATGTTGAAGCGCATTAATATTACAAAAGTACTATAAGATAATTACTATACGTTCAAATAATAAAATATTTCACGTCTTTGCAAATTCTATTTAAAATATTGCATTTTACGGTGTCTGGCCAGGTATGGCAGTTTCTACTGTGACGTTGAACGTGTTAAGAAAGAAACATTATTTTTTCTCTTTTCAGGTCACATCAGTTACAATAGTTATTAGCGATGACAATGTTCACTTATACCACAGTTGTAACTGGTTTTGTTTCTTTGAGGTCTTGAAGCAATTGACGTATTTTTTTATTGTTCGAATAGTTCATTTTTTACTGCAGTGTACGGTCAGTGGTTCATAATGATTAAACAATCATTGTTGGTCATCATCTGCTCAGCATTAAATATGATACCATTCATTTATATTTTTCGTAGACTTGTAATATATCAATTTATGAAAATTATGAACACAGACAAAATAGGATACTGTATCCTGCTGTATAAATTTTTTAAATCTCTGTTTTGTAAAAGCAAATTTATTTGACAGTATCGTTACTGTAAACTTTAGTCTATTTCATACTTGGCATATTATAAATTTATTATAAATGTATACATGTCTGCATTTTATTGAAACATCATAGCACTAGATCTACCTAGAATTATTATTTTTCAATAATTTCATAAATAGTACACTTTCTGCTTAAACTGATAGCACACACTAATAAAATTACTCAGTCTGCCTGTACCTTGGTAAAAAAAGGCGAATGTCCATTTGAATTGTAGCGCCATTTACACAAAAATCATGAATGTCACCATAGGACAAAGGGCCACTGTCCTTCCAACATCACCGGTGACCGACACCTCAGATTTACTTTAATTAAATAATTATTGATTGTCGCAAAATTCTGACTAAACTTTATACTGAAACAGTAATGTAGGAACGGAAAAACATGACTGAGTACTCAAATCTTTTTTTTGTTCTTTATGATTTATATAAGAAATAGTCAATTATATCGTGTCTGACTATGTATGACCGTTTTCACTGTGGCGTTCAACGTGTTAAGAGACTAATATGTTGTGTGTAGACTGCGGATGTTTATGCAAATTAACATATTCACAAACTTGAAAAGTGTACACTCAATCGCACAGGGTAACTAAATAGTATATTTTCTAAGAATATGAAATACAACATACAGTTATATTAAAATTAAATTTCTTCGACTGTATTAATATAAAAATTGTTGTAGTCTAAATATGTCTATTTGTATAAACATCCTCAATCTAGTTATGTGTACTACAATAAAAAGGGTCAACGTGCAGCTTTCCCCCCAAAATATTACAAATTGGACACAGGCCATTTTTCCACCAACCGACAGATATCACTATGTTTCCATTGCTCGAAACGAACGCACGTCTAATCAGTAGAAAAAGGCCTTCTATTTGAACAGATCGCGATCCTATAAATGTTTCAAGGGGAAAGTGATGAATCAAAGAGTGGCAAGCACTCGTCCATTGGAAAAAAGTGAACGATGCGCATGCACATGAAGGAAGTAACGCGATATCAAAGAAGCAAACGATGTTCTACGGATGAATGAATGAGCAACAGGACTCAAGGTTATTGAATCAAGTGAATCTCTTCTGTTTAACAAAGTGCTCCCTTCCTTCCTGTTTTCTCGTTTCTTTGCCTCCTTTATGCCGCTCGAGTACCATTTTCATCTTTCATTGGTTCCGCCGTTTCACGTTGATGGCTCTCAAACTGACGTACGTATCGTCAAAATTCCATTCTGCCGCATGAAAGACGAACGCGAAAGTTGCTCATCGGTAATGAGTATACTCTAAATTCGAATGAATCTGTATGAATTATTGTTGAGACTGTCCAGCTAGCTAAAAGTACCCCCTAGTGCAGCGGTTCTCAAACTTACTTTGCTGAGATAGCCGTATACGATTTTCCAAAAATCCCGGATCCCATAATTATATTTTATGGACAACCTCTGCTGTCCCAATTTCAATGAAACATTAAATGAAACAATATTTGTTTTAAATAGAGAATTTATAAATACACACTACTCCACGAAATTAAAGAATCACTAAATTTTGACCGAAAAATTGTCGATTTTCGAACTGCTGTAACTCCGTGAAAAGAAATCGTACAACAGTCTACTTGGGCTCATTTTAAAGAGTGGAGCCTCTACTTTCACATGCCTGAATTGAATTTTTTCGAAGACTATTTTATGTTATAAAACGGTGTGAAAAATTGAAGTTGCTTTTTTTTAAAAAACTTTCGAAATTCAAACGACTCTACGGTGTTTAAAAATTGTTTCGAAGGGAATGATAATTTAAAGAAGATTATGCGAATGTAGCAACCGTTTAATGTTGTTATACTGTATTATATAGACAAAAGGGGAAGCATACATTACTCTTGTGACGTTAGTTGCATAAATATATTTTTGTCCTATAAATATTTTTGTCTCAGTTTTATGTATTGAATATTTTGAGAATTATGTCCGATAGTTTGTATAATACACGTATCCGAAACCTGATAAAGGGCAAACGCTGGTGGCACCCTTGTTCCATTGTCCTTTCGCTCCGCCAGCAGTTGTATTCTGGCTGTACAACCATAAACTAGTCCTGGGGTAGAAGTGAATCGAACTTTGAAAACAAATCGCTTTAACAAAACCGAATTCCAGGCTGATTTACGGTGCCGCTCGTAAATGAATCAGTTTTATCGGTCGTGCATAGAAAAAAGACACGACAGCACGTTGTTACGTTTCTTGTGTTTTACGACGTAATAAAATATTCATCATTTCTGATGGCGTCCGCACACGGAACCGTTTTAATTCCTCCGATACTTTACGATTTGTCAAATTTTCGCATCACACTCGGGGGAGGTTTATGAGATCGGAGAGGAAGATCCAAAATTTTTTTTTTATCGGTCACGTTACGAGTTTCCCCCTTTATCGATCGCGTGATAAGAATTTCCCTTTTCTGACACCGATGTTACCCTCAAAAGGCATGATTTACTGCCGTGAAACATGAAGAAACGTTTGGATCTTAAATTTTATTTTTTATTTCATCCCGTACTCATGATACGTAACAATGTAACGCAAAATTATTTCTTTATTGTTATTTGTCGCTTTATGCGAATTACTTCTGTTATTGAAGACGAAGTAATGACCGATATATATCTTATCTTCGTAATGCAGATCGTGGTCTAAGCGTTATAAATATGTATGATTTTCATTGAAATATAAATTTTTAAAAATGTTGCATTACAGCAACTTGGACATTCAGAAGATTATCTAAAGCAAATTATTGATAAATATTCCCCCTGCGTTTTATTCTTAGAACACTTGAATAATAAACTTCAGTATAGATAGCTGCTGGAAAAATCGTACGGTAAGGAACTAAAAGGAACTACAGTTACCAATCGACTCACGCTTGAAGTTAGTTTAAAAAGAACATTCTGAACACCTGTCAAATATTCTGCACCCAAAGGATCAATTTTTTAAAAAATAAATGTATTATCCCTTTACCATGACAGCCTGACGTATATCCCCACGCTATACTCTTCGAAACTCTTTCGCTCCCTAACTTCAGCCGACAGACTCTAAACATCAAGAAACGAAGAATTAATAGAATGCCCCGATTCAAAGTTCGAACCCCGCTAATAATTCAGGACGGCGACTCAGAGTAGGGAAGACAAGAGGAAGGAGCGAGAAGAAGAAAAAGAAGTTAGCCTAAGGATAACAATGAAAGATAAACAACGGAAGACGGACTTCAGGCGAATTGCTGGGCATCTCCCGAGCGGATCGTAGGCAAGACACGGCCATAAACTCGTCTTTTCCTGGCAGGTTCGCCGAACTTTTAAGACGGACAGAAGGTGGCGCACTTTTATTGCCCCTGGCATCTCCCTGGAGTCCCGGACGGAGCGAGGAAATTGGGAAAGGACGAGGGAAGAGACCCTTAGGGCCTACTAAGGCGTGCCATGAGGGAACGCAACCCGCCGGTGTTGCCATCTCGATATATGGACTTCCAAAATTCAGGGTCGAGAGACATTCTGCGAGGTGGGCGGACGTCTGAACGCGTTTCGAGGAGAAGAATTGATACATGGGGAAATAATAACGCCGGAGTGCTATGCGTTGCCGTGCGTGTCGGTGTCTGATGGTTGATGGCTGTCAGTTAGTCGTCGGACGTTGCTATCAGGAAATGGTGAGTGGTTCCTGAAATCACAAAGACTACTTGCGTGATAAGATGAAGTGCGCTCTTCGATAGGGGACTTCGGTACGCTGGAATTGAAGGAACCCCTCTACTGATAGACCAGTACGAAGCAATATAGAGGGTGATCTGTGCGAAAAAGTAATTCAATTTACCTTTTATTTGAATTAGGTAATTCTTGTTGCATACAAATGTTTTTTTTTTTAAATTTTGTACACTTGTAGATTTTGGTGCCTAGCGCCGTTTTTCAGCATTAATTTATGGGAGAGGTTGATTGCTGATTTTATAAAAGATATCGGAGAGTATGTCTTTCGAAGAAGAGAAGACATCAGAATACATTTTGCTTTGAAAAAGATGAAAAAATACAAGTTCTAATTAGTGTACATTTTGATACACTTTATAAACCAATTATCTTAGAGGGTTTTATTAAAATATATAGGATATCCCAATTTAATCTTTCCAGGCAAATATCTTTGAAATTATTCTATGATATCAGAGAATATTCCAATATTGATTTAAACTACCAATTTTAAAATTTGCTACAGTTAAAATAAAATTTTATTTTCATACATATACCCATTTGAAAAAACAAGCTATTTACTATTTTAATAATAAATAACACGGCTTTACTTTCATTCACTTCCGTTCACTACGATCCCACTAACACACTCCTTTAATTGGGTTTCTCCTGATACTATACTTTAATGAGTAAGTGTTTTACCATTTCTTACACTGTTTACTGCTTCAAACATATTGAGTTGTTCGAAAAGTTCGTAGCGTACGCGATATGCAAGGGCCGACTCTATATTTGTGAAAAAATTATTTAATATAAATTTCTGTGAAATAATTAAACAAAAGTGTTCAGAATTATTTAATAGGAAAAGAATTGCATGCTCATTTGTAAATAACGCTACACCATACGTTTTGAAGAAGAGCATCAAAAAATCGTTAGAGCATGTCTTATTGTTAGATGTCCTATCCCATCATTCATATTCATCAAATATAGCACCCTCTCATTATCATTTATTTCTGTTTTTAAAAAACCGTTGCAGTTCCCTTAAATATAAACTAGAGACATGCAATAGCCATTTGGAATAATTGTTTGTTGATAAAAATGCAGACTTTTGTAAGTATAACAAAATCACGAAACTACCAAATAAATAGCCAAAGATCTTTGAAAAAAGGCGCGCACAAGATTAATAAAGTACAAATCTTATGCAACAATCTTCTCTCGAAGTTTTCAACACATCTCGCTATGAACTTTCTCAACTACCCTTCTGCCAAGTTTTATCGACAATAAACGATTGTTTCAATAACAACTTCCAGGAGAAAACTGTTCTAATAAGAGCATAATTTCAGATTTACCTTCAGGTCGGAAGGTCTTTTTTTCTTCCAGTTACTATTTTATCTCTACATGCGATGGTAGTGTGATGCAAAATAATATATGCAAGATATTTAAGCCTGTCGTTGCATGTTCTACAGTTAACTATTTAGGCTGTAACAGATGAAACCTCTATTATACCATACAAGCTGCCTTTAGTAATTTTGTGAAAGTCAAAGGGGATGCAACGTAAAACCTTCAGTATGTACCATCGCGTAGAACGTATGCTCATAACAACAGGGAACATGATCCATACTATGCATACGAGTCGTAATTATAAAGCAAGGATTTAAGACAATGTATAATAGAAGTTGCCCATGTGCTCCACCAGTGCAATCTAATGAAATATAATTGACTTAATAATGAATTTAACTTATTTCCAAGTGTGGACCATTTGCATGATGTTGTTTGCACAAAAAGTAACAGAGTGTTTCACAAATGGTTCAATAATTTTTAAGGCATACGATATTTATCAGGATAAGCAAGCATTAACACGATAGTTATTTAAATGAGTTATTATTAATGAAGTGTGTGTTCTATATACAATACTTATTAAGCTATCGACGATTTAGACGATATAGTTAGTATATAATTCATATTCATTCACTGCTCTTCGAATATTTGCATAAACTTTCATTCAGGGACTGAAATTTTGTTCAATATTTTCAATAAATAGGAGAACGAAATACTGTCTTAACAGTTTAAATTGAAATTCGTCATTTTAAATGTTTAATTGTGCCTGCGTTACCGATGTTATGGTTATGCTTCCATAACCAATATTTCAAAATTATATTTAAACACACGTCACAGAAATATGAATTGTTTCAATCGATACAACAAATTGGCAATATTTGGCATATTTCAAGTACCGGTATAAGTTAAAACGATTTTTGATATTGCAAAAGCGGGTAACGCATAAATTAATTCTGTCATCTGAAAAGAAAATGATTCACTGTACAGGTACTGCATGTTGACTAAGTAAACAGCACTGATTACTCGATTAACAAAATTGTAAATATTCATCGGCAGAGTAAATTGTGTCGCTCCATAAATTAATAAATAAAAACAGAACGAATTTTCCAGGCTTTAATTTTACGTGGCACTTTGCTGGCGTCGTTAAATATGACCACAAAATGTTTCCACACAGCCACGTAGGTGACATAATTTTTTCCAATTATTCTCACGGCCTCAAGGTGGACAGATGTTTCACGCCATGGTCGCAAATTAATAAATTGCGGCTCGTCTCGCGAATTAAATCAGATTCGCTGTGAAAGGTGAAATAACCTCGCGAAATAGGTACTTAGGAAATATTGCAACGCGCGAAAAATGTGTGCCTCTTAACACTTCATTAATTTTCAAATACGCTGAAGAAATGAGACATTCATTTTTGTTAAGTTCAACGTAAATATCTGATTCTTAAAGAGATATCCAACTCGTATTTCTTTCAGAATGAGACTAACTTTCATACCAAAATAATCGCATTGTCAAGTATACTTAAAATACTACAGACGATTTTTTATATAATCTAGAAGTCAGAGCTTTAACGAAACTAAAAACTGGAATTGCTACTGCATAGGGTTTTTATATTCTTAGTAATCCAATAATGCCTTTTGGAAATATTTGTTACAGTTTCTGGGAAATATGGTTTCCTTCAAATTTGCTACAAATTTCATTGTACAGAAAAATGATAGTTCCTCTCTTTGTAAATTTAAATAGCTTAATAAGAGCATGATATTGAAGACATCACGGAAATTTTTATAATTTTTCAATATTTGCAAGATTTTTTAAGGGTAGAATTATCTTAAGTATTAAGTCAAGTTAAATTTATATATCCTTTATTACATCTTTTTCTTATATTTGATTACATCTTCTGACTTTTAATTCATGACCCTAAGAAATGCTCATATCACAATCATTTCTTCAGTATAAAAAAAACGTGAGAAATTATATCATCAAACGCTGGACTTTAACGAAATTAAAATCCTTTGCAATGAATTCAACACGTTGAATGCCACAGTGAAAACAGCCGTACCTGGTCAGACACGATATACTTTACTACTTTTTATATAAATCGTAAAGGAAAAAAGAATTTGAGTACTCAGTCGTGGTCTTCTATTCCTACATTATTGTTTTAGTATGAAGTTTGCTAAGAATTTTGCGAAAATCAGTAATTATTTAATTAAACTGAACCGTAAAACAAAATGCGAAGGAACACATTTTTTGGTGGAAAGGGGAAAAATTTGTGCATTCATTTTACTGCAATTCTGGCGAAGAAGTGCAACGCAGGAATGCACAAGGAAAAAGTTCGAGTGTTAATTGGTTAAAGAAGCATTCAAAGGCGGCGTCTTTAATTTCGCTAGAGCCCGAAAGCAATCGAACAGGTCTCGGGCGTCAGGAAAGTTATAAAATGTTATTTTATTGGCGACAGGTGTGCTCGAGCACTCGAGTTTCCTCGAGCGACGTAATTACAGCCTCTTTGCGAATAGTGGCGAAATCCATTTAGTCGATTGGCAATTATTCCCGTGGAATTCCTTCGTTAGAATGCAAACCGACAGAAGGCGCCCTGTCAAGTGTTACATACATATTTAAGTCCGTATTACACGAAATTCCTCTCTAACTCTGAAGCCAGGGATTCACTTTTATGAAACTCCGCCCAGCCCCGTGACGACAATATTTAGTCAAGGATAACAGTGAACCATGTGACAGTTTCTCCCCTTAAATCGTTCTGAAGGGTTGTTTTGAAGAAATATATCTACGGTTACGAATATCCAGACATGAACATAATTTTGCAGAATGAATATATTATGCTATGGTATGGAACGCTCTTTAAAGGAATTTGTTATAACATGGACCTCGTGAATTTTATATGAATTTGTTTTTGTTAAATTTTAAAGACTAATGAGTGCGATGAGAACATTCTCTAAACAATCAAACACACGCTGCATTTCAGTTAATTATTTTAAGCATCGACAGATGTTAATGAATAGAAGTCTAAATTTGGCAAAATTCGCTTTTACCTCAGTAAGCCCGTTAATGAACAATTAACCAAAAAGAACCGGGGGATCTTTGTAAGTAAAAGCATTCTGAATTAAAACTACATTTTTGGAGATTTATTTCTATGGATAAATCAATGTTTGTACATGAGTTTATAAGTACTGTTATAATAGTACGTGTAAAATTAATAAACTTAAATTAATTAATTTGGGTGAAATAAATTTTCACGTACAAAATTTTACTCAATTTTAGAATAAGTTTGAAACGTGCAAGAATTTTTTTCAGAATGAAGGAATTTCTTCCATTCTAACACATTAATTTATAATATAACTTTGATAAATAAGGAATGAATGTTGCCAGAAAATCTATTAACTATAATTCTCGAAAATACAAATGTGGTTGAGTACATATTTCAATTAAATTTGATGTCAACCCAGATTTTGTCAGAACCAAATACTCCTTGGTTCTAGCATTGCGCACAAAAAATTTGAATTTAAATTTTCATCATGTGTGGCATGTCTGAAATATGTAGATATTCTGCAGCGGACGTCGCCCATCTTGAGGTCCGTGGAAGTTCCACGGATTCTGGTTCGGAATTGATTTCATCCACGGTTGTAGCCGTCTTGTTTCCGGCAGGAATTTGTTGAAACGTTTGGTAAGTTGTCACGTTCCTGTTGGTACGTCTCCTAAACTGAACCTAAGTTGATTGAATTCGCAGTGAACGTCAAACTATACAATTTAACTGTTGTCCCAGTTTTGATTCTGTAAACTGTCTTTTGTGGAAACGCATTAAAGTTTTCCTCTACATTATTTTTCTATCTGATATTTACAGGCTAAGTTGCTGTAACTTACCTCTTGAAATTAGGGTATGAGGAAGAATATAGATTTGCAAATTTAAGATTATTTTTTGGTACATTTTTAAAAGAATGTTCTGATTTATTTTTGCAGCATTCAGTTCAGCGCTAAAAATGTAGACGCAAATTTTCAAAATTTTATCTCATGTACTCCTGTAGTCCATTTTGCGTCTGTTTTAATGTGATAAAAATCGTTTCAGTATAGCCACTGATTAGAGTTAAATATTTGTTACTCTCATACTTTCTAACATTCTACGATTATGTAGATTTCTTTCACACTTCGTGTCACAGTGTTCTCCCTATTATTTTAAGTGCTTTATTTGAAATATACTTCAAAATACAGTTGGTTCATAGGAACCAATTAGGTTCAAACCATCATGTACCTGAACACGTCAAGGACTTCTTTTTGTTACAAAAAAGGGTCATACACATATAATATTGCTTATAGAGGTGAAAAAAAATATTGCAAAGTATAACGCATATTTAAACTGTCAATATAAAAATGTCGAGTGTGACTCGACATGGGAGTACCTAAGAATAAAATTGATGTTTAGTCACACTCGGCAAAAGAGTTCAAAGGGTTAACGATAGCTGATAGAATTTGAAATTATATTCACATTATGTAAAAATTTAGAAATTTTCTCATTTTCAACTTATAAGGCGTGGCAGTCAGAGTGTGAAACAATTAAAATTTTTGTTTCTTGTGATCGCGAAGCTATAGAACTGCTTTTACATTAACAAGGACATGCTTTTCGTTAAGTGTCGGTAATAGCATCATCAAGAGCGTTTCAGTAGTTGAACGAGATCCCACGGAAGATTCAAGTTAATTACATAAGCACTTTGAAAGTCAAACACTAATGTGACAGTTAATAGAATATTCCCTCTTAGGACATTGTACGTATACGGAGCATTATATTGGCACTAAATGGAATTGCATTTGAATCGAACTGGCTGTATGTACAATGTTCCGCAGCATTTCACGTAAATAAGCAATTCGCCGATGAACTATGCTCGCCGTTCAACGTCCGGGATTTACTTGCTGGCACAGAATAATATCTGATTCACGTGAAAGTTCCATTTATAAATTGTCCGTATGCACGTAACATTCAATGCAAATTATATCATATTTTATATTGTTTATAAAACGTGAAGTTCTTATTAATAAACTAGAATTTGTTATGAAATGTCTTCAGAAGAGCTTGTTGAACCTGACTGAGTAGTAACTCCTTTCTTAAATTTATCATAGTAGACACATTTGTGTTGAATTTATTTTACTATTTTACCGGGGAATTATCGTAAACAGTTTTGAATTATAAATTTAAATTTTGCAAGTTTCTCATTCGTTCAAATTTTGAAAGAGTGACCTTCTAAATCGTTGTTAAATTTTACTGTTTGGATATGTATTTTTTATGTGCCTTCACCACTTGTTATTGATTATTCGTACGTCTCATTGACTTTATTTTTATAATGAAGCACTGAATGAAATTCAAGTGTCACTGATGAAGAAATTGAGTGCACTTAACACGTTGAGTGCCACGTACTTCACCGGTGGCTCACGTACCAATTTTATTTTCATCAAATAACTGATTATCTCTACGAAATTTGGAATAACATTTACGTCACAATGGTAATATAAAATAAGAAGTATATTATGAAATGGATAAATATTTGTCAATTCAACAATATATGTTAATAAAAAGCGAGTTTCGGGTGTCTGACTAGTTACGGGATTTTCTACTGCCGTACTCAACGTCTTAAATTCTAATTTCTAAAATTATTTACTATAATTCGAAATTTATAAGTAATCGATATGTACGCCTTGTGCTGACTAATAAGATGAAAATGAACAGGAAAATCGAGCGGAAAATAGCTTCATCTATAATGTAACTCGTGTGAATGTAAATGTTACGTTGAGACCAAGTGATCTTTATATAAACAAAAATGTATTGCAAGCTAACTTCCGAATTCCAATTCGATTTTCTCAAAGACGAGTGTTCCTGCTTCTCGCGTCAAAGTGTTTATTGTTTAAAAAGTACTCTATGTGTTAGCAATAATATTTCCATTTTTCATTGCCGCGATAAGAAAAATTAAAGTTATACAATAATTGTAAATGCAAGTGAAACCATTTTTTCATATATTATTACAAGTTATAAATTATTTGTTATTAGTGCAAAGCTGCTTTTAAAATGAAATTATGGTAATGCAATGTACATCTGTGTTTGTATGTTCAATATACAAACTATTGTGACGTCAGAGTCACAAAACTTTATTTTATAATGAAGCATTTATACAGTGAAATTTAATTATTAATTTATATCCTTCAATTAGCATTTGCTGTTCATCTATTTTATAACGTTGCTTCATAAACACACAAAAATCCAGTATAATTATACTGAGCTAAATTAATCCATCATGTTGGTCACCAGTGAGCTTCTCAGCAATCAACACGTTAAATTTAATTAATTCATTAATCCTGCGAGTATAAGCATCCTTTCCCGAATATGAAAGCTGTTTTAGAGTACTATGAAAACTCGAATTAATTTTCATGAATACTTTATTAGGTCATCGCATAAATAGTGCGAATTTCCTTTCATATTTTTGGAATATGAAATGTAGAAACCACAATCAAAGCAATTAGTCTTCTGTATATTTTTCCTCATCCTCTACAACCTTTCGCCACATTTTCACTAATTTTTCAGTGCTCATTTAGTAAAAGTTCCTTTGCTTTGAAGCAACGAAGCTTCATAGAACATTTTTAACGTTGCCGATGCTCACCATGTTTGTTTCCACTTAAACAATTTTGCAGACTCCTAAACAGGTGGTAATCATTCATTCCAAACCAAATTTCTCCAATTTCAAGATTCCTCGACAAAAGAGTCCTCTTTCACCAGGACAACGCTCGACCACATATGGCAAGACAGACTCTACAGAAATTAGAGGAATTTGATTTGGAAAGAATAATTCATCCTTTATGAAGATTGAGGCAGAACACAATGCAACAGACTACCACCTGTTTAGGAGCCTGCAAAATTATTTAAGCAGAAAAAAACGGTCAGAATATGAAAGAAAATTCGCATAACTTATGGGATGACCTAATATTATTAAAGCACAAAAATACAATAATGCCATATAATCCAACTACAAGCTTAAAAAAAATTAAAAACACGTTAAAACGATAATCAATTAACACAATTAGAGCAGAAATTCGAAATTAGAAGACAGAAATTCAACTTCTTCGTTTTCATGGGTTATACTTGTAGGGTTAAGTACAGGATCATCTCTATCATTTTTATTATTTATATTCTACGAATTATCATGCTCGATATCAAGTTACCTTTCAATTTAAAATAATTTATATCTGTTCGCCATTGTCGGTGGACCGACAGATTTAGTCGCGAATAACACAGACGAGAAAAGAGTAGAAGGTGCGGAGTTTCTCGATGATTTTCTTCCGCGTCATAGATGCGTGCAGTCGAGAGCAATATGAGCGACAATCGAGATGCTCATAAAAATGCAGCGACGTTATTGAACTCGTTGCGGAAGGATGCCGGCGACAATGTTTCCCAAACGAAATTCTCGAGTCTGAGCACGGCTGTAAGGAACTGCTGTTACTCGTTATCCACTGACACCAAGCCTCCTCGAATCCGCCATAAAAAGAAGAAACGAGGACGGATCACTCGTGGACCACGGGACATTGTTGCAACGACGAGTTTTTCTTACGACTTTATGGCGGAGAAAGAAACACGGATCTCATTATCCTGATGTATCTTCGCAGACATCTGTTCATGATAAATCTTTCCCTCCCACGTTTTTCACTTACGCTTCGCTTCTGCTAACAAATCTGAATACCTCTCGGTGTAAGGACACGTTTGTTAACCACGGATTATTTCCATCCGGTACAAAGACGTTTTATATCATTTCGGTATGGTTAAATGTGTCTTTTGCAATAACTGATGAATAAATGTGTCCTTATTTATTAACACGTTTTGTACAAGGTTGGGTTAGGCTGGTTCAGGTATGTTTACTGCACGGATTATTTCTATGTGGTACAAAAATGTACCTCATAATTTCGATGTGGTTAAATGTGTCTTGCACAATAATTAATTAAGAAATTTGGCTTTATTTAGTATCGTGTCTTGTACAATTCTGGGTTTGACTGGTTAGGTATATTTACTGCACAGACTGTTTCCATGCGGTTCAGAAATATTCCATGTCACTTTGGTATGGTTAAATGTTTCGTAATATAATTGATCGATAAATATATCTTTATTTAGTGGTTTATTTCCGGCCTTCCCTAGAGTGGGTGAAGGGCGGAGCTCCCGTGGCCATCACTGGTTAAAATAAAGTAAATTCATAATATTCATTGAAACTATTTTTCTGATTAGGTATACTTTTTTTTAATATTTCAACTAAGAAGAAAATAAAATCGTTCATTATTCAGAATTACTGTTCATTCTTAAGTATTGGAAATTTTTAAGTAACTCTACTAAAAATAAAAGATACAAATAATACCTCAAATTATTATTTTCGATTTTTATTTCAAATAAAATTGATCTGGATCTCGTGACAATCAACGCGTTAAACAAAGAATTTTTATCATCATAATGGCCAGATGGTCGTGCCTGCACTTACGTGACAGATCTTAATAATAACCCAACCTCGAATCTATTAAGGGACTACAGTGAAATGAAAAAGCGAAAGAGTAACTTGTTCTCGACATCGAAAATTCGCCTCTTGCAATTAACCATGAACATTTGTTTCTATCTCTCAGTGGCGACAGTCATCTTACGTAATATCGTAATGTCACGTTCAAGATTAACAAAAACCGGTTTTCTTATCGTGCTGCAATTCTACCCTTGATTTCTCTGTTCATCCTTTCTTTAGATTACTTGAAAAATGAAATCATAATCTTGCACGCTTGGTCAAATTTTTTTCATATTAAATAAGTGAGACAATCTGTTTCTAACAATTTACAGTTAGCGAAACGGTAACACAACGAAAGTATTATACAATTGCATCGTAAAAATGGTTTCCTTATTTAATAATTAATGCAAGTATATAAATTCAAAAATTAATTTGTTATAAATATAGAAAGTATAGTTCTTCTTTTTGCAAAGCAATATATACAAATTTCGTCTTGACTGATAGGAATCAGGTATCCATTTTTCAATCCAGCCAAAGTAATTACTGAGTTATCTAATTGTAAGCTACTATCATAAATCGAATTATTAGAAGGATATACTAAATTTACTGAAATTCATTCTTATGACACATTGCACATTTAAAACGTCAAAAACATAAACAGATGTACTTCATTTGTCAACTAAGAGATGCAGTTGTATTACATTCTCATTGTATAATCAAATATCAAAATTATTTCATGAAAGCCGAGAGAAAATTCAACATTTTGCCGCGTGAATTTATGTAAATTTGAGGCCAATAAGTACAAAACATTTCGACGTATTAAATTTCATATCCACGGTGAAACATTTTAACAGTAAATTGAAAGCAATTAGTACTGTGAATTTGGAACGTATCTCTATAACCGACCTCGTAATTGTTACAGCACGTTTCCCTCTGTCTTTGACGCACAGTATAGTTTTGCTTAGGACGAATAACGATTATTTCATTAAAGTACAGTCGCATTCCGACAAAATGTGAACGAACCCGAAATATCGCCCGTAACCGTAATCGATAACTGTACCTGTTTCCTCTCCGTTTTCCTTTTTTAATTTCTTTTGCAGAATTCTATTTTATCACAGAAAACCGATAAAATTGATATAGAAATGGTATAAGAGAATTTTTTCGCTTTTTAGTAAGACCGGTTTCATAAAATTCACGGATTTCTGAAATAATTGGAAAAAATGTGGTAAGCGTAAAGACTTCTAACGTATGCATTCCTTTTTTTAGTATTATATACATGTATTGAATTCTTAAAATTTATTAAATTTTGGAATTTGCAAGACAGAGAGTTCCGTGTATCTGCCATGTTTTTCTGAACACGATAATTTTATTAGTTTCATAGAATTAAACATCCTTGCTATAATGATTTACGCAAAGACTAGTGTATTCTTAACTTGTAAATCACAATACACTAAAAAACCAAGGAAACAAGTAACCAGTAAGAGAAGACTTTCAATTGATTAACTGTACAAATAAAAATTGATTTCAATAATCCTCAGCCCTCCATCAACGCGAAAAGCAATTCAACGGAAGCGCACACGTAATCGTCTATATGCAACCTAACAGCAAATAGCAAGCTAATCATCATAACTAAAGGAAAACTGATTTCCAGGTGGTCGTCGGTCAACTCAGAAGGATTGAGTTTCCAAGTGATCGAACCCCGAACGTTCCAATCGATAATTAATATCCCTGGCAGGTCGAAGTTGACTTACGAGTTACGAAGCTTATCTCGCCCAACGAAATCTATGAAGGATCGTTATTCTGAAGTTACACCGAGCGGTTAAAGATAAAGTTTAATTGCAGGCTTAGCTCTGACACCGTGGAAGTGTCCGGCAATCATAGTCGAAGAGGAAACAGCAATTTTCATCGCTGAATCGTAAGGGTGAGAGTCGATTGTAACGTTTTTGTGACCTTCTTGCCACCACAGTACGATAAAATGTGAAAGACCATCCGTGATTGAGCCTAAGACTGCTATGGGAGTCTAAATGGACCACTGATTGGTTTCAATGAACAGCTAGACACTATTGTCAACTTGTTCAGTTTAAGCATCTCCTAGTTAGGCTCCTAACTTTTTAATTTCCAGTTTTCCACTGTTTCCTCCTTCCTCGACACCGCAATTCCAACCACAAAAAGCCTCCGGTCAACAATGTGTTAACACGTCATATCGCTAAAAGTTCTAATATAGTCACTCGCAGAAAGTTCATTCAGCGTGTGAGATACGCGTTGAAATCTTAAGGATTATCGAAGGAAAGCTCGTACACGCAAGTTGTCGATCAGTCTTTCCTTGTCAGCGTCCAGCTGGCGCGAGAAAAGAGGTACGAAAGTAGATTCGTAATCCAACAAAACAAATCTGTTTCCCGTTCACATGGCACGTATGTCCGCCCACGATACTACGATTGTTCTTTCTTTCCCTGGTGTTCCAGGTAACCGATATATCGGAACAGTGGGAAACTTGGTCCCGTTGCTCGACACGGAATCAATTCCAAGGTATTTCCGGTAAATTCGAAGCGTCAGAATTAAATTGTTGCGTAACTATCGGCATTCGTGCTGGACGACTTCTGGATTGATTGGTAAATTACTCGCTACACTATTGACAACACCTATTGTTAGCACGTTGAGTATCACAGTGAAATCAGCCGTACCTTATCACACACGATAGCATTTACCATTTTTTATATAAATCGTAAAGAAAAAGAAGATTTGAGAACTCAGCCCTGTTCTTCTGTTTCTACATTATTGCTTCAGTATAAAGTTTGCTCAGAATTTTGTGACAATCCATAATTATTTCATTAAATTGAATTTCAAATGTCGGTCTGTCTAATAGAAAATAGAAAATGGACAAATTGTCCAACAGCTCCAACTTGATTCAACGTATACAGGGTGTCCCATGCAACTGGGACAAGCTGTGCCTTCCAAACGGTTAGACATGGATAAAAATACTATTTCTATCGATAATCGAATTTCGAGACATCGATAATCGAATTTCGAGAAATCGATAGTCGAATTTCAATATACCGATAATCGAATTTCGAGACATTGATAGTCGAATTTCGAGACATCGATAGTCGAATTTCGATATATCGATAATCGAAGTTCGAGATATTGATAATCGAAGTTCGAGATATCGATAATCGAACTTCGAGATATCGATAATCGAACTTCGAGATATCGATAGTCGAAGTTCGAGATATCGATAATCGAAGTTCGAGATATCGATAATCGAAGTTCCAGATACCGATAATTGGATTTCGAGATATCGATAATCGAACTTCGATATATATCGATAATAAAAAATTCGATTATACATTGGTTGAAATTGGCAGTGGATTCATGTTTACAAACATTGCAATGCGTAGTTTTTAATGCGTAATAGTTCACGAGAATATCTCAACGAAAATGTACTGATAAGCAGAAACGTAATTTAGCTATCTGTTAACTATAATAACTTCTGAATTAACAGGTTTAAGGCATAAGTACCTTTATACCTTTTTGGACAGAGTAGAAAACTGCATCGAATAGTCTGGTCAAAACTATAAGATTCTACTTAAAAAAATGTGCAATTGCATTTTTCAGGTGCACCAATGCATAAAAATGCATTAAATTATTTACAGATTATGCATCATTTGTTGCCATCTAATTTTAACTTGCAGCATTCTTATGTATCTCCAACCGTTTGGAAGATATAGAGTATCCCAGTTGCGTGGGACACTCTGTATAGGTAAAATTTTTGCACAGTAATTGAATTTTTCATGATTTACAACTTGCAATGATTAAAATGGAAGAATCTAATCTTGTAGCAATATTTAAATTTTTGTAATTTCCTTCTGTACAAATAAATATCAAATACAATAAACTACACCATAAATTGATTTTCTTCAAATAGAATTGAGTTTACTTCTGATAAGAGTCTCTTCTTATTAATTTTCCCGAACTTTTAAGAAACTTGTGGCTCCTGTCTGGTACGTGTTTCAATTATACGAGTGAACAATAAAAAAGTTTCGTCATTACGGTATCGGCCAAATACATTTGACGACCGAACGAAGTAGGTACACGTAATTTAGTAAGTTCCGCAGATTGACAGCCGGAAGTATGGCAACGAGAACGTTGTGGGCGCAGGGGAGGAGTAAATAATCCTCTAACTTCTCCTTGTTAGGGGGTGAAAAGTTTTTCGCCTCTTTAAACGCCGTTTAATTAACAGCAAGGCATCGTCTTGTGCCAGAATTCTCGATTAAGTTGGACTACGTCGAAGCCGAGGGAAACGTGATTCAAATACAAATATTGTTATTAAATAAGAACTTTGCTTTCGGCATATTTTTGTTTGAACTATTATTATCGTTGCGTCAACTGCTCTTAGAGATGTTATCAAAGGCAAGTTCTGTATCCTTTCAATTTTATGTGTCAATATATTTAATTTTAAATACTTCAGTAAATTATAGATGTTTTTCTAATCCATAAAATTATCAGAAAAATTTGATTAACACTTAGACTGCCATGTCACTCATATAGGGATGACACTTAAATTCAGTTCTTGTTTATGTAACCATGAATAATATTAGTAAAAATATCTGAAAGGATACAACAGATCCAGTAAAAAACTACAAAGCATTACTAACATCGGTAATTAAAATGAGCAGAATTTACGCTTATTTTAATTTAGGAATTTGCTACATTATATTACAAGGACGACGTTTTCTACACAGTTTGCATAATTTCATTGTATTATTTTCGTAAATTCTGTAAGTGGCGTAAAATTTACTCTCATCGTTTATTTAATTTTGTTATGTCTCCCATTGAAATTGTCAAGTAAAAGTATGTTTGTAGTTGACAGTTTGATTCAATTACAGATACGATGGTATGAATCGTATCTCTCGATACCTCTCAAACAGTACAACTTTCCTTTGTGACAGATTTTTCTATCTTCAAATCCAACCCAGATATTATGCATTCTCTTTCTCGCGACTCACCCTGTGTAGTAACATTCGTACTGCAAGACATTTTTAAAAAAATTTCGAATGTAAATAGCATAAAGTTGAACTGGTAGTGAGTTGGTTCCTTTCTGCATAAATATAAATCCCAATCACCTATAAATTTAAGAGAAACCAACATCACAGTACCATTCACCTTCAAAGGACTACCGAAAGCACATTATCACTAAACCGCCGATATTTATGCAAATATACATTTTTAGACTTCCATATTTCCTACGTTATTGCAGTCACACAAATGAAACCTCAACAAAACCCCACTTGCTCCTCGAAATGTTCAAAATACCTAATTTTCATTTCGCTAATTATAAGTTATTAAGCATCCATTATGCACCAATTTGAATCCATTGAATTGCATAAACGCAACAGCCTAATTATCAGGGGTAAACTTCAACGCGCCTGATCAGAAAAATCGCAAGGCAACACAGGATTACACAGGCAACACTGCGGACAGGAAGCAATTATTGCCAGTGAAATTTGGAGCGGCGAACCCCTTTGCATAGTCAATTCATGAATACCTTTACATGTGGCTCGTGTTAATCCCAGCCTGTTTACCTGCTAAACACCGAGTTACCCCTGCCGGATAAGAACGTTCACCGTATAATGGAATGCGAATTAGAAAAAGCTTCTTCACCAGCAGCTTGTCGCTGATATGGTGTACACCGAACTCCCGACCGCAGACGATGACCACGATAGACGTTTTTCCGCTTAAAACGACGTGACTACATCGTCCGCGCGAGCTGCTTCGAGATATCCGCCCCAGCTGGTAAGGGGCTGCCGGGCTTAAACGGGTGCAAGTCGTTCGTTAAACTGCAAAACTTCTGAGTATGCTAATTTCACGACAAATTCTAATGTTGCCGGGGGAAACGAGGCCATGGATGAAGAAGTGCACAGGGCGGTGGAAATTCAGAGAAGTTCAAGCGCCGACGTTGCTCCGCATGGCCGGCTAATTATCCCCCGCTCAAGTGTGTAATGAAGTATTCCGAACGGGCGGGCAAATGATACCGAGCGGCAATCTCTGGCAAACATCTGATGACCCCTGCGATGATCGTTCCCGCGTCGCCACCAGGGAAAAGTGGAATCCCGGTTTTTATTTGAGCTGCGGCTACGGGGATGAAAAGGGAGAAAGAAGTTTCTTCGGCCAGATGTTTCGTGATTGTTTGATTTATTGAAAGGGGACCCCGCGAGCCACCCCTCGCCACGCCCCGTTTGTTTTAGCTCTTGTAATCTGGCGTCGGCGATCGACCGTAATAAGGGAAAATAGTAAAAGGTTGGAGCGACGGGCGAATGGCAGTGTTGGGCACCGATCGATTCAAATTTTTAATTTCATTCATTAAAAGGCATTGATCGTCAACAATTGCAGTTGATTTGGTCGATTGATGAAATTATCCGTCGATCGCGAATTAGAAATGGAAATTAAAAAACTAACAATTAATTGTTAACACGTTGAACGCCACAGTGAAAACGGCCATACCCAATCAGACACTACATAATTGATTTTTTTGTCATATAAATCGTAAAGAAAAAACAGATTTGAGTACTCAATCGTGTTCTTCCATTCCTATATTATTGTTTCAGTATGAAGTTTGCTCAACGTTTTGCGATAATCAATAATTATTTAATGAAATTAAATTTGAGGTGTCGGTCACCGGTGACCACCGTGGCGTTCAACGTGTTAACCATCAATTGTTAGTTTTTTATCGAAATGTAATTGAAATTCTATTCGATGCATGCTTCTTGTAAATTACGCATGTCAGAATTATTTGCACCAGTCATTTTGAACAATTTTTAAATTGTAATAAGGGAGCAACAAAAATATTATATATTCCAATAGAAACATGTTTATTTATAACAGTTTGTTATTTATACGTATTTATTTATAACAGTTTTATATTTATACGTATTTATTTAAAACAGTTTGAGCTAATCTGTTAACCATGTACCTTCCTTGTTTAGTTTAAACAAATTTGGAACTGAGGGATGTATTTAATAGTCGTGTACACAAATATTAATTTAAAAACTAACAAGAACAGAATTTTAATAGTTAATCATTAATCCAATTGACGATTAAGTAACAAATTCAATGATAATCAAATACTTTAACTGTCATCGTTAGCCGTTTATTGCATTAAACATTATCTAACACTGGTGAAGGGCTTCCCGTTTCTCAGTGTCCCAAAATTAACTCCGTATTTTAATAAAACCGGATGAATTCTAAAGAAATGATTTAAGTACACTGTTACTGATTTATGTTTATACAAGAAGAAATATATTTCACAGAAATCGGTGAAAATTGGACGTCGCAAAAATATTTAATACTTTCAACATGTGCTCCGTCCGCGTCCCCGCAGATTTCAAATCGATATCTGGTCTGATGA
Source organism: Macropis europaea (assembly GCA_916610135.2). Lineage (NCBI taxonomy): Eukaryota > Metazoa > Arthropoda > Insecta > Hymenoptera > Melittidae > Macropis > Macropis europaea. The sequence continues at coordinate 13,744,779 of OU744344.1, read as the reverse complement.
AAAACCGTACGAGTCCATAGAATGGCAGAGAGACTCTCCAAAAGTGAACGTGTGGCTTGGGATGATGAGATCAAAGATTTATGGACCATTCTATATTGCAGAAGCAGTGGTCATAGGTGAAGTGTACCTTCATATGATTCAACAGTTTCTTGAGCCACAACTTCTTGATGATGGCATTCTCGACTTATGAAGTTATTGAAGTGGTTCCAGTTACACGCCCCACCCTGTAGCTCAATTTAGTTTAAACATCTATAAAGCAGTAACAATCACAGTAGCAGTGTTTTATTAATTCCAGTTTTCCAATCACGCCTGATTGGAAATAAGACATGGCGAGCAATGTTAACACTAGATCTACCGACGATTAACGTGCACCTACTTCACTGAAGCAACAAAAATGACACATTTTACAAAAACTACATAATTCAAGGAAATAATGTTTACTTGTATTATTCTTTAGCTTTATTCAGCGTCAATTCAAAATAAACATAATAGTCGTCGAAAATAAAAAATGCATTGTAACATTTCACACCAGTCATTTTGACTGCCTTGGTAGTTCTAGTGTTAATCAATTATAACACTTGCCAATAATATAATCTCCGTCAACAGCGATCTTGTCTCTGTTGGTTCGGCTAACTGATAGCTGAAGGCTGACACCAGATACGCACAGTTCACCCCCGGATTCGTATATCGATATCTTGTCAGATCCTTTTGCTGGGCTGTACATCGCGTATCTCGATACGGTGAAGTTGTGACCTACTGCATGAGATGGAAACACAATACATCTCGGACGTAGATATCTGCACGGACACGTCAATCGATACCGTCAACAAACGTATCATAAAATACTTCCTTCGTCATCACGTTTCCACCGTGTCCGTGATTATTTGGCGATCTCGCCGGCGATATTTGGATTTCACGAGGGACACGTAAAATAAATACTACGGTGTAACGCATTAACGCGTTAGACCAGCCAGCTAATTGGTCTGAGGATACGGAAGCAGAGGATCCGAGAGGATTGCTGGAAATCCTTTTACGTGAAGATTCGCAGACCATAAGCAGTCGACGTCGATTCTAGAATTATTACATCAGATAGAAAGTAGTAGTGTTATTTCTTCTATTTTTGTACTTTGTTACTTCTATGTCTTTCTGGTATACGTGAATCGAATTTATTGATATAAGGTCGTGATAAATTTGTCGATTTAGATTGCTGTGTAAGAAAACACTTCACGTCACATACTGCTCTTAATGAATTACTTATTTATAATGATATCTCAGATACAACTCTTAACATAACTATTAATTATTAATTCCACGTGTTTATGCAGTATAAAAAATACGTTTCTGGCTGTTCCATTTCTCAAAGGCAACTTTCTTTTTCAACACCCTCATCTTCCTAGAGAATCTACAAAACTTCAAAGTGTGATAATAAACAGTCGTACCTTGTTTTAAAAATCATATCATTTCTTCTCAATGCTTAGTAACCTAATTTTTGAACTCGTTAACGATCAATCGCTCTAAGACCAAAATTGAATGCACGACTTTCCCCAAAGTAATACAATATTTAAATCTCGCCAATGTATGTGTCACAAAAGCATAGAAAAATAATTTGAAAAATCCATCTCTCCCCTTTATATTTAAAAAAAAATATTTAGTAATATTTATATATTTTCTTCCCCTCGCAACCATATCTATTGGTAGTACCTATACATTTAAACACCCCATGCAGTAAGCGTACGTCCCCGTTTATGTCTCCGCCATATTAGAAAACACAGGTACGATGCCAAATGGCAACGATATGCGTTTAAGAGCTAAAACTCGGCAATCGGGTAGCATGCTTCAGGGTATAAAAATTGTTCCCAGTATCACTGAAACGAGCACAATAACACGAGTTGACTTTCCATCCGCTGTCGCGCTTTCTGGAGAGTTATAAAGGCAGATTTCGATCTATCACGATTCTCCACGAAATACGAGAGCACCGTAGGCGACAATACGTGACACATGCATCGATCACGATGTAAAATCGATACTTCGGCCCGTCGTCTAACGATCATGCACTGTCGTCGGTGAGTTCAATCAAGCCGAGCGACTTCGAAGCCGACGGAGCCGTACAATAATTTGAGGATGTATAGTGATCCACTCATCTCATCTCCATGATACTGGATGAACCATTCGCGCATTCACCGGCCGATGATATACGAGTTGCTTCAAGAACGCCGGATTTCTAAGTACATCGATTCAGCTATAAGTATAGGAAAAGCGATCCAGTAATTAGCCCCATCCAGAAGAAGTTCCTGTCGAAGACGGAACTTCCCTTCGAGGGAAACTTTCATGATGCAAACTTCGACAATGCTCCCCGGCACTATTCAACCAGGGCTTCTTATTGAACGTTTATTTCGTGCTGCTTCCTGTTACGTTCAGAAAGAGACAAACGTGCGGCCGCGATCGGAACTTTTGAGTATTGTTACTTCGACGATGAAAAGAATTTTTTTTAATATACATGAGGTGTACAATGAATAATGAAAATTCTTATTATAACATTTTGACTCTTCATTCGTGATGCTATATCTGTACATCCATTGTCTTCATACTTTTATAGCAGAGCTGGCCATCCGGAGCAAGGCCTGGCTCCAGCCTACCCCCACTCTACGTCCATTCCTTCACTTCGGCTGGCGTCTGGATACGATATTAAGAATATCGATAATAGTGAAATAATAAATAATCGATAGTAAGTACGATTTCTCAAGAAACAGTGACGTAATCAGAATTATTACTTTTATTTTTATATGACATCAGTTTTATTTAGAGATTAGATCTCTGATTTCTTATTACGTGAGGGGAATGGACGCAGAGTGGGGGAAGAGCGGAGCCAAGTGTCGCTCCGGATGGCCATCTCTGATTTATAGATTTATTCTGCTTGAAAATAATCTTTTTAATACGTTGAGTGCCACAGTGATAGCTGCCACACTTATTGTTAGTCAGACACCGTATAACTTACTGTTTTTTATATAAATCCTGGAACAAATAAGTTTTTAACTATTAGATAATGCTAACAAGAATTAATAAAAATGATTGATGAAAGATAAAAAGAATTTGTCACTTATGAGTACGTTTTCTTTTTTCTTTGGTAAATTTTGAAAAGAGCGTAATTTCTTTCTGGGTTTGTTAGACCGTACCCAAAAATACTATTTAACATTCATAAAAATCGAGCAAATAACATAACCTGTGGCGTGTGTCCCGAATTCATTGGCGATATAATAAACATAAAACAGAATAGAACAGGAAAATAGTCTGAAGCGAGAGAAGCGAAATTGTGAGAAGGAACCAATGCTGGTGTCGTTTCTTTGAATTCCGCCTGCGCTTTTTGCGAATTTAAATCGAAAATTCCGTGCGAAAAGATCGACGCCCTTATTCTTTGCGGGAACACGTTTCTCCGAAAATAGAAATTTGAAATGCATTAAACTCTCGTGCAGGGAGTCGAACGGTAGTTCGCCCGAAAGGTGACCAAGCAAGAGAAAGAAAAACAGGGATTTCCGGGCTGAATCGCAGCGTCTTAAGCACCCACTTCCGGTTGAGCGTATGCGCCGCGCGACGTCGAAGACACATCTATGTAAATTGTTTTCTGATCGATCTTCACGGATTCAATTTAGTTTATTGTGCTTGAAGTGTTCTGGAGAAGAGAGTAATCTCGCCAGCCTTTGTTCTGTTTGCTGGCAGCTGGGTTCAGTTAGCTATGGCGACTGCACTGTCTAGTCTCTGCTTGCTGAACCTCTGAGTCAGTCAAACCAAGATATAGATGTTTTAAACGTTACTCAGCTTGAGGCAATTCTAGCATCAATTTTATAGAATACACTGTGAAATTTGTGGTGCAATCGGAAAAAGAAAAATGTTTATTCAGCACGTTGAATGCCACAGTGGAAAATTCTATAGCTGGTCAGACACATAATCGTCGACTGCCTCGACGCATATCATTTACAATTTTTTACATAATTTCTAAAGAAAAAAAGATTTCAGTACTCAATAGTGTTCTTCTGTTCCTACATTATTGTTTCAGTATGAAGTTTGCTCAGAATTTTGCGACAATCAATAATCATTTAATTAAATCAAATTTGAGGTGTCGGTCACCGGTGACTGACGCGGCGTTCAACGTGTTAACACGTTGACTGCTACAGTGAAAACTCTCATACCTGGTCAGACATACTGTAATGTTCCATTCCAAACATAAATGACGAAGACAACATTCTTTTAGCATTGTATCAATTTAAGACGAAGGGATAATTTAAGTTGAGAAAATGAGGGACTGGTGAGGGTTAAATGAAAATTCTATACAATAAGTAAATTTGACCACTGGTGGCCTACGTATCAGTTTTAATTTCATCAAATAATTGATTAACGTTATGAAATTTAGAGTCACATTTATTTTACAGTGATAGTATAAAATAAAAAGTATATTATCAAATAGATAAATTATTTATATATTCAACCATGTGTGTATGTTAATCAAAAGCTGTTTTCGCACGTCTGATTAGTTGCGTAATTTTCTACTGCAGTGCTCAACGTGTTAACTCAGTGATGGCCCCGGGAGCTCCGCTTTCCTCCACTCTAAGTTCATTTCCCTCACATAGGCTGTGGACAAGGAACGAACTGGAAGGAACTGAAATGAGGGGAATGGACCTAGAGAGGGAGAAGGCCGCAGCTCCAGTGGACATCACTGTGTTAACTGCTTAATCGTGCAGTTGTCACTTTCTAATATTACTACAATATTAATTCTGCTAACGAATTTGTTAGAATATTGATTATTTATGGTAAGGTGTGCAGTTATTGAATAGAACACAGGATCTGACCGAAAAAAATGAGTCAAAAATGTAGAATACAATTTGTTGACGCCCGCTAAAGCCGCGTCAATGGCCTGCACCCTAAAGTTTAAATCTTTAATTATCAGTCAAACCCTATGCGACACATCTGGTGAGCATGTCGCTAGTATTCGAGGATATTTACGAATTGACCCTCCAACAATAGCCTGGAAAGTCCTACAATGGACAAAGAAGACCGTCTCACCGTCCAGGAGGACCCGTCCAGGAGGACCCGGCCAGGAGACAACGCAGGTATCAGCGCCGCGACGCCCCCTTCCTAGGGCCCTGTGCACCCTCCTCCTCGAATATCGGCGTATGCCACCAGCCAATCAAAATACATTTATATCTGAATCTTAGACTTTCCGCCACCTACGAAGGTGACGACTAATTTGTACGTATCGACGAAAGTCAGTTACGTCCGAACCACCTAATAGCAACAGTCAAATAGCATTATAGAACTAGTCATTCACCATTTTCCAATAAATCAGTTTTCCATATCTAAACACAATTCCTTTGCCTACGTGACTCATCTCAAAGCGGCTCTAACACATTAAGTTGTGTTAGAGATAGTACGACCGTCTTACAAACGCGAGTACTACGGGAGTGCCCAGGCATATATCCTGCGATCAGGATCGGCGCTCAACACAATTATCTCTTGTGAGGCTCTATTGCCGAGAAAATCAATTCTGAATATTCTCTGAGTATACAAGTATTGTGAACAACAATTCTGCCATTCCTTAAGGATTAACAAATTGCAAAAGGTATTTAGAAACCAAGATTTATTGAACAGCTTGACCATCCATTTCTCAAACACCCTGCATTTATACACACGCAAGGATGAAACTAATTTCCATAAAATTAAAAACAATTCCGCGTTCCATGGAAATGAGTATATCTTCAATTCAGGATATTTTTTGTTCGTTCGACACTTCACGCGTCATTATTTATTGCTCTCTATAATTAATGCCGATAATTATCTAGAGGTTAACAATCCTTACCATTATTCCGTTCCCGGCGAGATTTGCATAAAATGCAAATGGCTGTGGCGGAATTCCTATGGTCGACAATGTAACGCGTGATTTGTTCCGCGCGTCCATGTTAAAATATTCGCTGAAAAATAATCGTGTGACTGCGGAGCGCAAATTCAGGATCCAACCGGATATATTGAAAAATAAAACCTGCATGCATTTCACGCAAACCGATCGGATTGTAAACTCACGAAATGCGTACGATTTTTGGAAAACGGCGCCTCGTTGTTCCTCTTCGAGTTCCTCGCGTTATCTGGCCGCGATCTGGCGGATCGAACATAACAGAAACTTTATGGAAACGGGAATATCAAGCAACGTGTTAATTTCCACTGACGGCTTCCATTAAAGTCCAGGGTCACTAGCTGACACGAAGTAACGTATAAATTATTCACGATACAAAAGTTCTGTAGAAAAACTGTTTTATGATTCTACTGAATAAGTTCTTTCGTATTCTCCGTTGTTATTAAGAGACGAAGACTATCTTATTTAAATGCAACACAATGTACAACATTCACAGGCGTGTCTTATACCTTAAGAATAACAAGAAGGATTCAATAAAATTTGGTTCTACAATTATTTGTTTCTGAGGCACAGTCACTATCAGTTATGGCATGAATTGTATAAGAGAATTGTTGCTTCAGCTGTAACACTAAAACTTACAAACCGGTTCGAATAAAAATGTATCCTAAAATAATTTAGTTTTGATATATAGTTGGTAAGAAACAAGTCTTGTTTTTATTTATGTTATGTCTAACGATAAATAGCAGTAGGTTTATTTTATATACAAGTGATTTTGAGACATGTATCAGTTAATAACCTTTTTGGTGTCTCACCTGTAGATTACACCTGAAAATTTCGTGGCATGTTTTCAAACTCACACAGCATATTTTGTATCAGAAATGAAAAAAAAATATTGATTGTTTAATTAATAATATTGAATCATAACTAACGCAACTTTAAAATCCAAATTATAATATTAAATTCCAACTAACACTACTTTAGTTTTAAATATATCAGTAACCATTAATTTCAGTCCAAACACTCTTTTTTAATTTCAGATTAAATTAGGATGTTTCATACGAAGACACCCACGTGATCTTCATACGCAATCAACAATGCAAAAAAGGAAAAAGGGTTTCTTTATTTATATACGACGGATAGTTATCAAATTATTGAACGTAGAAAATCTAGATATAATCTGGATGGATCGTCGTGTATAAGTTAGGATAGAAGAGTCAAATTCCGATAGAATATTTTTTCAAATGGAATCACGTTCTCTAGGAAATCAAGTTTGCAAATTCCACGAGTATTGACGGAAAGGTTTTCGGTGCGGATTAGGCTAATAGGTTTGACAACAGACTCTATTTGTTCATCGGATCCAGTGAATCTACGTGGAAACAAAATTTCTTTTTTTTTTCAAACGACTGTACATTCAAAATGAGGATGGAGGTTATTCGAGCAGTTACTACTAAATAAATAAAACCTTTAATAAAATAATTTATCCTAAAAAAGATTTTCTTAATTAATTTCTCCATGTTTCGCATTTATGAAACTGTTCGAAAAGTACTTCATATTTATATCTGTTTTCATTTGTTCAATTATTTTGAGAGGTACACAAACATAAATAATTGTCACGAATAAATACGTAGCCTAACGAGAATAATCAGAAAGAGGTAAAACGTGTATTGAAATTATTTTGTGAATAAATAATTCATTTTTCGTATAAGTAATTATCTGAATGACAAATAAACATTTATTAGTCTCACTACCTTGTTTGAACGAGCTCTTATTTTAACTAGCTTTCCCGCTGCTGGCATACAATACAATATCCGACTTTGTTATTTAATATTCATTTTCCGAATAAATTATACTACATAACGATATAAATTATTTTCCCCAGTGGCTTCCTTTATATGAAATCGTAAATGGACGAACTTGCTTGTATATTTTCATCTCAATCTTATAATGCATTAATAATATTTTTCACGGTAAATTTGTGTTTATTTCTTCTGTACAGAAGGAAAATATACACCTACATTTGTTTACTTCAATTACTGGTTCAACTCCCCGTTACTGTTTGTATAACACACCCAATATTCTTTTAGCATTGTACCTGTAGGCAAGAGAATGTTTCGGCCTGAGGTCCACTCAATTTTATTATTTCTACGCGAATACGTTCGAAACTGTTCGTGATACTGCAAAAACATTTCAGACAGAAGTTGAATGATTTCGAGCGGACCTATTATCGTATCAATAAATGGAACCACGTATTTTTTATACATCTGTCGATACAGCTCTCCATGCTCTCGAAAAAAAAGTGTTAAGATATTTGTAGCGAAAAACTATTGGTTTCGGGAACATTTTCATTTCAATTCTGTAAAATACTATTCTTAATAGGTCCATCAATTTCTGTAAGACACCAATAGCTGCAATTCTTTACTTTCTATAAATAAATATTAGATCGTTTCAGCCAAAAAGCTGGCAATTTAGCAGATATTTTGATTTTAATATAACGAAGTAGTACACGCAGCCTTCAACATAAAGAAATTTTTCTTATGATTTTTGTAACAGCTATCTTCACTGAAGTTTATTATTCTAAGGGCGAAATACAGATGGAACGTTTATCAGCATGTATAATTTGCTTTAGATAATCCTCCGAAAGTCTAAAGATGCTGTAATACAAAGTGTTTAAGAATTCATATTTGCGTGAAATTCATATTTATTTCGTATAGATCATAATATGCATCACAAGTGTGACTCGTTATGTTAAGGCAAAGAGTTAAGTTGTATTTATGTCGAAGAGCTATTAGTTTAGAAAATATTTTGATTTAAGTATTGCTGTGTTTGAAACCACGAATAATATTTTCCAAAATTGAAATTAATACATAAACTGAATAAACTTTAACAAACGTTCATAAAGTTCAATTAATAAACCTTAAGACTATCTTTTTTTAATTAATTTGCTGCTATTGTTATAGCGTCCTAAAAAGCACCCTGCCTAACATTAAAGGAACAATGTTCATAATATTCAGTCGTTTCAAGCCTAATTTGAATATATTAATAATTTAATACGCTGTCTCTTTTCAGCATTTCTTCTTTCGGACCTTCAATCAGGATTTTGTGGCTACTTTTTGCATTTATGCGCCCGATAAAACAGAAACGTCCATCGAATGGATAGGAAAATATTGAATAGAGAAGGCGGCGTTATTTTCTTTTTATTTTATCTTTATTTCAGTCGATTCGCCGGATGACATCAAAAATGCATAAACTGGGTCATGACTTAGAGATTTTATTGTATTTTTCATTTCGGAATATTTCGATGGCGGCGGTGGTTCGCTTGGCACGTTTATAAGAGCGATAAAAATAATTCTATGTCCACACGTGACGCTTCCGTGATACTTAATTCATAATTTCCGATCGAACGAACCTGTCACTTTAAATGCGTGCATATAAAGTGCATTCTTGCAAATCAATCTCGCTTCGCTGCATACGATGATGCTGTAAATATAATTCTTAGACCAAAATAGTATATAGATTTTATTAAGTTACATTTTAAAACAGAAGAAAACCTAAAAAAAGCCGTCGAACTTATCCGTAGAATAAACTTTTATCATGAAGCATAGAATAACCACCAACTATGATCGCTAATAACCAAGATGTTGATGCAACCTTAAGTTAAAGAAAAAGTTACATTTACTACCACAGTTTTTACTTACAATTTTGTTTACTTTCAGTTTTACATAAATCTAAACATAACGTTTATCACTAGACTGCAGATGTTTATGCAGATATACATGTTAAAGCTTAAATATTATTTACTTTAATGTAGTTACCGAAATGAAACTGTGGTAAAACTGTATTTCCCCTTTTACTGGTTCCAAAATTGACTTTTTATCTTACTTATTGTGTAGAACGTGTATTTATTACGTATTTTAATGTTAAATTGCATAAAGATCCGCAGTCTATTTGTCTACTCACAATCAGAGTCAATGGACAACATTTTCTATCAACGCTCTGCTGGTTATACAGCGTGTCCCTAAAAAAATGTACCTGTTTCTTTTTCTTTCCCAGAAGTGACTATTGCATGGAGAAATATGTAACAAACACTAGATAGTTGCAACTCAACTGCGAAAGGGTCACGAATGATGCACATATGGAGTCTTGGCTCAAGCTGATCTCTTCCTCTTTCCAAAATTATAACTGAAATTGAAACGTCAGCGTTTCCAAAGCGTATCTGACATTCAAGGGAAAGTTACGAAGGAATCAAACGCAATTAAATCAGAAGAATTTTCAAAGTCTGTTGAACACTAATATAAACGCTGTATTGAGTTCTTTGAAAATTATTTCGTAGGAAATAATTAACCCTCTGCACTCCAAGCATTTTTTAATAAGATCGACCAGCAACTCTAACATACTTCTGTACTGTAAATTTCTGAAAACCATAAGCTTTGATTCGAAAAGAAAAAATGATAAATGTTTATGAATTAATTTACACTGACTTTGATAAAATTCTGAAGTACCTTTAGAAGCAATTTCCAATGTGCATCCTTGAGATGCTGGGCTGTGATGCAAATTGCGAATGTTCCCATAGCGGCGACAATAGAGTTATGGAATATATTATGAGTGTCCCCATAGCGGAGCCAAAGGTGTGGAGAGGGTTAAAAAAACTTGGCCTGTGCATGAGTACATTTATTTTCACTAGTTTCATTACTTTCTTGTCGCACAGTTTATAACAGGATTAATCGCAGGAGTTGGCTAATGCGTATGAATGTGGTCTGAGAGGCAGGCATTGCTGACGATTTTTTTCAGGATGAATGAGACTTGGAAAAAAAAGGGGATGCGACATCGATGAGTGGACCAGTCGAGCGTGTCGCCGAACCGAAAACCGTTCCCTCGTTTTATCTGGGGCCACGTTCCGTTATTATCAGCACCGGTTTTTCGGGTCTGCCGGAGCGCAGTTTGACTCTGCCGTTTTGACGTTGCCATATCGCGAGGAAAAAATCCAGCATATATCTTCGTAGCAGTATTTCAAGTGCGCCATCGGTTATCCGCAATTTATATGAAAAAGTAACGACGGCAGCGTGTAACAAAAACGTTGCTTTGTAAAGCTTGCGTGCGGGGAAAAATATGAATAATTTCTGTTTCTTCCTGCCTGACGTTTGCGCCTGTTATGAGGATTGATAATGATTCGCGGAGAAGTATCTTTTGTGAATTGAAGGCAGTTTTTTAAAGTAATCTTTTAGCGTGTGAAATTTTCATTTCTTAGTATTTAGAATTCTTTTTATATTTTTCATACGGTTATGCGGTTGACAAATTGAAATTAGTAGATAGCTTTGGTGATAACGTACTTCAACGTAGATTATGTTTTAGACTGTTGATGCTGATTTTTAATTATGGAAACCTGTGTGTCAAGAGTGATATTATTTTCCATATGCATGAGGTAGAATATTATTTTTCTGGTTGTTAAATTCTTGTGATAGATTTTAGACATTCTTCAAGAAACTACATATTGCAATCGTGTAATCGATAAATATATTGTTGTCATTGTTGCTATTGAACGAACGCTGTTAACAAATGTAGCAATTTATCATGTCAATAAGAAGAGACTAGTACTAATATTATTAGATGTATACAACGAAATAATAAATATTTTAATCAAATTTAATTATTCCCTTCTATGTATAATCTACTACAGCAGTACATCTAATAATAAGAAAGATATTGATCTAGAAGGTTGTTGTAATATTGAGCAGAAGTAATAATTAATATGTCTATAGAAAGATTGTAATTAAATCCACTTTTTACTGTTTAAAAACAAATATTTCGTACATGTAATCCAGATTAAAATATTGCTGTGTATAAACAGCTAGTGTACCGCAGTGAAAACAGACTTACTTTAGTCAGACGAAGTATAACTTGAGCTTCTTAACCTTCAAGTAGTATGGTGCGGGTCAGACCGCTGCTACACGTATTTACAAGTATTTTCCAGAGACATTTCTACAAACTTTTCTTGTGTAACGATGGAGTAATTTCTTGGTGTAAAAATAATTTTATTTTAGTCAGTACATTGCAAATATATGATAAATAATTGCAATATAACATTGCTGAGAATTTGGTAAGAAGCAACAGTTGTTCAATTAAATTAAATTTAATTAGCTTTCTCGACACCGTTACGTGCAACAGAGATTGTTCGGATTTCTGTAATCTTGTTCACTTCTTGAATAATTTTTAACGCATCGCATTTAACATTTCATAGGGTAACTGCAATCCACCGTGATATTACCAACAACGCGTATAAATTATATAGACACCGAGGTAATTACACTTAAAGCGTTCAAAGTCCCATGAACCACATCTGGGTCAGACTAGTTTTGACTTGAACGTTTATTAAGCAAATGAAATTGGGTAACTGCGACTACAACGTAATAGTGCACTAGTTTATTATTAACGGACACATGATGACTCATGGTTATATTCCTTTATGTTACAATAATTTAATAAAGAAAAGTAGATTGCGAGATGCCTTTATCTCTTCTTTCTTGAATGTAACCACTGTGAGTGTACCAGAATCTACCCAAAATTTTCAAATAAGTTGTTAAGTATAAGTTTACTTTTCGAATACAATCGAGTACATAAATAATATTTAGTAATATTTAGAACACGAAATATAATTTTGTTAGAATTGAATTTTTGCAATTACATTAGGGGAAAAATATTGAAGCCTAAAAGTGTAAATTTGCATAAACATCCGCAGTTTATTCATAATCACCGAAGAGCCATCTCATAAATCTCCGATTTGGGACAACAGAAAACCAACTATCTGGGTTGCCATTATCGAAATTAACTTTTATTCGAACTGTTTAATTATTTAATTAACACTTAATATTATTTGTTATTTGTTATACTACAGGTAGAATAATTTGAATACTAATGTATTTCATAGGTAAATTATTTGAGTATTTTCTATCCATTTTCGAATTTTTGTATTTGTTGTACGATTTTCCAAAAAGAAAGCAGTATGTTCATCTATCATATTATAGACCTCCGTCTAAAATCACATATTTCATCATTTCATTCGTTTTGAAGATAAATCATCTTTAAAACACTATACCTAAATTCATTAAGAATTAGTTCACCTATAAAATAAACATTTCCGAAATGATATTCATTGGCTTGTGCTTTCCCTAAATTCATTATTCATTCTCAATTAGATAATTACTCATCGTTCTCATTTTTGTTCTTCAAATTTCAAACAAAGAATACCCAGTGCTATTAACTATTTAAAACAATTATGCGCTCCAGTTAGGGGCGTTACACGGTTACGAATAGTCTTCTGGGTTTTAGTGCGTGTTCAAAGGTTTCTGCAAGCGCTTTCCGTGCACACCGATCTCAGACGGATAAACCGTGAAGAGTCAGAAGCAAGGACGAGCCTAATTCAGCCTCGTCTGCACGATGAAGAGCCAACCCCCGAGGGCGAAAGCACCGACAACGAGTGTGAACGATGCTTGCGCCTCCCCGTTGGAAGTTCACGTGCACGAAGGGTTGTTTTAATAAAATGTGTTTACGGCGACGGCCTGGCGAGATTAAGTCATTTTACTCGTTTATCGTTAATGGCGGTGAATTTTATCATAATCGACTTAACGAATTATCAGCGACCCCATAATGTCCATCAAGTATAGAATTTTGTGGTGTAATACATTCTCGTTCGGTCGATAGTATTAACAAAGCGACCGATGGCGTATTGCTATGCTTACTTGCACCGTACGAGCGTTTCACGTAGTACTACGTCCTCCAACATGAAATATTGAGCTGAGTCATAAATAACATTGTATCTGTCTTCTTAAACTTATTGATGATTTATTGTAGGATGATTATTGTTGTTCGTGCAACATGTCCACGCTTCAGGGATTCTTACCTTCGAATATGAAGCAAACACCAGTAGCCCGGATAGCCTATTTGAATTTTTCTTTTTTTTTATTAATGACATACAAAAATAGCAATAAATAATTTGTATGTTAACAGGAAGGAACGGAGCAGTAATATACAATTCAGAGTAAGCATCCATTGATGCTTTGTCCTCTGGATTTGTTCCTCTTAGAATTTGGTTCATTCTAGTCAAATCGTTTGTGCAGGTCTGGTATAATTTGCTACCAACAAATCAGATTTTATTTATTATTATAAAAACCACTTTTACTATACAAAAGAGAGAATACATGGTTCGGTTGCGTTGGGTTGGAGTGAAAATAATACTTTATTCGTACTTCAACTGGTTTGATTCAGTTAATGTTGACAATAACTGGCGAATGCTAGCATTGACGATAATTCGCACATTAGCGTTAACATGTACATCATACTTGTCGAAAAGAACAGCTAATATTGTGTACGAGTACACCAGTATCACTCTGACGTTGAAAAATGTTGGCGTTTCAGCAATCGAACTTGCCAGCACGAGCATAAATTTTCGAGTGGCTCTTTTTTCGGGATGAGGTCCGTGTTTTTGTCTTCTTTCGAACTATTTGGGGCGTGATACGTAGGGTGGCGTACGAAGAGTAATTCGGCTGTTGCGATACCGTAATTGGAGTGGTCTTCAAGGTATTGTTGCGAGTTGTTGTCTGTTAATGATGACGCAATAAAGAAACTTCTCTGACCCGAGAATAATTCTTTGTCCAATTTCACTCGCGCAAACGCGTTCGTTCCACCGGCATCCGTGTAGTTTAAATGTGCCCTGTGCACGTAATTTACGGAATCCTCCCATCCACGAAACAAGGAAAACAGCGAAAATCGTTTCTCGGCAGGGCGAAGCCGAAGGATTTAGTTTTAAACAGAACCTGACGAGCTTCCTGTTTAGATAATTTTCGTCCCGTTTGTTAAGGGTCGAAGAAAAAAGGACAGACACTGAACTCAAAGGAAGCCGAGAATGGAGATAAATGTATCAACCGCTGCGAAGCAGCTTCTTTGTTATCTGAAGCGTTATTTTGTCAACAATGGAACAATGGAGTCCTTCTTGCAAGAGGTCGAGTGTATCTAAAGGGTATTACGCAAAGTCGCCGGTCAAAGACGACAAAAATGATCGCGGGGCGACGAGAGCGAAACAATAAAATAAATAGCCGCCGAAAACTCGTGCCAGCGTGTTCATTAAAATCCCCGCGGCGCGTTAATGAAAGTCGCTGAAAACTTGCTAATTAACTCGGTGGAACGTTGATTTGTTAATTAACTGACGGCCGAACTATGCGGAATCGGTCAGACAGGGGAAATCACGAATCTTCGAGCCCGGTGAATAATGCTGCCCGTAGGAACGAGACTCTGCCGTCGATTGGCGGCGAGTTTTACGGAAAATTCGGACCAGCTCGGATTCCAGTGGAAATCCTCGAGAGGAATTCGGTTGAACCCCATGAACACTCGACGATACACGGTTACTCCGGGTACCGAGGTGTGGAACGAAGGAAAATTACATGCACTCGGCTGTAACGAAACCAGAATTCGCCTTTGCTAATTCTCAGAGAACACTTTAGCCAGCCGGAACATGCGGATATGCTCCGTCTAATTGAATCGCGTACCGCGATCGAGTTCAGGGTCGGAAAATTTCCAGCCTGCACGTATCTAACACGTACGTAAGTGTTGCAACAAGTTCATTCAGAGGAAGCTTTAACGATCACGATGGGTGTACAGGGACATGGATGGAGAACCCGGCTTACTCTCTGTCACCCCTTTTAACCCTTTGAACTTCTAATTTTTTCTAATTTTCTTTTCAATAACTCCCTATTATTTTAAGTGTTTTATTTGAAATGTACGTCAAAATCATGAACTGAACATTCCAAGGATTTTTTTTGTTACAAAAAAGGGTCATGTACCTGTAATATTGCTTATCTATGTATAAGAAAAATATGACGAAATATAATATATACTTGTATTTAAATTGGCAATATAAAAATGTCAAGTGTGACTCGACATAGAAGTACCTGTGACTAAATTGATGTCGAGTCACACTCGACAAAGGAGTTCAAAGGGTTAAGGGCTTTTTTACCTGCGGAGGAATTTTAGGCCGCCGCAATATACGTACAGTTACTCACGAAAATCCTCGTACACCCCATAAAAAGGCCATTTTGATTAAAATGAACAATAACTCAGTGTCATATCTTATTTATTTATTGACATATGAGGTAATAATAACTATTTTATAATAAAACGTATTATTGTACAGAAATATTTGAACAGATAAGAAGAAACTGAATTATGCATCTCACAAAAATGATCGTACACTAAGAAAAGTAAAGTTAGTACATTCTATGTCAAGAAGATTAAAAGCTGCCTTATTGTTAGAGGCAAAAGGAGGCCTGACAAACTATTAATGTAATCCATAATCTGAGAAAATAAGACTGTACGAACACTTTTCTGAGATACATGATTCGTTTTTTTTATTATCTGTTCAAATGTTCCTGTAGAATAATACATTTTGTTATAAAATAGTTAATATTACTTCGTCGGTTAATAAATAAATATGTTATTACACGAAATTATAGTTTATTTTAATCAAAATAGCCTTTTTATGGGGCGTACGAAGACTTTCCTGAGTGACTGTATGTTGAAAATAACCAGAACACACCTTTTTCTGAATGATTTATTAAATAGTACATGCAGTTCCTAAGAATAGAAAGTATATAACCAAAGATGAAAACCGGAAATAAAGAAGGAAAATAATGTAAGGTCCTGGAGAAGCTCGCAACCGTGCTCCATTTGGACCATAAGGTTCCAACGAATTTGTGAGTCTGTTGTTTATTACAGATTACGCTACTTTAATAATATTTTTATAGACGAGCCTCAGCAAACAGTATTAAAAAAAAAACTTTTTAAAGTACACGAACTGCTTGCCAGTTGTTTCTCCCCAATCGCAACAGTTTTATTCTTTTCATTCTTTCCTCATTGCCAGTCTGTCAAGAACTTAGGTGTCCACTTTCTCAATGATCATTTTACAAGTTCACCATCAATGGTGAAAATAACGATGAAGTACATGAGCTAGGTGAAAAATGCAGACGACCATATTTCGAATCTTGCGCCAATTTTTAATATCTTTCGAACTCTGTGACACCTATAGAACCATACATGCAGATATAGAAAATTGTCCAATGTCCGAAATGCGCCATTTTCGAGCACTTTCCTGTAACCACTTGCGCTGGAAGACGTCATGCACGTCGCATGATTTCGTTCAGTTTCATGCGACGTGCATGACACGTCGTTGGGGAATTCATTAAATTAAATCCAGTAAAATTAGAAACATTTGAAGTCATTTCAAACCTTGTGATGAAATTTTAGCTATGAACTGGAAAGATATCAGACACGCCCGCTGATTAAATACAAGCGCAAGTGGTTAATTATGCACCTTTTGTGTGGGATAATGTTACGAAAGAATTGTGGACGGGCTGGAGGGAAACTGGAACAGTGTGACTCTGGTTAACAAAGGTTACCAAGGGAAATCCTCGATAAAAAATTCCGCCTAGGTGGATGATGAAGGCCGGGGAAGGAGGACGGTAAAACCATCTGCCACGATGCACCAAACATTGAATCCAGATGCAAGTATTGACTACGTGACTCAGCATGTTATCAGCGTGCTTTCATGCGACAACACGGTCACACGAACTTCAATTAGGACACGTATATGTAATAAAACCGTAAATCTAGCGATAAGTATCTTGTTAACGAGTAATCTACTGGAAGATGATCTTCGAATACGAATGTTACTAACAGATAATGTATACAAGTGACAAATTGTACGTAAACTTAATACTCCAACATGAATAGCAAAGAAAACGAATTATTTGAAATATAAGAAAATAGATAAAGTACTACTTTTATTTCACAGAGCAAAGTGTAAATGTATCTCTAGGTACAAGCTTGTAACAAAGGATATATTTTATTATACTGATTGTACGAATGCTTGTTTTAATATCGGTTACGAAGTAAATGAGACGTACCATAAATTTTTATTGCAGCATTTGAAGATTTTACAGAACAAATAACAATTAATTTAATGGAAGGAAAAACATGTGAGCGATTGTTAAACATCTCTTATTAACCCTTTGCCTTACTATAACGAGGCACACTCGTGATACGGAATATGATTCACATGCTATAAATACGAGTCACACTAGAGTATCAATTCTTTAAAAGTTTGCACTGTGGGACCTTTGACCTTCAAAGAGTTGTTAAAAGCGAATTCTGTGTTCTAATAGACGTCCTGCATTTATCGAAACACTCGAAGAGATGAATTGTATACTTTATCACAGGAAACGTTAGAAGAATCGTTAGGCAGGAGTTTAACATGAACCAATCAGCACTTGATCGAATAATAGCCATTTAGGGCAATTAATACAAAGGGTATAAAATCCGGCTTGTGTTCTTTTATGACAAATAATTAGTTTTTAGATTAACTATTAGGCGATGTCCATTTAGTTGGAAGTAAAGGTGTTCCTTTCACAAAGCTTGACAATAATGTTGACATAGGGAGAGTGTGTATGTTTCCATCCTAGCAATCAGGATTAGGGTTTCAGGGCTCTTGTGCTAGCGATGTGTTCGAGGTGTGAATTTGTCAACGTGTATTTTGAGAATGTGTCCTTAACACGTTCGGTGTCGTGTGGGTCGTATGCGCCCCACGCACCAAATTCGATTATTCTAAATAAATGGTAATATTCTTTACATTCCAATTAAAACAAACGGTACAATAATAGTATCAAATGAATGGTATATCATAAGACAATTCAATGTTTGTGTTTTTAACGTTATGTATTTATAGAAACTTATTTTCACGCGTCTGACTAGTTATTGAACGTTCCACTGTGGCGTGGAACGTGGTAATCCGAGGTGCATGGTTGTTTTATACTCAAAAGAAAAGCTACAGCAAACCAATAAGAATTTGGAAATGCATTCCATTGATGACGGTCATACGCGTAGTCGGTTAGCATGACCTGATGTGCCATTAGCCCACAGCTCAAATTCTCTTCGTCTCCGTACAGAACTCAGAATAGTATAACATAAAAATGTTCTCAAAAACAGCGACAGTTTCGTTCGAATCACATCCTCCATTATTCGGTTTCAACATAGAGAAAGACAACCTTTGTGTCCTCTTATGAATCCGAACCAATCAGCAATTTCGTCTGAGCGTGCTGCCAAAGACTAGCCCAGCAGCGTGCGGAGCGAGTGAAAGTACTTATCCCTGTTTGCGGGCAAAAGTTTCCTGGACAGAACCCCAAAATCGCTTGGTAGGGTCGTACGAAAGGGGGTTAGACGAGCAGAGCACGCCGACCAGCGGAATTCTCTTTCTTTCCCCATTTTCATCTCCTTTTTCAATCCCTCCTCTGACCAACCCTCTCCCCACTACCAGCGTGTTCCATTTTTCTATATTTCTCTATTTCTTCCTACGTCAGTTTCGCCCGTGTTACCCCGTTGCTGCCTCTTTCTCGCGTTCTCACGCAGCAGCCAACTGCGCAAAGGAGCCGGGGCGGTGTGAGGTCATGATTCCCCTGTCTACTCGTTAATTTTCAAGCGGACAAAAGGAGAAAGCCAGGCGGAAAGAAACGGGTAGTTTCACCTACTGCCGGCAACCTTCCAGAATGCAATCCCGCCGGTTCCACGGTTACCATTTAGCCGGGCAGAAGGGAGGCCAGGCTGTTTGAGTTAATGAAAGGCCGAAAGGTTGGAGACGCTGACGAGGCGCACAGCCTCTTCTCCATCCTCTGCAGTTATCCCTCATGAGGATCCACTTGCACCGAGACACGTACCGACCGTTCTCCCGTCCAGCCCAGGTGCTAATATGAGCGAAACCTCGCGAACACGTGCGTCGACCTAACACGCAGCGGATGAACGTGCCGGACTCCGCTGATATTTCGTTCGGTTAACGAACTGCGAACGAACGCCCCAGCGAACTCTATTTTCGCCAGCCACTCAGATCGCATGATTTTTGCCGGTTCTGTTTGATCCAGAAACGATATCGGGTATGATGGAGTGTGCTTTATTCATTCCGATGGAACGGTGATTTTTTGAAGGGCATAGGGTGTGCCATTTTATTATTACGTCCACGTAAATATCTTTGAAACTATTAGCGAGACGGACGAATGTTTCAGAGAAAAGTCGAATGATTTCGAAGGGCACATAATGTAGTGACGACAGTTACCTTATGGGCGGATGTGTAGCAGAGGCGTGAAGGACATCCTTGATTTATCAACTGGTAGCGTATATTTTTGAATGCATTAATCGATGCAGCTCTTCATTCTCCATAAAAGCAATCATTGGGGTACTCGTGTCGGAAGACTGTTAGATCAGAAAATATTTTAATTCCAATTTTGTAAAGCACCACTCGTGATCTATAAAAAACCGAAAAATCTATAATTTTAATATTATATTTTAAAGGAAGTTCCATGTAATATCCATCAATTTCAATAGATTTTCGAAGATGAAACACCAGTACCATTTTGCAGTTCTCATAATTTCTGCTGTAACAAAGTCACATACTTATAAAAGTGGTTATCGCGCGAGGATGTCATAAAAAAACCTTATTACTCACGCAAATAATGAAAATTATAAAAATGTCACTTCTTCATCACACTTTTCGTCCAATTTTCTTAACATCGTTTCCTGTACAAATTACGTAGACTTTATGTACATCCACAGTATTTCATAAAAGATGGAAGAGGACGTCGTTTGTCGTATTAATTGCGAAATACACGTATATCTATGAATGGATGTCTTATAATACCTTTAATCATATCCATTGTGCATAATTATGAACTCACGTCTGATAATAGACGACCCCTGACCGCTTGCCCTTTGTTTGGTCCTCTCTTGCATGGCGCTTCTATCTCGCGCTACGAGCATGCGGGTGAATTATATCTTACTGTGTTTGGTGCTCCGCTTAATAAGAATTCTCAAAGGACGTACGAGGTTCGCTGCAAACATATTTTCTTTCGTGAGTTTCGGAGCATGACCCAGTCGACTAAATACAAGGCAAAACCGCGGCGATAGTGCGCTTTTTCCTCGAAGAATAGCGCCGCAGTTGTACGCCTTAATACCCAATTTTTTCGGACACGCCGCGGCATTAATGGGAATTTGTGGCCACGCGGAAATATATCTATAAAGCTTGCGGCTGCGACTATTTATTTCCTGAACTTTCATCTGTTTGCTTATCGTTGTCAGATGATACAGCCGCGGCTGATATATTACTTCACTTTGTTCAAATTTACTTTTTTAGATCAGCGTTAGACTGTCTTCTTTAGAAATTTATTACCGAGCACTGAATCATCTTTATACAAATAGGTCTCGACCGTGAGTGAAGAAACAGAACTGTTATGCTATCTTTAAACCTATTTATTCACCATTCATTTCGCAATAAAAATGTTCCTTAGTCATTAATGGACTGCGGATGTTTATGCAATTTAAGGTATCGGAACACGTAAAAAATGCACAGTTAATAAAGCAAGGAAAATAAAAAGCATATTTATTGAACATTTAGAAGACACGATACAGTTTGGCGAATGTTCAATTTCATCAACTATATTAGCAGAAAAAATATTGATCTCCAAAAATGTAAATTTGCATAAGCATCCGCAGTCTAGTCATTAATTATACTGTGTGTATACTATGGAACACAGTAAAGTGTGTCAGAAACAAAAGATAAAGAACTACAGGAGTCCTAGTTGGTCCTGTGACGAACAAAGGACACTTTCTTGTAGCCCAAGAAGCTCGTACATGAAGTATCACAGACATAGCGTCCTTGGTCTAAGCAACCCAAAGTGTAATTTTGAGTCTTGTATAAAAGTGAAGATCGTTTCGCATGTATCGAGTAAGTTCACTTACATTTGAACCACTTACTCTTCCACGTATACTCTTAACAGTTTCAATAATTAAATAAAATCAGTCTACCACAATTCAAGTGACATTTTGTCAGCATAGCTGTCAATCTCAACATGTCATGAACGCATTAATTTGCGTCAGAATGTCTTAAATATTCGGTTCCTTTCAAGATCAGTGCTCTAAAATTATTGTCTACTGTTCAAAAATATGTTTACGATACTTTAGAAGAATGCTTCATTGTTTTAAATATAAAACTGCATATTCCTATTTTATACTATGTTTTACGATAGACGTGGGCATACAGCTCTACGTCTCGGCCAGCCATAGCCAAACTGTTCACCCGTCATTCAGTTATGCCTATATTGATCATGCTTTTGGCTATCATCGGCAAGTGGATACTTTTTGCGAACAAGTGACGGCGATACCATTCGATCCGCTTAGTCGAATAAAAATATCAGTAAATAGAAGACTACCTCTCCATTTGAGCTCCACATTTGTGAAACACTTTTTCAAGTAGAGGTTATCCGTATCTAGTCAGACCTGCGTACAGTCTAAATATGTACTTATACGTACAGAGGAAGTAATACTCGGATCCAAGTGAAATGCGCATGCAAACCATATTGAATACCATAAATGCACGTAAAGGTACGCTCGTAAAGGATAGTTGTCAGTGTGGATACAGGTGTATAGAGGAGCCTCTGTCGGGCAGAATTGTGTACAAAGCTCGCGTGTACGTAAACATAGGGAAATGCAAAGCTCGTGCAAGTACGAAAGGTTTTTGTAACATAAAGCATCAGTTTGTGGATAAACGTGTGTACCCACGTACACGTTTCAAGAGGACTGTACTATGTATGCGCGCATGCGTTTTCGAAGAGTTTTCGGTGCCTGTGGGAACAGTTCGAGGAAAATCAAGAGGGAAACATGGACGAGTAATTTCGACGATAGAGGTATCGTGTTTTATTATACTCTTTGATGCATGAAATAGAGAAATAATAATGGAGTTGAAGCGATGTTTTCTGCGTTAATAGGTAAAAAAGAGAATTTCATTTTATTGGACTGACAATGAGTGGTAAGTACTGTTCCTGTTTAAAATTATAAATTATCCTTTATTGCTTCTTTGAGAGGCAGAAATAAGCTGTGTGGTAGATAGGAGACAATTACAAAATAGTATGGACATTATACACAAATTAATACGGACATTGTATAATATTATATACACAATATTTATATCAAAATCGAAAATCTAATTATTTTTCGTGTAACACAGATATGTTTCTGCCATAATCTAAATGGTTTCAGGGGAACATAAAAGTACAGTGAGAAGTAATTTTGACATGGCAGAGTTTTTAATTTTTAACATCAATAAGAATAATTACTGCTGAATAAAAAAAAGTTCATATACATTTTCAAAAATAGTTTGAAATTATTGTATAATACTAAATGGATTAATTACACCGATAATGCAGATATACAGAATTACATAAACATTTCGATTTTATCTTCAGACATAACACGTTAAGCGCCACAGTGAAAACAGCCATATTCAGTCAGACATTACACAATTCACTGTTTTTAAATTTAAATCGTACAGGAAAAATATATGTAAATATTCAATCGTATTCTTATGTTCCTATATTGTTGTTACAATGTGAAATTTGCTCAGAATTCTGTCACAATCAGTACTTATTCAATTAAATTAATAATTAATCTCGATAGTAAATGACCTACAAAGTCAAGTGTTACACGAAAAAAAAATATAACAGTGTTCAGTAACAATAAATTTTCTCAAACTACACCTGTAGAAGTAAAAATGTATTCTACTAATTTAACTAGACAATTATATAAAAGAATAGAAGAGTAGAAATTAAAGAAATGAATATGTATTAAAAACTCTGAATATTTATACCCCTTCGACTGTTAGGAATAAAATACCAGCAAATTATTTTTTTTTAAACTTCCTTTTTGTCCTATAGTCTTCATAAATTTTAACCTCTTCAAGGATATTGGCATGTACGCTCAAAAATTAAAATATTTGAAGGATAAGGGGAAAGAACAGGACATATCCATTTTTATTCTGCAGTGTTCAACCTGAAAGAAAAATTAAAACAATGTAAAACAATTACATTTTCGCTCTTTTTTTTCCTGTCGCCTAATTAGAGTATAACTTCATGTCATGAATAATACAGTTACATTCACTGTGCCTTATTTCGTTACTGATGCACGAAAGCATTAAAAATTAATTTTCTCAATAAAGCTGTTTTGTGACATTCCTTGTTTTTTCCCTCTAAACCGTCATTTGTGATAAGGGTACACCATGAAACAGGTATAATATTATTTATAAAACACTACCCTATATTTGTCAGCTATTTCTGAATTCTGTTCATTATTTTGCTAAAAATGAGTTAGTCCTAAATAGATTAATGTAAATTCAAGCAGTACACGCATTAAGCACATACACGTACACAATTCTCGAGTATAAAATTTCTGAAAATCCGTTGAAGCTGATATTTTAGAATGAATAGCCGATAGAAAATTTAAGCATTAACAAAACCGAGAACCTGAGAGTGACGCGTGAGATGAAAGAGGCCAACGGAAAGTTGAGTTTTGCAGCGAAACTATCGCATGCACGCTCTTACTTTGTCCGCTGAAAGTTTCCATTCTCCCGTTGTAACCAACACAGTCGAAGCATAACGTAATTTACTAGAAAAATTAATTTCGCCTGAAACTTCTTACGGGGAACCTGATGCAACACTGAATTTCGTTCATGCCATCATTATTAAATATTATACAATAAACCACGTACTTAACACATTGTACGCCGGTCCCTTGATATTGCGGGATTCCGCTATTACTATACGTATGCATGTTCAGTTCTTTTTAAAGCGTAAAAATATAGTATATTTTTTTAGAACATACACGATATACTATTTTGTGAAACTGTAAAAAGTTTTTAATGCGTTTTCTTTTACATATTCATTCCTGGCCGGCGCTCACGCTTTAAACAGCTGAAATCTAGCCGGCGTACAATGTGTTAATGATGGTTAAATAATTCCTGTCCACATCTCATTTCCATAGGATACAACTAAACTATTCTTGCTCCCGTTATACGCGTATCATTAATTTTCATGAATGGTTCTTGCGTTTTCAACTAAAAAGTTAATCGCGCTCGTCGATGAAACGAATATCCATATAAATCTCTACAGCTCCATTCAACGCTGATAGAGAACCATTACTTTTATCCGATGGCAGCATAAAACTCGACAATAGGGCATATTATTTTATACCGGGTATACAACGTTGTTGAACGAATCGAACAAAGAGTAATTGTGCGCATTGTATCGCGATTAATTCCGACGATGTCTGCAGCGTTGCGGGGAATCGATAGAGTTCCCGTGGCGGAACTTCGGAACTCTCGCGGATCTTTCGCCGATTGACGAATCTGCAACACCTCGAATGGCGGTCGGAGAGACATCCACGGGACAATGCGGAGTATCTCCTGTACCAAAGATAATTACATCCCTCTCCGCCGTATTATTGTTCCAGTGGCCCATTGTTACGCGGCTGCTAGCGATACAATAGTTTCCTTACGGTATCTGCCGGCCTATTGTCCCGTAATTTATATTGTGATTTTATGAGTTTTCGACGGAGCGTAACGTTAGCTGAACGGGTTTACGGAACTGGACCCTAACCGGCGGCATTTCGATGACGCTGCTGAATCGGTAATCATGATCCAGCCTGGCATTCACAGGTTCGGGTTGCGTGTAAACAGCCACCCAGTTCAGCACGGATGTTTCTAAGACCTCTATAGATAAATATACGTTCATGCTATACGTGACGTTACCATCAGAACTGGTCTCGATCATGTTACCACGAAATATTCTTATGTGGGTGAACAACGTTCCACAGTCGCATTAGGTACATAGTTCACGGCATCTAGCGTGGTACCGGATCGTCAAGGTTAGGTTCAGAGGAGACCAGGTCCTTTTCCTTTGCATATACACTGATGCCCACAAATGTTAGGATACTTGCAAATTCTTTCGTACATGTATGTCATATTTTACCTCATTTTTATCTTCTATTGTTCTGTATTAGATTACGCACATCCTTCGTCTTAACAATTTGTTATATAAACAGGTAGATCATGCTGGTATGGAGTCTTGTTTTCAAAAGAAGCAGCGTTTAATTGCTTTATCGCTGTGTGATCAATAACCGCTGGGACTTTTTAGTGGATCCTCGTACACAGCAACTATTCAGCGATGAGTGACTATAATCGCTCTTGGTACTGACAGAGTTAGTTACAGTTCGGATAATCGAGGTCATACTGTGACTGCAATATTTGAAGAAGTATGCCATCCTGAAAAACGGAAGCTCTATAGCGTTTGTTGGCATTTGTCGCGCGTGAAACAGAGGAGCGCGATCGCGCTTCATGCCGTTCAAACGGTTTATATCCCTGAAAAGAGTTCGATACATCATCGAGCAGTGAGAGGAAGGAGTGAAAACGAATAAAGTCATTCGTGAATTCGAGCTGGGTATGTACACGGTAAGAAATAACGGCTCACTCAACGTTCGTCTTCCCGGCGACAATTTATCGTCGATACGGCGCGGAGTACTTAAACTAAATCATACGATTTTCCTTGTTCCCCCGCGGAACGAAAGAAGGGAGAGAACTGGGTAGGCGTGTTGCCACGAAGGATTTACGTGTTTCGACGAAATATGCCGCTGCAGCTCGCATAAAATTTGCCGGGGCTTCGGCTTCGGCTGAAATGTTTGAATTTTTGATCCGTGAAATGAAATCTCTCGCCAGTTTTGCTCCCCCTGCAATGGTGTCGCATCCTCGACGACCAAGACCACGTTGCCGCGTAAACGCAATATACCGCGACAAATTAACTTTTCCCTCCGTTATATTTGTGACGTTTTCGACCGAAAAAAAAATGGAAAAAAAATAGGGTGCTGGGAACAGGATGATAACGCGAGTCGAGAGACACAGCAGCGTGAAAAGAATGAACAATTATACCGGGTGTTCCAAAGGTGAACGACGAAATTCTGCCAACATGTTCTGTGAAAAAAATGTTATACGAAATATTTAAAAAAAAATGTTACATGTCTAAAATAAGTTTGAAATAATATTAGATTCAATGGTGATGCATGTTACGAAGTAACAGGGTTTTCTTTGGAATATATTTATTGCTTGAAATCATAGCATTTTTTCCGTTTTTGTTCTTCCTGTCTTTACGTCGCATCATCTACAATCGTTATTAGCGACGACAATGGTTAATTATATTACAGTTGTAAACAGTTTTGTTTCTTTGAGGAATTGTAGTATATGTTTATGATTGGAAAAGTTCTCTTAAGTTGTAGCTTATATTGGTCTTTTGGCGTAATGTCGAATTACTGCAGTGTAAATCATAGCACTGATTCCCTTTTTTCTTTGGAATGTCTTTATTACTTGAAATCATAGCATTACTTAACCTATGTTTTTACGGAGCTATGGTTCTAGTGGTACTTCGTATCAAATTGCCACGAGTATTCTCAATCGAAGGGCACACAGATATAATTTTCTTTTATAGTTTCTTTCATGGAAATACTTAACACATTCAGCCCGGATGATGCCAGAAAACCTCATACCGGGTGAATCCTCCGGATGGCTGATGTCTTAAGACATCAGACGCCTCGCTAACGACGCCCAGCTAAAAAAATGTCAGGTCCTCAGGGGTGATTTTGAGAAATGACCCGGGTAGAATCTGTTAAGACATCGTAATCAAATGTCAATAAAGTTGCCATAATAGAAAACTGTTACATTTTACTATGTTCATATAGGCCATTCACATACGTACGAAATTATGAATATCGAAGAGGAAAATTAATCCAGTCTTCAAAAAGATCATAAACAATTGAATTCAGAGGAAATCATTAAAACTACCTACAAATGTATGCAATAAAATGTGCCATTTATTATCAAATATTCACAAACCTATTCCTTGAAAATAATATCACAGAAATGATCTCCAAGACAATTCAAATTTAAAACATGTCAGTCGGCTTGGCAGCACCCTGTATATCCAGTATGTTCTACGTACTATAAATGAATAACGAAAGTCAGTAGACGAAAATTCAATTTTAATTCAAAACAAGACAGTGTACATCAGAATTTTATATTCAGAATGTCCCGCTGTATCGGTAGAAAAACTTTGTAGTATATCTGCAACGCATGTGATGATACTATGATCAGAAAAACTAGAAAAACCCGATCACGGCTATTTCTTTATGAAAATTTTCATATGTATTTGTAATAGAGACAACGTTCCACTTTGAATATTTATTTTCGCCACCGTCTTGCGGCTTCCACTTTATATTATACTTATTACCTTCTTATTCTTTTTTCACGATGAAGCAGTCAGAGTTATTAACACATGTATAAACACCAGCGCAGAAGTGTCCTTGAGCGGCCTTTCCCTGGCGTTCCAGCTAAAGTACATACTTTCGAGAAAGCATGCGCGGTAAGCCCCCTCGTGGCGAGGCACGACAGTAGTCACTGCGCTGCGATATGACGTTTTAACTATTTCAGGTTGCAATAAACGGAACAGAATGAAGCTTCTTTCAGCAGAAGAGAAATACAGGGTGTGTTATCATTCGACTGTGGATGTTTATGCAAGTACATACATTCTTACAGTTTAGTATTCCTTGCTACTATGTACACTCCCGACCACAAGTCACCGGACACTCACAATTAGTAAAATTAGCAGGTGAACGATTTTACAATACGAAATGACCTATGAAATAAAATTACCACCTATTAATTGTTTGTAATGTAGAAAATATGTAATTCGAATCATATGTTAAAAATCTTACCAAAGATAAGTAATTAATCTTATGTAGCCACTTGAACTAACAGCTGCATTCTTTCGATCAGAGGTTTTAGTATTTTAGAACCAATTTGAAAACGAAAAGTGTGCAGAGATGATCGTCTGCCCGAATTAGAGATGCATTAGAAACATACTTACACACACACAGTCTTCCTTTTTCAAATATTTACTTAAATTTACGTGGACACTATTACTATCATATTCAGGTATTATATTAACGTAAAATAGATAGAAATATAACAATATAAAATAATAAAATCATGCCAATATATTGTATCCACGTTCTAATAATCATTTTGCTGAAAACGAGCAAGTGTCCTTGTGGATGGGGGTGTACTTCAAGAATTAAAATATATGTTCCGTCTCACTTCATTTAGAGACTGCGGATCTTATAAACATGTGAATGTGTTATAT
This sequence comes from Macropis europaea, assembly GCA_916610135.2. Classification (NCBI taxonomy): domain Eukaryota; kingdom Metazoa; phylum Arthropoda; class Insecta; order Hymenoptera; family Melittidae; genus Macropis; species Macropis europaea. The sequence continues at coordinate 13,715,784 of OU744344.1, read as the reverse complement.
TGCGTAAACATCCGCAGGCTACTCATTATTAACCGAACACCTAATTATCCGAACACATTGCCAACTGCATGATTTAACGTTCGTTCATAGTTACAGACTTTGAACATTCTAGGCGCGTAGCGTCGCAAGCGCAACAAATATTCCTTAACACATTATATATGAGAGCTTTCATATTTAACGTAACACAGCGTGGACATAACCCGTGCCAGCACGACATTCTTGCAGAGAATATTTTGTCTGTGCTCGTACACGTCTGAGCTTGTTCGTTCCCATCTGTGCGACTAGTATGAGTACACTTCTTCTGCAGACATGATTCTTGAAGTACTCATTTGCAAGAACCTGCATACTAGCAATGGATAACGAAAAATTAATAGAATCGATTAGAGAACATTAATTCTCCTTCTACGTTTTTCTTGTTGAACGTAGGATGTACAGCAAAATGTTTTTTTTTTGTACTTTTCTGACCTTTCATTTCCAATAATAATGCGATCACTGACAAGTCTTCAACAGATAAATGTCGAAACATTTTTTAACAATAAATGCCCTGAATCGTGAGGAAATCGCCGTGATCCTCCGTGCAAGAGCGTAGTAGCTTCTCTGTTTTTATATTATCGAAAATGTGAGATCTGCTAAGCCAAGTGTCTGGCAGTTCATAGTGAATACTATCGATAATATCGTGTCTGCTACGATATACATCTGGAACGTTCAATGTTTGTAGGTGTGAACGGTCCTTTACACTTGATTAAATGCTGGACAGTTTCTGTGCAACTGTTATGTTACGGCCCTGCCTCCACATCAGTGTAAAGGGTGGAAGACCACCCGCAATTAGGCCCAAGGTCTACTTGACCCTAAGGAGACCACGGACAGGTTTCGACAAACAACATCTTGTCGTAAATCTAAGGGCTCTCAGACCCTTACCCATCTCATTTTCCGCTTTCCTCCACATGACAAATTGTATCTTCTTCTACAACCTCACCTCGACTTACTCGTAAAGTTTAAATTTTCAAATTGCATCCGCCTCCAGAAAAACGTCCTCCAATCGATTAATACATTCTGGCCGAACGAGTAGACCAATTAGATTTAATGAAAATGAATGAAGACAGTTCTCATTAAACATTCGGACAGTATACACTCAGCATTCACAGAGTGAAGCTTATTCATTCAGTTACACAGCACATCATACAGACACAACATAAGTTATACGGTCCACTTGAACATTAATAATTAACAATGAAGCATACCCTATCAAGGATAAAAAATCGTTCAATCATCCGTTCGTGTTTGAACAGTCCGCATCAATTGCGATTACGAAGTAGGTTGTTTGAAACATTTTTCAACGGAACTGACAGCTTCAGGAATATTACCATGGAAATGAAAAACCTGGTCGATTAAAATCAGCCACAAACTTTCTTTTTATTTTCGTACACGGAGCAGCTTGGCAAAGAATTTCTTTCGGCATCACTTCAAACGCTTCGTGAATAATTTTTCGCGATTTCCCGGAAAGTGAGATATCGCCGTCGATGTAGCCATAAAATTCAACGGTTTTCAATGCGAGTTCGGTAAATCGAGCTGAGAATTCTGTAAACATTTCCCCGTGCTTTCGAACGCGATTACATTTTAAACAGAGATCCTCGCGTCTGTGTAAAACCGACACTTTTCCCGTTTAACCGTAGTGCAACGACAAAGACCCCTCTGAGCTTTAGAAATCAAATAGTTCCGGTTCATCAGTTGAAAGCGGACCAATTCCATCCGTTTTTAAGTCCAACGAAGGTTTATTGGCAGAATACGCACCGCTTTGAATCTTACTGGAAATTTAAAGGTACTCGACCGGCCACAAAAGCGCTTGAAACTACGGACGATAGGAGAACAAGAGCTACTTCTCCCTTTCTTCAGGGTTCTTTTAATAACGCTCCGCTCACTGAACACACTGTCCCAGGGTCGTTACGAACTTTGCTTCAGAAACTCCGAAAGATTGCAAAGCAGGTGGCGAATTTCGTGCAAGTAGTAAATTATTGTACCAGACATGAACTGTCCTCTTGTTGCTTTCGTTACCATACAAAGGGTTCAGTAAGTATTACATTATTGGGTTGAGTCATAAATAATTTCCTATTCGCGCTGTTAAATTTATTGGATTACTTCGTGTCTTTGTGTATACTGTAGCAGGTGTTTCTACTTTTTTAATTAACCCTTTCAGCCCTGAAACTGTTGGGGAAAAACGGTCGCCGTGTACTGAACTCTTCTTCGCTCGAACTCGCGTTCGACCGAATATTTTATTATTGTAACATGTACGATGTCGATTGTTGATTTATGCCAGAGTTAAACTGTTGAATATTCAATAAAGCATGTAGATTTTAATCAGATGCCATGGCGCATAGTTCGTCCAAATACATAGGTTTATAATGTAGAACAAACATTACGCTTGGACCAGTACAGTGGCATATAGCGCACAGGGCACTATTTCTGCATAGTTTGAGAACTGTGTATGATTTCATAGAGCTGAAAGGGTTAAGAAACAGATTGCTTGTTTGAAAATAATACGGATAGTTTTCTGATCGATGAAAAAGTGTAGAAAAAATTTCATAATTTTCTATAAAGAAAATGCTTGATAACAAAATTGAGTGCCTCATACAATTTTGAAAATAATGACAAATTAGATTAACAATCGTCAAGAGAATAATGTGAGAAAACATATAATGCAGTAACGCGTGTCTCTGTCAAAATCATGCAAGTTTTTCTATCGAATATAGAATAAATACGATTCAACAATTCTTGGACATCATAAAGTTATGAATTAATTCTAACACAATTATTATGATGTACGTTATGAAACGAATCTGGTCTCTAGACCAGAGATAGCCATCCGGAGCAAAGCCTGGCTCCTACCTACCCCCACTCTGCGTCCATTCCCCTCGCGTAGGTTGTGGTCTGGGTATGATGTCGAAAACGTCGGAAATTCTCGATAAGTACGGTTTCTCAAGAAACAGTGACGCAATAACAATAATTACTTTTTTACACATGACATCAGTTTTATCTAGGGATTTTATCTTTACCTTCTAATTACGTGAGGGGAATGGACGCAGAGTGGGGGTACGGCGGAGCCAGGCGTCGCTCCGGATGGCCATCTCTGCTCTAGACGCTCTAACAGAAAATGCCAACAAAGGGTTAAATTAAGGAAAGTGGACAAAGGATTGAGAAGAACAAAAAGAAATATTGATGTGCTGTTTTTAGACGAAAAGCCAAAGGAACCTATATTTCTGATAATGCTTGATCAACGAAGCACACATTGATCGGGGTATTATCAGAAACGTCTGGGATTCTCTGATCAAACAACCTCGGATTAAGCTAAACATCGACCCAGCCAGAGACATAAATAACTGTTTTTCTTGTACCAACATGCGTCTGATGTCCTCTCATGACTGTGTGTATTGTCTTGATATATGAAACGCAAAGGATATGCCATTATTCTTTCTTTTAGTATCCCTTCGTAGCATCTATAAGCGGGTATACGTCGGCGCAGGGGAAAAAGCTGAGTATTACTCATGATACAACTGGGTCAGAAAGTGTATGAAACGGGATACTTTTAGCGAAGCCATAAGTGAAATGTCTGAAACAATGTTGTTGAATGTTCAAACAAATTTTCGACGTAGCTTCTGCATAAAACATATTTGGCATTTATCCGCGACGGGTATACCGACTCACACAGTCAATCGTAAAAGTCTACGAAGTCTGGAAAAATTTGTACTTTGTTATAGAATACAAAACAGCTCCAGGAATTTTGTATGTAATGTGTTACTTGCCTTTAAATATTCAGAAATCTGAAAAAATGTAACAAGATCTGTCGAATTTGTTTAGAAGATAACAATAATAATTTCAATGTAAGAAGTCGGAAGAATGTACACACAGCTATTGCTAATTCAATTAGAATGTACAAAATTGTTGTTACACTGAGATTTACGTAGTAATATTATTGTATTTGACATCATACACATCGCACATGTATTTCAAAAGTGACGCAACTTAAAAAAGTATGTTTTTCAGGGAAAGACAAAAACTGTTTGTAAACTTACAAAAAAAATGTTTACCAAACAAATAATATTGCTAAAAAGAGTAGACTCTAGGAAACAATAAACAAATGTTATTTTCGTAATTATCAATTCTTAGCCCTTGAAAATCCCTCCTTTTTGAGTTGTGACGTTTTCGATGTTTTCCGAATTCACATCGGAAAATAAAAAAATTATTATTATTATTATTATTTTTGTTAATACAATTTTTACGATGAATAGAGGCGTGTTTACCCGACTGCTTCATGGCAGTAACTCAAAAATCACATTTCGTGAGTTGTCACTTGTGAAATACATGCGTGACATGGGAATTGGCAAAATACGTAATTATGTAATTTTCTGCAATTACATAAATGTAGACCTTTGTGACTGATTGAATATGTACATCTTCTCGTTCTAAAATGATATGTTGTTGAAAAAAATATAAAGAACATTATGATGAATATTCTCCATGAAGTTCCCACAAAAATGAATCTTGTGATATGATTGACGTCTGTCGTATTTTTGTCCTATTGAATGAATATGAAAGAAAGAAACGAAATAATTTATGTCGACTCCAATAAATTCTTCCCTAAACAGATTAAAATAATTTTAGGTGCAGAATACGTGCACTATATTCGTTGCAGCAATCAGTAGAGGTAAAAAATCAGATGTGTATGGGTTCCATCCTATGGTGGAATACAAGGTAGCAAATTGATCGATGTGACATGAAAAGAAGCTATCACCTCCACATCAGTGAACATATATAGTAAACTGCCCTCTGAAGATTTCTTCAGGCACATTAAAGATGAAGACATGTTGGGAAGAAGAATGGACTGATGCAGCACCTCTTTACATCAAGAACTTTGAAGACAAGTTTTTTAAAAGTCCCAAAGAAGAGAAAATTCTAACGAGGAGAGAACAAACTGCAATCTCCCATCTTATGCTTAGTCATTAAAAAATTACTCATCTTTTATCTCAAAATAAGAATCTCGCGCTAATCTGCGATGAGCGTGGAAGCATGATTAAAGTAGACCATCTTTTAGTGATGGTTATTTTCCTTATTATCCCTGTTTCGCTGCTTTAACAGTTCCTCAACTTTGTTTGCAACAAATCTCTGCAGTTTTAAAATAATTAATTTTATGTCTACTGCAACCGGTTAGTAGAACTAAATTGTTTATCAATTATGAATAAGTAGTAACTGATAGATATAACAAGTTTTCAGTTACTCAGACGCCAATGTGACATTTTTCCATAAAGAATGCGCCTAATTTGCAAAAGTTTTGACCAAAGGCCTTTGCTGTGATAGTTCAAATTTTTATTGAAAAATTCGAAACAATATGCACCTTTGACATTCCAAAACGTGCATCGTCAAACCTTTATTAAATAGAATCAAATAATACAGGGTTTAGCATCTGAGTGAGTAAACCTAAACTTCTCCGATATTTACGGTTGTATGAAAAAACACCCCGGAACAAAGTTACACTACTTTTAAGAGGCACATCTAACGGTAGAAAACATTTTTTCTTAAGCTCATTTCCTTATCAGATTTGATTATTTATTAGTTAAATAATAATAGCTTATTTAGTTAAATAATTAGTGCGTTTTACGAAATGTTGAGAAGCATTAATATTATAACAATAATATAAGGAAGCTACTATACGTTCAAATAATAAAATATTTCTCTCCTTCGCGATTTATATTTAAAAGATTACATTTTACTGCGTCCGATTAGGTATGGCAGCTTCTACTGTGGCGTTCAACGTATCAAATTCTCTCTTTGAGAACAAATTTTTTCTACCACTACATGTGCCTCTTAAAACACTGTAACTTCGTCCTAACGTGTTTCTTCATACGATCATAAGTAACAGAGAAATTTACGTGTTCTCACTTAAATGCTCCACCCTGTATATTCATACTTATTGAACCCTAAGACGCTTAAGGGAGGGTGAAAAAATGTCTACAGAATTCAAGACGTTACTTTTTTTAAAGAGGAATTTATATAGGAGGCCAATAGTCTGGTTTTATGTCAGCTATTGTAAAAAACATTTTTTATATTTTATTCTTTTCAGTAAGAAGTACCTAGATGTTTTATATTACTTTACTATGTAAATAAACATACTTCGAACAGAAAAAATAAAATTTTTATCATTCTCACTTATGCGAACAAAAAATGACCCTCCCTTAAGCTGACCTTAAACCTTTTAAAACCTTAAGCGTCCTAGGGTTAAAGTATGTTTTATGAGGTAGGGAACGTCGTTACTTGTGCAAAGACCTGATATAATACGCTTTGGATGCACTGACTATGGGAATGGAATGAATGTAACACAGAATGGAAGCAAATACCTGTGGCATTTTGTGTGTAATGAAATAGTGGCTGCGATGTGTGTTCAATAGAGGTCAGAGGGAAACTGCTTAGAGCATCGACAACGTGTAACCAACTGCGAAAATCGAGTCACCGGCAGCAGTAAGCTCAACAAATGTTGCGCGATTCCATGACCTACCGCAACGTGGTTCAGCATTCTAGCCACGCAGCCAACAAAGCTAGCATTTTTATTAACTTTTCGAACAGCAAGCTCCGACAAAACTTGAATCCGCTCGCGTTCCAAACATACACGCTTGCCCCTCTATCTGGAATTAATGCCAATGTGAATTCTTTTGTTCAGTTCAACGAACCTTCGGAACTCCGGAGTTTTACTGTGGAATTCCGGATAATACAGGCAATCACTTCTTACACTGATTCTACATTTTTGCGAATATCTCTTTTAGCTGTCCGTTCTTCTTTATTATTGCTTTGCTAACTCCTGTGTTAAAAACACATTCCTGAGAAAATAATAAAATAATATGAGTCTCGTGTTCAGAGAATATTTCAAAAATGATTCAGTAATATACTGTGTTCCTGAAGTTACTGTTTATTTGGCGAAATAAGATGAGTTTCATAAAAAGGCCAAATGACAGGATTGTACGCTTATATTGGTATTTATATTCTGCTACAACCTTCCCTGCTTTATTAAATATTCTACTGTCTTTCCACGCCCGTAGCATTCGCGATGAGTATATAAGAACATCTGACGTGTAGGACAAAGACAGTGACATGTAGTATATTTAGGGGGAAGATAATAAACAATAGTGTATTTTTAAGTTAAAAATAAGCTTACTTTTCTTTGATTGTGACTTCATTAAGGTGAATGTTTACAGAAGACGAATTAAATGTGTAGCAAGTCTTAAAAATTGTATTAGAATGGCAACTTAAAAAATTATCCCTGAAATGCTTGAGGTGTTTTTGAGATTTGCAAAAAATTAAATAATATTTAGTACTAAGTAGATTTCATAAGTCCACACGTATTCTCCATTCAAATTGAGGCACTATTAAAAATTATTATTCCAAGAACATCAAATTGTAAAATTCCAGATTCAATAAATTCCTCGATGCAGTTTGTATAGCATTTTATGTTATAATTTGTATTATCTAAATGCTTGACGAAATTTGTAGAAACTCCATAAACACCAAGGATATGTCAGAATTTTACATTTCAGTTGACAGGAAGCTCAATCTGATCTTACATTCTAATATTGAATATATTTTAAATAGAACAGTCCACAAAACCATCATAATTATAATTCCAATTACAACAAATGTATGTAACATTCCATCATAATATCGATCATAGATTATTACGCCAAACTCGACCATAATGAATCACGTTCCAGAACGTCTATCCACCATTTTCTTCCCGAACAATATCGATTACAGTTCGACAAGAATTTCTGTAATGAAGGATACCATCCAGACCGAAATGTTTCTGAAGGTACTATGCCCGGTGGCACGCTCGCAGGGGAAATCCTGTCTATTCGTATAAACGCTGGTGGCATCAAACTGCTTAAACGAAGTCGCGCCGCTTTCTCGAGTCGTAAATCACTTTCGATTCGACAGTATTTTCCGTACCACGGAATCCATAACGGCCAGGGCAACCGGCAAACGCGTTCCCCCGATTATAACTCGTGACACGAATCGAAACGGTTCCAGTCGGATATAGAGCATCATTTTCAACCCACCGCGCCTTCAGCACGAGTTTCCTAGAGTTTCCATCCCTTTAATCAGTTTTTTCCATGAATATTGCTCCAGCCTCAACGTCCCTGGATTTATTGTTACACCGCTGAACCGTCTACCACACGCAGAACTCTGTTCCGGACTTGCTTTATGATACGTTCGCCGCGAGTCTGTTGTTAGCGCACTTTCCACGATTCTTTCTTGATGAAGTAACGCTAACGGCTTGACGCATTCAATACTGCACGATGTATGCCGAATCGATACGTGTTTACACGATTTAATAAAACTCTTTGTCTGGATAGATGCTGCCTCGTATGTATACAGGGTGAGGCATCTGAAACAGACCACCTGAGCAACTCAACGATTCGTATAGACGTCTATTATTACTGAGAATGAACGGACATGACATGAAATGTGCATGTGGACTCCAGAAAATTAGAGTTCACGGCAATTGAACGGTTTTTAACACGTTGAATCCTATGTCGGTCACCGTTGACCGACACCTCAAGTTTAATTTGATTAAATAATTATTGATTATCGCAAAATTCTGAGCAAACTTCATACTGAAACTATAATGCAGAAACAGAAGAACACGTTTAAGTACTCGAATCTTTCTTTTCTTTTCGATTTATATAAAAAATAGTGAATTGTATCGTGTCTGATTAGGTATGGCTGTTTTCACTGTGGCGCTCAACGTGTTAAAGTCTTAACTCCTTGTCTGCGAATGATTCTAATGGCAATTACTACACTGCCAAATATATCAATGCTTCTCTACAATAGCAGATATTAGAATCATTGCAAGCATGGGTTCACAGTACGACCGTCAGGATGTCAGCCAGAGACGCAAGGTACGTTTACTCAACTTACTCTTAGTGGACAATTAATTAATTAGAATCCTCGAAATCGATGTTCCTATAGACCACATACGCTTCTAGAATCTTACACTCAGTATGATTGAAGTATCATAAACCCTCAGTCTAACAAGTCTGAATAGCCCTAAGGGAATCCTACCCTAGAGTTCTCGCACTAACCCTCTTAACCAAAGTCCAGGTCATACTTGGCATGCTAAGTGAGAATTGCAAACTTCTTAAAATAGAATGCTTTCACCCTCCAAGAGTTTGGTCACTGATTCGTCCAAACCAATCGTACCTTCTTGAATCAGTTTTGCATTTACGTAGGCTCAAGAGAAGGACACTAGCAGAAATACATTGAGGTAGACAGCTAGAGATGTCATGCAGGGTGAGACGTCTAAAACAAGCCACTTGAATAACTCGCCTGTCTTTGGCGGTAGAAAAAATGCAACAGACTAATCTTGCTTCGTTTCAAGGAGCACACAATCTAATATCAATAGTTCTTTTGTAAGCGGAGGTACAGAGGAGATGCGAAGGTCAACGACGTCTTTTTAAACGGAATAGTATGTTTTTTTACATACCTTCTAATAGAGCATTTTAAAACGCACACAATGACTTATGGTTAAAGGCCATTCAAGGCTGTTGAAGATAAATGCATTCGGTTAATAGTACGACCTGGACTTTGGTCAAGAGGATGGGAGCGAGAACTCTGGGCTTAAGGATGGTACTTCCTCAGGATTACTGATTGTATGTGCTTCAGTGAGGGTTTATGGTACGCCAATCACTACTCAGTGTAAGATTCTAGAAGCGTATGTAGTCTATAGGAACTTTAACTTCTAGGGTCTTAATTACTTAATTATCCACTGAATTAAGTAAACATGCCTTGCGTCTCTGACTAGCATCCCGGTGTTCGTACTATAGATCCCTGGTTATAGCGATCCTATTATCTACTATTTCAGAGGAGCATTGGTATGTTTTGCAGTAAAGTAATTGTCTTTGGAATCACTCGCAGGCAGAGACTTAAGACTTTAGAAGCCGTTCAGTTGTCGTAAACTCTAAGTTCTGGAGTCTACATGCGCTTTTCACGCCTTGCCTTTGATTCGCAATTATAATAGACAATATCATAAACTTACTAGATCACTAAAAGTGACAAAGGATTTTCTAAAAAGTATAATCTTCTTTGACATTCGAAAGTAGTAGTAATTACTATGAGAAACTGATTGAAATAGAGTGACAAAGGATTTTGTAAAAAGTATAATCTTCTCTCGCGTTCGAAATTGGTAGTAATTAATATGAGAAATTGATTGAAATATTTTTATACGTAGCCTTAGTACCTAATAGTACCTCTGTAGTATGTTTTTTGAAACGCTATGTAGGCAATATCACGCAATATAAATCATTTACTGTTTTCTTTTATCATTCGAATTGAATATACCTGCAATTGTCATCATTCTAATTGTTCATACTGTTGATCCCGCGAAGAACATCGATTCACGATGTTTTGAAAAGCTAGTCAGAAGTACAGTAGTAAATTCTAAGCCGGCTTCATCCGGTGGATGCACATTCCTGTACAGTTGTACGGAGGAAAATGCAAAAGAGTGAAATTCATAGCAGGAATCGTTGTCATAGACGGGTATACAAGTCTCAGAAGTTCTTTCTGTTTCTGACGGCGCATCGAAACTTATTACAACATCGTGGCACAATGTTCATTCGAGTCGTCCCTTCTTTTCATTCTTCTGGATAGCCTCGTTACTTCCGAGGCAATCTTCTCGTTACAACAAGACGCAGCATGCTTTAACGCTAAACTTTTCGCTGCTCTTTCTCTTGTTATAAGGCATAATGGATTGTCCAACAAATCACTAGTACATTGCTGCTACAGTTCAAACTGCGTGCGCATCATAATCCATTGGGCGGAGTTGTAAATCATTTTCGGTGCACGATTTCTAGTTTTTCTGATTGAAAACTCAAATGGTTCGCCTAGACTATTAATTTTGGCTCGTATTTGAAGGTAAGTAAATATGTTATACAGTCAACGAAATATTATCTTACTATTATAATAAAGAGACAGAGTTTGTGTGTTCGTAAAAACTTGCAAATCTACTAAACGGATTGTTATGAAATTTTTACAATAGCTTCTTTACATTTTCTGAAGTGTCATAAGATATGTTTTATCCTGAAATAAATAATATATCGAGATAGACAATATTAATGTATTTTAATAAAATATTAGAATACTTTAATAAGACGTGTACAAAGTTTCATGTAAATATCTCGACAATATATTGTGCGTCTGAAAATTTCCTGATATTTACACGCATGCGTGTGTTTCAATATTGAGTTATATGAAAAGTACTCAAGCTAATATTTGATCTATTTCCTACTAATTTAGATAGTAAGATGTACTCGTGAAGACTAAGAATTATTGTGTTACTGTTTGTTTAGAAGCTGCAGTTGTGCGACAGTAGTTTGTCTAATCAATAACTAAAGATACAGAAAATTACAGGGCTTGACTTTTATATTAAACAATTATATTTTACAAGGACTTAACTTTTATATTAGACAATTATATTTTACAAGGATTTGATGTTTGTATTAAACAATTATATTTTACACGGGCTTGATTTTTATATGAAACAATTATATTTTTACATTAAAATCAAACAACATTTGTCTCAAATATTTTGTTCTATCACTAAAAGTAGACGAGATATATTGGTGGCATATCTTAAATGCCTCACCCTCAATATTAAAATTATGAAAACATTTAAACCTCCATTATCCTCCTTCTCCACAGTTTTCAACAGTTAAACAACCTAGTCTACCATAATTCAAGCGATGTTTTTGCCTACGTAACCCACAATGTCAAACCTGGCTCTAACACATGAATCAGTGATCGAGATAGTACAATTTGTTCGAGAAAAGTTGTAAAATACTACGGCACCGTCCAAAATATCCGGTTCATTTTAGGATCGCTGCTCAATCGTTTTCCCAGTCAAATTGTCAACACGCACTCTTCCAAATTTATTGCTGTTATCGGGCAGCGTCAATAATTTGTCGTTCACATCGACCGGTGATCTATATTATTGCTTCGGTGGACGTGTTTAAAAAATTCGTCTCCCGGTAATAGAAAACAGCGTTTGAAAGATCATCGACACGATCGTTGACAGACTTTTACGACAAGTGTGCGCGGATCCCGCTCGTAACCCGGTGCGAATCTGATCGAAAATCCAACGTGCCATTGTACCGCTCCGAGGACGTTACTCCACCGATTTCAATGTTCCACCAGTGATTTTCGAGCGGCCGTATGAACCGGCGGAAAATGCGTTTCGTTGTTAACATGCCAGGATGAATCAACGGGCGTCAAACGCAGATCGCACAAGTATGCCAAACACGCTCCGATCTATGGAATGGTCGGAGTATAATTGAATTACCGAACAAGCCACTGTAGTCCATCTGTCGAATAATGATCCTCGTTAATCAACGCGCCGGAATGCGTGAACATTCGCTCACAAGTACACCGAACGATGTCAGAAATTTCTCCCGCCATCGATTAATGACACACCGACTCATTGTTTAATTATTTCGAGAGGCTCGGCGACGCGTGATGCCCTAGCGATGCCACTGATACTATAAGTATCAATGATATTCGATTCGATTCCCCAGTATGTATTTATTGGTATCGAAGGGGTATCAAAACTGAGCTGGTTGGCATGATTTTCTGATAGCGATGTCTATTAGACTGGTAACAACCAATACGAATACCATAGTTAGTGATGAGACTTATACTGTATGTATTGATAACATTCTAGTGATTTGATTCGTCAGTATTTATTCATTGGTATCGAAGTAGTATAAAAACTGAGCTACTTGGCATCACTGTCCGATACTGATAGCTGTTAGAGTGATACCAAACAGTATGAATACCGCAGTTAGTGCTGAAATTGATACTATATGCCTTGATAACATTCAAGTGTTTTGATTCTATAGTATTTATTTATTGGTATTGAAAAAGTAACGAAGCTAAGCTACTTGGTACCAGTACTTAATACTGATACCTCTGAGAGTGATACCAAACAATATGAATACCATAGTTAGTGATCAGACTGATACTATATCTATCGATAATATTCTGGTGATTTGATTCGTCAGTATTTATTCATTGGTATCAAAGGAGTATCAAAACTGAGTTACTTGGTATCAATGTTCGATATTGATCTCTTAGAGTGATACCAAAGAATACTAACACCATAGTAAAGAAAACAGTACATAATCAGCAATATAATCGCACTTTTTAAGCACTTTATGAATACAAAATACGGATCAAGTACTTCATATGCATCTAATGCCGTAAGTTTTTAATCTTATTTATTGTTAAACAAAACTACATTACTTATTTATTGTATTGTAATATATGCACTATAAAATATTGTTTGTAAGAAATAATAGTTTCTTTTATTCATTACATTATCTTTTAGTCCGTTTATTTTTTTACTCACCAAATGTCAGAATTTGCAAACACTTGTTCTGCTGGTACAGAGGTTGCCAAAATATAGAAATATTGTCTAAAATAGCTGGATAATATGGAGTCGTTACTGTATTTGCTGTCATTCACAGTGCAAAGAACATAATCCGTATTTACTGCAACCTGATCTGACTGTCGACATTATGCATTTTCAAATCTTTCATCGTATTTGTTGTACACTTGTTGGATTTTAATCTTTTTATATATACACTATGTTCCACATCTTCGTCTTCAGTAATTTCTTAACCCTCCGTAGGCAAATATTTTTTCACACTCCGTAAGCAAACTGGGTTTATCTTTAAGACGATTGTTTTTACTGTTCCAAGCTTTCAAAAAATTTGAAAAAATTCTGGGATACTTATCAAAGTCCCTATTACACTGTACAATCGTTCGTAACGGCAAATGTTTAAAAATTGTTCAATAAAAATAAAAATTCGGAGGAGAGTCCGGAAAAAATGGGAATTTCGCTTGTACTGTCAACGACTCAGATTGCCTGCGAAAGGTTAATAATTCTAAACTTCTCATCTTTGTGACATTTTCTAAATCATGGATCTATTCACTGTAATAGGTAGAGACGTACTGAGAAGCGAAACATTAGAAGAACAAGAATATACAACATAGCAATACAAAATGAATTGTCACTACCTGCTCGAACTCCCTGAAAAATGGATGAGTAGTACTGCCATAGTATGAATACTATACTCATCTTATCTATAATCGATATGTGTCAATACTTTCGTGGAAGTATCAAATGGATATCGATTCTGTATAATACCCATAAACCTGAGGCTTTTCGATACGAAACCCTAATTCTCTAACTGGCATCGACAGTATTGATTCGGAAACACTCCCATCATCAGCGATGCCCTGTGAAGGGTAGGCAGAACATCACTATGTTTTTGTCGGATTTCCAGCGTTAATGGCTATCAGCGGAAGGGAATGCACGGGAGAACGGTTAACCATCAACGTAACGGTGTAATCTAACGTTAACGGCTCTCCTTTGTGGATGATCATTAAAGGTTTGTTAAAGCTGCGCCACGGAATGCGCTTGAAATTACGTTACGACCCCATTACTTTTTAGTCCGTTGCGTAAGGGCCTTAAAATACAGGGATGCCTAACGAGATTGCGGCTATTATTACGTATTAAGGAAATTAAATGAGTGAGACGGTTTACGTAAATTCGTGTTAGAAGATTTCAGGCTTTCTTTAATGAATTTTAATGGACGATCAGTAGCAAACCCGAACATTTTAGTTGACAACTTTCTTGTGTTCAAGTACGGATAATTCGAAAACAAATGTGATAAGTGTTGTTCATACGTGTGCAGATGATTAAACCATACGCACACACTTTTGTTTTCTAGCTCGGTCTCAGAAACACACTTTTTTTTTAAATGTTCCTTTGTTGCTACAAGATGATTGCTATAGCCGTCATTTGGCAGCACAATAACAAAAATCTGACGATTATAGCCGTCATTTGCGGCAATGGGTTAAATAGAATTGAAAAGTAAGGGGAAATATCAGGGTATGTCCATTTTTATTCTGCAGCGTTCAACTTGAAAGAAAAATTAAAATAATGTAAAACAGTTATATTTTCGCTAATTTTTTTTCAGTCGCCTAATTAGAGTATAACTTTATGTCATGAACAATACAGTTGAATTCATTGGATCATGTTTCTTTACTGATGCACTAAAGTATTAAAAATTTATTTTCTCAATGAAGCTGTTTTGTGACATTCCTTGTTCTTTCCCCTAAACCTTCGATTGACAGCGAGATTATGTGATTTCCGACAGTGGCACAGCGTGAACAAATTGTATTATAAACGTAAGAATGTCAAAAAGTTACATAAATGTCAGACCTATATACAGGACATTTAAAAAAAAAGTAATCTGGAAGTAACAGATTCGTAATGAACTCGAAATTTAATAAAAATAATCAGCTACTGCAATTGCATAACTTAACCACTTCAGAATAAAAAAACAAATTTATATGTCGATAGTGTCGGTTTATTCTTCACTATAGCAGTCCGGTAGTTTCTTATACCGTACTATAGATTCCACAAAATTATTTCACATTTTATTATTTCAATCCATTCGAAGAACCATCGTACGTCGTCTTTCTGCTAATACGATTTTAATACTACCCGAGTTGTGACGGAGTGGTTTGAAGACATAGGGGTCGAAAAGTTGGATTGGCTAGTCCAGAGGCCCGATTTCAATCCTATCCAGCATCTTTGGAATGATCTGGGGCGTCGATTACATGCACGTGCAGATCGTGCAAAGAACAAAGCTGAGCTTGGCTGTGTTAAAGGCTGAGTAGAGAAACATTTCCCCAAACATTTAGCAGAAATTAGTGGACAGCATGCCATGAATAAGAAGGACCGTCATAGAAGTCAAAGATTCGAGCACAAGATATTAAAAACTCAATAAAACATCTGTTCTGTCTAACACTTTGGTGTCCAGATATCAATGGTAGTTGCTCGATACCTTTGCCTTAGAATAACGAGTCACTCTCGTGATACAGAATACGATTGATATCTGTGAGATCAGGACCACCAGACTCAACAATAACAGGAATCCTAAAAATAGGGGTGTCAGCGCGCCGATAGTGGCATAGTGGACAATGTGACCGGCTACAAACTCAAGAAACTCTCAAAGACACTATTTTCCCTGAATTCTAAGACTCAAATACGAGTTCCAATTGTGCATCAATTCTATACAATTTTGCTGTACAGCACATTTGATATTCAGAAGGTGTTCAAATGTCAAATTTCAAATTCATAGAGGCATCCTAAAACTCGAATAGTAAACTTCATCGAATGAAATCGTTGTAAAAATCGTAAGGCAGAGGATTAATCATTAATCATTCTTGCTCCGTGTACCAAACAGAAAAATCCTGTCAAATTTTAGCTCAGTGTTCGAAAGCAGCCTGCGCAGACACCTGTACCACCCTACTGGCGTGCCTGGACTCGGCCATTATTCTTCCATGTACCTTCTCCAAAAATTTTCTAATTTCGACGCTCAGCACGCGGGCCGGAAGGTGGGTTCCAAGCAAGCTCGAACAACAGGATTCCAATACATCGTGCCGGGCTTAATCCTACTTTTCTCTATATCCCGTGGTAGCGGCATGCAGTCCGGTCCAGCCCCCTCTGTCATATACCCCGCTGCGTCTGAAAGCATTGTTGCAGTATCTATATGTCCCGTAATATTGGCTGTATATCACGATTATATCCCGGAAGGCTGCTCGATACATCGGTTCACGGTGGTAGTACGTATCGGCCACGACGGTTTTATGCACGCCGTTAGCAGAGCAATGGTCCATTTTCCTCTTTTTCCCACCCACTGGTGTCCCTGTGTACCGAATAACCTTTCTTATCTTTCTGATGCACCGCCAGACCGTTCCTGCCGTGTTCTTCTCTCCGTTCCGACCCCGCCGAATCCGGCGATCTCTCCTGCCGGACGATGTCTTGTTTCCGATTCGAATTTATCCGTCCGATTGTCCTCCATCGGGATGATTAGTTTCACCGCTGGGAGCCGGGCAAAACGCGCGTCGAACGGTTCAATCGAACCGGAGTGTGCCGAAGCGCGAAACAGCGAGTCGACGGACGGATGGCCGGCGCATTCGATCATGATGCGATTAAAATGAAAGTGCTGTTGCTTGCCGTTCAATTAAGCGAATTCGATGCTGTTGTCGGCCAGACCCGGCTTTTTGATGTCTCGAAACACCGGACGTTATGGCGTTAATTATTCGCCCGGCTCCACGGGAAACACGTCCGCGCGTCCGGCGCCTTTGAAATGTAATTATAAAACGATTCGTGATTAATGCGCCGTTCGAACGGTCAGCGTGCTCGCCGTGATGTTTCCTGCATCGATTCCGCGTTCGAATGACGCTGATCGTTCTATGGAATCTTCGATCTCGTCTGCCGTGTCGCAATCGCTTTTTATTGCTCCCTCCATGCAGGGACGTTGCGACAAATCGGTGCACGTGAGTCAACGTATGAGATTGTTGAGTGTTTTTATAGAGAGACGCTATTACATTGTGCTTTCGAGATTACTGAACGTAGTTGTGTGTACAGTTCTCGAAGGAGCTTATATTCGTTGCAAAAGAAGCGTCTTTGTAGAAACGAAGAAGTTTATATAGAGCGTGTCAACAGAAACAGGACGTCTAAATATATTTGGTTGGTTTGAGGATACAGGAATATGTTGGAGGCGAGATTTGTACTGTTTGACGGGACAAATATGATGGTATAAGAGAATTGTTTCTCAAGGCCACTGTGAAGGTCGTTTCAAGGTTATCAGTGTTTTTCTAGCACCAGAAGAACCAAGTTTTCATTATTTACAGTAGACTTACCTATAAAATTGTATAGATTACTTGTATAGATTTGGTAGACATATTAAAAATACCAAAAGCAGATCTCAAAAGTTCAAAAAGTTTCAAATGGTTGTCGTTAGAGTGCCGATTTTTATGCAAATATATAACTTCAATATTTTTGATTTCGATGTAGCTGCTGAAACAACTGTGGCAGAATTGTATTTTGAGGTCGAAATGTTTAAAGGTACATTTTTCCTTTCACTTGCTCTATAATATGTGCATTCTTTATGAATTTGGGCGTGTTAAATTGCATACAGATCCGCAGTCTAGTAATCGTAATGAAAAATTAATTGTATCAATCGAAGCACGCGGTTCTTCTAACATTAAATTGCGCAGTATATTTTTTACTTAATATCGATGCAGTCAGCGTTAAAAGGAAACTATAAAACTAAAATATTATGACCATCAGATGATCTTGTCCTTAGAAGGGAACCTCACAATCCTAACATCATCGATTTAAAGGAGATTTTATAAACATTTACAGTCACTTGGGACGTAAATAACATTAGTTTTGGTTGTCTCTATTAGCCCCTGAAAACAACTGTTTTATAATTTGAAGGGCAACATGCGAAAGTATAAAGTCGTCCTTTACTCAATAAGGGTAGATTTCACCCCTTTCAAGTATAATTAGGTACAAATAACATAAGTATCAATCACGTCTCAAAAATCTATACATTCCCATACAATTTCTCGCAAATTGATAATTTCAAGTTTAGGTGGCTCCCTTCTTACGAAAAATATACTGTGCCACTTAAGATATAGAAGACCTTCACCTGCATGGTGACCTTCAGGAAGAATGTATTTATACCATCGTACTTACCTTTCTGAAAATTGTAAGCTTCCTCTAGATTCGAACCTACCAAATACGTGTTCCTGTTCTGCTCCTCGCATCTCACGCTATATAGCCCCATTCCTGACAACCCTTGCAATACGAAAACGATTGATCCCCATGGAATGACGCCGGAAGCTTTGAAGTACTCAAGCTGACGTACGTATCTGAAGTGATACGTAACAACGTATTTTCCATGAATGTAATGGCTTCTTATCGTCGAGTACGTTGGGTCTGACGGTAGGTCGTTTCATCGAAATGAAACAGCGGAATCAGTGCACGTGAATCGAAAGGCTGCGTGTGGGAGAGACGCGATGAAAAATCGAGCAGCCTCCGACAACTCGATTGGAAAAACGTAGTTTCCGAAATGAAAGAACGTTGGCTGAGCACCGGCGGAATAACGCTGGTTGAATCGACGAGATAATTTGATCCAAGCCCGATCTCCACTCGAACGTAGCCGTCTTTCGCGGTGGAGAACAGAGAGCACCTGATGCAGAGAGGCATAAATGGATTTTCGTTTGCGAAATGAGAGGTTTCAGTGATTTAACAGGGTAATATGCTCGCCGGATGTGGGTCACGGTGCAGAATAGACACGGCCGAATCACCACAGCGAACCCGTGGATGATCGAAATTGCACAATTCTATCATTTTTCCCCCAATTGGACGGTATCGTATTATGTGTTCTTACTTTTTGATCCAGGACACGCTTGAAATACAAATGCAACCGAAACGAAGAAGATACGTTGTCCGAAAATATTAAATACGTTTAAAATATTAAATTGGCGAAAATAATTTGAACGAGAGGAATAATATTTTTCTTTATGAGGTTTCAATTTTAAGATAATTGACTTCCAATATCCGTCGAGCACTTTCATTAGCAAAATTTGTTGTAGTATTTTTAAGTTTACCGTATCATTATATTGACAATGTTTACATGCATGTACAATATATTCGTGTGTACCTGCAACGCATACTTGATGGATATTCGAATTCTACTTCTTCGAAAATTAAGTCCTGCAGCTAAAAATGTTACTCTTTATTCTCCAATTATTTTTGAACCGGAGACCACCCCTGTTTTAGTTGCACTACGATTTCAGAGACGCTCTTTATTGCTGAAAAATAATAGTACGAGCATGTGACTTTAATTTGATTAAATCCAGATTGCAACTCGATGATTTGTACCTACTAACTATTACCTATTTTTGCACCCCGACAGCTTCTTAGGGGACAAAAATTTCATCAACCCAAAATAAAGGTTATTAATAAAACAAAAATTCATTGAAGCTGAAATCAAAGAACTGTTAAAGTAGCTGAATAATGACACTAAAATTAATATTCAGTATCTTAAACCTGGATAACTAACCTTTCGTAAAAATGACGATCGGAACATTTAAATCTCATGATATCGGATGATCCGCTAACTAAATAAATTAATTATGCTTATTATTTTCTTATTTATTTATTAATAACTTCAATACCAAATATAACTTTTTAATTTCATTTATCCTGTTACTCTATATGATAAAATATTTTTGTTGTTAAATAAAAAAACTTCAATTATATTCCTGTTTTTAATTGACGTCGTCATTTTTACGAATGATTAGTAATAATGTTACTCATATATAGCTTGGTTATTTAGGGTTAATAATTAAAGATAACTGTAGTTGATAATTTGTTTACGTCTGATGAAGTCATATTTAAAAACGACATCAGTTATATCATCATCTGATAAAATTCAGAATTAAATTCAGTCACATTTGCGTTGTGCTGTATCTTTCGGCCGATAGTAACGCAGCGGTCAACTTCCCTAATTCATGGATGCTCCTCGAGGTGCAACAATTCACAGAAACTCGAAC
Organism: Macropis europaea; assembly: GCA_916610135.2. Classification (NCBI taxonomy): domain Eukaryota; kingdom Metazoa; phylum Arthropoda; class Insecta; order Hymenoptera; family Melittidae; genus Macropis; species Macropis europaea. The sequence goes on along the minus strand of OU744344.1, from coordinate 13,695,267 downwards.
GGTATATCTGAACGACTTGGTCCGTCGTTTTAAAGGGGTTTAAGAATTGATTTACCGGAAACGTCCCCGTGCATTGGACATCGCGTCGCTGGAACAATGGCAACCGGCTCCGCCGTTATATCGGCGGCGGTTAGCCCGATAATAATCTCTCTCAATATCAGAAATTTCGATGAATTCTTCAGGCTAATAAATTAGTAATCAATTAAACACCGGCGTATTAACGGATTATCAAATAATTGCAAATTGTGCGAAACGAGGTCATTTAGGCCAGCTGCAATCCCAAACAGATCGCGGAATAGTGTGTGCGCCGGCATTAAAGCGTACGAAGAGAGGTTGATATTTAATTATCGGTCTGCCATAACCTGCATTCAGCTGTACGATATCGTTTGTTGAGCGAAAATACGTGCAGGCCAGCCGTTAATATTCTCAAGCATCATACACGTCGGAAAATTCCATCGACCTTGCCGATTAGGATCATCGATGAATCAGCGCGCACGTTAATTGAATTTCTGGAAACGTATCAAGCAGCTGCACTTGGAGTAATTTTTCACTGTTCCATCTTGGGAACCTTGACCTCTTCAGGGACCACTTTACTGATGTTCTGAAATAAGTTATAGGGTTACCCGGATTAGTGGAAGGGCTTTAGGGACCGGGAAATTACACTAAACCGGTGCAAGGGAAGTTTTCAACGTCACCTTCTCGAGTATATTATTTATGAGCGTAACTTGAGTAGAGATCCTCTGGAGGGAGCGAGATAGAGCATCGGTCAATTTTCCTTAACCGGCCATGAATCTTTTATCGATAGAAATGAGTCATCATATAACGAAAATAAAAAATTTTCTATTTTTTTAAAATGCGTTAATGAACACATTACAAGGGAACATGTGAAGTTTTCCCAATTAAAGTGAACCCGAACACTGTCTCATTCGGTTCATTTGCTATTAAAACTTCGCGTAAGTTTTTTTTTAATGTTCCTTCATTAAATGTTTCTATTCGTTCTTACAAATATTTACCTTTTTGTATTTTTTTGTTTACAATAGTAACGTGAGGATTTCGATACATTTATCGACAATCGCTGAAGAAGGTTTTTATTGTTTTACTTGGGTTGTATGAGTTCGTGATATGTTAATGGTTGGGAGTGAGTAAATCAGTTGGATGTTTTCTTTTAAGTCTTCTGGGAAGACTTGAGTAACTGTTTCTGGCAAGAGGATTTATGTGATTGTTTATTCTGTTTTGTTTCAAATCGTGCGAATGGGATCGTATTTGTACCGACTTTAATTGGAAAAATTTCATCTATCTATTGACACTACAACTATCAAAGCAGTCGAACTGACTGAGTTGCAATTTCACTATATACGATTTATTTTTGACGACTATTATGATTACTTTGAATTGACGCTGAATAAAGCTACAGAGAAATACAAATAAACATTGTTTACTCGAACTGTGTATTTTTCGAAGACGTGTCACTTTGATCGCTTTGGTGAAATAGGTGCACGTGAATCGTTGGTAGAGCTACTATTAATATACCAGAGTCGAGTTGAGAGAATTGTGAGTTACTCGGTAAACCGTATGAATTCGTTTCAGCGTTAATTTTAATAACTATTATAAACGGAGAGCAGGGTAGAAAGGTGTTTTCGATAGCTGAGGTGTGCATATTTTTTAATGTGGAAAAATCGTAGTCGATTACGGAGGGTGAAGTTTCTTTAGCAAGAAGTGGTCGCTAATTATTGATTGGCTGGTAAGGGGTATCGCACTGGCGATACCTAAGTGCAACTGGGATGACCTTCCCAGACTGACCGAGGGTTCTCCTTTGTCTGTAGCAAGACTGCTACTTGCTTTGTCTAAATATTTCCCAATATTGGCGAGTGCCCGACCAGCCGTCGCGTCGTAAACTAAATTGTCGTGTTGGCTACACGATAAAACAATTGACGCAGCTTGAACGGGCGACAACAAATTTATAGTTGTACCGTGAAAATATATTCTTTGTCCATAATGTTTGATTAAAAAGCTACCTTCAAGAGATTAAGGTTAATCATTTGAGTGATATTATAGCTCGACATGCATGAGCGGTATTTAGTATTCTTTTGACGCATTTCGAATTCTGATAAAAATATTGTTTTTTATAAGTAACCCTCGAAAACACCTTTATCAAATGTAGTTGAATGGATGTGGATATCTATTTCTGGGATTAGTTAATTTATAGCAGAATTACAAGTATAATACTTATGGTGATTGATATACATAGCTATCTGGCAGCGAATTTTAAAAGACCACCATATTCCCGTTATGTCATGTTATTAATGAACGTAACACTATACCACCTTAATTTTCATATAGTCGTAATGCTCTAAAATATTTCTAAGACATCCCGTCGTAAGTACTTACTAGCACACCTTTCTATGTACTGCGTAATTAAATAAATTCAGTTCAGAGTGCAGACTGTTTAATACCATTGACATTTAAGGAGTCTTCTTATAATAATTATTTATAATGGATTTCTTTAAAGGTCATCGGTATTATTTTGCAGTAAGGTACATATTTTTTTTCTAATGCATTTGTAACGGATGAAAAAATGCATTCGAGCATCCCTTAGTTACGACCTTAAAAACAAAGTGTACTTTGAACATTTTTCATATTATACAAAAACAGAAGATATTTAGGTGCTCTGCTTCAATTAGGACACCCTGTACACTCATCTTACTATAATGTGGTAGCAACAAATAAAATGAATCTAAAGAGATTCTACTATGTAAACACCAAGTGAGTTTAGTCCTTACAATTAGTGTACACAGAAAGTTGAACATCGGCTTTGCTTACTTTAAAAATAAATTCATGTGTTAATAATGATATTTTGCACTCTAACGACTTTCTAGAGCGGGTCTGCAAACGTTACAACGTTATAATTGCCTTACAAACAAAGTATCCTGCTGTTGGTACTGTACCGCGCAGAAACAGAGCAGGCAGACAATTTATGATTACATAGTTTTCATCCCGTACGTTGTCGCGAGTTTGTACCATAAATATGGTGTATCATAGTTCATGGTCTCCTCGCAAATTTGAATAGAATAAACACTTGCAGTACCTTAACCGTTTAACATGATGGTTGTGTAAACCAAAAAGTAATTTTTGCGAGTGTCAATTGGGATTCAAGCTTTTGAATTGTTTATTATAAAATTGGACTGAATGTGACAGAGGTTTTATGAATTGTTTATTATAAAATTGGACTGAATGCGACAGAGCTTTTATAGTGTAAAATAGAGAAATTGAAATGGTTTACTACATACAGAATGCTTACAATTGAGTAGAAGACTCATTTAACATACTGACTGGCCCAGTGAAAACAGTCATGCCTGGTCAGACACGGAATAATTTGCTGTTTCTAATATAAATCGTAGCAGAAAAAAATATTTAAGTATTATTTTACTACTTCTGCTTCTACATTATTTTTGCAATGTTACATTTGCGCAGAATGTTCTAAGAATGAATAATTATTTAATAATGACAGCTAGCATGCTAACAGAAATAAAAGAAGTGAGCAACCGTAATATGGCGAGATAAAACAATAAACATACGAAATACCATTGGGCAGACAATTACAAATAGAGGAGGATCATTAACACTTTAACAGTGGTTAATAATTTGCGTACAATAATTTCTTTTCAAGATTTTTGCAAGAATTCTTGAGTGACTAACTGGTTTATATTATTGTCTTTGTACTGAATATTCTACGATTTCCACTTCATTAGAACTTGGAATATTTATTATTAGACTGCGGATGTTTATGCAAATATACCATTTCAGATATCAATATTTTTCGTTTTAATGTAGTCGAAGGAATAGGACTGAGAAAATTGTATTTTATGCTTTAAATGTTACAATATTTTTTTTTATTTTAAACATATCTAAGTATGCGAATCTGCACAAAGATCCGCAGTCTATTTATTATATTATATTATTTAGAACATTCAATTTTTTACATGAGTGCTATTCGAACGAATAATGTCATGTTTACGTGACGCAGTGTTCTATGAAGGACTTTGGAAATAATAATTTCTTCGAAATAACGCCAAGGACTCTAATCGATACACTAATAATAGGTGTTGGAATAATAGAGTAACAATTTTCACTTGTTGGTAATTTTGAAATTTTTATGCAGTGGTCAGTTACTTAATCGCGTAAGTAACATTCGAGAAGAATTGCTGCGAACGCTTTTAACATACAGTGCGCAGGATACATACGGAAAATACATTCAGATGGTTGTTACATCAGAAAGGAGCTCGGTATGTATTCTTTGGCGTTCCTCCATATTGGAGAAATGAAGTGAATGAATCGTTTGTTCACAAAAGGCCAGCGCTCCTGAATTCGCTACGAGGTATTCCGTTTCGAACTATAAACGAGAATTTCTCAAGTTTCCTCGTGTCGAACACAGTTACATCTAATAGACTTGTTATTCTGTAAAGGGTTCAGTTTCGAAGAAAATTTAATCCGCCCTGTGTAAACGGTACGAGGGAGATTATGGCCCTTTTCATCGTATAGGAGTTATTCTTGTACAGAATTATGAAAAAGTATTTTTGTTGATGTAAAAGAATTGTTTGTAATCTTAAAATTAATATGCAAAAGGTCTTTTGTGGATATTCAAAACATTCTTCGAGATATAGCGTTTAAAGTGGACTTCTGTAACTACGTTGCTAAACTTCAAACGTGCATTTTTCGAAGCTATGTTTTCCAAAACAGTGTACACGATATCACAAGCTATAATTGACTGATCGCTTTGAAATCGCTGTGTAAAAAAACACTTCACGCCACACACTTTACTTAACAAATTATTTATCTATAACAATGTTCCAGGCACAACTGTTTACTATTAATTTCACAACGTTTCTACACAATAAAAAATACATTTCTGCCCGTTCTGTTTCTGAAAGGCAACACACTGGTTTCCCCAGTAGTTAAACAAAAATCGTTTTCCCTCGCCTTCATGCTTAGCTGACACGATCAACAACTCGTATGCTTCATACACATTCATATTTACGTTACAAACTCAAACAAGAGAGATGAACTGTTCGGTCGGCAACTAAACTCACGACCTTCGAAACATTTGACAAAAACCTGTTCATGAAAATCTTTCAACTAACAATTATTTATTAAAGTACTTTCCATCCGAATCCATGATCTTTTGTTATAGCCGTGGAAATGTTTCGATTCCTTAACAATCGTATTGAGTGAACTTTGAAGTGAAGAGACTCGAAACATCGTAAATTTAATTGCCAACCTAATATTTTATTATTAATAAAAAAAACCTGTCATCTGTCAGAAGTTATTTATGACCCAACACAATACATCCAATGTTTAGGCTCATTACAGTTGACTAACCCCTTAACACGTTAAGTGCCACAGTGGAAACAATCACACCTAGTCATAGACATTATAATCTACTGCTTTAAGTAATAATCGCGAAATGACTCGAAAAGTCGCGAATTTAATTGCCAACCTAATATTCGATTTTTAGAAAGAAACAAATCTGTTATGTATGGGAAGTTATTTATGACTCAACCCGATATATCCACTGTTCAAGCTGGTCACAGTAGGACAGCCCTTTAATACATTGAGTGCCACAGTGGAAACGGACACACATAGTCAGACACAACATAACCTACTGTTTCAAGTATAAATCACAAAGAAAACGAATCTTTTATTATTTGAATGTATAATATTCATATTACTTCATATTACTATTATAATAATAATAACGTTGAGAATTGTATAAGAATAACTGGTTATTTAGTTGAATAAAATTTGAGACGTCGGTGAGCGGTGACCCACACGGCAGTCAACGTGTTAATATTTCTGGAAACGCCTTAAACAATGCAAACTACTCGTCACATACTAAAGTTCATCTGAAATGAACTGAAACACGTTGAGTCAGAAATACTCATTAATTACTCAAGTACTGTTGCCGAAATTGTTTCTCCTGCTTTGCGCGGTTCAATTAAAAACAGATCTTCCTCCCTCGGTTTCGTATTCGTTGGATTCGTGTTAATTCGCGCACACGTTTAACGTGGCTGACGAAAACGGATTAGAATTTAAATGCGTTTCGTATGCGGTTTACCTCGGACGCGAAGTTATTTTTCACCTTAACTAGTATCGCCGCAATAGACTTCCACTCGTGACAGAAAGATCTACGGGGAAATAAATGGACAGCGGCGCGAAAATCGTGCAGCAACCGTACAGTATATCCCGCGGATATTCAAAGCGGACCGGCATGGTTATTTCGCATCAGTGTTGCGCCATTTCACTAATGCGTTTCTCGCTTGTAATATAGCGTATGGCAAGCTGTGCAATTATTGGCCCCCAGGCAGTTACCGGTCTTTCTCTTCTTCCTTCTCCACTCGAGTACGCTCACATTCTCCGAAACTAATTTGTTGTACAACCAATATTCCTTCTGAACATTTTTCCCGTCGTTTTTCCTCCAGCCACTTCATTTTTAATGAGTGAACTGCGTCAAAAATTAGCAGGGCAAAAAATTCGGTAAACAGTTCAGGCTCAGCGTACGTGCGACTGTCGACGAGTCTCTTTGAGCGCAGAAATTAATTATTTCCATGCTTTTTTGTGCCGCAACACTATGATTAACACACAAACTTTTACTCTGTAAAAATTAATAATCATTACTCGAAATTTGTTATTTAAAAATGATGTTTATTATGGAACCACGAAATATTACAATATGAAATGTAGGTATCAAAATAAATAAAGTAGATTTTTTTCATCCGCCTTGTGAGTGTTAACAGGAAATCCTATTGTCCAATTTTTTTAGCCAGATATTTTTATAATATTTATTATTTTAAATTTACGACTGATCCTTGTTAGGTCATTTAGCAAATGTGTTCTGTGTCACTGGAGCATGCGTGAAGGCATCACTCATTAGTGATCCTTCAGAACAGCTAAATATAGTAATAATAATACATTATTACTGCACCAATATTAAATTTCTATCAAGAATAATAAAAAGAACAAAATGAAAAGGGATTAATCAACGCAGCAGATCAAATTAGTTCAAAGAGCAATTGTTTTCATGAACCTAACCAAAGTGCTCAAACAACTTGATCGAATCGCTGAAATAGCATCAGCCTCAGCATAAATCGCAGGAAAAACCCTGAATTCGCATTTGTATCGATTTGACGGTCGTTTAATTGCCATGTCGGTTTGACACGACATCGATCAGCCACAAATTTCCCGCCTCAAGCTAACACACCATTCATACAGCTTGTGACGGCTCGAAACATGGAATTTCACATGTCGATTTTATGCGCGACCGGATTTAGCCGAAGCGTCAGAACCTATTGATGCGTGAGCGTAAAAAGTGAATGGCTATTCTTCAGAAGTTGTTCGCCCGGGGAAATCAGATTGAGTTTTTTTTTTTTCTGTGGCGAATTCGTATTTGTGCATATTGCTGAACCGAAAATATTTCTCCCGTGAAAAAGCGGCGCGAGAGGAGGACTTGTGGTAATCTCGAATATATTTGGAAAGTAGGCATAAAGGAAATGTTATTTCTGGTTCAGGTGTGGAGTGTGTACTATAAATTGCGAGTAAAACAGGCATTTTGGTTTCTTTTATAGCAAAATATGGTAAATAATATTGGGCGCGTGGGTGTATTTGTTGGTAAGGTTTGATAATACATTTTGGAATTCTATTGTTACGAAATTTTAGGGTGCGACTTAGGAAATGTCCTTTTGAAAATAGCGATGTTATAATTTGAGTTTGTGAGTAAAGGTATGTGAGTCACATGTCCTGTAATAAGTTAAGATCTCACAATCAGTAATAAGAGAAATTATTGCTGGTCTTTGATGACTGTACAATGACGACATACAAGTATCAAATGATACACATAATTTTCATAAAATATAAATTAATACTTTTACAGTGTAAGGGTAGTTAGATAAATTCCATTTATAAAGGTATGCTTAATAATTGATATTGTTGCAGGCTCTCAACCTTTAATAATCATCTATTGTTATCGTTTCATTTAAAAATCTTGACTATCTTGTCAATATAACTATAATACACTGCACAGGGGGATGATCTATTTATAAAATAGCTTAAACTCTGTTTAAGCATATTAGTAAAAATATAAGAAATTAGATATTTTATAAATATACTCTATAGGGGAGCGATGATCTATTTTCAAATTAGTCTAAAATCTTTTTCTTAATGGACTTGATTTTAGTTTGAAAAATGAATTACACAATAAAATTTATATATGATTTGTTAAAATTATTTAATTTGAAATAAATTAATTTATAAAAAGTAATATTGAATTTTAACGTATAAATTTTAAGGATTCTGCTAATTGTTACACAAAATCAACATTTGTATATTATCACGCATACAAAATAGATAAAGAAATTGTATAAACATTCAATCTTTCATCGTTTTCTCGTCTGTTATAATGTTTAAGGAACTATACCGCCATGAGAACAGTAACAAAGGGGCGCAATTGCGTTTCATGGCGCTCAAACCGTGAACAAACAATTAACTCATTAAACAACTTATCATTCCTAAGCGATCACAATCAGCGCCATTACCGCTGAACGTAAACAATATTGTTAACTTTCAGCGCACACCAACATCATTGTACGGTAGGACCTCGATTATCCGAACACCGGTCATCCAAGAATTAGTCATCATATGCAAGTTAGAATCTCAAATTCTCATTAGTGACACAATGCATTTAATTTCATCCTACTATGTATTCTACATTCCAAAACAAAATTATAACTTTCATGCAAAACATAGTTACAATGTGAGTCATCCTTTTCTCCATTGTATTTCGGATAATCGAGGTTCCACTGTAAAATCTTTACAGAATCCTAAATCACCGAGGGAGACGCAGACGAGACTGAACTTTCCGGGATCTTCGCAACAAAGAGATCCAGCGAATGCGGAAACCGTCAATCGAGCTTCCCCTCATTTACAAACCGTGTCGTAACCCGTCACTTTCACATCGTCAGCTTAACGACCGACATTTTTACACTGTCATAACCTCGGATAACAAGTTCCCGATTCAGCCCGGGGGCTACCGGTATAATTCAATGTCGGACGCTGCCACCGGTGCTCCCTCGAGACCTTATATCAACTTCCTGGCCAGTCTGCGTTCATAATCGACTGTCTGTCCGTGCTGGATGCAAAAGCACACCCTCGTACACACGTAAGACACCCCTCTCGGATCGTTGAGATTATAACGTTCTTTCAACTATCGCGACTTACAAACGACACGCCTGGGAGTTTCCAAGCTAGGGAAACTCCGGCTCGGTTATTTCCCGCTAATGGGAGCAGAGTGCGTGGAAAAACGGTGGTTTTTCGAAACGGGGGAATGACGGTCGATGGATATTTAATTGGCGGCCGTGGACACTAAAAGTGCGCGGCCCTGTTCGCGTGGATTACTTTTTGTATTTGAAAGAGGTATTGATAAGCCGGCCTGGTGGTTTCAGAAACGGATAGCGGGTTTAATAATCAGCAAATATCGCGCTGAATATTGATAAGCGTTTCGAACGGCCTCGATTTTTATTTTACTGTTATTGCTGAAGAAACGGGGCTCGATCGAATTCGATATTTGCATGCGGGGTGGCTACGGTAACTGGACCAATTGAAGATTGAAAAATTTCGAGAATTTTACGCGGTTTAATAAACTCTGCTGCATTTATAATATTTTTTGGTGGACGTATTGATAAGCTTGCAAAATATAGGTGTATTTTCTTTTATGAATTATACTGCGAGAGTTTGTTTTCACATAAATAGATCGCTTAATCGATTTTGCATGTGAAGAGTATTAGGTAAGATTATACGGAGTACGATAATTTATGAAATATTTTATTTCGTTACTTATAACAGAATATATCTAGTGGGCTGGGTCACAAATAACTTTCGGTGCACAATAAAAATCGAACGGTTCACCTAGACTGTTAATTAGTATTCGTATTAGAAGGTGGCCCATGTCTGAAACTCAGGTATGCTACAATAGCAAGAAGAATTATTTTGTAATAAATTAACTAATAAATTTAACAAAATGAATCAGAAGTTATTTATGACTCAACCCAATAGTGTCATCGTATTCATCCTTCTGTCATTTGCGATTGCATTCGTCAATTTAAAAAATACTAATGCCCCTGAAAGCTTTGAAAAAATACTCTGACAACAAAATATATTTTGCTATACTGTGTTTGTCTCTTGAAAGCATCTATCTATTGTTAGAACATTTCTTTGATAGCCACAAATTAATGAAAATTACTAAGATGGCGTTTTTGAGTTGAATAAAGGATAAAAGCAAATTCAATAATAATGCTTAACCACGAGGCATTTCAAAACGATGTGCAACCTCCGTAGCGAAGGGTTTAATTGGAATCGCATGTTTGCAAAGCGAGTTGGTATTTCTGAAAACTCGTGCTATCGTTCCGAAGGAACATTACATTTATTTACGTAACAGCCAGCACATTTTTGCCAACGGCGTGTTTTAATTGTAAATAGTATACTACATGTTTGAAACTAGAGCGATGTTTTCATTGTTCACTATTTGATAAAGAATCAAATGGCTTGGAATTTTTCACTCACCCGTGGAAAATAGTATACGCGTCGGGCAATTAAGGGGGTTGTACCTGCTGCTCCATTGAAGATAAAACAAAATAACGGAGGAAAATGTTTTGCGTCAAAGCGAGGTCTATATTTTTATACGCTCGTTTGTCTAGTATGCATAACGCTCATTAACAAATTGCTGATACCTCGTAAACTGTTTGTTTCATTAACACTTCGCTTTAACAGTTTGACGGCCGCGAAAATTTTGCAAATATTAATTATCTTGGAACATTTTCGCAAGAACCTTTAACGCGTTGAACACCGTGACGGTCACCGGTGATCGACACCTCGAATTTAATTAAATTAAATATTCATTGATTGTCGCAAAATTCTGAGTAAACTTTATACCGAAACAATATTATAGGAACAGGAGAACACGGCTGAGTACTCAAATCTTTTTATTCTTTACGACTTATGTAGAAAATCGTAAATTGTATCGCGTCTGCTTAGGTATGGCCGTTTTCACTGTGGCGTTAACACGTTGAATGCCACAGTGAAAACGGCCATACCTCATCGGACACTACATAATTTACTATTTCTTATATAAATCGTAATGAAACAAAAGATCTGAGTACTCAGGCATGTTCTTCTGTTCCTACATTAATATGTCAGTATGAAGTTTGCTCAGAATTTTGCAACATCAATAATTATTTAATTAAATTAAATCTGAGGTGTCGGTCACCGGTGGCCTCCAGGACAATCAACGTGCTGAAGAAGTTATTTGATGGGCCCATTTTAAATGCCTCACCCTGTATATTTTCGCGAAAACTAAATATTTTGACACAATCTTTTTAATGTAACTCCTTATAAATTTCATAGTAGGCAGACCATAGTCTTATACACGGTATGTCCTCGATTATCCGAACTATAATTGCTAAGAGAATGTCTCGCATTGTAACTACGTTTCACATAAAAATGATAATTTTATTTTAATATGTAAAAAATCAACCTCTGTGGAATTAGGTACACAGTGTCACTAATGATTGCTTCAGCTTGTAGCAGACATAGGATGACCAATTTTCAGATGTCAGGTGTTCCATTTATTTACTGTATTCTACTGTATTTACATTTAACATTCATTCCCCTGCAGATATCTCGGTAATTGTCTGGCATCGGTGTTGCAACAAATTAGAAATTTATGTAAACTCGTTCGGCTAAGTGTGCAGCATTACGCGAAAATTCGAGGGAAAATTGAAATTGCACCGGCGGCGCGTCGCGGCGCGCGGCGGTCAGGCGTGAATTTACAAAACGACAACCCGATTTTAAATTATGCTCTGGCACGGATTCGCCTTTAATCGGATGAAATCAAGCATACACAACGGGGCCCGTTAAATATCTCGCGAGATTCGATTATGCGACGCGGTAAAACGATACCGTTGCGGACGGATTCTCACGCGGCGAGTACTATGTAACGGCGCCTCGTCGTGATAAATTGAATAAACGATGGGTGCACGTGCAGGAAACAGAATGAAACCTCGCCGGGCTCGACTAACAATCGAAACGCGTGCTCAGGGGTTGTTTCCGAGTAGATTAGAACACATCGTGTAAGGGGAACAACTCATCGGATAATTGGACTTGTCACGCGGTCACAACGATGTCGTTACATGATCCCGTAGTCAATTACGGTAGCTTCGTATTTCTCAAGTCTACGAATTAACTTACGTAATTGAGCCGTTGAAAAAACGAGCCGAACTCGTTAGGTTCCCTGCGAGATGATAAAGAACTTTTTACTTTGCTTCATTTTGGATACTGTCTGTGATTGAAGTTTATAAGGGTGTCCCAAAATCGATTGCATATTGTAGTGAAATCGAGTGAATTTTAAAAAAATTATTTAACCCGTAGACGCACACTTTTTTCTGGATTAACCTCAGAAACATACTTTTTTTTTAAATGTTCTTTTGTTGCTACAAGAAATTAGATGAAAAGACAATGCTTGTAAGGGTTAATTGAAACATCAAATTTCCTTTTAAGTATCACCGTTATCTACCGATAACATGCACAGGAATTTCGCCTGGTAAATTTGTTATTTTCTTCGCAAAAATATACGTAACTGTTATCGCCGTCATTTACCAGCACATCAAGAAAAATCTGACAGCTATAGCCGACATTTACGGCACTGATTTATTTGTTTCCAAAAGATTTAGATACTACAACACTAATAACAAGCTGTACATTGTAAGAGAATGTATGTTTTATCATGCGAAGGTATTGTTAAAATTTCTGTACAAAAGTGGTTTCTCCCGTTCATGGTAATAAATTAAATTAAATTAAATATACAGAGTGTCCTAGAGTTTTTCGTACAAACTTCGCTGGCGTACCTTATAGGTAAAAATAATAATAAAATATCATGTAACAGAAAGTCCATGAATGTTTTATTAAAAAGTTATCACAAAAATATGAAACTGAATTTAAGTACCACCCTAAAATGGGTCACGTCGCAGTCCGTGTTGTTTAAAAAATGGACTCTGTATTTTTGGATGCACCAATCGATGCAAGGTTTGACCCTCGATAAAAAAAATATTAACAATGTTATTTGTTTATACCTGAAAATTTAGTTTGATCCATTAACTGCTAACCTTTTTGTTCGAAAATTGTAATGTAATTCTATAGATTTTAAGTGCCTTTCAACGGATTAAGTAATCTTAAATACGTGGGATCCCTAAATGGAGCTGATGGCAGTGAATGAGTTGAAAGTTACTCTGACTTTAAGATCACAAAGTAAGTTGCTTGTAAAATATCGATATAGCTAATTGATGTGCGTGCAGAATGAACAGCAAACGTGTTAATTGTTCTCAAATTGCAAATAATCTAACAATACTTCGATTCTTTCGCTTTGGATTAAATTTGAAGGCGACACGATGCTTTGTATGTCAAATGTTCTCAAAATACATAAACATAGCAACGAATAATCCATCAACTTCACCAGGTGTTTTCTTTTTTTATAAATGACAAAGTGAAGTGAATTTGAGCGTCGAATAATGCAGTTTAATCGAAAAATTTAGCGCGTCATGCATCATTCAGAAAGTGGTTATTAGAGTTGATCGATAAATTTCATTCGCTATCGAGAATCATTTATTTTTTCGCCTGAAATATCGTCCATCGGCAGCCCTGACTCGAAAAACAGGTGCCCGGAGATATGAACACAGAGACAATTTCTCAAAGGCTCCGGAGCATGGTTAGGCATGACGTTGTGAAATGAGATCAAACTTATCTTCGCGAAGTTCGAAATGCAAACACTTATTACAGCTCCTTGAGTTTGAAAACGTGAAACGCTTTACGATAAATATGCATACGCGTGTTAAGAACTTCGGCCTCGGATCAGACGAATTTCAGCTTCGCCACTTCAGGAAATAACTTCATTCCAACTTTGCTTCAAATTAATGAGTACATGTTCTTGCCGAATACATTAATGTCATTCACAATATAGGGAGTGTGTTACTTAACCCTCATCCGTCCCTAATTTTTCCAACTTAGTTTGGCCCTTGGTGTCAAATTGACACAATGGTAAACAATCAATATGATGGAAAGATAAATAGTTAAATTTGCGAATTCGTTTATTGAAAATAAAAAGAAATGAAATTTTTGTACATTCAATACATTCAAGCAGAAAATTGTTCGCTTCGTTCACAAATAATAAAGCGATATGCAAGGCATACTGCTTTTTTACATTTATCGCATTTTTGTGAGGTAATCTGTCAAATTGACACGAGGGATGGATGAGGGTTAAATCGAGGCATCCAACTTTTTAATTTATAGTGCCCACAAACGTATTTTCATAGGCTGTTAATTAAAATAATTACAGTATTCGACGGTTCAATGTATTCCAACAAATATGTCACGGAGAAGGATTATATTAATTTTGAGAACTTTCTTTCGTAATAGGCTCCCAAAACATATTTTTTCAATGTAAATATTCATTCGCCTTCAAATTGTTACATGAAATTTTAAAATTAATTAATAAATATTTGTTAGAGACTGATCTTCGATTACTAACTTACACTTTAACATAAATCTTTACAACTAATTGCAAATTTAACTGTCTATTATTACAAATCGATATAATCAATTTCAATTGTAATCTAAAAATCTTTTTACTGCACTCTAAAATGCTTTCACAGCCTGTCAATTAAAATAATCACCGTATTCGTTGGTTGTGTCTACTCGAATACTTTTACTACTATTTGCAAATGTAATTACGTATTGTTACACATTGGTTTAATGGATATTAAATATAATTTAAAAATTTAGTTTCTTTTTTAATTTGTATTACACACAAAAGTATTTTCAGAGCCTGTTAATTAAAATAATCTATGCATGCAGCGGCTTAATTCCAACAAATACACTACGCAGAATGATACTGAGAACGTTGTCTTTGTGCAACGCTTTGAACATCGTTCCCCTGCAATACTTACGAGAAACACGAGAAAATAACTCGTTGCAAAAATGTTCTAACTACGCGAAACTTTTGCAGGTCCTTGCCTTTAAAGCTGACAAATCTTTTAGGTAGGATCCTCTCGTACACTCGGCTGTGTCTAGCGTGATCGAGAATCTTATCTTCCTGCAAGAGATTCTTGGCAATTTTCTAAAAAGCTTCTCTGCATAGCACTTCTTGCAAATGCATGAAAAAATACAATGAAATTGCAAACTTCCAACGTACCAGAGGCCTTATTTTATGCGTGAAGAGCCTTGTATTGGTTTCGTTTTACATCGGTACTGCGTCGATTCCACTTGAATACTTTGCAGAAATTTGTATACAGGGTGAGTCAGGACGGGTGGTACAACCGGGCAAGGGATGATTCTACATGCAAAGATAAGTTGAAAATGTAGAATAAAATTTTTATCGTACACTGTTTCGTTTTCGAGATAATTGAATTTGAAAATTTGTCGGGTAAGCCTACACTATTTTCTATGTTAATGATTTTGAGTGAATGGTACACCCCCGCCTTTAAGTCCCCGGACACTTGCTCATTTTCAACAAAATGGTTATTAGATCGAGGATACAATATTTTAGCTTCATTTTATTATTTTATGCTGTTATATTTTTACCTATGTTACGTTAATATAATACCTGAATATATTAATAATATGCAGGTACAATTTAAATAAATATTTGAAAAACAAGACAGTACGTGTATGTTTCTAATGCATCTCTAACTCGGTCAGGCGATAGTCTCTACACAGTTTTCGTTTGTTTTGGAAATTTTGCTTATGGAAGAAATTAGAAAAATGTTAGAAAGCAATTAGTTCCGAAGTATTAAAACCTTTGATCGAAAGAATGCTGCTATTAGTCCAAACAGTTATATATGATTAATTACTTACCTTTGGTAAAATCTTTACCATATGATTCGAATTACATGTTCTCTACAATAGAATATTCTGTTTCAGAAACATTCACAACGAATTTTCATTTTGCACACTTTTTTATACATATACATGACCTTGAGTGATCTTGAGTGACTGTGATCATTGAAATCGGTGAGCTTTAAATGTCCTAAGCACTCCCACTTGAAAAAAAGTTTTATCCATCACATAATGGTTCCCCAGGAACCAAACAACTTTTGTTTCAAACGTTTCCTCCTATCTCCAGTACTCTAAGAATTATTCAGATGGATTGTCTTAGGCGACTCACCCCCTGTTATAAACAATTAATAAGCGCTAACTTTATTC
This sequence comes from Macropis europaea, assembly GCA_916610135.2. Taxonomy (NCBI): domain Eukaryota; kingdom Metazoa; phylum Arthropoda; class Insecta; order Hymenoptera; family Melittidae; genus Macropis; species Macropis europaea. Next base: position 13,678,971 of record OU744344.1, on the reverse strand, counting down.
AATAATGTAGGTCATTTCATACTGAAAAATCGTTCACCTCCTAATTTTAGTAACTGTAAGTGTCCGGTGACTTATGGACGTGTGTACATAAAACTCACACGTAACAATTTTGGGCGTTGGCCATTTTTCTACCAACGTCCAGATTTATACTCCAATTTCCTCCCAAGGTCTGTATGATATTCAGTAAATCCTCTAAGACTGCTGAACGGTGTACACTCGCTTTTAATTCCCATTCCGCGTCGGTGCATGACCGCCAACGCTCGCAAATTGCTAATTCCGGAGCGGCCGATGATTTTCCGAAAACCGCCGGGACGAAGTGAATAAACGCGAAACGAAATTCCCGTCGCCTTTTTTTCCATCGAAACGGGGGAATCGTTATTGCCGAGGAAAGTTACGATAATGATTTTACAACGTGACGCTGCGGCAATATCCGTAGTAATGCTGGCCGTAACGAAAGGGAATAAAGATTATTCACGCTGCACAGTGGCCGCAAACCGAATCGGAAAAGTATCAGGCCGGGTACGCAAATGTGCGTGCACCGACACATCCTTAGCGGAAATCCCCTCGAGACAATAATCCCAAGCGCTGCAGTTGCAAATTAACCGCAACGATTGCACGCACACGACAACCCCGGGGAACCGTTCGTGTACGCGTGTGTGTACAGTGTGTCTCAAAATGTTCGCCAACGCTTGGAATTAGAACGTGACGCCGTCAATTAAACATGCTGGATGGGATAGAACTTGACATTGCGACTCATGCAGTTTTTGCAACGTCATTCTTTGCTGTCATACGCAGGGATCATACCTTTCCGCTTACCTAACATCGGCTGCATTTTTTCAACCCCTTCGCTGCTAACGGTGTATAGACACTTTGTTAGTGACAAAAGTTAAGAGACAAAGTAGCTATTTACATTCTAAACAAAGCAATCCCACCATACCGTGAATACTGCCAACAATAATTAATCACCAACAGATTTTATTGGACTGTAAGAAAGAAGACACCAGAATGCAGCTCCAAATACCTAAGAGCATAAAAGAAATGTTTAACCCTTTTTGAAATACTTGTGATATGGTTATAAATAATTGAATACACGTTGCTTATGCATTATATTACCTGTTCTATGTCAGACTCTGTCAGAGTGATGATGTTTTTTATTTGTAAATGCTGTTTATAAAAGATGACCGACTATCCGAATTTTCTTTACAATTTGAATAAATATTATTCATATAATTTTCAACAAATATTGAAACACTTTAATTATTAATTCACTGTTTCTTTAGTTCTTAACATGTTCCTCTTTGAATTTTGTAATTATTATTTAAAACTAAATTTTTATAATTTTTTTTTCAAACCTTACCAAACCACATCAGTTTGGCTCGGCACTTTTCGCTCAGGTTCAACTTTTCGGTCGGCACTAAAAGGGTTAAAACAGCAGGAAACCTCAAGAAAGCTGTCGAACTTATCCGTAGAACAAACTTTTATTATGAAGTATAGAATAACCGCCGACTATGGTCGCTAATAACCAAGATGTTGATGCGAGTTTAAATTAAGAAATAAAGTAGATATTCAAGAACTTTGGTTTACGAATATATAGGCTGTACCATAATACAGTGTTACCCGGTTAGCTGTCATGCTTTTCCACCTGGATGTCTGGAAGGACCCGTATCCCTACCACGTATCACCCCTTGCTCTGCTGGAGTTAGGCCACGAAATCGTGCAGCGTTTATGATGAGGGTAGGAAAATGCATGATAAAATAAATGAATAAAAGAAATTGTTGTCGATAAGTTATTATTATCCAGAAGACAGCAAGCGGTTTTTATTGTAAGTCTGCTATAGCCAAAGGGTTAATTTTTCCTGTATTGTTTGCAATTCAGCATAGTATTTTCCAACTGTGATTATGTCTCCAGTCTTTAAAAAGCTATAATAAATAATTCCCTTTTGTATCCACCATACAGTAAGCTTTTAAGTAAAAGTTGTCTCGATTGAAGAGGTTGTATTGGAAGAGTTTGCGAAGATTCACCTGCATTCAAGCGTAGCGAAGATCTTCGACTGCTGTATAGTATTCACTTTCAATCACATGTTACTACACGATGCAGAGAATGTTCGGTTCGTTGCCGAAGAAGGATTGAAGATGCTGTAGAGAACCTGTTTTGCTTCCGACAATTCGTGCGGCACACACTAGTCAAGTTTTTTAACTTCACCGATTTCCCGCAACCTCGTACGACTGTTCTATGCGAGATTTGAACTTTCTGAGCGAGTTTTCGAGTAGTTTGGCGAACATCAGATTCCACCAATTGCCGCGAAACTTCACAGGCCCACAAACGACCCGGTCGCCCACGTGTTTCATTTTTAACATTTTCTGCACCAGGACGAAATTTTTTGAACCGATTTTTGACTGTACTTTCAGAGACGGTTATAATACTAATCAACTTAACTCAATCTTAGAAATATTACAAAGATTTCAGTCAAAAACACTAAGAATTATTCATCCTATTACTTCGGTATCACATGACAGTAACAGTACAGGTGTAGGATGAACAAAAGTCAAATATCTCAGGAATGGTAAGTTTCAGGATAAATGTAACTTAGTACTTTTATATTCAGAATTCGCTGCTCTGTCGAAATCCAACCTAAAAAATTGAACATTCCATTTAAAAAAACAAAATTGATCTCTAGATCTTCTCTACGTCTCCAGCTGTAAAGAAACTATTCATACCACTTTATCTACCTTTCATGATTGACGTTGCCACTCACTAACGACCGATTCAGTTGGTCGCGCGTTCGTCGCCCGGCGAATTAAAAATTAAACAAAAGAAAAACGACAAACCGACCAATACTTCCCTCTGATCGATAAACGTCGACAGTCAAAGGGTGGTTAATAGGTTACCGGTCGATAAGCGTTGACAACCGAAAAGCCGATTAATAGGCTATCGGTCGATAAGCGTTGGCAACCGAAAAGCTGATTGATAGGCTTCCGATAGATAAAGTAATACTATATTATGTATTTCTTCATATCCTACAACTTTTATCAACTGAGTTAAGTAACATTTTCATCTATATATTATTTGAAATAACGATGATATTTCAGGTGGACAAGGTTGGTGGGACACCCTGTATAGGGAGACCCTTCCGCGCGTGGACGTGCGTGCATTCCTACGTTATAAACTTCCTATATCCGCGTGAATCGGCTGAAACGAGCAGATAGCGACCGGAGGAGAAATAACGAAATGCGGATAAAGGACTTAACGAATGCGCGAACCCAGCTCGCAGAATCTGTGATCGCAAATTAGTAACCGCTTACCTCGCCTAATTCTAGACTCGTTTTAATCGCTGCGCTGGAAAGTTACCGGCTCCGCCGTCGTACAGCTTTGCGGAATTTCGTGAAATGCGAATTTTAATCAGGTTCACCGCAATTGTTTTCAGGCGCAATGGAAATTGCTTAGGTAATATTCCACGCTGTTGTAAAATAGGAAACTGCAAACGGAATGAAATAAAGCCGCGGTTGTTTTAGCAGAGAACATACGGTGTGAACAGTCATCGAAAATTAATTTGCTAACAGTCGATTATTCGGTTATACAGCGAGCAACGGTTCGTCTATTTTAACCCTTTGCATTCTACCCTAAGCATTTTTTGATACGATCGACCAGCAACTTCAACATAATTTTGTAGTGTAAATTTTTGAGAACTGTATGTTTTTATTTATTTATTTATTTGTCAATTGTACGGGTATAAACCCAATGTGTATACATATGTAAGAACTATAAGAAAAATAGGAAAAATGAAGACAGTCACACAATGTAGTGTTAAACAAAAAGGCAATTGAAAAGAATTTATAATAAAATAGTATCTAAACAGTGCGCAGTGTCAAGTATAAAGATTTTTTAAAGCTAGGAATAAAGCCACTGAAAAAATCAACCTTATCCGTAACTGTGTCGGCAGATTTTAATATACGATTAATTGGATCACTAGAACCACATTTAGTTTTTACGGAAGCATAATGAAATATGTGACTCCTTCTAAAATGTTTTGATTTGAAAAGAAAAAGTGATAAATGTTAATGAATTTATTTACGGTGACTTTGATAAAATTCTGGAGTAGCTGTAGAAGCAATTTCCAATGTGCATTCTTGACATGCTGAGCTATGATTCAAAGTACGAATGTTCCCACAGCGGAGCCAACGTAGTGCAAAGGGTTAAATATTTAAAGGGGTATTTTTCTTTCTCGGTTTGTTTTAAGGGTATGCTTTGGGGATTTTTTAATTAAAAGATTAAACATCATATGCTTTATGAAACTCTTCAGATTTGTTTGTGTAAGTTTATATCATATTCATGACTTTTTGTACATTGTTGTCATATGAACTGTAGTAATTATTCACCGGAGAAGTAGTCAGATTGAAAGAATTGGTTCGCATGATAACTACCGGTGAAATCATCTGAAATATGATTAATTTAAACTAACAGTTTTACGTAATGACTGATAAATAGAAGACTATTAGAACAAGTTATTTATTTATTATAAAAACATGAAGAAATAGAAATAGCTGGGTAGCAGTACTGATATAAAGGATTAAAAAAGTTATTATTATTACTTATTTCATCCATTATTCTACGCGAAAAACCAGATTTATTTCCTGTTATATATTCAGCTCAGATTTGTTTGAGACTGTTTTAATCACATAAAACAAGTGGATCAAAGAAAAGACATAAAAAATTGTACGCGGTGTAAAATACCTGGCAATTAGTCAATTGAATTCATGAACCTCTCTGATTCATTCTGTTCGTTAGTATTCTATTCAGTCAATTTGCTTGACCTAAAACGAGTCATTCGAAAAAGTCCTTTCAATCAGTGTGTCGTCGACATTTAATTTCAACTATTACATGTAACTTAATTATTAAATTATCGAAAAAAGTTCAATTAACTCTTAGCAGTGCAGAACTTCTCTGCTGCAAGAAACATTAACAGCAATTTAGTATCATTAAAAAGAGTGTAACATAACAAATAATTCTGATAAAAAATGTAAATTCAGGTAAACGTACAACCAGTTATGCAAATTTATTTAAATAACGCCGAGGTGACACTCGAGTTAATTCAATACCACATAAAATGATTCATATTTTCTCCTACAATCATAAACATTTTCTACGCGTACCGATCGATATTATCAAATTCGATATTTAATGTATTAACGCGAGTAGCGTTCGTATTTGCTATCGGAACATCCTGTGTAAAATTCGATACATTTGATGTAATATTTTCTGTATTTCTGCAAATGTACAACTAAAGTACACGTTGAAAGAAATTACAGTTTTCGTTGCGATAAAGGATTCTGTATTGCGTTCAGTAAATAGGCCATTACATTGGAACGGCAGGCAAAGTAACGATAGTAACGATACAAATTTTGGGCAATTTAACTGTGCTGAATGATTTTAAGAGGATTACGTAGGAGCATAAACATCGAATTCATTGGAATTTTAATAAGAACCAGTCGGGTTTTCCCGTCGCTAAATATTCACGGTCTGATGCATTATTTTGCAGCATCAGTTCAGCATCAATGAGGTCAACGTCGAAAACCATACCACTTACAGCCGTACTGGCATTAATTCCTATAAACTAGAATAAAAATTTGTTTCATGAATTTGCAGGTCAGCAAGTATCTTCTGTCATTTGTTAGATGGCTGTACGTTAAGAAAAGGCAGGTATTTTTATTCAATACCTTTCAGTTAATAATAACGTTAGGTTTTATAACAGCAAATTGGTCTAAACCAGTGATGGTCACGTGAGCTTCTGCCTTCCCCCACTCTAGGTCCATTCCCCTCAGGCTACGATCTGAAAAGACCGAGGGGTGACGAGGAACGAAGTGGAAGGAATTGTAATGAGGAGAATGGACCTAGAGTGGGGGAAGGCAGGAGCTCTCGTGGCCATCACTGGTCTAAATATATTTCATTCAAAATTTAGGCTATCGTTATGTACTTTTTTTTATTATTAGCATTTTATGTTGCTGTAAAACAAGGTTCAATAATGTCGATATAATGATAATGTTTGACTAAATTTGAAAAGTTAGATTTCATATTGAACTCTTCCATGTGTAAAAACAAAATGAATATATTTGCAATAAATCATTAAATATACTCGATATTATTATTCAGAATTATGGAAATTCGCACGATTATAATTTTCGTGGGCATTATTTATATGGTACAAGATTTTTAGTAAAGTATTGGTAGATGTATTTGCAGATACGTGTTCGGAAACAGTCGTGAAATAAAATTAATAATTATTTGTCCGTGGAAACGTTATAAAAACGGTATATGTACCACAATTCTCGGAAGTACCATTCTATTTCATAAATCATATTATTTATCAACTGTGCGCATCGATACAGATATTTGTGAATTAATGCACACGTTATATTTTCTGACGGCAAACATGCGTAAGGTATTAAATAGTACACTGTTGACAACATTTTAATTTAAACTCACGTGGACAAAGCGTATACAAATGCTTACTGAATCCATTTTAGTTAACATAAACGACAATTTTACAAAGTAAACGACCGACGTGACACTAAAATTAATATTCTTCAGTATTCCTAAATATGTTCATATAAACATTTGAGCCACTCAGAAGCCAAACTGATCAACTCCACTTTTATTAAATTTCTCATTTTCATTGCCTGAATACATGAATGTTTGTAACAACACTTTTCTCTACTTTTGATTTTATGGATTTGATTAGTTTGGCTCCTGCGCAGCTCATTTATTCAAGAAAATATTTTACCTAGAAAACCTGGTTTTTCTTTTGAAAAATGTCTGTTTCTTATTTACATTTAAATTGACATTGACTATCAATGATTTTTACCTACTCTTTAAAGTTATATTATTCACATGGATGTTCCTATTTCAATTTATAATTACGTCCATCTATTCCGGAGATTTTTCAATAGGAGTCTTGAAAAATTATGTAGAAATGGCAGCGTAACTTTTATATAACTAAACAAATCCAATTATTTTTCCAATACGAAACGACTACTTCTATGAAATAAAATTTGATGAAATGTTTTAGACAGAAATGAAATAAAATTTGACGAAATATTTTATATATAAACGAAAGAAAATTTAACGAAATGATTTACATAAAAATGAAATAAAATTCGATGAAATATTTTATATAAAAATGAAATGAAATTTAATGAAACGTTTTATATAGAAATTAAATAAAATTTGATGAACTGTTTTATATTACATCAACATTTATTGAATGATATGATATAGAACTCGAAAAAATATTCATTGAAACAGTTTCAATTGAGGGGGTGAAAGTCATGGTGGTGTAAGTCAAGTTCTGTAAGATACTGACTTGCTTGCAGAGATACAGTCTATAGATGTCTATTAATTGAAAGCAAAACTGGTTTAAACTACTTGTAATAAGACCTCATAGCAATATTCAATGCGTTACAATAATTAAAATGTGACCGTGGAATTTATTACAATCAGTCTGATGAAACCTTTTGTTTCTCTAAATGAAGATTAGATGACTTACACCACTAAGATTTTTATCCCTTCAATTCATCTAATAGCTTCCAAGATATTCCATAAATAGCTCACTCAACCCCAACTTCGAGGGCTGTTTTCACCCCTTCAACGTGAATGTTTGCTGATATAAGAAAGAACGTATCGAATAATTTTCTAAGTTGTTTATTGCATCAAAATTGTGTAGAAATTGGTGACGTCCCTTGTAAGTACTATGAGAAATGTGTGGTATATATCGTAGAACAAATACTTCAAATTTTCCCAGGCGTGTAACGACATGATGCGAGTCTGTTTCGCTGGAAACTGTGCTTCAAATATCGTCGCCCACGCGCATGAACGAGATTCCATAACTGCTGTACCAGGTATAGTAATTATTATTAACTTCGTGCAATCGCATTATGTAGTTGTGCTGCAAGCCAGTCGAATCTCTTACAAGAGAATTCTCGGCAGGCATCTCTCAACAGTATTGTGCCCCTCCAGAGCCCAGTGTTTACTTGATAAGTACTAATTGTATAAGTAGCTTTGTGGCTTGCCAATGCTATAATCTTTTAATTAACGAAAATGGGAACGACGGGAACGAGTTAATCGGATGAAGTTCAGCTGAACGATCATTGAACGTGCATAAGGATAGCAGCTCGAATTAACACGTATTTACTAAATATGTTGTAACATTTACGAGGTAATATGATTATAATTGTTTCATGCGCTTACTATATGGGAGAACAACGAAATAATGAGGAAAAAAGGTACATGTGAAATGTTTTATACGTTGCTATTAAAAGTGACTTTCAATTTGCTGTGGGTCATCTCAGGATTAATGTAAATTAAGTAAATTAATAAATATAATTAATTTTAGTTGTCTACATATTGAACACTAGCTTTAATGATCTTCCTCCTGCTTTTAAAGAGTTCATACATGGCTTCTTGAAAACATTTCTGATGTCCGTAGATATAAATGTCAGTTTAAGCTGTTAATATGTTAACTTAACATATAATTTTAAATTATACCGTACCATAACATAACACTCGAATGCTATTTTGTTTCAAATTAAGTATACGCAGATAATATTGAAGTTTGATTTTCTTGAAAACGAACTCTTGTATAAACAAATTTTATTTTATATCTTCAATTTATTTTTCATGAGGAATCACTTCCTTCTCGATTGTGACACGAATACTGCGACACCATTTATATTTAATTACAACAACATACACACAACTGATTGTGAGCAATCCTCCCCAGCAAGTCAGACTGATCAGCTGTGTGTCTGTATCTGCTTATAATTAAACACATTTTCCCTGCACAATTAATATTTGCAACAGCAGAAAAATTTGAAACGAATTCTGCAGTAAAGTCGGGCCAATTAAATGAATTAATCTCGAAGCAACGGTGACGGGTAGGAAATTACCTGAACTCCGTTTGTCTTTGTTCACGTTTCACCCCTGTTCTCGCCAGGAATACTCAGTTTCTCCTAATAACGTAACTGCTTGCAATTACGGTAAATATCCTGGCCTGCTAATCGAAACGTAATAACGAAGCATTCAGTCCCCTGTCGTTGGATTCGCTATAATTATTAGGAACGGTGATTTGCCGAAGGGTGAAAGAATACCAGAGTCATCATTCCCAGCGCACAAGATTATCCGGATTGTCCAGGGTGCATTTAGGGGGAGCATCCACTGCGCTCCCTACAGTATCCCGTCACGCACAGGGGCAACCTCCGGTGAATTCGGTGGAAAATTAATATCATTATTTTCCACTACTATCGGCATAATTGCTATGGATACACCGTGCACGTTTCGCGTTATAATCGACATTTAATCGCGATCCTGAGTTTCTCCGGGGAAATGACGTTTTAATTAAAAAGTTTTTCCTTTTTTCGTCCGTTTCACGTCGCATCGACAGCCTAGACATTTGCAACTGTTTCAAACTTGAATGTTGGTCAAATGGAGATTCACGATGAGATATTTCATGAGATTTTCCTCTGATGAGACAAAAATCTCGGTAACAACTACATGTAAATGTATACGTGTACAGGGTGTCCCAGCTTATGTGTTGCAAGCCGATATTTCCTAATTTATTGAAGATACAAAAAATGTTTTATATGGAAGTTGCCTGGTACGGAAGGCGAATTTTTTTATACATGATCATTTAAAGAGATATGATGATCAACTTTGTTTGTTTAAATAGAATGTCATATTGTTTATGCCAGAATTCGAAAGAATATTACAGTCTGAGTAAAAATTTGTTAAGTCTTATTGACCTTCAACGTAATAGTTAACCAAATATTTTAGTTAGTTTCTCTATCTGTTAGAGAGAGAAGAAAAATTAATTTCCTTCAAGCATTGAAATATTAATTTGGACGCTTTCGATTATTTTTGAGTCACTGAAGTAAGTTTTTAACATGTTACACTTCGAAGTATCTACTGATACGATTCCAATTCTCTCTAAAATTTTGAAGACACCTCAGAGGTGACACTGTACTTAGTTAACCAAAGAAATATGTAAGAAGAAATTTAATGTATAAGAATCCAAATCATGCAATGAGTAATATTTGATTATCCTCTAAAAAGTTCAATAGCTCATTAAAATCAGTAAAAAATTGTTTAAAACATTCACAATAAAATGTAACGAATCGAGTGTACATTCAAAATATTAGCATTCTTGATGAATCGAATTAATTTCATTATATTCGTAATTTATTTAATTTTCAAACAAGCTTTTCTGCTCACTGTAATTACTAGCAAAATAACGCTATAAAAAATGAGTTTCTAGTTACTATTCGACTCCGATTTATGCTTACGATATTTTGATGGATAAATGAGAAATTTAAATAGTAAAAAGTATGTCTCACAGAGTGACGTTTAAATAAGGGAAATCAATTATCCTCGTAATAGTTGTTTTGAAAAACGCGAACGCGAATCCACAGTTTCCCCATATCTCTGATTTCACGACTGCACGATAAATTTCTCGTGGCAGTCCAACTTTTTTTCCAGCCGACTAAGCTTTTTTCGCAAATTGAAACTGATCATGCGTGGCGTGCGTCAGGTAATTACTATACCAGCGCTCGGAATCTCGGTGGAACATGAATCAGTATAACTTAATTTTCTCATGATACTTTTCGTTACTCTCGTTACAATTCCGCACAGATAATTGATAATAATTATTACCTGTTATAATATATTCTGCTCTTCAACTTGAACGTTATCAGTAAAAAATGTTAATTTTTTACATTATACTCTTTAAATATTTTACGCAGCTGTTAGTTTAAAAATGTTAACAAGTCATGATGAAATAATAACGAACAGGTCTGTGAATATTCGGAAACAATAAACAATGTTATTTTATGTTTCGTTCCCAAATTTTTTACCTTTTTGTCCATAGTATTTGTTTTTAAATCGAAGCATGTACAGGTTGTTAACAAAAAATGTGTTCAGGACTAACAGGGTAGACAGTGCTTAACAAACTACACAGAAAATGTTTAATATACGTACATCGAAAAATCGACATTCATCGAGTTGAAAACAATTTTCTGAAGTATTGAAACAACTGAATGAAACATGTTAAATAAACATGGTCCGAAAAACAAATATTGTCCGAACTGTAAACAATTCTGTGCTGAAAAAAATGGTATGTATCGAAAATTGTTTATAATTCAGACGATATTGATTTTTCGACCTACGGATATTAAAAATCTTTTGTTCAGTTTGTTGTGTACTATTTACTCCAGAGAAGTCCATCCTTCTGGAGGAAGAGATGTAATCTCTAGATAAATCTGATATCACACATAAAAAGATAATCATTCTTATTACGCGATTGTTTCTTAAAAAACCGTACTTATTGATTATCAACGAAGTTTTCAACGTCATACCCAACCCAACTCAACCTACGTGATGGCCATTTCTGATCTATCCTCCAAAACTCCTGCATATTTGATTAAAAATGATGAATTTATGAACAAATTTTTATCGAAATTGATACGTGATACGTTACCGGTCGATTTTCTTATCATTGATAAAAACCTACAAAAGATTTTCTATAAAGGTATTATAAATTTTATAAATATTATAAAACACTCGAAATTAAATTTCCTCGTTCGAAATTTCGCAGTACGCAAAGTCCTTGACACTGCTGTACAATTTTACGTAAGAATCTTATTAATCGGGATACAAATTATACTTGCAAAATAAATGAAAAGATGTAAATAAGTAAAGTTATGTACCATTGCGTTACGAGAAAAAATAAATCGAATAAACTATTACATATTATACAGAATAATGTAAAAATGTATATTTGGTAAGGTTTGGTATTCGCAAAGTATTTTTCATTTTATTGTTCGTTTCAAACAATATGCAGAACTACAGAGTTTATTGTGGAGACTAACACTACGTGATAAACTTAATCACGTTAAGACCATATATCCCGTAGCTTACGTTCTTGAACTTGAGACAACATTTCAACTATAGTGCACAGCGCGTTATGTTATATAGGTGTACGTATATGTGTTTCGAAGTTAGTAGAGCCTTGGGCACATCTAAATCTTCATCTAATATGCTAGAATCTCTAGGCAGAGATACCCTAATACCAAGGGCATTACCAGGAAATTGTCCTCGTTAAACTATTACCATTCGAACAATTCTAGTACCAATATTACAGTTTACATAATGTCAGATAGCCCACTAACACATGTCAAGTGTCCGTGCAATCAATGTATGTAATTTACGTCGCCTTATGACAGTTTTCGTGTGCCGACTTCAGAGATTGTTTAATAATGTACACATGTCTATAATCACTGGCACTGAATAATCTGATTTTAATTCGAGCGCATAAAATGTATTGTCTATAAATTTTTAAAGTTACTTTTTCACGAGATAAATGTTGCAAGGCGCCTTAAAATAAATTCTTACGAATCAATGATCACATTCATCAAAATATATATTTCTTACTCAAGATGAAACGCTTCTATTGCAAATTTTATAATGAAATACGTTAAAAATACAATGAAGTAATAAATCGCAAAATACAAACAACATTCTTTGGTATTTAATAATTATAATTGATGAAACTAACATATATGAATTGTATGGCCATTTCAAGCAGCTCACTGTTTATATTGTAATTTGAGTATGATTTAATATTTGGAAAAAGTTTTAACTACTACCTTTCTCATTGATACAACAGTATATAAAGAATCTATTGTAAACATTTTGTAACAATCGGTTTAGTAGTTTTTGAGATTTATGCGAACATATAAACAAACTCTACAAAAATCGAAGCAGAATGTAGAATTTCAATGTTCCTCGTAGAAAATAAATATTATTTTCTTTACAGTAAACTTTAGCGCTACTTTGCAACCGAATATTATAGATATTTATCATTTATTATGTATGGTCTATTATGAGTGTTTAAAGTTTCAATTAGACGTAATATTCTAATTATACGCAGAATTTGCTTCTGAATTATGTGCTTTGATAGCATGATGTATCACTGACCATTACGGCACGCAGAATAAACCATACAATGTGCGGTACCAATTAAATATCATCCTGCAGTGGGGAACATTACAATCAAGTCGATGTTCAGGATAACGAAAATGTTTCATGTGGTTGTTACATTACTATGATGCTGAAAACGGAGTGTATAATGACATGATTATATCATGGGCGAAAATGTTGTTCCAAATTGATTGTTCATTTACAGCTTGATTATCCCGATCGTTTAACCATTTATCTATTCCATTTCAGATTTTTTTATGCAATCGCATTAGTTTATTCGAAGAAAGATTAGGTTTGCAACTAGTCGCTTGACCTTTCGAATCTCTTCGCCTAAAAAATTACTCAATTCGATTGTCACGGAAGCTAAATATTACTGGAGCTATAGCAACAAATCTTCGACTCAAATAAAAATTACTTTATTAAAAAATTAGTAGTTGAAAGGTTTTAATAAACAGTCTTACGCGAAATGTTTCGAGGGTCATGAATTTAGTTGTCAACCTAATAATTTCAAACGTATTAAGTGTGTTAGATGGCTCAAAGCAAAAATCTTTTACTGTAAGTATGTATGAAATATTTGTATATGTGCATAGAATGAATACATTATGGAAGGAATACTGTTTACAGTAGTTTTGGATAGATGGATTATATTGTACAATTATCCAGGTTAAAAGCTTTGTGTAAAAACCGCGAAACAGCTGACAAGTGCAACAAATGGAGAAGCAAACATCAGTTCAAAGGAATAGCTTCTGTAAACATAAAACGTACGTCAGGCAAAGAGAGAGATAAACAAAGACAGACTGAGAAAGAGCGAGAGAGATAGGGAGAGAGAGAGAGAAAATCTCACGTAAAGGGTAGCAAATTTTGCTTGTTTTCTTTTCCTTTTTTCAATACTTTACTTTGTGTACGAAGGCAGATTAATACATAAAAAAGTAATAGATAAATAGAAAGAAAAGTGAATTTTGTTTTTTATTTATCTTTTATTAGGTTGGCAACTAAATTCGCAATCTGTCGAATTTCTTCGCCTAAAAACTCCTTCAATTTTACCATCACCAAATCAAAAAGCAGCCAGAACTATAACGAAAGAACATTAAAAATTCAAATGTAAATAACTTGAATACAAAATTATTCCAAGAATTTTAATAAAGGTTTCCATACAAAAACTTTCGAGGATCGTGAATTCAGTTGCCAACCCAATACTATGTATAAACAACAGTAAATTTTGTTCTTCTATTCCATTTTTTTTTTAAATTGTTTATATTAGTACGTGTTTGTGGTCATTGTGTCCCAACTTTATACCCCTCGGAAGTAACGCACGTACAAATTTCGATGTTAATCAATATGTACGGAACTTAGATGACTTTCCGTAGTTAAACACAGGCCCCACCGCAAAAATCTCCATAATCCTTCATGCAAGGGATCATAAATCACCGTTCCTCCTGTGTTACAGCGCTTCTAAGCGACCTGCCGCAAAACGTCTGGCTTTATATCGCGAAACCATGTTTCTGCTGTGTTTCCTGTATCATACGAGTATAGTCTGCTTAATATTCGATAATTCTTTTCTTAAGTGGGTGAGACATTATATTATCTTTTGGTATTCTGTTCACGCGAATCTCTGTTAAGGTAATTATTCAATTCCTTCTTTGCTACCTTCAATTTTCGCAGGGTGGGTCACATAAAATATTACAAAGTATGTGCTTGACGAAGTAGTAGATACCTGAAGTAATATTGTCTAACACAGTGCCGCAGTGAAAATGGCCATACCTAATCAGACACCGTATAATTTGCTTTTTTTAGTATAAATTCTGAAACGAAAAAGTGCTTGACTAGTCGATCGTGTATTATGTACTTTACATTATTATGTCGATGTTACTGCTATTCAAAATTGTATAAGGAATAACGGTTGTTCAATGTGTTAAAAATTGAATACAAGCTTGCAAGTGAATAGACATCGTATTAAATATTTCATAAAATGATTTCAAACTCATATTTTATTGATTTCAACAGGTTCACCCCCGGCAGCAAGTTTTTCTTAGTGAAATACATTTATCGGCAGATTTCTTCGGCT
This sequence comes from Macropis europaea, assembly GCA_916610135.2. Taxonomy (NCBI): domain Eukaryota; kingdom Metazoa; phylum Arthropoda; class Insecta; order Hymenoptera; family Melittidae; genus Macropis; species Macropis europaea. The sequence goes on along the minus strand of OU744344.1, from coordinate 13,663,883 downwards.
ATCAAATTATGAAAAAATTTTAGAAGGGGTGGTCATTTATTTCTGAAAGATGTAATATCACAACGTACAAAAATTTATATAATATTCCACTTAAGGAAAAAAAACAGGTATACCCTTTTATTTAATCTAGAAGTTGTATCTCTGTATTAGAAAAAAATCTCATTTGACTATAGAAACCAAAAAAGAAGATTTTTTCAGTAATTCTTACAGTTCTACAGAAAATAGCAATGGAAAAAAATATGGAGAAAATAGAAAAATGACATTCATGTGGCTCACCCAGCACATTTCCAAATTTAATTGCAAAACTCGCTTTTTAAGCACCAATTAATATTTATATATATCTTGTACAATTGATGAATGTTAATAAAGCCATGTTCAATTACCACAGGCGTGGTGCTGCATAAATAAAGCCAATATATTTATTGCTCCTCGCCATTGCGGGTAATAATTAACAAATTGGCATGTAAATGTTTTATCAGTCAGTACATGTGAACGAATGAAGTTCAAATTTGCAATGCATTATTAACTTGTATGAACTGCGAGATTATTGGAATCGGAAACTTGAATTCTTCGTTCCTTTTAATACGTTGTTATTAAAATGAACGAGTACGCACGATAGGAAAAAGTTTCTTTCATGCGTTGCTTGCAGATCAAATATAAAGTCTCGGAAGCCCCGGTTTAATGGTAGTTAAATGTTTCTATAAATTTCCATCGAAACAGAAGCAGCAAAGTTTTCTTGCTGCAAATTCGAAACACATTTACTGTGAAATAATATTAAGTAATGGTATCATAAAAACATTTTTCCAACCTGTTCTCTTGCGCCAATTAAGCTACACAATACTAGTGTTTACATTCATACAAGCTTAATAAATTTAAGCTCTGCTCGTTCAATTGTTACGAAATATCGTAACGTTTATAATAAAATTCACAGACTGTAGCATTTCGTTTTATGCATACGTCGGTGATTTCAGGAAATACATTCATTGTGCAAGGTAATTGTGGTTACTGTATTTTGGAGCGAAGATTCGTTGAATAAAATTGTTTATTGCACCTCTGACAGAGGCTCAGATAAAAAATATTTGTTTATTATAAAATTCATGTACTATGATATCTCGTTACATATACACGTTCGCAATATCTGAATGTGCAGGCATCTGCAAATTGAATGTCGCTATTGTATTCTGATACGAAGATTCGTTAAACGAAATAGTTTATTACAAATCTTCGTCAAACCAATGGATTCTGTTACAAGGTCCATTTAAAAAACAGAACGTGACTTTCAAACGTTGAAAACTCTACGTAATATAAGTAAATTGAAGTCATTGAACATTAATTTTGGTATCTTCGTTCCACCACTTCAATAGTTCTTCAATTCGATTTTCAACAAATTTCTATAGCTTTAAAACAATCCATTTTGATCCTGTTGCAACCAATTAGCATTCCTCAATTGTTTATCAGCTAACGAATTCTGAAACCACCTGAACAGGTAGTAACTAATGCGTACAAGTTTTCAGTCAATCAAACGTCAATACGGCAGTTTGTCACGAAAAATTCCGGCCAATTCACAAAATTGTTCACTATAAGTCTTTGCTGTGATAGTCTAAATTTTTATTGATAACTTCAAAACAGTTTACAGTTGGTAATCAAACTATTATAGCCATAACACGCGGTTGTCAAGTAGCGACTGACAGTACTGATATAACACAACGTCCATGTAACAGATAAGATTGCCTACAGTGTTGTCAAGTGTATATTTACAATTTACGGACGAAAATACTTTATAAAAAATAGAGAGAATTCAGTGTAACTAGGATTTCATGTAAAAATTAATTGTTTTACTGTAAAACCGTCAGTTTATGCAGATGCCTCTAATAATTTGATCACCCTCTGTACGTCTCTGACATTCCACTACGTACAAAGTCAAATCTTTACTAGATAAAATCGAATACAGCAGAACCTCGATTATCCGAACTGCAATTGGTAACAGTATGACTCGCATTGTAACTATGTTTCGCATAAAAATTATTTATTTTAGAATGTAGAATATCTACTACTATTAAACCAGATACACACTGTCACTAATGATTACTTCAGCTTGTAGCAGACGTAGGATGATCAATTTTCAGATGTCAGGTGTCCGGATAATCGAGGTTCTACTGTAATATATTCATACTGATTTAACCCTGATGGATTATTGGGGTCGTATCAGCCCTGTACAACTTCAAACTAATAATTATTTAACTTTCACCGAATAGACAAATAGAAATCAATTATCCTTGCAGCGTTAGAAGCATAATGAGATAACAGAGGATTGCATAAATCTTCAAATAAGTATATCAACACACGTTAAAAAATTATTAGTTTGTAGTTGCACAAGACCGCTACGGCCTCAGTAATCCACTTAAGGGTTAAAGTATGTTTCATAAGATAGGAAACGACATTATTTATAGGATCATCTGATATTAGAGTCAGCTACGCATACATGTTCCCGTAAATAGTATCTCGCGATATTTAAGCGGAAAAACAAGCGGTGTGTATATCACTGCACGTTTTATATCAACGTATACATGGCCGGCGAGGTTTTCTGGTGCCAAGGGGCAGGCCCCGACTGATATTCTCCCGGTAGGAAGATTTAACAAGTTTTTCTCGATTGCCGCTCCTCGAAAATACATGGGAAGAAATAATCCTGGCCGACGAAGCCAACTAAAGTAGTGTCGTGTCGTATCGGGCGGCGAGTTTGCTCCAAAAATTGTCTCGATTCGAAAGAAAAAGCAACCGCTAAACGAATCCTGGCACGTGATGCAACTTCATGAGACAGAATCAGAGCGTGATGCGAGGAAAATAAACAAGTCGATTGTGCATCTCCGTTACAGCTCGCAAAACGATGAAATAGAATTTCCCCTGAAAAACGATTTAATGCTATCCCCGTTCTTTCATCTTCCGCCGCTCTATGGACTTTATGTCCCCTTGCACCCGGACCGTATTATTTTCGTAATCGTCCCGCCGGCACAATGGATCGCAGTACTTTGAACATTGTATTAAACATCTGGAACATTGCATCGGAGGTTTTCTTCGATCCTGTGATCCCGAAAGCGAGTTTCTTTTTAATGGAGTCGGAAGCTTTTTCTTCGCGGAGTAATAGGTCCGTTAGACGTTGGTATTGCTTCAACAAATACAGGTGTAAAGAGTAAAAGGACTTTCGAAGCTGTTCAATTTTCGATGAAAGTACATTTTCTGAAAGACACAGGTCTGATATTCTTTCTATTTGTACAGAACGTTATACATTCGTTTTTATGGGTCAATATAATAATCGAACAATTGGATATCGAAAAGAATTCTCTCCAAGTTTTTTTATCATCAAGTTACTTCGATACATAATTCTAATCATTACATTCTAAACTTCTAAACTTCTTTCAAATTTCTAAACTGATTGCGTGGTTTGATATTTATTTAAATATTATTTAAAGAGACGATTATGTTCTATTGTTACTTAGATGGAGTAGTAAAGACACTTGTACAACACATACACACTGTTCAAAGTATTAATAAAACATTCATATTAAAAACTGAAACTATAAGGCTGTATCTCATGTTGGTAAAAGTCGAAAATCGAGATATCGATGTAACGAAAGTGATTTCAGATTATCTGTACTATGTTCATCCTCGATTTAAAAACTATCACATGTAAATAAATAAGAATATTATAAGTAAATGAACTTTTATCGTTTCCTTTTAACGTGGATACATTGGATTGCGTAGTATGAAACAGGGAAATACTGTCGCGCAAGTAATAACATTAACTCGCGTTCCGCGGCAGAGTCGTGCGGTACAGTGGTACAATCGGTGGAAGAGATATAGTGAGGTTGTAAATTAGGTGAACTGTTGAACTGAAACATTGATACGATTGTTCGGATCGTTAGAGAAAGAAACGCTCAGGATCGTGTACGGCAACTCATTTGAAATGTTCTGCGGGTGCAATGACCACGGTTACATTTACGCGCATTCCTCTTGAGTGGTTGGCAAAAAGGATGTTATTTAAACAATATGTGAGTGTGCTACGTGTTATATAAAAAATACTTAATTTACATACTGTTTATACACATTCGCGTTTATGTAATAGAAATAAATTGTTGAATTGCAATTTTATGGTCAATATTAAGATTATATTGATTAAATTATGTATACACTGGCATCCATAAGTATTAGGACACTTCTAACTTTTGTCAAACGTGTGATATTTTACCTAATTTGCATACTTCTGATATTTTATATTGGATTACATTAGCTTAGCTTTAACAGTAATATATTAAGCACAGCTTTAATAATAATACATTAAGCTTAGCTTTAATAATTCAAATATCAGATTAATTAATCGTGTAAACGAAGTTAACGCACTACAGTTGTAGGATCTATGTCTCAATTTCTGTTTTTTATATTTATAATGTTATTTTATTTCACTATAGAAACACTAATAGCGAGAGTGCCAAAGTTAGTGGAAGCAGTAACCATAAACTTAGGGAGGTGTATCAACAAAGAGAAGATATGAATTTTAACCCTTATGTGAGCATCCAACTTTTCCTCCTTTTTCTCCTTTTTCTACATTTACAAATTTCCACTACACTAAAAAAAAAATTGTTTCCATGTATTTGAATTTTCTTATTTTTTTTAATAATGAACGTTTAACGTTTGTCAATAATATCAATGAATTTAACCAATAAATTATTCACCTAGCAAAAAAACTAACTGCCACTTCGTTATAATTTATTTCAATTTTACAGCAGCTGCATATACTCTGTGTTTGACGGGTACACTCGTCGTCTCTTCATTTTTGCGACACAACGTAGGTACACACTTTTAAAACAGGCCTACACAGCTAACAGGTTAAGAAAACCGTATATAAGTCCTCTTCCTACATTATTGCATCGTCCTAGACGGATTCATCCGCTGATATCGCTAAATAAAAAAGCAAACAATGAATTTCAAAGGGACACTTCGTACATGTCATGGACCTAATCCAATGGTTTGCTGCGTCATCAATATCCGGGGGAACCTTTGTCGTTCGTTCGCAAATAATCATTAGGGGTCCTAATAACCCGTCGAACGAATCCCGCATCATCATGGCGTAGGACACGGGGCCGCGCAATAATTTCATTAGGCGCGGACAATGTCAACGCGAGATATCGAGGGCCGCTTTACGCAAAACGAGCCGTACACGTACAACAAAGCTCCGGATGACCCGCCGACGTGGCCGGAATCTTGTTTGTTCGTGTCGTCGGAGAAAATTACGCACGACCGTTGTTTGCGCTGTTGTCTTTGTGTGCGGCTGTCAGCTACTTTCGATTGGCCGCGCTGGAAATTTAACCCGAAGTGGACGCGGCCCGTGCTGTATAGATAAATCAGGCCGATTACACGGGAAAAACTGTAAGCAGGGGCCTCTTTACGATTCAATTCGCCGCGGTAAATCACGCGCGCGAACGAGGAATCGATTTAATGCTCCCGCGGTGCGTGCACCTGATGCGGACAATGCGCTGTTTCCAAGTACGCGATAATGAATGAGTTTTACCTGGCGCCGCGATCAAACTTGATTTGCACAGGGAAGAGTCGCGCTGTACCGACCACTCTAAGTTCTTTGACTGTAACTTGGGCCAGTCTCGATGAAAATCAAATTTACAGAAAGTGATTTATAGTATAAATGTAATTTAACAAAAGGAGGGAAATTGTTTTTCTCAAACTTGATAATAAGAGTTGATAATCGGAAACAGTAAGAAAGTTGTAATTTGTAGGGGATGAAAAATTGTCGTTCAGTACCGATCAGGCAATCTTCACATTTGATGCACTGCGCCCAATCTTCGGCAAATGTCTCTTTGCAAATGATGCACTGAGTGAGCTCTTCGTCAAAGTATACTTTCCTCTTTGTTGGGTTATCATCTTTTTTCCTATTTACCTTTCCCTCTAACTTCCTTCCTCTCTTGTCCTTTAAAAAAGGAACAAATTTTGGTCGATACTGGACGACACTTGGGTGGTTGGTACTGCACGACAAGCACGTGAAAAAATTGTAGATTTTGGTGCGTAATGTCCAAAGAAAATTGCAAAATTACTGCTATTTATTTACACCTTATAGACTGAAGATAGTGTACATAATACGACAAAATCATTTACTTATCGAAGAAACAAGAGGTACGCTCTGAAAAGTAACTTTTTACGCACCGAATGTCACGTACACGTTTAACATCTCGTAACGTCGGTAATATTAAAGTAAAAAGTACGGCTTCGGAATAAGTTGCATAAAAGAATAGTATTCATTCGCTTATTTATGTAAAATGCACCCAGGTAACGATGGAACCGAGAACTAGCTTTGGTCAGTACTGCACGACTCTCCCCTACTGACTCGTTTCGTTTCTGAGTTGTGTGAATTCAATTTTTCTTGTTTCGAGGTATTAACGCGTTCTGTGTCATAATGATATGTGAAAATAATTTTTTATTACCTCGTTCATTGCTGTTGGAGCCTATCAACGTTTGTCGAAATCGCTCAAAGTATATTGCAGACGCCTATAGGCGTTTAACACTATTGTTGAGACTGATACCGCATCGATACTGTCGATACCAGTCTACGAATTTCGATCTGGTATCGAGTATTATCAAACATGTAGGTATTAAAAAGGATCGATACCACTTCGATGCTTATAAGAAAGTATTGATAGGTGTTTGATACTTCTACGAAAATTTCGGTACCGATTTAATACCTCTTTTTGAGACTGACGTTTATATTCGCATAGTGTGATTTGAGCTACTCCGCATCTTTACAGAGTGCTTTGAGGATTCCGATTTTTGAACAACCGACGATGTCGATTCATTTGTTCATGGTATCGATACCTACTTGGTCGCCATAGGATTGGTATCGATTGGTATCGTTCCAAGAGGAATCGGTGTTGAAAATTGATTCCGAGTATCCGAGATTTCGATGCCTATCGACACTTCCCACTGAGTACCCAGGTATCGAATTGGTTGAGTGTCATCAATATGTATCGTATCAATCCCATCGTTACTCACAAAGTATTCAGTTAACAATTTCTTGAAGAGTCTCTTTCTTCTAAATAAATTAATTCCTACCTTATAGTGCGTGGAAGAATCTTCTATATGCAGCATTGTTTGTTGTTATAAGTTTTCCACATATAGTGCGTAGTTTTACGCCAGAATCATTGCAGCGAAAGGGTTAGGGAGAATTTAGACATATTTGGTTTTTTATATTTCCGAGTATCTACCCTGCACCCTTGAGAATTAACGTTAAAGATTTTCTGAAATTCGAAAAATTGTCGTCGCTGTGAACATTTGACCGAACAATATCCTGCAAACTAAAAACCCGTTCTTTCGTGCAAGGATTACTTCTGTACGCTTGATACAGAAAGAATACTATATTTTTATACATAAAACCGTATGAATAATAAACGTTCCTTTCGTTTCAATAGCTCCGGTAGTTGCATAGTAAAAAAATCCTAAAACAGCTATTTTTCAGCCGTGTAGAAGCAAAAGGCCCTTCAATAGAGGTGGTTAAATGTACAAATGTTTACTTGATTATTTCTACTAACAGTGTACCGCGAAGGTCACTAAAAATTATATAGGGGTGGATTTATTTGATCAAGCGAAAATTGATGCGAGTACAGTCGGTGGCGCACGGGGGTATGAAACCTACTAAAGGGGTTGCATTTCGATTGATTTACAAATATTACTTAGCGCCACCACGCCAGTTTTTATGCTATTCAGGTTGCAGATGCACAATGTTTTATTTTTGTTGTCGTTTTTATTTTCATTGTTTGACTGGCGTGATTGGTTTGTCGACTGTAAACACAATACTTTCAGGAATAATCATCATTGAAAATGAACTTTTATATTCATTTTTTGTTGGATTGCAATTGAAACAGGCTACTGTAACTCGCAATTGGAAAATGTAAATTAGAGTAACAAGAGGGACCATTTAAGACGTTTGCTAGCAATCTGGAAAGATTGAATTTTTCATTTATTCTGTATTACATTAAATAGAAAAGTGGAAATATTTCAAAGTGAAAAATATGTGACATGGATCTCATTTATAAACAGTGGTGTCTATTATCGAATACCAAGATTTATTCGTTTTATTTAAATATTTAAGACATGTAGTTAAAATGATTGTTCTCAATAACTTTATTTTTACTTGACGAACTGTAAACAATGTAACATACATCACCATGTTACGAATGGTACCTTAATTCAACTTAACATGATCTTAAAAAAAAAAAATGAAAAATGGCATACTACTAGTTTCAAAAGGTTATTTTTGCAATTCCGTTTACGTTTATTGACTTTAATATATATAAGCAATGACAATCATATTGCCATTATGATACTAATTCGATAAAAATTATTTATTAAAGGCCTTTAGCATTCATAGAGACATTATTACTAATATCAGGGTCAATAAATGCATAAAAATTCCATCTACTAACGGAAGTCAAAAGTTTACAAATTAATAATTTATAAATCGTTTTTTCTTGAAATCGAAGCTCCACGGCAGAGAAGTTTATTGTGAAACTTTTATTTATTTTTGCACGAAGTATCAGGCTGATTCCAGTTATATGTCAAATGCTGACGCACTCTGCATTAATATTAAGTTAGAGAAAGTAGGTCACACAGATATGATTTCTGCCGGATCATATTCTACAATTTTTTATATGCGGGGAGTCCAAAAATAATATCACTGAACTCGTGCTAAGTACTTGAAATGTGTTAAAAAACATTTCCAGTCAGCATTTAGTACGATCATAATGCAACATCAAAATTTGATATCCAATTATTAGTTTCAATTATACGAGGCGTCTCCTTAACGATTTGACTGCCCCGCTGTATTAGCTAAATATAACAAAGATTCTAAATTTGTATAAAAAATGAATACAATCCCAATATATACTCTTTTTAATCAACATTATTACGCCTCACATAATTTTTCTGTTGACTAAATTAGAGCTTATTAGATACATTTATTAAGACTAGAACTATCAAAGCATTCAAAATGTCTGGTTTGCAATTTTACTATGTACGATTTATTTTTAATAACTACGATGTTCACTTTGCATTGTCACTGAACAAAGCTAAAGAAAAATATAAACAAACATTGTTTCCTTAATTATGTATTTCTTCTAACACGTGATACTTTGATAGCTCCGATGAAATAGGTGCACGTTAATCGTCGGTAGACCTAATGCTGATACTGTCCATGATCAAATAAATAATAATTGAATCTAAGTGTTACCCATTTATGGAAGACGTGTCACTCAGAATGTTAATATTTTCCTGTATACAAATTTCGTACGCTTTAAATATTAAAAAATAATTACAGTACACCTGTATTTCAGTATCAGCAAATCATTATTACTACAAAGCACTTCGTTTGTAGCACCCTCTTTTCTACTATTAGACAGTATGAACTGTTCTATGTGAACAATAAGTGGGAATAGAGTGAACGGGCTATACCAACGCAAAATAGGAAATGCAATCAATGGGTTCTTGTTAACTGGATTTCATACCGATGCACATTTACACAGCGCGTGCATGTATAAACTGATGCAAACAGCACGTGCATTGGACATCAATGATCATTTTGTCACGTGTCATCTAACGGCACTCGTAAAATTGTTCGCGACCAACTCAACGTTTCCTAAATGGAGCACAGACCGTTGTTTATGGTTTATATCCGCCGGAAAGCTTCGTATGAACGTTCGTCAAGACAATTAAATCTGCCTGTACATGATTGTCAGCGAAAATTTCGGTACACAAATATTTTTCGAACGCATAACCTGAATTTCATTATTTTTCGTTCAAGAATATTCGAGTAACTTGAAATCGATTTTTTCAAGCGATTTTGGGAAGGGCTAGGAATACGAATAAAATGGAGTTTTTAGTTTCGCTATAGTTTGCTATAGTATAGTAGAATATTTAGCTTGTATATGGAATGTTTGAAGAGTATATCAAAATAAGAGTGTAAACAATGTTAGCCAAATGATTCTTGGAAACGCAGACTGCACAAACCCCACAAGTGTATAAATGTTTTAGGAATTATGAGTCTGTCGTCTTAAACATGTTTGCGTGTTGACATAAAATATGTTTACCTTATTTCACGAAGCATGCCCAAGAAGTTCCTTTGTAAACATTTTTTACGTTCATTCGCTTCAAATTCCTGTACCATTCGAATATTTCCGTACTACCATTATAACGAAAAAATTGTTTAATCTGTCCAGTACCTTCATTTCTTTTAAATCAAATATTTAACTTGCCCATGTTCAAACGTTCTCCTCGTCCACGGCTATTTAATCCAACTTATATTCAAATCCCGTAATTTGACAGTGTCCCTTATTCAATACTCAAACAGTCAATCTGCTATGATAATGTTCATGGGTGCATAAAACTCAAACGGACATTGGCCCTTTTTCTACCAAGGTACAGAAATATATCTAATAAGGTCTAGTAGGAAGAGTGAAAAATGATGGAAGTTACTGATATAATGATTAAAAAAGAATTTGTGGTTATATTCATTTCGCACACAAATTTACAAAGTTTGCCATTTCCAGCTGATGCAACGAGGCACTCGAAATGTTCATTTAAACTTCAAACAAAAACATAACGATTTATTTTTATACCCTACTTAATTTTTAAAATAGTATTATCTTTTGTAATTCAGAAATAATTTAATTTCATCATAAATTTTTCGTAAAGGTAAATATTTATTCGCGCATATTTTAATTGTAATATTTAGACAGTATAACACATATAATATACTACTATTAATTATTACTGAATAATAATAAGGATAAAAATTTTAAAAATTCAATTATTTGAAATTAATTCATTACGTAGCTGTTACACGTGTATACATTATTTTTCTCAAAGATTTCTCCATTTCTTCAGCTTTTGTTCAGCTGCCATGAATTCATATCGAATATTCAATTTTTCCAACATGAATAAATTCGTAGCCGGAGCGGTTTAGAGTCTGTACAAGATTTTTTCGTATTTACGCGCGCGGGGAGCACGGAAAAGCTTTGGCGGCGGATAAAAAGTTCCCTTTTCATTATCATTTCATAATTTCGACCGTTGTCCGCGAGACGCGGATTTCCCGGGAAATTCCGTTGCAGCTACTTGACCAGTCACGTTTCTGTGATTCTACAATTACGAACGGTGATTATTTGCTTTACCGCACTGTCACTCCCGCCTCGGACATTGCGTTTTCCACTGAATGGACGTACAACCGCAGTGACTTTTAATTATTCAATTAGCATGGCTAGCTCGTGAAACGCTATCGTATACGTTGCAGTTTCGTTTAATTCCTAAGCACCCTGGGCAAGCCACCGCCACGCGTTACACTCGTGCAAACGGCTTTTTATCGGATCCAACCGTAACACAGATATGATTATGATGAATTTTATATTGGGTGTCCCCCAATAAGTACTGCGATCGAGTACACGGTCGTTCTACATGAAAAAACAGATTGAAAATGTGGAGTGAGAATTTTCTGTTTGGGAGTTCGATTTCGAGAGAAGCTGTTTTGCAAATTTATCGAGTACACGTGCACTTGATTAATGAAACTTCGTATTGTTAAGAGTATGATTACGTTCTTGGCGTTTCCGTTATGTTATTGCCGTTGTTAAGTAATCGCAACTATTTCCTATGTTTTTATACGTGTAAAATTGTTTAAGTTGCAAAGAAATAGTACTTGAGGATATACGTTGTATAAGAAGTAATATAAATACGTGATAGATGTTAAGAAAACAGAATAATAGAATCGGGAAACGTAGTAGACAAGGCAATGATTAACACGTTGACTGCCACAGTGAAAACGTCCGTCGCTAGTCAGACACAATATATATTTCCCTTTTCTGTATAAATCATAAAGGAAGAAAATGTTTAAGTATTCAGTATTGTTCATGTGTGCCTATATTAGTGTTGCAATGTTAGATTTACTCCGAATATTGTAAAAATCAGTAGATATTTAATTAAATAGAATTTGGGGCGGTCATCAGTGACCACCATGGCAGCCAACGTGTTAAGAGTAATAAATATATAAAATTGTTTCTCGTGTGAAATTATTATGTATTTTTGTTTCATGCTTTCGTATTTTAGACACGTAAATGTTGAGATATTACTTATCTTTAGATGCTGGATAGTTGTTATATCCGTTGAATAAATAATAGGTTTAATATGTTCCTATAAATATAAATCAAGGGGTATTAGACCTAGTTATAATGAAAGTATTATTAGGTGATAAACGGTCCAATTCTTACTGCGCTTTATAAATGAACCAGAGTATACACAATTAACTATGAGCTTAGTACGTTCGCAAATATGTACACCAAAAAGTCAACTGCAGAGAAGTCTATAAATCCGAAGCTTAATCAAGTGCATGTGTATCTGAAATATTCTAAAAATCGATATTCAGGAAAACAGAGGTCAAATAGAAAAAAAACGAATCTACATATTCTGAGTGTTATTTCATGTAGGTTCAGATACTTCTCTATTGTGCTATTTATTGCGGGATACCGTGTATGTACGTACAATAATTTTATACATACTGCCGCTCAAACGTATTAGGTACACTCCTTCTACTCCAAAAATCAGAAAAGTTCTAAAAACGTCAAGAGGCATACAAAATATTACTTCATGCAATACTTTACATGGTATGCAGTTAATCACGCAACAAAAACTCATTAAAAAAATAACAAATTGAAACCATTATTTTACTAATATCACCTCTATGTTATTTGTTTAATTACATTAATTGTTTCTGCCCTAATACTTTCACACACTCTATATCAAATATTTCCACAAAATTGCATCCAATTTTAGACACATTTTTTCTAAACTCTGCGTCGCCTACTCCACAATATCACTATAGGGCTAAAATTGGTACAAGCGGCTAGCCCAAGATATTTAATTCGCTATTTTGTCCAGCACAGTCTAAACAATGTTCACAACATTTTTGTGCGCGTTTAAGATCATTACTTTCTGTGAAAATAAAGTTTCTTTAGAAGTAACAGGAGTGCCAATACTTTCAAGCGGTAGTTTGTACAAAATTATTGCCGAGAAGGTGGGCAATTCTAAGTTCAAAACTTGATGCCAGTTCGGCCGCTTCTAAACTGCTTCATAAACTGCTGGGAGAGATACTTGGGTCGGCGAATAGCCACATTATGCAGGAGTACAGAGACATAGACGTGAATGACGCATCCTAATGCATGCCCTGTGGATGCACGTGTACCCAGTTGCTAAAGTGTTAAAATTAATTAAACTACCTTTCAGGGTTGTAAAGATATCCGTCGTCTTATACCTCGCCAAGAATTATAATCGAACTAAAACTTTGGGGCACTGGATGTTAAATTTCCTGTAATTATTAATTAAATAATTCTGTATCGCTCTTATCTGTTGGGTCAGTCCATAAATTTGTACAAATTTCTATCCAAATTCGAAATAATTAATATAATCCCTTTTGTACACTGCCATTTAATATTCTTTCTGCGTCGAACATACTAAATCTTCCACATCCCTTTTACATTATTTTTACACTTATAAATGTGCGGAACAAAATCTACATAATGTGCCGCATAGACTCATCATAAACGTACATTTTTAAACAAATCTTATATCTACACAAACTTTGTCAAAGTTAGTATGAAATTGACAAATGAGGCACGAGCAGAAATTATAATTTTACCGAACAAAAATTACAAACAGGTGAAAAAGTACCGTTGAAGAGTAGCGCGAATTTATGAACTGACCTAAAACTTTTTCAAAATACAGTGAGTTGTTGAAATTTATCAAATGCTTCCACAGTTACTTTTCCCTATCAAAGCGCATCAGACAAACTACAAATTCCGGAGATATATTTGTCATGCAGTTTGTTGCATACACGTAACCTTGCTTCAAACGAAAAAACCTTGAAGCAGTTGAATAAAGAAATTTTGAAATATGCGCTCGTTTGATCACTTTCGTGGGTCACCGTCCTCCCCCGGCGTAAGCCTGTTTGTTCAAGAGCTTCGTATTTATCACGCAATGCATGCAAAGTGGACGGAGCTCCGTAGAAAATTCCCGAAATGGGAGCACTTTGGAACTTTTGCATTGGTTTTCGAAGCACTCTGCACGCACTCCGCTCGGCTTGCACTTGATAATCGAGTGTTAACGCCGCGTTAACGTGCGCGGTTGCGGGAGATTGGCCGGCGCGCGCGCGAGCACCGAGCCAAAAAGAATGTTTTAATTCAATCCTAAGGTTCTCGAAGCGCTCGATCGAACGTTACGCGAACTTCCTGGAAATTAGGCGATGCATGCGAATGCGTCCGGAAAAACCGATAGGAGTTGTTACTTCGCCGCTTCGAGGTGAATTCGAAGTGTAATCGAACGATCTCTCGCGTACGTTCGCCGAATTTCCGAGGACGCTGTCCGACGTACCTTGACTGACCGCGATCCCTTCGATAACCAGCAGAAAACCAGCGAGTACCAGAACGGCGAGCCAACGACACAGCATTTTTAACACCTCGTTCACTCGTTCCACTATCGATCGTTTCACAGTTGAATCGTTTCGACTTCGCCCGGCGCACCGGGGAGACTCGAGATAGCCGACAGATCAGCCGAAGTCACCTTTAAATTCAAACCCGCGTTTTACTTCTCGCTTCTTTCGGTCTCCCTTTAACACTACCCTTTCCGCACGCTCTCCGTATTATGCAACTGGCTTCCGGTATCCGACTCGAGATTCCGGGCACTCAGTCACCGAATCGAGTGCTTTTCCAGAACACTTGGACTCACTAATGAATGAAACCTCCTACAATATACCTCTTTCACACTCGAGAATCGTAAACGAGTTGCACGAAGAAACGAGCGGTGATTACGCCGCTTGCCGAACGCACCACAAAACTCGCCGAGACGATCCTCCGCGATATCGCGTTGATCCCACCGAGAGATCACGGAACGATTCACCGCGATGTTCTCAATGATCGCACGTTAAATCCCGTGAACTGGTATCCGACACACTGGAAGAATCTTCGCGGACGTTCAACGATCAATTCACGAGAACACCGTCGAGGATGCCAGGAGACCGTGTCACCGACTCCTCAGAAACGTCGCTCGACCGTCGTCGCGTGAACATTAAAACACACTTTGCTGTCACGTTGCTGAAAGCCACGCTCCGAGCGTTCTTCGAGTTCACGTGGATCCTTGCTCGCGATCATTCTGGCGTGCAACACGCAATCGTTCGTCTTTCGCATGTTTCGCTCGCTCGCGCGGCGTTTTAATTCATCGGGACCGCTTCGTGAGACGACGCAAGGTGTTCGCTGATGGAACGAAGGATTTGGCGAACGATCACACGCGGGAATCGTGGCAGAACTCGCGAGAAAAGGCACGAGGGCACTCACAGGGTGCTGACGCGTCTTCGTCGTCCTCGTCGTCGGCGTCCCACGCGACGACGTTGAACGCACATGGACCAGCCGCGTATACACGGATGCGGTGCCGCTTGGCGTCGCGGCGCGAAATGATTCTGCGGGGACCGTTCCCGGCGCACGCATGCGCCCCGTTTTCACTGCGAACCAGGCGCGGACGGGTTACGCGCAGACCACTTCTACTTCACGCGTTCAAGGGGTGACTGCTTCGGTGCAGCGGTGCAGGAATGCACGCCGGACCTCCTTGTCGTCGGGTCAGCTGCCACAGAACCCTCCACCGCGATGGGATCTTTGAGGATGTCGTGACAAGGGATCCTACATCCGCCGAGAATCTGAGAAATTCTTCTTAGGAACGTCCAACGTGTACAAGAATGTTAGAAAATTGTCATAATTTAGAGGGGTGAATCTACAGGTTACGTTTAATTAGAACGTCAATTTTGCGATTGTGCGGGAAGGTATACTGGTTCTACATGTTGTCAGGTTAGCTGCCATAGACTGATCCACTCTGACAGAATCTTTTACACTGTCGTGGCAAGAAATCCTACATTCACCAAGGATTTGAGAAATTCTTCTTAGGCACGTCCACCGTGTACAAGAATGTTAGACAATTATCATAATTGACAGGGGTGAATCTACATGTTATGCTTAATTAAAAACCAATAGTGTCATTGTGCAGGGATGCATATTGGTTTTCCTTGTTGTCAGGTTAACTGCTATAGATTCATCCACCGCGATGAGATCTTTGAGACTATCGTGACAAGGAATCGTACATTCGCCAAAAATTTGAGAAATTTTTCCTTAGATTATCCGCCGTATATCACAGTGTTACAAACTGATCATAATTTGCAGGGGTATATCTACAGGTTACGATGAATTAAAAGGTCAATGATAGAAAATGGCCAACGGGACAGCAGTGTCGAAATGCATGTCTGCTGTGATCGAAGCTAAGAAATTCTTCCTTAGAAAGTCCACCATATATAAGAGTAAAGAAATCATCATAATTTACCGGTGTGAATTTACATGTTATTTACAATGAAAAGTACAATAATAGAAAATGATCAGCGAGGCCATGATGTGGGGATGCAAATGAAATGTCGTTGAATCTAAGAAATACTTTCCCAGAATTTCCATCATGTACTAGAGTATTAAAGCATAGTTCTAGCGTTCGGGACAAACATTCATTACGTTAAATAAAAAAGACAGTGGTTGAAAATGGCCAATCATGCGACTATTAAAAATGCATGTCGATTCTCCTTGTCGTCAGGACAGTTGCCATAGACTCACCCACCGCGATGGAATTTTCGAGGCTATCGAAACAAGGGTTCCGCCAAGAATTTAAGAAATTTTTTCATAAAATGTCCACCACATACCAGAGTGTTAAATAACTACCATAATTTACAGGGAAGAATGTGCATGTTACGTTCAATGAGAACGCCAATGGTTGAAAATAGGCAATGGTGCAGCGATGCACAAATGCATGTCGGATCTCCTTGTCTTCGGGTCAGCTGTCACAGAACCCTCCATCCCGATTGGATCTTTGAGACAGCCGTAACAAGGGATTCGCCGAGAATCTGAGAAATTCTTGCTTAGAACGTCCACCATGTGCCAGAGTATTAAAACACGGACATAGCTTTCACGGTGAACCTTCATATTGTGTCGAATAACAAGAACAGTGGTTGAAAATGGCCACCGATGCAACAGTGCGGGAATGCACATCGGTTCTCTTTGTCAGGTCAGCTGCCATACAACCCTACCCGTGATGGAATCTTTGATACCGTCGAGACAAGGGATCCCACATCCGTTAACCCTTTGAACTCCTAATTTCTTTTTTTAATTTTCTTTTCAACAACTCCCTATCATCTTAAGTGTTTTATTTGAAATATACTTCAAAAGACAGTTGATTAAGACCAATTAGGTACAAACAATCATGTACCTGAACACTTCAAGGATTTTTTTTGTTACAAAAAGGGATCATATACATGTAATATTGCTTATCTAGGTAAAAAAAAATATTGCGAAATATAATACATATTTAAATTGACAATTTAAAAATGTCGAGTGTGACTCGACATAGAAGTACCTGCGAATAAAATCGATGTCGCGTTATACTCGACAAAGGAGTTCAAAGGGTTATGAATCTAAGAAATTCTTCCTTAGAACGTCGACTGTGTATAAGAGTGTTACAAAATTATCATAATTTACAGGGATGAACCTACATATTATGTTCAATGAAAAGGACAATGGTAGAAAATGTTCAACAGAGCACTGGTGCTAGAATGCATGTGAGAGTCGAATCCAAACAAATTCAATTGTACAAAAGAATGTTAAAAATGGTCATAGATTTCAAGATTAAATCTTCAAATTACGCTCAATGAAAAGGACAATGGTAGATAATGGCCAATTTGGTCTTTGCTACCCAACGTTAGGTTTCTACATAAAATATGTCTGTAGATTCTAAGGAATCTGCGATGCATAATTATTATGGCCGACCAACCTCTTCCTTCAAACCCGACCCTGTGAACCTACCGGAGAATTGTAAACGAGAATTGATAACGATCACATAGATGTGCAATTGTGTAGAATTTACAAAAGATCCATGCAAGGTGTAATTTCATCTATGTTAAACAATATCCTTGTAACGGTAATTGCAATCAACGGCGACGCGAAGTCAGAGATTTATGACCGTAGGCTGTTAAGGAAAGTATGGGCGGCGTCTGAGACGAAATTATGGAATCCGTAAATATTTCGCACGAATTCAGCATAAATTGTACCCTGAACGCTCGCCGTAAATGTGCAGACTGTATAAAGCTTTTGTTATCGTGGCTTCCATGTTAAATCCAACCGACTATCCGCAGCACGTTGCATTTAAGACCGGCACAAAATGCGCACTAATCTTCACGTTCCTCTTCTCAACCATAGGATTTTGAAGAAAGGAGGCGCCCGCCGTATTATCGTCCAGTATGCAAGCCGGGTCTTCTTCCTTGACTTATGAGAAAAGCTCTGTGTAAAAAAGTACTCAGGGGGTACATTTCTGTTCCTTTTAAATACCTGAATTGCGCGGAATATCGTTGAAATTATTTGCAGGATAATAATTCGGACATTTTTCTTCCCGACTCTACGCCCACTCGAGCAGTTTTCATTTCACTCCGCACGAAAAGAAGTTACACGTATTTTTTTAGAATTTTAACTCTGCGTTTCATGTCCGCCCGTAGAAATGCTAACGTCATGTTGGAAAGCTTCATTAACGAGTTTTAATCCTCTGATTTATAATAAGAAGTCACGTCCGTGTCGCGGATTCTCGACCGCGTCATGCATGAAAAATTTTCGTTTTTGCAGCTCCATTGAACTACAAATGATCATCTATGGTGAATGGAATACACCCCGCTCGCACAGTTCTTCATCATTTCGCATGGTGAAGAGTGTTTGAGTTGACGATGGACGTTTGCACAAACTGGCGACAACTGTAATTATTTTTGAAGTTTTCTTTCGTGTTGTCTGTTTACAGATGTCTGATGCATTTTGCTGTATGATTTTATTTCTAATTTGAATCTCCTTATGCAGGAAATATTATTTTAAACATCATATTATTTTATGGCTCTTCTGTTTTTAAAATACATTGCAGGCTTTCACAATTTCGGGACAGCGTAATAATTATACGTGAAATATTTTATCAAAAATTTTGTGTTACTCCATGGTTATTACGCAGTTTCAAAAGCATTCCGTGAATTGGATAATCCAAAATGAAAAACTCTTATCGATGCTCACTGAAATACTTTTTCAGTGGATCAATCAAATTTTAAAATATTACATACGTTTGATGTTAAATTATTATACAGTTATAAAGCAACGTTAACGAGTACTTTTTAATTATATCGGAAAGTGAAATTTTTGCATGTGGTCCTAATTCGACGGCCAGGGGCTGTGCATTGACAGTAACGAAAATACAGGTCACCGTACTATTGCATTTCATAATTACAAATACGTAGTCGTCTGACTGCAGTGATAACGAGAGGGTTAACGCTATTGGCCAACGTTCCTCACCTATTAGTATCACAACACGGGGGAGTGTCACATCGTAGGAATAGAACAGAATATTTCCGAGCAGGCAGAGCGATTAGAAAAATCGCGAGGAAAGGAGTTAACAGTGGCGTAGTTGGCATAATGAAAATTGTCGCCGTTTTAATAACGCGTCGTGAACATTGACACCATTTGCGTGCAGAAGTCGATGCATCGCTGCATAGTTGGCACCGAATTTCGCGCCGATAAATTTCTGTAAACAGGAACAGATTACGTGTCGCTATCAATGTGTAGCAGTTTGGCAACACTAGCCCGGCTCCTGCGAGAGTTCAATAATTCGTGGACCGGGCGCAAACAATTATGGCTGGCAACAGGGCTCGCGGCAAGAAATATCATTTGTACCTGGAACTTGGTATCAGCTATCGGTGCACCGTGATCGTAAATATTGCTTTGGGAGATTTAGAATCTCTCGAAGGAACAATTACATGCAACTGCAGCTGGTCGCTTGAGCGTCCGGAAGCTTCCGATGCAAAGAAAATGCACTAATGCTCGAAAGTTTGGGCACACCTGGTAGGAATTTTGCTCAACACGAGCTATGTAGCAAGAAAACGATACTGACTTTATTTTACATTTACTTTTTTTATTCGTACCTATGTGCAGACCTGGAAATACGAGGATAGGATGTGTTAAAGGTTGACTGAACGTACAGAGTGCTTATGTGTTCCTCTTCTTTCCTTTGAAGTAACGTTTGCAGAGGTTTGTTGCATATTGGAGAGCGTTGTTTTGCTGTAGGATAAAATCGTTGCCAATTAGCTGATTGGACGATACCATGTACTCCTCCGGCGTTTGTCTACATGCTTCTTGATTTGAAACTGTGTCGATTTTTACAAAATTCTCGATCACGTCCAAAGGAAAATATTTCCAAACGGGGGCGGCTGCTTCTCCGTAATTATGGAATCCAATTAACTAATTATTTTTCTAAGAATTATGACGATAAATTAGTCGTAGCTTTCAAACAGTGTGGAATCACTGATTGTTTGACTATTTTATGCAAAAATGTCTGACTGGTGTATCCTAACTTTAAACTGTAGTGCATATTCGCTTCTCGATCTTAATTATGGAGAGTCATTAACTGACATTAATGAACAGAAATGAAGATATTGTGAAGTAACAGTTTTCATTTCGATTCTTGTTCTAATTTCAACTGATTATTTTTCATTATAAGTAATAATAGTTTTGCGTCCATGCAGGTTTTGTTGTTGTTACATGCAGTTAGCCTGAGGGTTGATTAAATTTATTAGATGAAGGCTTCATTAATATAGATACTATGTACTGTAATATAATACACTCTCATTAATACAAGCGTTATCATAAAATTATTTGAACATTAGTATTTAACGATTATTAAATTAGAAATACTGTATTAATATGTTCGGTGTTGTATGGGGTTACATGGCTTACTACTGCGATGATGCAGTGAAATAAATGTTATTCTAATTATCGTATTATTTCTACTAACATTGATATTTGAAATAATGTGGCAAACTCCTCTAACACGTTGTCTGCCATGGTGGTCACCAGTGACTGGCGCCTCAAATTCTATTTAATTAAATACCTATACATCATTACTATATTCGGAACAAATTTAACGTTGCAACTCTGATACAGGTACGCATGTACAATACTGAATACTTAAACCTTTTTTGTCCTTTATGATTTATACAGAAAAGAGAAATTTATATCGTGTCTGACTAGTGGCGGATATTTTCACTGTGGCGGTCAACGTGTTAATTGTCTTCCTCTCTATCACCGCCTGTCCAAAGTAATTAAAATTATTAATACAATTCGATGGCCATCGAAATTTATTTCATCCTTTCATCAGTTTAAATATCACAGACAGTTCAATTTTCACTTCCAGAATCATTTGTTGACCTACAGAGTGACGCAGAGTCAACTGACACCTATTTTAATATTTTCTACATCTCTCTCTAGTCATTTCCCAAAAATAGGTTTACGAGTATTTCATAATAAACAGCATACTGTATTCTATTTATAAGTGCTATAATAATTTCTTCTGCTTTGAACTCAATTGTTTATAACCTCTTTAAATATATCAGTCGGTTAAGTGCCACCCTGTACATACTATCCACACCATTCACTCCCGCTTACTCTCAAACTCTTCAGACAACCGTACCGCATAATGCGCGTTCGAATAATCGAGATTCCACTGCATTCTCAAATGATGTAATTGAGAAAAGAGTGTCGTGGGAGGCAGGTATTCCGGATGTTGCTCTCTTAAGCTTCCCCAGCTCCTTTGATCAGCCGTTGCAATAACCCGGTGAAATGGAATGCCCACTTTCTTTCAGCAAGGTTATCACTCCATCGTGACGGTTTCCTAGGCGGCTTTACAAGCTCCGTGTACATGTTGGCCCGGCTTTTGCGAATCAACGTAAAAGGATAGGTACCAGCCGGTGCTTGGAAACACCTTTCACATCGGATTGATCGGACGGATCTGGAGCAGAATGTTCTGCGTGTTACACACCGGTACGGGCAAGCATATGTACGTACGACCCTCCATGAGCTTCGTTACTGTGCGTCCCTTGTACCCACAGTTTGCCGAGACGATTTCAATACAGGTTGAACCTAACGAGAGGAACTGATGTCGATTTGGTGATAATGCGATGTCGATTGCGGGGACTCTGATGGGAAGATCAATTGGAACGAGTGTGTTAGCGCCGGCCCAACAGAGATTTCTGATGTTGGTTCTGCTTGAGATGGAATTTCCACGCTATACTTTTCGAACGACGCTCGATTGTGTTCGTTGGTTACTTCACGGAATGCTGTTGGGAGTTTCGGATGGATGTAAGAGCAAACGCGACACCGAAGCTTATGTTATTTGTTTCCCAATTGTTAGTATGTCAGCTACCAGGTATCAGATTTGTGTGACACTGATTCGGGGAGATCACGTCACGTATGTGTGATAGCGACTAATCTATCAATTCCTTTATAATAGTCTGCTACACATATTGAAATGTTGGATGAGAGTTATACGTGCGATAGTATTTGGAACATTCGTTGGCTTCCTTAATATGTTTTAAGTGTGCATATTCGATGGATACATTACATATTTAATAGTCTCAAAATTTGAATTCTTTAAACTCGAAACTTTATACTAAGTAGACACTGTAATGTTCATTAGGAATTAAAGCATGAAGTGGAAGAATAAAAATCTAGTCTCAAAAAACGCTTTGCTAAAGAATAATATTTTTTAATTAATTTTTTTGCTTAAAAATATAATGAGCACAGTGCAAGGAATAAAAATTATAGTCGCCACAGCAGAGGTGTTCAGATTAGGCGGATCAAGGTCATATCCCTGTCTACAAATTGAATTGTCATTTTTTAATACTATTTTCAATTTTCTTCAAATCACACTATGTCTCATTTCTTTTCCCCTGTTTCATACTCACTGTCATATCCTTGAAATAAAAAACGAAAAGTTGTATTACAGTTGAGGAAAAAACGTCTAACTTGAATGTTTCTACACTCGTCGAGTTTTAAGCAAAAAGGCGACGTGTAAATGAAGCCTAAGATGAAAAACCAGGGAACGTCCATTTTTATTCTACAGTGTTCAGCTGGAAAAAATTTAAAATAATGTAAAATAATTATTTCTATGTCTATTTTTCTCCTGCCAAGGAGAAAAAGCAGGGAAAACAATACAGTTCAATTACTTGAACATTGGATTACTCTCTGTACTGGTGGACTAAAGTATTAAAAATTGATTTACTTAATAAATCTGTTTTATAACATTCTGTTTGTTCCATTTGCCTTTCAAATACTGTTAACCTTAACAGAACAGCCTGTTACAAAGAATAAAAATTCCAGGGGATGGATCAAGCTTCAGCGTTGAAAATATTAAAAATCATCCCTTATCCAAGGTTTTTAGTGCTTCAAAAAATTCCACGCGATAAGGTACAAAAAGAAAACTCGCCTGGAGAATAATCAAGTAACTCTGTTTACTGGTTTGGTAGTTCATTTTCCCCGATGTTATCGATCCCTTCCAGCCGTCGAGGATAAATCTCCGCGAATCTAGACGAAACGTCGTCTGTGTCCAAGCAAGCGAATCACGGTTCCTTCCAAGACGAAGGTAACGAGACGAAGAGAATCGTCCATGCAAGTTAAGATAGCCCTGGTGAAGGGCTATCAACTGGTTTGTCGCCTCCCTTCCTCTCCCGAGTGATTTTCCTCGGCCCATTGACAAGAAAGGACTCGCAAACGATTGCCAGCGGGGCAATTGAGCTTAAACAACGAGTACGTGGAGAACGTGCATTGGAATTAGAGGGTTTCAGGGAACAATCGAGCGAAAGCTTTATCTCCTTCCACGGATAGAGAAATTATATCTACGCTTTTTCTTCTGCGATAAGGATGATTAATCTGATCTTCTCGTACTCTTCAGCGAACGAGAATTACGTGGAACCTCTTCGTTTCTTAGACTTTTAGTTTCACAGAAATACTGAGGGCTTCCATGTGTTTTCGAACGCATTTCTTTTTATTTTATTATACTAAACGGGGCAGGCGTTACTATGAAGCAGTTTTTCCTTGTAAATAGTAAGTACGTATAAGGAAAGAATGAAACAGGAAAAAGTTTTTCTTTCTTTATGGCCTATGCAATATAGAGTACATTAATTTGTTATATTCACCATATTTTTCGAAAATGAATGCGACCTTTGATTTTTTTAAATGAAGTGCTATATTTTTGTAACATAATATGGAAGCGACTGTCAAGGGCTCCGAGTGTCAGTAGCAACACAATAGCAGTCACACTGAACACGATATGTACAGGATGACACAATATGTCAGAACGATTTTATGCTGTTGTCTGCTTCTTACAGGATAATGCAAGACGTCATACTGCAGGACGTACCCGTGAAAAAATTTGTGCTTTAAGATGGGAAACACTAGCTGATCCCCATATTCTCCCGACGTTTCTCCAAACGATTATAACTTTTTCTGGGTGCTAGATAATCACATGCGAAATAGACAATTCAGCAATAGATTTTTTACTTTTAAGGACACAACGTTCTATAACAGCGCAATTTAAAAACTTGTATCTCGTTGAGAAAGGGTTGTATAATATATCATGAAGGTGATTATTTTAATGAATAACAATTTTTATGAAAATTTTTGAAGGTGTTTAATTTTTATTTTAAAAATCACACGAACTTTTTCGGTTACCTAATATTATTTCTGAGTGCTATCAGTCAGTCGAGTTTCGATTTACAGCCTTAAAACATTCTGCACGAAGTAAATTCGCGTGCCACGGAGTGTTTAGTGCTATCGTTTCGCCAGCAGCTAAGAAATCGCGGTTTAAGATCCATCCCGCAGTTTCCCACAGCCACAATGTGAATGATATCGATTTCCAGCGGTGCTCGTACCTACGATGTAAATGGGTCATTACCCTTAGTACATCTTCCTTAACCTTCGACGTATGTATGTAATAATGGTTCGGTGACTGGCACAGTTTTTCCTGGCACGAGTTCCCCGTTTCCGCTGACTAATTACTATACTCCGCTCTGTAATTGACACCCTTAATAGAAACAGAAATTCGAGCGGCGACGCGGTTCTCATTTTTCCTTTCAACGAGTCTGAAAGAATTAGTTTTTAAGTGGAACCCGAGAACTTTATAACCGTTTAACGCCTTCAGGTATATTCGCATGCATTGCTCATTTGCTACTACAACGACGTAACTCAAAAGGAACGATTTTAGGGAAGACGAGTTTCAATGTTTTGAATCACTAATTTTATAAGAACATCTTATGACACCGGAACACCTGTCGTGGTATGTTTTAGAAGCTTAGATCGTTCTACCAGTGAAAAGTAAAAGCAAAAACTATTCTTTCCATATCAATAACTCAAAAACAGGAAATTTTGAGTTGTGCCATTGTTACAAAAAATGAGCGATATATATACACTTGGCTTTTCTTTAATTCGAAAACTGTTAAAAAAGATGTTGAGTCTAATGTTCACACCTGTGTACATAACTATTCTTCAAAATTTCGAAAAATGTTGCCAATGGTTTTTTTAATAAGTGAGTTAGTCAGTTTCTTTGATAAATATGAATTCTACCTTACACATGATAACAACGTCCATTGTTGAACCTGTTAATGCAATTATCTGTTTTTTTACTTTATTTCTATGTATATACATGTCATATTCAGAGAATTGTTTATACCGCAACTTTCGCGAAAGTTATTATATATAAAATTGAAACTAAATGACGTGGAAAGTACGAGGTTTGATGTATCGCAGTTTAAAAAAAAAGGTGTTCTTTTCTTCACAGTGTGTACACTGCAAAGTTTGATCGATCGTGTTTCGCGGAAGCGATACATTATAAAAAATTAATAGTTACGCAACGCTTCCAAAAGAATACGAAAAGTGACACAATCAATCGAAATCACACTTTTTGAAGAGCACGGCTAGTTTCTTTCACTTGTACATAATAATCCTTTCGAAATTTTTTAATTTTCCTATTTCCGAACGTAAAATTTCTGAACGTATCATATTAATTTTCTTTCCTTTTGTTATAATTTTGCGTCGCGTCGTGCATTATTTATTACACTGTGAACTTGTGTAGATCATATTTTTTTTTAATTCTTGTGCGTGTAACGGCGTTCGTAAGATACGTTATTAGAGATTTTGGGAAGAAACTGAAGTAAATGTAAGAGGTTGATTTTCGTTCCTTTGCAAGAATACAATATACGCCTTGTTAGAAATAATACGCGTTAAAACGCAGTTGCGAACATAATGGATCATTACGGGACACGGTTGCGTGTTGTTAATTTACGTGTTCATTTGCTTTGATGTTGCAAGCCTCTGTGAAGAAGAACGCACTGAAATTACTGTGTGCAAAAGCTGTACACGGGTGGAAACCGCAAAAACAAGAACGTAACTTCTGAAGTAAGCGTATTCTTGTTTCCAAATTATAAATATTTCGCAAGCTATCAGTACAGTGACTTAACAATTAGGTGGCTTTCAGAAGCAAAGTGATCGATATAAACATTTTAGTGGTTTACTTTTAAAACAAGAAAGCGAATTTGATCAAAATCGCGTAATGTAAGAAAATATAAATAAACTATTACAGAGAATATTAGATTCGACACAACATAATTTTATATGAACAAATTAATCGGGAATGTGTAATAAAATTTTAATGCGCGTGCTACTTTCTATGAGCGTCGAATTTGAAAATTTTTTAAATGCCCTAAGTTTCCTTAGACAAACAGCATTATTTTGTTTCCATTGCTGTTATTATTTTATTATCGTCTGGTGACTTATAAAATATATTTCCTTAATGTATTCATCAATGTATTAATTGATGGAAGTATTATTAACATCACTACGTATAAAATTCTGTGCTTTGTACAAAACTATTTTCTAAGCCAGAGATGGTCACCGGAGCTGAGGCCTTCCCCCACTCTAAGTCCATTCCCCTCATATAGACTATGATTTGGGACGACGATAGACCGGGGGGGGGAACTAGGAGGGAACTGAAGGGAACTGGAACGAGGGGAATGGACCTAGAGTGGGCAAGGCTGCAGCTCCGGTGGCCATCACTGATCTAAGTCAAGTATTCAAAAAATATTTTCAAAATAGGTGTAATATGAAAAAGAAGTAGAAACCGTAACTACAAAATGATACCACAAAATTAGAAGGATTAAGCCAGTGTCAATTAACACATTGACTGCCGGGCCAAATTTCACGTTCCTTTCCCCAAATGCTAATATATGAAACAGTAGTATAGCTTCTCAAAAACTTATTTTGCGATCAAATATTATATTATTCGGTTATACCACACCATTTTCATATCCATTTAATCTGTAATCTATAATAAACATTCCTGATATGCTACGTAACTGCAAAAGCAGTTTATAGAATTCTGTAGATAATAAATAAACATTTCTGATATGCCATGTAACCGCAAAAACAGTTTATAGAATTTTGTAGACACGTTAATTGCAATACGAAATAAGACGTAGTGTGACACGGCAGCGTGTTGCATGGCAGCCAGTGTGTTAAGACACATTACAAACATGCGCAATGTAACTATTAGTTTCATATGTTCCACAAGCCATACATTATTTACCACAATCACATATTGCTTAACATACTGCACTCCTGAGTTAAAACGTCCTGTCTACCATTTATACATTTTCCAAGATTCTTTAAAATATTTGGAGTTCGATATGTTGTTTTACCTCCTAAGCAAACGTACAATGTCCTCGTGCTTTGCAGGGATTTAAAAACAGTTTAATTTATTTGTCCTAACTGCTTTTCGTATGGTTTTTAATGATGAAACGTCATTTTCCTCTGATGTTTCAAAATGTTAGTTAGGACAATTGGGCTAAGGGGGGGCAGCATAATCGTCATTCTGCCTCTCCCTGATTTTTTTCGCTCTTTCCAGCTTTCTCGCGCATGTACATAATAATTTATTCCTTGCACAATACATTCAAACAGTTCAGAACAATCATAACGTGCGTGCGATTCTATACGTTCGCACCTTCGGCACACCGATGAGACAGACATAGCGAAACGCAAGATAGAGAACCGCCGGATTTTCCGTAGAAAAAGAAACAAGACGGTTATAACAGAGGAAAGCCGGATTATATTCGATGCACTGAACAAGCCAGGCGTAATGAATCCCTAGCAGTAGTTGCGTGCGTTTTAAGTCAGACACGTAATATTCCTCCCTGTGAGAGACTCGATTTAGCCGAAAGTTACGGTACAATCGGTAGGAATGTGGTGGACGGTCGTGAGTTATTGCTCGGACTATTCTAGGCCAACGGTATCGTCAATTCCGGCCGAAGCTTCTCACGTGCACGTCATTTGAAAATTTTGCAAGAATTATGCAAGAGATAGTCATAATATTCAGGTATCGACTACTCTCCGCCGGATAATAAATCCGAAGCTGCTTCCTGGGGTAGTAATGGGATTAAGTGGATCGTAAGTAGCACCGAAGCATTATGAGGAACGTTCGAATCTTTTAGTCCAGTGATGGCCATCGGAGTTGCGGCCTTCCCCCACTCCAGCTCCATTCCCCTCGTTTCAATTCGCTCCTCGTTCCCCCTTGGTCCACCGTGGTGCAAATCACAGCCTATATGAGGGGAGTGGACCTAGAGTGGGAGAAGGCCGCAACTCCGGTGGCCATCACTGTTTTAATCTCTCGTGGTTGAAATTGTCCAGTCTCTTTGCATATTTATGGTCATTAAGTGGGGTAAATAGACACGGTCATTCTGCCATCAGTGTAAAAATAGTTTATCGATAAAAGGATATATTTATACGCGGACACAGCAGAGTATTTTGCAAGGTATCGTAGAGTCATGAATATGAATAGAAATATTAACTTATGTGTGCAAAGTACGCCGAATAAATACAAATATATTATTTAATTTTATTTGAGGAAGATTGTACGGTACATGTGAAGGAATGTGCGACATATGTATATTTTGTTATGAATTTTTCGTCGAAAATCGTATTATCGTAGCAAAAAGCCTACAAGTGTAGCCTACAATTTTGTAAATTAGGTATAATTTTAGGGGTACAATTTCATGAAATATTAAATAACATAATTATCACGTTGACAACATTGTTGTACTTAACAACTAAATCATTGGTACTGATGGGTTCCAGTCAACTTAATATGAATTATCTTAAAACAATAGAAGCCCATGAGCATGAAATTATAAAACTGTTTTAATCAAAGATGCAGTCACATAATAAGAATAATTATTATTTATATATGACAGCAGTTTTATTCAGGGATTATATCTCTATTTTAATACATATTATCTGTTATATAAAAGCTCAGGGAACATCACACACACTCACGTATTTAGATCTGTTTTATAATTAAAAATTAGTTATAATATTATTCATTTTTAACTAGCTGCGGGATATCTAATTCAAATTCAATTTTAGAAAAGCGCAATGCACTTGATATATTTTAATCGAGTGCACTTATTTATTTTCATAACATTCATAATCGAAAACCTGTGTCCACACATGTATGTGGAAACAAACATACAACATACTGTTAAACCAAAGCTACGTCATTCGGGGTATTTGTCCACTGGTAACAATTTGAAAACAAATTTTCCCTGTCTCTGTATTTAATAGAGAATATAGGTGCACGTGTAAATTATATAATTCCACTTGCAAATCTATATTTACATTCTGTATTCCACTTTATAAAGTCATCCTTTGCCTATGATGCATCCGTTGAAAAGGGGCCCATGGGATGCACCCCGAATGGCGATGAGAGACGGCGTTCCCCAGACACCCTGAACGTTGCATTTTCTTTTCTTCACTCTTACATAAAACTTCACCGGTCTTCAGTTTTCTTCTTTTTCAACTTTCTCTTGTCTTACACGTTTCCGTTACTGTGGAAACAATGTATAAAATCTACAGTACAGATCCATGCTGTCTACGATCGACATTGCTGCTAATCGACAGCTCGTGAAGTTTGCTGTTTGTGTGCTGCAGTAACAGTACTGTTCCTTTGGTGACCCTATTACGTGACTGTATCTTGAGAAATCGGATTTAACGACGATTACCAACGTTCTCGACATCATACGTAGGCCACAAGTTGCGTGGGTCCGGTCACCTGGGGAGATGCTAACAAACGATGATATATAATTTAAAAGTTTAGTAGAATCTTGCGTGAGGGGAATAGACACAGAGTGGGGGAGCCACTGGGTAGCTCAGAGCCAGGTTTGGACATTTCTGATAACGAGCCGTATGTAAACGAAGGGGCCAACTAAGGCCATGCAAACGGATGGAGCAAAACTCAAAATTTCGTATTAATGAAAAATTGAAATAAGTAATTACATTTATTCCGAAAATGTTTAAACGTGTTCGAAGATTCTACAGTGAGACGAAAAACGAAAGAATGATCTGCATTATATCAATATTGGATATTATTTATCTCGCGTAGAATCGTTCACTTTATGCGCTAAAGTTCTTTAGAATGTCACGGAAAATACAGTTTTACAAGAACTAAAGTTCGGAACTGGTACTAATCATAAGATAATTTGAGAACGTTCAAATTATACTATTTGACACATTCAAGTACAAGAAAGGTACACTTGAAAACTTGTAATGTTTAAAACACAGGAAGTTACCAAATTGCCCACACTTCCACTTCTTCGATCACATCAAAACAACAAATATTAAAACTCAAAATTGTATATTTGCACTCTATGTATAATTAATATGCCACTGTTCAAACAAAAGTATTTTAAAATTTACAACTTACATGTTGCAACGCGATCGCGATTAATATTGTTCCAATTCTGTTTTATAATATCTTTATATTATAATACCTATTATTATAGTATATGTGTTACCTTTTTCCTGGAGTTACCGGAATTTCAATCATAACAGTTTTTCTATGTATGTTTTTATGGAAATAAAGTCTGCGTTTTTAAGCTACTTGGAAAATATAATTATTCGTTCAATCTTGGTTGTTGCAAGCAGATTTGAAAATTTATAAATCGAATCATAGTTCGAGTATTGTAACTTGCTGGACCATACTGCAGCCAAAATGGCTGGTTTTTATGGTGCTCCAAGTCTGATATGGCCGCCGTTTTCCGCAATCTGATATGGCTGCACTTTTTCCGCAGTATGATACGGCTGCATGTTCTCCCACGATTTTTTTTTAGACATATGCTTACGTAGGTTTTGTCAATCATGATAGACACGTTATTTACTAATTATCATGTACAAGAATCGTATTTTATTTTTCCTACTCTTCAATTTTTAATTATCATGCGGGTCATTCTTTCACAATTCTTATAAAATAAGTTAATCTACAAATTAAGTTATTACTTACATAAATACTATATAATTTGTTATTTTATAAATAATATTTCCATATGTCACGTGTGCTTAATTTAATTTGGCTAGGTTATTACAAAAACATCTCTTTCTGCATGTTTGCAAATCGATCGACAATCGAACATGTTGTGAATATGCTCCAGGAGGATGTACTACAAAAAAAAGAAACAAAAAATGAAATTATGCAAAAAAGGAGGGAGGTTGAGACGTGGTTAGGGTGGGTCTCCATACGTAGCTACCTCCTCGCGGTGCGATCCGGGCAATCGTTATTATTCATGGTATAAATTGATCTTATTATACCCTCAACAATCGAGATTGTTTATGCACAAAACGTTCGGAATTTATACCACAAATAATATCGAACAAAAGGCTACGCTTTGTAATTCAAAAAAATTACGTGCATCTTTATGTATTTTCACCAGATCAAACCAACAAGTCGGGTAGTGTCGATCAAAAAATTTTCACTTAAAAAGCAGATCGTTCGATTTTGACCCTAATCTCTAGACTGTGGATTAGAGTAACATCATCAGTGTTCAATGGAACTCCTCTCGCTCTTGTAATAAGTCTGATTGGACTTATAAGCGATTGGTATTAAATTGACTCGTGTTCGCGTGCACATACCACGCTCGATCCCATCACTACCCCGAGCATGCTCAGTTTTCCCGTTAAAAAATTTATTTAATACTGGAACTTCATCTTCTAACTGCCTTCAGTTTTCGCGTCAATTATTCAACGACTCCTTGAACCGGATTCAAAGTAAGTTGGACCATCGATCGCCTCTTCTGATGCTTGAATCTGTTGAGGATCTTCGGGGAAACGATAGCTGGAACTGATGGAAGTTTTCTGAGATGTTTAATATCTCTTCGAAGTTTCGAGCGTTGCCATATGGAATGAATGATTGAATGAAATTTAAGCGATCTTATTCAGTTTCGAAATTTAACGAAACGTTAATTCGTTTGGACACGCAAGATCCGCGGGCTTAATGCCGTTCTGAGTCGACGAAGATAACTCACGATGATCCAGAGGCACTCGACGGGTAAACTTTCATCGAATTAAACTTTCTCTTGGTAAAGTTGCCGCATAGATGATGAAGTCACTTACGACGACTGCGAATGAGAAATCTGCATGTATATCACTCGACCGCCCTTATTCAAGTACCCAGCAGCCACAGTATAATAATAGGGGAGTCTTCGCGACACTCGTGTAATTCTTGGACACTGATCAACATAACGATGTGTTTCTAAAGCACAAGCATAATTTTAGGAATTTAAACTTCCGAATGGAATGTGCGTCAGCGTTTCCCTTCACTCAGTTTTTGTATTTCATTTAACCCTTTGAGTGCTGTCAGCGCCTATTTCAAATATTTCGATGTGTGACACTGTGTACATATCCACAGTCTGCTCATTAATATACTATAACTTTTCAACCTTCATTGAAATAATTTATTTAAATAAGTACTTCTAATTCATTCGCGTTCTACTATGAGTTATTCTGATATGAGAGATGTTCTTAACCTTTACTGTACACTCGGGGTGTACGACACGGGGTAACTAAAGAGTAGGTTCAATTTTCTATTGGTTACTACTTGAAGATTGGATCTAACGCGTCATCTATCGGTAGTTCGAAGCTTCCTTTTTTGAAACGCACACTGTCGAACTAATTTTTCTCTCGAAATGTTGCATTTCCAGAGTATAACCCTGCAAGTATTATTAAAAAATATAAAAAACTTCTGAATTTTTTTGTAAAATTAATGACTTCTCGCGTCCTCTTTCCGTGTTTTTTTTTTCTATGTGTAAGTTATAATTTTGAGAAAAACACTATTGACACTTATTTCAGAATGTCTAAAGAATATTCAGTAATTTTTGGGACCCATAATAATGAATAGTTTAAATGTGACAGCCGTCTGAAGTTGTTGGGGTGTCACACCCCATGTGTACCGTATGAAATTTTTATGCGGTGTGTACAGTAAAGGTTAAAGTGAACGATATAATACTCATCTGTACAATTACAAAGGGAATATGTATAATCAAACTATTTGCAATTTTTGCTTAGGATCACTGTTTTAATAATTTGAATATTGTACATTTGCAATTTCCCTTAGAATAAATATTAATTTAAAATGTACAAGTGTTTATTTTTGACTAACCATACAGCATACCACATTTATTCACCTACTGTTTTAATTAACGTAGTAGAGAACAAGTAATTCGTGCATATTATAGATAATAATAAATTTTGTAAATAATATCTACTCATTTTAGAAGTAATATCTGCTTCAGATTACAGTATTAAAATCTACACTAACTTTAAGTACCGTATTTGTTTTGACAAGCAATTTGTTTAATTGAAAGGTATGTAAAACACTGAATTTTATTATGACAAACAATAATTACTCGCAGATTGATATATAACTGTCGCTGTAAAGAAATATAATAACCTTGTAACTTACTATTTAAAATTCCTTTACTTATTACCTTAGTATTTAAACTTAAATTACTAACTTAATGTTATTAACGACTAGAAATGTTCACAAATGTTTCTAGTATTAAATTTATAAACTCTCACTATTGCATACTACTGTATGCGAATGTAAATATCGAGTTAACACAAAAATATGCAGATGACCAATTTTGTAAAAAAAAAAACAGGATCGTTTAAAAAAACTTTAACACACAAGCTATTTTTCTCGTTTGTTGATACAAAATGACATGAGAAGTACTGTTACTTTCTACTGGTATGTTACTATCTATAGTTGGTTACTTATCGACTATGTCACCAACCGGCCGTTCCGTTCCGGCGAAAAATTTATGTAACACTTTTGTTACAAATTTATGGTGGAATCTTTTATACTATCCACCGGTATATCCTTACTGAGTGTCGGTAAACGCTCAGTTGGTCTTGCGATCGATTTCTCTTCGCTCCGACACAGAACTTCTCTAGTTTGTCGATGATGGTATGAGTTAGTTCATTCCCTACAGTCGAGATTGTGGAATACAAATATGTTTCAAACGTCCTGTACAGTTTATCATATCTAGATAACAGAAGATTGTCTTTTTCTGTACGTGATAACATCAGTTCCTGCCTTACAACAAAACTCACATTGAAATGAAAAATTTACATTTTTGCAGAATGTATTAAAAATCATTTTTCTAAAATATACATGTAAATATACTTAAATTATTCTAATGATAACCTTTATTTTTACATAAGTCTTTTTTATGTTATTAACACGTATTACATGACACATACTTAAGGTTTGAGATTAAAAGGAGAAAATTGTTTTTGGCAATTTTTATTGTTAACTTTTTATTATTGAATCAGATATATTTCGAAATTATTAATATATCTGTCCGTGTAATTAGTACGTTGTATGATCGGTAGCTGAACGTGGCTACGACTTTCATCATGCTATACCGCTTATGAAGTAAAAATTGGCCGCATGAGGTTCGTATGCGGCCTAATATTTCACCATTGTTTTAATACGCACTGTTATAGTTTCATCGATTGCGGTTTTACGCTTGCGGTGCTTTCGTATGAACATGTGGCCAACGTTATCACATGTCGTTAAATTTATTCACAAGCTGACGCCAACTGTAGTCAGATTTATAATAGCACTATATAAATTTATCAAACGTATCCACACTTAGAATCGTTCATAATGTCTAGCTATAATGACTTCTAATTAATTGCATGTTAATCGACGCATTGAATGCTCGCATATCACTATAATAAATTTCCATAATTGTAATATATTACGGTGAAACATTCATCGTACCATGCAATATAATTCAAAGAACCACTAATGAACTTCTGCCCCACTTATAATTCAATTTTGCTTATAGAAGGTGCGAGTGGTGAAACTGTGCCAGCAATTCCCATAATATTAGGCCATAGCATAAGCATTTCTGTAATTTTCATAAATTTTATTAAAAAATTAATTATACACAGAAATAAATTCAATAATCCACAAATCTCACTCTTTCGTTACTCTGTTCATTGTTCAACCGAATTATCAACGCCACCGTGAGCAAATCTTTCTGGTTTTAAATTTAAAAACTACGGGGTGCTACACTAACATATGCAAAGCTTTATGGAATGGCCAGATATTTCATTTAATAATTTATACACCCGTCTCAATGAAATAAAGTTTATTGTCCTTTTATTTGCAGAGTTTAAACACATTTTTGATGAATGCACACACGTCGTCTCTAATTAATTAATCAAACATCCCTACAAGAAAGGAAAAACTGTAGCTGTGTTTCTGATAAGATGTACATATTGATTTATTAATATAAACGATGTCGTACAATTAGTCTACAATTCATTCATATAGGTGGTTGTTTCTAGTCTTTAATATTAGCTCAAAAATTGTTGGCAACAGCTGCATGAAATTCTTCTCCTAACTCTGCAGATATTTGATGTAATATGACTATATTCTTTTGTCTAACTGATATTTCACTTTTTACTAGGAAAATATACATATCAATGAATTTTAAGAAAGAAAATGTTAATAGATATTCGGAGGAGACATATAGTATTCTAAAGTATAACGTTTTGAGGATGAAACTCTTTTCGAACAAGTTAAAAAGTCACAATTAATGCTTAAGATGCAATCGATAGAGACCTGCAATCCTAACACCAGGTACGATAAAACTCCAGTATCTGTTGTTTCAGTAACCGCGATTGACTACGGGTTGAAAAAATTAAATGGAAAATTCCAGAAATATAGTAAAACATCCATAGTGAAGAATATTTAATATCGTCAAAAGGTCAATAATAGTCCAACCCCACATCACAGCGCTTACGTCCATCACGTCACTTCATCTCATCACGTTGACACTATGTCATCATCACATCATAACAAGGAGAGGTTTTAGTACAATGCAGTACATATTTTAGAGACCACATTCACTTAACTTTTATTATTATAATTCTTATATTTTATTACTAGTTATTATTGTTAATGTCTTATTATGCCTAACTTATAAAGTAAATTTTAACATAGTTATGTACAGCATGTACAGTGTTCGCTGTTATCCACAGTTTTAGGTATTCTCTTGGCGATATTGAGGCACTGCTATGGATCCACTTTAATGACTTCATAAGTACTGATTTTATCAAACATTCAGTTAGATCAGTGATGGCCACCGGAGCTGCGGCCTTCCCCTACTCTAGTCTCATTCTCCTCGTTTAGAGATTGATCGATTTCTTAGAAGTATTAGATTTGTCGGGTTAGATTTGTGATATCCCTATATAGGTGAAAACCCTATATCACACCGCTATTGGTCATCACCAACAAGAATGTGCATTTGGAATTCCTCTGTGTGTAGGCCAACAAAGGAAGTTGCTCTTTCTAATACCGATCCAGGAATCAGAATAATCGTTTTGAACGACTTATTTAAAACAGCCAAAAAGATAATAGTATAGGCCTGGGAAGAATTATGGTAATCTTGTCTTCCACGTGACATACTGGAAATTCATAAGTTGTTCTTCAGTTACAACGAGAATACTATCATAAGAACACCTAGAACGGATCGTCCAAAGTCATAAAGTCTGCCTGCAAAGCGGCTTGAAATTTTTATCGTGATTGCTGACTCTGATCCTAACGTGCAATACTTTATTCATCTTTCTCTTTCATTCTTACGATAATTTTCGCAGACACATGGTAACTCACGAAATTCATCAAACGTATACACTATTTCAACTTTCTCTTATTTAATCCTTCCGTAGGGCATCGTTTTCGAAGCAAGGTGACAATGTTTGTAACAAAATACATTGCAAATAAATCTCCAAAACCAGCAATTAGTCAGCTACATCAGAATTAAAACGTTGGATGCCGCTGGGGTCACCGATGACCGGCACTTCCAATTCGATTTAATCAAATAACTATTAATTATTACACAATTCTTAGCAATTTTCACAATGTAACATTAATTCAGGAACATAAAAACGTGACTGAACATCCGAATATTTTTTTCCCTTGCCATTTATATTAAGAACAGTAAATTCTATTATATCTGGCTAAATATGGTTGTTTTCACTGCGGTATTCAACGTGTTAACAATGGAAAGTAATT
Source organism: Macropis europaea (assembly GCA_916610135.2). NCBI lineage: Eukaryota > Metazoa > Arthropoda > Insecta > Hymenoptera > Melittidae > Macropis > Macropis europaea. The sequence goes on along the minus strand of OU744344.1, from coordinate 13,626,458 downwards.
ACGGAAACATTTAATCAACTTCGGGAGTCACTGTAAATGTAAAAACACCGACACTACTGTTCCCAGCAATATCCCACATTACTGAAGTCGTCACGCAACGAATTCGTCAGCAAAACCAAACGTAGCAGAAGATCAATCTTTATTATCCATCAATATTCAACATCCAAAATCTTCATAAACGGTAGCCCGCGAGGGAGAGTAAAGGGACGTTAGAGGGGCAGAGGATCGAAGTGGAGTGACACCGGGTCGTTCGGAATTTGCAAAACGGCGCTTTCCATCGATGGACAAAGAGCGGCGGGCATCCGACATATCAGATTTCCCCGCGCTGAGACCCGAAGAAAAAGCTCCGCGACCCGTTGGAAAATTTCGGCAGAAACCAAAAACCGTCTCTGTGGCAACGGGCCGGTTGGCCAGGGATTCCAATAATTCCGTGCAACGTTTATCCACGCGTGCACACACGTGAACCGAAAACGCGGAGCGGTTAGCGCGCGGGCAAACGGCGGATTACGAATGGAGCAGTCTAGATCTGTCATTCAGTTTAATCGTTTCCTATGCACTCCGCCGTGCCCATTGTCGGCCGAGCTCTATAATAATTTAATGCCAGATATAATAAGTTACTTGCTGTCTGGCCGGTTGCCAGGCTTGCCCTATTCATTCCCTCTATGAAAGCTGAAAAGCGGCGGTTCCCGTTGAACAGATGGAGCGTTAACTTATGGACTCTACGCGGCTCGCGATGTCACGACGCCGCGCGCCACTGAATTTAAGTGTTCTCTGATCTTAATTGGTCAGCCTCTAATTGAGACGGTCATTATAGGCCATTAGCGAGCGATCAACGGACATTAGCATTTTTTCCGCCCCCGGGGCGGAAGGGAAACAATAACGTCGATTACGTTACGGCTAGGCGATTTCCGCTTGGGCTCCTTGTTGCGACCCGAGTAGGAGAATCGGTCCTCGAGGATTTAGAAATTGTGCGGAGCTTGTGACGCGAAAGCGACTGTTTTATTGACGTTGTTGGAGATGATGAAACAGTTTAATTAATCAGTGGATGAGTGTTGTGTTAATTAGTTAGGACAGCCGGCGCTCGAAGGGAAATAACTAAGATGTTGACTGCCATGGTGCTCACAGGTGACAGGAGTTACCAACTTTATTTCAGTAAATAACTATTAATTTTTACTACATTCTGAGCTAGTTCAACGTTGCAACGTTAATACAGGTACGCACGCACAATATTTAATATTTAAACATTTTTTCCTTTCATTTATACGTAGCAGAGAGAAATTGATGTTGTCTGACTGGCGATGGCTGTTTTCACTGTGGCAGTCACCTTGGTAATTGATGCAGCCCTTCATTCGGTATATTACAATTAGACTGCGGATGTTTATGCAAATGTACAATTTTAGAGTTCAAAATTTTGTATGTTAACGCAGTTATAGAAATCAAACTTGGACAAAGAGTGTATATTGTTTTGTAAATGTTTAAAAACTGTACCTCTTGTTTTTGCACTGTTTTAAATTTCCCTTTTTCAAATATTTATGGACGTTATATTGCATAAACATCCGCAGTTTAATTATAATGTATGTCTCCCAAAACAGTATAACTATTCTTTATAAAATTTGTATGTATCTTTTTATCTATTGATACCGATAAAATTTTAAGTAGAATTAATTTTGTAACAATAATATAAGTTACAATTGTCGGGTTCATAATAAAAACAACCCCTGTCTTTACGATGATAACACAACTTTGCATCATCGTAATTTAGTAAAATACAGTTCTTCTGTAAAATGACGTAGACATTGTACAGAAACACGATAAGCGTTATACATAGTTCAACGAATCGTATTTTACGGTATCTTACAGTTAACTGAAACTGCAAAGTATGCAGCGGATTTTCAAACTCGATTTCCTCGAAGACTATTTGTTGAATGAGAAACCGTTATTCTATATTTTTCCTTATTTTTTCATAAGGACTCAGCTGGTGTTCACTTGTATATAAATTCTACGTCAATCGACCAATCGATCAAGCATATTTTACTTAGTCTACTGCTGAGCAGTACGTATTAACCCTTTGAACTCCTAATTTTTTTTAATTTTCTATTCTGTAACTCCCTATAATTTTCAGTATTTTACTTGAAACGAACTTCAAAAGCCAATTGGTTGATAGGAACCAATTAGGTACACCTCAACACTTCGAGGACTCTTTTCTGTTACAAAAACGGGGCATATAAATTCAATATTGCTTATCTAGGTAAACAAATATTACGAAATATAATACATATTTAGATTGGCAATTTAAAAATGTCGAGTGTGACTCGACATAGCAGTACCGGTGAATAAAATCGATGTCAAGTCACCCTCGACAAAAGAGTTCCGAGGGTTAAGCCAATTCTGAATCCTTTTCGTATTAGCCACCCTATGTATAGCCATTTAACGGTGTTTAACGCATAAAGGAATCCATAGCGCGTGTGCATTTAGGCGGCAGACGTTCGAAATTAGCAGGAAGAATCCCGGAATTTGTCGGTGAGAGTAAGACATTTTAATTACAGCAATTTAAATTCAATAATTTTGGTATTTTGCACGGGTTGGAGGAGCTGCGCAGCTGTTCTGTAAATTAGCATACTAAACTTTATCACCAACAGCTCGACAAAGACGTGCCAAGACGGCTGAACTAATTTCGAAGATAGAATAAAGTTGGGAGGCGTGCGCGCTCGTCCTTAGCCCACCTTCGGAAATAATGACTTAAGAGGAACTAACATCGTCATTACTATTTATTTTTGCAAAAACGCCACGCCGCGCCTCCTATCAACGATATTAAAGGGACGCTGCGAAATTACAGAGATAAATCCGAACTTTCTCGAGGCGCATTCATTAAATTAATTAACAGTTTATTTTTTGCTTCATTTAATCCAACGTAGACCGGAACGCATGCAACGTGTGATTTCAAACGGAAATTCCTCTCCTCGTTACAAACACTCTTTTCCCTTTTGTGGAATGTCTAACTCCAAAGCGTTAACTATATTAGACGGCTGTGTGTGACTTGAGTATTTATATGATTAATAATATGAATATTCGAGTCATAATTTTTTACTGCGGTGTCTAACACAGACGGCCTACATGTACATTTTGTCATTCTTTATTTGACCATGAATAATATTATTAAACAGATTTGACATCGATCAATAACACAAAAGACTGTAAAAAATTTCTTTTTGAAACGTCCCCTGTCACAGTAGAAAATTCCGTAACTAGACAGACACGCGAAAATGGCTATGTATTAACACGTTAGCTACCAGCGTCACATATGTGTGACGCGTCGATTCTGTTTTTAGAGCTTGACGTCACACATATGTGACACAGATAATTGATGATAATAAAGCGTGGTCTGGGATGGATTTTTTTTCGAATCGACCATGGTAGCGAACGTGTTAATGAGAGTTTCGACATGTTATTAACATATAGCGTGTCTGACCAGGTGTGGGAGTTTCCACTGTGGCAGTCAACGTGTGAGCGCATTCTAATGCTACTATAAAAAAGAAAACACTTCTACCTAAGCACAATAGAAACGAACATAAAACAGCAACACGTTGTCGCAGTCCTCTGTCGCCTTTACAGTCCGTAACCGTAGAGAGGAAATTCCATTCTGATAAGTTAGCAGTTCATGATAAAGTAATTTTTATGGGACGATTACAGAGCGTTCGAGGAAAAGGAACGTGGAAACGCGGGCCGGGCTTAGAAATTATCGAGATTTCAATTCCCCGGTTCCAAACGGACACCTTAATGTATGATCCAGGGTATCTTGCTCATTTTTATAGTCATTACCACCGGTATAATTTTTCGTATATCCAGAGAGGGGGGAAGTAGGTAAGTCGTCTCGTATTTCTGGCGCGGCCGACCGGCGTTCCGGTGTAACAGAAGGAGAGGAGAGAAAGAGAGACGTAGAAACCGGTGGGAGCCGGGCTCGAGAGAGGAAAGGACAGAGGCAGGGAAATTTGTATTCAATTTCAGTGGAACTGTTTTGTTTTACTCAGTTTGCCTGCATATATTACATCGCGGGACGTGCTCGGCTTTTCAAACGATCTTTATATTATCAGTGCGGTTTTACAGCACACCTAGCCACGCAAAAGAGGGAAAACACTTTCCAAAGAATGTCGTCGCGGCGCATATGTGCGTTCAGCTTATACAGCGGAGGGATGCTTTCTTCACCGAGGATTAGTACAAGGCTGGAGTATAATAAACGACGCCACTTTCCGGTGAGTTACTTTTTCATGGACCCCCGTGTATATTCTTTTAGGGGCGACGGTAAAAAGTTTGACGATCACTCGGAACTGTTCGTGGCTCTGCTTCGCCCGTATCGTTATTGCACGGGGACAGAGATGTATTGTAAATATCGCGATTTCAATTCACGCGATTCGACTTTCATGGTCTTTCGCGGAGGGTTTAACCGATGTTAAATCCGAACGATGAACCCCGAGCTCGGGGTTATTGTGTGGAAAGGATCGTTGGATCACCAGGTTTTCGCCAAGCTGCGGCCACGCTGTGTGACACGACACAACATGCAGCAGACTTATTGTTATTATGTTCATTATGTTACATTATGTTATTGGGTTGGTGCATACGGAATGCTGCATTTCCCAAGTTGGAACTTCCTGGGATGGTTTCATGCGGTAAACACTGTCGGACAGCCAATTGTTGTAGATCATGTCGCACGTGTATCTCAAAAGTGTATTTCACTTGTTGTGAATTTTCGTGAGTTTCGAATATCATCCGGTTTAATTAAATAACTACAAATTTTTACGAAAACAACGGAGATCTTTTAAGTGACTCAGTCGTGTAAAACACCCTGTATATTGTGGGACCTTATTGAACGCAGGTACTGTAAGTTACATTTTGGAGCTGTATTGGTTCATGATCGATTAAGTGACCGCATTAAATGATCGATCTTTTGCAATTTGAAATACTTCGCAGCTCATGCAGAATGTATATAAATAATTTTACATACTTCCGTACGTACATGGGCGTGCAGAAAACTAACATTCTATGTACATTTCGTTTATGACATCCATAAAAAGTACTTTAATAATTTAAAAGTGAATCCTTCATGAGTAAAGCGATTAACTTTTCATCAACAAAATTTTTAGTAGATTCAGTTGTTTTATTTCCCACGCAGAAGCACGAATACGAACAGATACGTTTGCTTATAAACGTAACAGTGCAGTAGTGAACCCTGGTAAAAAATTAAGTTCTCATTTATTCACGAATCTTCCCCCGCAGAATGAAATATACGAAAACATGCAGCAGACTTTGCATTAATTCTCACCTACTCACATGAATCCGCATTCAGGCCAAATCTGTCTCTTCAACATTTCCTCGAGCGTCCTTTTCGACCGCCAAGGACTGTCTCTTTTTCGAAACTGCACTCACTGCGTCGTTTTTTCGTCGTTTCGACGCTTTAGACGACAAACGTGCAACTACGTTGCTGAAAACGTCAGCGCGAACTTCGCGTGCGCGACGGAAGAAAAATTAAGGGAAAATCTGGTAACCTCATCGCGACAAAAAAAAATGTCCTCGCGAAGTGCATGATATTTATGCGCGACGGGACGCGACGCGGAACTTTATTTCCCGGGGAAATGAAACTGGCCGCAATATGAATCGTTTCTCAAGCGATTCGACGATCGATAAAAGTAACTCACTTTTAAAACGTAGAACGGAGAAGGCCGGAGTGCAGGTGAAAATGTTATTGCATTCAAAATGAAAGCGCGCGCGGCGCGGCGCGGCGCGGCAGAGAAAAAGGAAAAACGAAGGAGAAGAAGAATCTCCTATACGCGATGTCTTCGGCCGCGCCATATGGGGCAAGACTCCATTAGAATTTAATGGGATTATCGGTATAATTTTACCGGCACTTCGACTCGCGTTTCCACGAACTTTCTGATCCATAACAATTACTCCAGCTTTTATACGCGAACCGTAAAGCGGCGTATGTGAAATCAGTGGCTATGTTCGAAATTCGTGAAACTAACATTCAATATAGCATACCCGTCCGACGTTTGTTCCGTAAGTTTTCCAGTGGATTTACGACGTTCATCAGAAGAACTGCCTCAGGCACGTAATAACAGTGAAAGTGATGTTATATAGAGCAGTTCATTGGATTATTGCGCGTGAAATGTCCTCCTTGTGGAAGTAAAACTTCGAACGCATGTATTTTAACACGTTAAGCGCCACGTGTACCACCGGTAATACACGTGCCAATTTTAATTTCGTTGATAAACTGATTAACCCAATGAAACTTTGAGTTAATGCTATGTTACAATAATAGTGTAAAATAGGAAGTATATTATCAAATAAATAACTACTTACGTCGTTGAGCGCTCTTCGGTGTGTGAAGAATGAGTCTTCACTGACAAGGGAACATCGCGAACGCTGACACGCGGATTGGAATGAAACTTCGTGAGTTTATAGAGTGATCCAAGACAAGAATAACGGTATGTTTCATTCTTGCCCAATCGCCTTTTAAGGGTGTGAAAACTAACCTCAAAGTCAAATAGGCACTTCCACTTTTTCGCGTATAACTCTTAAAGTACAAGAGACAGAGAAAAATGTTCCAAACAAAAGTTTGAGGGTACAATAAGCGCTAGAAACTTGCGTTAACAAAATTTTGAAAACAGTTTCTTCTTTAAGAAAATTTTACCTCACTTTTTTCAAAATTTTGTTATAATTTTAAATGAAACTTATCATTTTTATACGAAATATAGTTGCAATGCGCACCATGCTGTTATAAATTATAGTTCGTATAATCGAGGTCCTACTGTAACGTTAATTGAGGAATATAAAAACGCGACTGAATACCCGAATATTCTTTTTTCTTTACGAATAAATTAAAAACAGTAAATTATGTTATGTCTGACTGGTTATGGCTGTTTTCACTGTGGTATTCAACGCGTTAAAAAATTTACTTAGAATTTTCCGATTGATCTGATAGTTACTACTTGTTTAGAATATTTTGACAGACGTTAAATCCTTGCCTTACCATTTTTGCAACTACTATTTGACGGTGTACTTTATTTCTCGAAGAATATTTATGAGCACGTGCAATTTGCTTTAAATAATTTTCTGAAAGTCAAGCGTGAAGTAATATAAAAGTTTTAATAATTTATATTCAACTGAAACTCATACTTACACTACGTACCGACCATAATCTGCAAACGAGTGTGACTCGTTATTATAAGGCCGGGGTTTGAACGGCGATTATTTTATAAATGGAAGAATGGAATAATTACCTACCTTTGTGGCAGCAGTATTGTTATCTACAAGGTAAAATTACTGGAGAAAATGTTAAAGGTAAATTAAAAGTGAATAAAGGGTAAATTTTTAAAATTTATCTCGCCGGAGGATCCCCAGAGGCTACCGTGATATCACGTGTGTCAATAACAGGTAACGATTTCATGAGCAACTTTATCCTCCCTGTACGGTTTTATCAGCAGTGCAATTAATCTTGTCGATGTAACGTCCGGCAGATCATAACTCTTATCATGCGTGACATTACCGCTACGTGTTCTTCATACAGCGGCATCTTCTGTTTCATACCTGTGTTTCAGACAATTTGAACATTTAACTATTCGTAGTGGACCTTGCAATTTCTAGTTCGACTTCGCTTTTTCATTAACTGCACTGTAAATACTCACGCAAATATTCGCCTTTATTTCTAAAAATTGTTTTATTTGAATGTCATTAAAAACAGGACCCTCAAAGAATATTTTTATGTTATAAATATTTCAATATCGCATTTTATATATTGTCTAATTTATCAAAATAAGTCTGTTTTATATATTTGAGGTGGTGAAATTGTACAAACACCTGCAATCTGTTAATAACATACAATTTCACTTCTAAAATTAATTACAGCTTCAAGATATCTTTATCGAATGTTTAAGTATTAAATTTTCGAATACTATGCTCAAACAGTTTGTTTAAAGTTTATTTCTTTTACGTACAGAATGTCCCACCTAATTATAATTTGCAGTTGTAAATGCAAGACAATTTTTGGATGTAGTTAGGATAATGTTAGAAGGCAACTGTACAATCAAAAAACTTTTTTTCAGTGTACGAACTCTTACTAAATTAATACACACTACGTGTGTGTGATTGCAATGACTACTTTTGAATACATATTTGGCACATAATTTGTTACAGTTACTGTAATTTCGTTTCAAATAGCATTATTCCAGAAATATCGTAAATAAAAGAAGTTCGATCAATTTAAGGAGTCATTCTAATTTTTACAGAGTTTTCAAGGTCGTTGATATTATTTTATATGTTACTGTCATAGAATGTCCATTCACTTTCGTATAATAGTATGTGTAGTACAATATCACAGACTCTGAAAGAATTTCATTATTTTTTATTAAACTTATATTAGCAAATTTTCTGTTTAATCTATATATGTAAAATTGTTCATATTTACGCAACTGTAAAATATCATTACTTAAATTATAGATTATCATTAAAATATAAATTTTTAATTAGGTAGTCTATTTTAGATGGTGTCATACGTCGCGTTGAATGCCACAGTGAACACAGCCATAGCTAGTCAGACACAATTTAATTTACTGTTTTTAATTTATTCGTAAAAAAAAAAATATTTGGGTAACCAGTCGCGCTTTTATGTTCCTAAATTAATGTTACAATATGAAAATCACTCAAAATTGTGTAACAATAAATAAGTATTTAATTAAATTGAAGTTAAAGTGCCGGTCATCGGTGACCCCCACGGCATGTAACGTGTTAAGGGGAAAGTGTATTTGTTCAAGTATGACAGTACCTCAACTTATTTAAGTATTAATCAATACGTGGCTCCTTAACTGTGTTTGGAATAGACATCAAAGTTTTTACTTCATTCGAAAGGACTCCTTTATTGAAACCCCGTGATTGAAAGTAAAGTTTTATATTTCGTATTTGATGTTCGATGAGATGCACTTTTTTGCGATGCATCGGCAGCTTATGCAAACTTTTCCTCAATATCACAGTTTTCAGTATCCAAAACAAGATTCCTCGATAAGTAATTAACAGTGTATTTAAAAAAGAAATCTTTATACAAATCCCATAACTATTAAATTTATTTTTTATCCCCCTAGGAAGTGATTTTTGTATATAATTATAATTCGTGCATAAAATGTACAAATATACATTCGACGTATCATACGTATTAAATAAACCTTATTTAAACTTAAATATTTGACGTCCCTTCGATATTTTCAATATTAATTGCATGGAATATTTATGACGTAATCAGTACACTTGCTTAGCGTACCACACAATTTTGTAAGTATTTTGTTTTATTAAAATCAAACGAAGTTATTGGAAATATACAAATTCTTTACATTTTTCAATGATGATTATTTAATGCTTTTCTAATAGTAAATACTAAGTAATAAACAAATAATATTGTCATGCCTTCATCAGTTCTTGCAAATAATATATTTTTTAACTCTTTCGTTCATAGAATTTGTCAGAATAAAACATTTACAAAATGACATCAAATTCAAATTATAAAACTGTTATTTATGCTTTGTTACAGTTTCTCGTATTTCAGACAGTCATTTAAAACGATAAATCACTACGAAAGAATATATTACTGTCGATACAAAATAAATTTACTTCTAAGTAACCTTCAAAATTCGGAAACAAAGTATATCAAATAATTCATCGCATCGAATATTATTCTTTATTTTGTATTTAAAATGATTCCTGCCCGAATCTGTTGCTACGTAGTGTAGCTGCCCGTTCAAAAGGGTCAGGATTAAGTAGAGCTTTTGACCGCAGGCCGCAGCACGTATTAGCTTTAAAGCAACAAGTTCACTTTCGGGTCACGGTCCGACTCTGTTTTGTGCCGTGAAAGTAATAAATAGATTACGCGTTTATTTGCGATTCAAATGAGCTATCGCTTTGTAGAAATGAAAGTTTCGTGTCAAGTGCAGCAAGCCGCTTCAGACAGTGATACTTACCGCAAAAAGTTTAATCGCTGGAATCTCGAGCGGAGAATACTACATAATGAAGTAACGAAGCTCCGCCTATAGGAAATATGAAAACGCGCATGCAATCTGGATGGAAGCACAACAAAATGGCCCACCACGAAAACTGAACAATAAAATATTTAGTAAATACTTGGCGAACTGCATAAGACAGTGTATATAACATTTGTTTTCACAAAATGAGTTTTCATTTACCACACAGCCCCTTTATGAAGAGAATGTAGGGGCTGTATCTCAGAAAAATTATACTATTTATGTTATACAGTTCTTTATAAGTACATGAAGTCATTTACTTTACATGACGCTTGGACGAAATTGTATTTTAAATTATTATTTGAGAGGTGCTGGAACTTTAGTAAAACTTGTAATATTACGAATGAAAAATTATAAAGAATGAAAATGTAAATATGAGACTAAGGATGATTTTTTAATATCAACTACAGATAAAAAATATAACTTTTGAATATCTTTATAGGGCATAAGAAACCAATCAATTTTTATTCAGATAGTTTTGTTCTATTTCGTGTAATTGTTTGAATGCTAATTTTAATAAGACATTAAATGAAACAAACATTGTTTTAAAGAGAGAATTTATTCATATGAAGAAAACGTACAACAAATGAAACTTTAAAATAAAAATCAACTTTGTTGTTAATTGTTATAAACTTGTAACTGTTATGAAACAAGAATAATAAAAAGAATGTTAATACGAAGAATGTTGTTGCTCTTGGCTTCCATTAAATTTATTTCACAAAAATGCGATAAATATAAAAAAGCAGTATGCCTTGCACATCGCTTTATTATTTATAAACGATGCGAACAATCTCATGCCTGAATATACTGATTGTACAGAAATTTCATTCTTCTATTTTAAATAAAAGAATTCGAAGGATAAGGGAAAAGCAAGGAATGTCACAAAACAGCTTCATTGAAAAAATCAATTTTTAATACTTTAAACTACTGTGCTGAATTTGTTTCACGTTCTCAACGACAATTTCTATATAAAGTTTACAATTGCGATGTTAATTCTTCAGGTTGAATTGAGTTTTCCTTTGCAAATTTTATTGTCTATGATACATAATATTTTCTAGCTGCTCTTAGTACTATTATTTCTTATTTGTTCTACTGATTTTAGTTTTCTAATGAGACATTGATCGATGTTATTTATAAGAAAGTACTGAAATAAACTATATTTTAGGCAAAGGAAATTAAGGTCGATGAAATTTAAAATTCACACGTATTAATAAAATGAAACAAACAGCGGAGACCTGTGAAAAACTGTCATCAGTACGGTTCTTATTACAAAATAGGCTGTATTGAATATCTGAACCAGAATAGAGGCTATTAGCACCTTGCTACGGACTAAACAGCGAAAGGGTTAATGCAAGGGGTTAACAGTTCCTTTTTTTCGGCCGTTCGTTCGCACAATGTCTAGAGATAACAATAGGGAATGGTAGATTAGTGTATCCGTTGAATGTGTGGGTAACGTATCGTCGGTAGTTCTGGAACTATCGCCGGGGTGTAACGAGGTGGCAAGAAGGGTGAGATCATTTCTCGGAACGTAGACCAAGTCGTTGCTTATATGTGCATCCGTGGTGTTAGGGGGCCCGACGCGGCGTGGCGCTTGTATACCGTCGCAATTGCGCGCAAGCTTCGGTATATAATTGGGATGAATATTGAGAAGTTGGCAGTGAAGTTGTAAGTAAACTTGGATGCCTCGAGGCGAGCCCGCTCCGCTTGAGAGCAGAGACGTGTTGCGGACAGATCTCCTCTGCTCTCCTCGCCTAACCCACTCCTTTCCTTATTCACCTATCGCGGCTGCCTTCTGCAAAACTGTACGAATATTCCGGATTATCCAGACGACACTGAACGCTATATTATTCACATTCAGACGTAGTTTTTATTCAAATATTCAATATGCCTTGATAGTTGCTCCAACAACATCACAAATGCTCTTTATTAAATTATAGAAATTATAACAAATACAGACTTCTCATTTTCCGTATTTAATTGGCGTTTGTTATAAATTTAACACAGAATTAAGGAATATTTATTTATATTTATAAAGTTGTTGAATAGTTTGAGTTGTTGACTGCACACTATAAAGGTGAGGGTGCCTTCTGCAGAACCGTACGAATATTCCGGATTATCCAGACGACACTGAACGCTGTATTATTCACAATCAGACGTAGTTTTTATTAAAATATTCAATATGCCTTGATAGTTGCTCGAACAACATCACTAAAACTCTTTTTAACATTATAGAAAATATAACAAATACAGACTTCTCATTTTCCGTATTTAATTGGCGTTTGTTATAAATTTAACACAGAATTGAGGAATATTTATTTATATTTATGAAGTTGTTGAACAGTTTTAGTTGTTGACTGCACACTATAAAGGTGAGGGTGCCTTCTGCAAGCTATTCGAATATTCCAGATGCTCTAGACGACACTTAACACTATATTATTTCCATTCAGACGTATTTTTTATTTAAATATTGAATATGCCATCACTAAAACTCTTCATTAAATTATATACAATATAACAAGTACAGACTTCTTAATTCCTATATTTAATTTGTGTTTGTTGTAAATAGACTGCGCACCTTTCAATTATTTTATTTTAATAAGGTATTCATGTCAACTGTTTCTGTCCTCATTATGAACATAGCGTAACTATCCTACATTTATGATTTTGTATTATGTAGTTTTACGAAAAAATGTAGTATCTTTTAAATATACTAATCAGCTTGGTATTATTAGTCTCATATTGAAAATTTAATAAACATTATATTTTCTTAGAAAATAATGTCTAGAGCAGTCAGATTATTTATGAGTATCGAATCTTCCTTTCTCTACCTGATAATCGCGACATCTGAAGTACAAGTTTAATACAATTCGATTCGTTAAATAATCCATAAATATAACTGGAAGATACTTATTCAGAGCTGTCTATTCAAGGCACTGAATCTATTTCTACACTTGAAATGGTCTTTATAAAAGATGCAATAATTCTGCACGTTTTAAGTTCAACGAAATTTTCCTCGCTAGAAACAATTGCTCGAGGATCCCAGTATTTGACAAAATGTATACATACATGTATGTATGTACGATTCTCTGGGACTACTACAGAATAACACGTGCTGTGGTCTACCATAGTCCGTATTTCTCAGTTAACTGTCATTTCTTCTCATATGACCCCCTTCGCTCTCCAATTACACGGATATTCCCGATTGTTCCCTCTTTGGTGGTTGGAATAAATAAAATCATTTGCTGCGTACAGTTTTAGTCTACGTTACTTGTCAATGTTTCGTGCGGTACAATTTGTGTGTCAAAGAAAAATACACAAAGACTAAAGTAATCTTTTAAAGAGGAATTAACAGGAACCGCGTCTTTAATCCTCAATATCATTTGGAATTTCCGAATATTCTAGCAATCCTAAATTTACTGAAATTCTGTACTCAAGAAATTGTATGTTCTTTCAAGCTTCTAACATCTAATAACATATAATTATTACTATATATGATTATTTATTATTATATGTATAGTTGTATATGTATTTATAAATACAATTTTCCATTAACCCTTGGACGCTTAGCGTTTTAGAAGGTTTAAGATCAGCTTAAGAGTGGGTCGTTCTGTGTCCACATAAGCGAAAGTGCTAAAAATTTTATTTTCCACCAAAATTGAATCTCATTTAGAAAATTATTAGCTGCAGATGTCTCTTATAGTAATCCAAATTTTCATCGAAGAATTCTAATTGTAAGCAAATTAAATCCCTCACATTCCACCATACGCACAATACAATTACAACAAAATAAAATTTGATAATACACTGAATTTTTAATAAACACAGATTTATGGCAAATTACTTACTTATATATACTCTTCTATATCTTTAGTGAAAAATATATTAATTATACAGTAGTTAAATAAACACTTTAGGTTTGGTTTATAATTATTAAACGGGACAATATTACAGAAAAGTGAACGCAACTCTCAGCCAGGTGCTGTAACCAGAAGTGTCAGCAATAATGATTGTTGAAATAAAAGACATATTCAAACAGGCGCTAGGTGAACAGTGTTATCAACTAGTCCACACTGTGGGTCATGCAGATTTCGTTACTTTTATATAAAATGTGATAACTCCGACGTACTGTATATTTTGTGCTGATCGCTTTTTGTTTGAATAATTCCATTGGTCATTATTCTATAGACTTTATAAATATGTTTCATAAAATAAGGAACGACATCAGTTAGGGGATGATCTGATACATCGACGTCCCTTCATTGAGGGAAGTATTTCCGTGTAGAAGTGCGATAAAAAAAACATACTGCAGAAATCATCGATTTATTCGTCTCCATTCGAATGTTCAAGTACATCTCGTCGTCGCGCACGAACTACGAATTCCATCAGACCGTCGGATGATCGAGAATATTCGCATAGTTTTGCACGGGAACTCCGATAGGCGAATAACGTGGTTAAGGTGAGCTGAGTAGAGTAGTAGCTATCCGCAACATGTCTCTGCTTTCAAGCAGCAAGATCGTTCTCAACTTTTCGCCTGTACCCTCCTATTATAATCGTCACTATTCGCAGTAATTATTACTACTATTATTACCCGTTATTGTACGAGCAACAGCATTTGGGACGTGGAAGTATTAGACATAAGTAATACAATTTTATAAATGAATATAGCTGCAAAGAATAAAAATTACTAGAATACAGGAAACATTAGGCCATTCCATCAGCAATGTGGTTTTTAACTCTAACCTCAAGCGTGAATTCATAATTACAATTAGTTTTAATTATGCAGATGTCGTCCATTATTTTTGGCGGCCCTGTTCCACCGTTGATATGATTCTGTGACACTTTCCTTAGACAGTTTCTGGTTGAGCCTAAAATTCATTTGAAGCTGATTTTGTATAATAAATAAATAATAATTTAATAGGTGTTATCATGATTTTTTTTACTGAAGTTTCATCGTATTCACAAAGTAGTTGATTCTAGATCTCCGTTATTATAGTTCGATTTTTATTGAAAATTCATAATACATAACGAACATAATCGAGTCTTTATCAAATTAAATCGAACAATATACTTCTGTTTATTTGTTTAACATACATTATATATGATAAAGAAACGATATTAATTGAGTTACGGAATAACTGGATAAATATTAAAATTAGAGAAAAGAACAAATTAATTGCGACACAATGTTACGAATTAATTGAAGGTTTATGCAATTTAACTTTTTCCACTGTATACGACATACTCCTTTCGAGAAATTTGCGAAATAAAGTTCACAATCTTGGAGTCTTTAATGGACAAGGAAAACTGGTCGCAGTTCAACCTCCTTATGTATGCTAAAGCGTAAGAATATTCACGAATAAAAATGTACATTTCCATAAATATCTGTGGTATAGTTGTGTGTTTCTTTGCCGGAAGTTGACGTACAAGAAAGAATTGTTAGCGCCGACAATCAGAGGAAAAGGGTTGTTGAGTAAGCAAACTTTACTTACAAGATAAGTCTCGTAGTTAGACTTCTAAATTTAAAATAGCGTTTTACGTGCAATGGAATTTTTGTGTAAAATAACTAATTATACCGTAACTGCACTTAACATATCAGATTAATAAAAATTGAACAGACTTAATTTTTAAACAGCTGCATATATAGAATCTATATTAACTAATACATGCTGCAACTCCCTTCGTGTCTCGTATTTTTGTTATAACTTTTTAATAATGCTTCAAACGACTTATGTTTGTATAACATTTTTTTTCTTAATTATGCCTATAGAATATACTGATAAAGTTTGCCAGGAAAAAAATGGGACACCCCGTTTATGTTAAAAAAAAATCATATTTGTGCACCAATTTCTGAAACACAAAAACTGTTTTGTACAATTCCATTCACTTCTAAGAGATTGTTGTCGATAAACTATACATACTGGCAGAGATATTTATAACTTCTCTCGAATAATTAATTACACTATATCCATGGATTAATAGGATCATAAGTTATGAAATAAAAGCAACTATATTTTTTGAAAGATGATAAATATGAGCCACGAGTTAGAAGTATTTACTGCGAATAAATAACATATGGCAGTTAATGCCAGAGTCGGGGAATGTGTATCGATCAATCGAAACGGTAAATCATGCTTTCTCCTTTGATAGCAATCAACAGGGGATTTCAAATTTTCCGGTACGATGTCTTTGAATACTTTAGCGAAACGGAAGGTCGAAACTCATCAAACATGTGCATTTAACTTCAAATGGAAATCGATGTACACTTCCGTCAATAAGTGTTAGGCGACTTATCAAGTTTGCGGTAAATCTAAACATGTTACGAAATCAGTAGACTATTCAAATACACACTGTCTTCTTTTATATTTCAGACCACGAGAATCATGTGCGTATATTAGTATATCACAATATTCACTATGGAAATTAATTAAAAATCATATCCTATTATTGTTGGTACACTTCCCTTCAATCTATGATTATTTTTGTCACTAATTTTGGCGTTCTTGCTATTAGTGTTTCTACACTTCGATGAAGTTCCTTATATGTATGTCTTCCAAAACAGTATAACTGTTCTTACAAAATTTCAGTTTGTTTATTACACAATCCAGAGCAATGATCGCGTTGTAACATTAATGTAGAAACATAAAAACATGGCTGAATACCTGAATATTTCTTTCCATTAGGATTCATATTAAAAATAGTATATTATGTCGTGTCTGACCAGATATGGCTGTTTTCACTGTAGTAGTCAACGTATTGGAAGATGATCCATTTCTTCAATACGTTAATCAAATCCTACAGTTTGATTTAAACATACAAATTACGTTCATTCACCAACAATTTGTGTCAGCCATAATAATCACTCCTTTCTGTGACTTAACTGGTATAATAGCCGTTGACTAGCAGTATCAATGTTAAGTAAAAACTAAAATTTTGCCTTTCCCCGGATACCTGTGCACGCAAGAAAATTAAATCGTATCCATGCGCAAAAATATTCAGAATTGTATTATATGCCAATGAGGTGGAGGGTATTATTCGCGTGTGAAATGTGGCGAGGTATTTCCGGAGCACTGTGTATTTGATCGAAATGATTTCGGGAACGCGGCCGTGCCCAATAACGCATGAAAAAGAAATCAGGGACGAGGGATTTCTATCGCATCGGTGGGTGCGGAATTCAGCAACAAGTTCAGTGAAAACATTGCAAAAATGCAAGGGGCCGGGAGTAACTAAATAGAAACTTCCAGTACATAAATACTGAGCAAGCATACTCTCACCACCTGGCCTCGGCTGTGTATACTTCTTTATATCCTAAAACTTCCCTCCACCTTAGACACAAGTTTCGCATAAAGGCAGAGAAAGTTTCTTTATTTAAACATCGTCGATGTTCGTGGATTAAAATTTTTACTGAAATGCACTACACCATTTCGCCCTCTCCCCCTCCTGTTTATGTACGTGTGTTTTTTTAATACAGAGATGATATCAGGGAAAATCGATATCTGGAAACAGAGCAGATAAATGGAGCAGAAAAATTAAGCATGGTCGCATCCTTTCCATGTGTTCGTCCAGGGAAACCG
Organism: Macropis europaea; assembly: GCA_916610135.2. NCBI lineage: Eukaryota > Metazoa > Arthropoda > Insecta > Hymenoptera > Melittidae > Macropis > Macropis europaea. The sequence goes on along the minus strand of OU744344.1, from coordinate 13,608,829 downwards.
GTTTTCCACGAGTCTTGTAGAATTATTTGTTTATTGACCCGATTTCTCGGACTCTTTACGCAGAGAGTCATTCAATTACGTAGACCTGGGGAAAATAAGTATTAAAAATTATAAATGGACACTTTAATTTCTTCCAGTGACACAGACTTTCATAAATAGAACATTTTCTTGAAATTGTCCACTAAGGGAAATAGTACGTCAAATTGGTATTTTAATCATGTACAAAGTAGATATTTTTAAATCAGTATCTCATATAAACTCAAGTAAATAATATCTTGTAAATGGAGTAGAAAATTTAAGCATATTTACACTGTTTTCCATATGCCTGTCTAGGGAAAACGGTTTCCAACAAGTATTGTAGAATTATTTATTTATTGACCCGATTTCTTGGATTCCTTACCTAGATAGTAGCATAAATATAATAGTGCTTTGAAAAAAAGATCGGTGACCTTGATGAGAAATAATGATAAGTGGCCTTGAAAACAAATAAATTTTCTAACCCATCCAACAGTGCAACTTTGTACCAAAACATACATTCATAACTATTTATCTAAGGAGATATTTAGGTGTTCGGTTTCTGGTGGACCACTCTGAATTCATCAGTACTATACATCAGTGATGGCCATCGGAGCTGCGGCCTTCCCCCACTCTAGATCCATTCCCCTCGAACAGGCTGCGATCTGGGACGACGATGGACCCAGGGGGGGACAAGGAACGAACTGGAGGGAACCGAATGAGGGGAATGGACCTAGAGTGGGGGAAGACCGCAGCTCCGATGACCGTCACTGCTATACATGCTCAAATAAATGATCTATTCCAAGCACCATCCTCACATAGATGTCACTGTAGCCAAAGCGTTAACAAGGAATCGCCTCACGTAGGTGTTCCAAAACTTCCACGCCACCCTTCGATTCAACACAAACGCGAGCAACAAATTTCGTTCGGAGCACCTAAGCCCGAAATGCCTTTCTCAGATGGAATCAAAAAACAGGGTTGATCGATACACGGAGAAATTTAACGAAAAGGCATCAGGGCAACGTGCAGTGGGTGAAAAATAGAAGCGAGCGCAAATAAAATATGAATAAATGCATAAGGGCTCCGGTACGTTCGAAACTGAAATACAGCGAATCTATTTGAGCACCGAAGAATCGTAAATCATGAATTTTCGGGCGAACGAAAAATCTTGGACGGCGCGGGGGGGTTCGTTTTCTTTTAGCGAGTTACCTTGCTTTATGCCTCGATTCGCATCGTCTCAGCCGCGCGGAGCGACTACAATATCAAGCACTTACGGTTACGGAGTTAACTCGTCTGGCGAGCGCATAATTACTAACTGGAGTGGAGAATCCCGCGTAATTTTCGGCCGGTGAAAATTTCATGGGAAATACGTACTCGCCTATCCGTGTAAGACGTTTTAACGAAGCACGAGCTGTCGTCGTTCCTCACGGCGGCCTTACGGTTTACGCTATCATTCTCCTTTACTCTATTGACCCTGCCCTCCGGGGATATAAAGGATTTCTTTGCGCGACGTTTGATCAAGCCGGCAGAATTTTATGTAAGCTAATACAACCGACGTTGTATAAACAATGATAGCTGACGTTCGAATTTATTCCCCGTGATATCCGCCGCTTTGTAAATTTTACTCTACAATCTACTCTTCGTTTCGCTGTCTTAATTGGAATTTACAGTCTCCGGAAGCATTGGAGAAATTGTTTCAGCTCGTTGATATAGTTAGTCGGTGGATATTTTCTCACTGACCCGTAATGATACAACCGAATGGTGCAGTCTGTTCGGAATAAACGTGGACACTTATTTTAATACTGTTTATTTAGTGAAAATAAAAGGAGGGGTATTATTAAGCTAAAATAATTTGCAGCATTAAAAAAAGGAAAAGTAATTCTTATTTATGCCTACAGAGCCTTTATCAAAAAAATACGCATTCATTCTTTTGAATATTAATTTGGTTCAATTTTTACAGAGTAATGAAAAATGACATAATGATTGAAGGAAAAAAAAGTGGAACGAAAGAGTTGGAGGAAGTTCTAGCAATTTAATTGTTTTAATACGTTGTGTTTTAGCCCTAATCCTCAGAAGATAATTCCGATTAATGATCCAATCTTTCAAGATATCAATGCTCCAACGTCTTTGTTCTAAATAAAAATTTAAATATTCCGAAGACAATTATTTTGTAAAGCAATATTCACTAAACCTTTTTTCTCGGTTTTACAAGTTCTATTAGTCAATGAAGTCGAAACTTTATTTCTGAAACATCTGATAGAATTTTTAGTTATTTGAAGCATCTTTATTTATCCTAGTTTTTAATGATTATTTCTCTGTACTTAATTCATTACTACCTTTTCTGAAATACATGACGGAAGACAGATCCCTTCGCGCAGTGAAATATAGGTGTTAAAATTTAATTAATAAATTCGATATGTTGAGTACGGGTGAAAACACTTCAGTTAATAAATTGAAAATTGGCGCGACGTAATAAATTCAAAGAGCGTGGTAAAAAAATTCGATGGTATTTCTGAAGCTGCGCGCTCCTGTTTTTAACACGTTCCGTGCCTTGCAGATCATCAATGGCCGTTTATAAATTCCACTCTAAAAGGGAATGTTACCGTCAAATATTCAATACCATCGGCTAATGAATCATAGTCATATTTAAAGCAGTTACTACGGTACGTGCCACCAAGAATTCACGCGGTACTGAATCTTTTATTCTTGTAAATATTACACTGTACGTATTATAATCATTTAGCATAAAATTCGTAGGGTGGTCATCTGTTGAATATCGAGATGATCTTGAATTTTTTTAATGACACGATACAGGGTGGAAAATTGAAATCGGTACAGGATAAAATTAGTAAAATATTGTTTGCGAAAAATCCAAAGTGACTTTGATACGATGTTTACAACCCTAAACAAAATTACCTTTATATCATGAAGCTACCTTTCATATTAAATAGTTACTGAAAAACAGAACCATCTTATTTTGACAAATTTACAAAAATATTAGCATGTGACACACTTAATTTTCTGTCTTACATATTTATACCAGTACAGTGTAATAGTAGATAAAAAACCGAGTTCGATGGTCCATTGTAATGCGACCCATTTTGTAAAAAATACTACGATAGAAACATTGTGATAGCCTAAGAAAAAGGAAAGAAAAAGGCAAATAGAATAGACAATGATAGTGTGGTGCATTTTTCTATGCAATAATTCATTTTAACCCTTTGACTGCTAAAGGCGTATATATACGCCTTCACAAGTCCATCAATATATACGAAAGGCGTATATGTACGCCCTCACAAATCCATCAATATATACGAAAGGCGTAAATATACGCCCTCTGTATTTTTTTATTATAACACCTTTATTATTGTTTTACCGATTAATTCAACATGGAATTTATTGTCCTATGTAACATAGCAACTAAATATCGGCAACGAAGTTCAATAGGTTGAAATGTAAATGAAGAGTGTACGAACTGAGCTTTAAGGATCGTATGACTGAGGAAAAAGATCGTAGGGCGAACACGACCGAATGAATTTTAGGAATGGATGTATAGTTTAGGGTAAGAAGGAGAAAGAGCGATTGAGGATGTAAGATATGATATCAGAGTGAATATAAAGCGTATTAGTTGTTCGACAGTCGTAAGAGCACAGAGTTAACAGTCAGAGACAGAGTGTATTGCAGAGCTATTCAGAGTTACTATTTTATATTTAAATATACATATAGTTTAATTAAAGTGTCGCTAATCAATCACCTTGCGCACCATACTCTCGAGCTCTTTCTTCACAGTCACATCGCACTTACATTGGGTGTATCCTGAATAAATCCTGCATATAGTTCGAATAATCGACGGCCTATTCTATATAATCAATGCGACGATAAGGAACGCGTGAGCACCCAGACGATGGCTCTGTATTAAAATAGTTAATCAAACGAACAGCTATGAGTTCGGCGGCCATGAAATTTCATAGAATCCGCAATCTACTAGGAATAGGAGTTCCACTGTCCGACTATTTGTCTCCCGAATACTCGTCCACGATCTTCGTCGACATTTATCCCGAGGAATATCGCAGCCGAGGTGAAGTATCGGCCGTCACATTTCTCGTATTGAACATCAATCGAAAGAAGGAATCGCGAAAGTTCCGCTACGTTCTCCGAAAGTCGAGCTGAACATTCGTCCCTTCCTCGTGCAGAAAAAGGAACTGAATCTCTGAGAAGGTGATCTGTAATAGAAAAATCATTTCGATCATGCCCTGCGCAATATATGACAGATTTCATCTCTATCTACAGTATCTACAGTTTCGATGCCGATGAAATTTTATCTCCGTGAAAATGTTCTGAACGGCTAAAAATAGATACTTCGCGTACAGAGTGGAAACTTGCAATCTTATATTTGCTATTGCATTATTTTTACTTTTTTTCTCGTGGATAATCTTGGAATAAAATATTCAGGTATGAAATTTAACGTATCGTCTGCTGTTTTCGGGATACTTAACCCTCATCGGTCCCTCATTTTTCCAACATAATTTGTCCCTTGGTGTCAAATTGACGCAAAGGTAAAAATTGAACATAATGAAAAGATAAAGAGTTAAATGAAGTTATAGAGTAAAGTATAAAGAGTTAAATCATCCAATAATTATACGGCGATATTCGGAAAATTTATAATACCGTAACTACCGCATGTAGAACTTCGATCGAGTTTTCTGTCATGGTTGAAGTGTTGTACCTTGAACTGTTCTATCGATTATACTAATTTTGTCTGGTCAAGACATCTATAAGTACTTTTATCACAGGGTACAGCGATTTTCCGTTATTTGCCGTTTCTACATTTTCCTAGTGTTTATTAATGCTGAAAATATAATGTTTGCCAAAGCAGAGTTTTCATTTTTCGTTGTCAAAAAATTTGATAAATCGAAAAACTGGAAACCAGATAGATTTTTTAATTCATTGAGTAGGATGCATCTTTAACAAACCACTTATGCCCAATTTGTTGGAGTTTACTGTAGAAAGGTACTTAAAGCAGAAAGACAAGTTCTTTAGTTTTTTAATATACTGTTCCATGGTCATATCCCGTGTTTCTGACAATTTTCTATCTTCTTTCAGTTCCATGGGACAGTTTACAACTTTTTTTCTGCTTCAACAATTTGCAGCAATTTAACTTTTGCGCAAGTATCTCCACAGTGAAAACTATTACTTGTTCATGATTGTAGACATGAAAGACCGTGTCTGTTTTTCGTACTCTGGTATTCTATTCAGTTCGATATCTTTATGTTAATTAAGTTTTTAATGAAAACATAACAGATGCATATAAAAAACAAGTTACATAGAACAATCTCTTGCTGGCATTACAATTGAAAGTGTTGTATACTCATGTAGAAAAATTTGAAATACAATGTAAAATACTTTTTATAAATATATAAAATTCTTCTTTCAGTAAATAAATTTGTTCGTTTGCTCAGTGCCGGCGCATTAAACCATAAATAAACGCCATAAACATTTCTCTAAACAGCATCTAGTTTTTATATCGATTTTCCAAATTATTTATCTCTACGAACACAATGCCAAAAAAAGTAATCTTACAACATTACAGTACCATACTCTTATAACAATAAGGATTTACAAGAAAATTTTCATTTCAAATTTTCTATTTACTTTGTTACCAAAAACTATTCCACTTCTAAATTATTAATTAGAGCGTGCATATTGACTACTGCTACAGTGGATTTTCTAACGTAATTATTACTAACGAAAAATCACAATTGTGAGTGTTTTATTATCCTAATTAGATATTTATCTAAATTCGCTGCGTTCGAATACCAAATATAGTTTTCATAATTACTGCAGTTCTGTTCTCTCAAAACCTCTTAGAATTAGTGTCAGCACTTTTTGATAAGAATAAAAATTATTTTTGAAATATTTCTGCTGTTTGGGTCATAATTAATAAATTATACCCTACATGTACTTTATGATATACGATTCTAAAATTATACTATACAAATGTAGAAATATTTCTCGAATCCAAATTATAGTATTCACTTTTATTACAAAAGTCGTTACAATACTTATGAACGGTACTACATGCATCCGAAATTAAGTAAAATTATCAAAAAAATCATTACATACCGATTTACTCGGCTTTGGATGAAATCATAAAAAATCAGCGTCGATAGCTGTGCCGTGCAGTTTCGACGAAATCCAAAAAAGCTCAGAACGCAGCAAGTTAACTGTGCATCAGGGATGATGATGCGAAAGGTTTTCCTCGGCAGCCTGCTGAAAGTTCGAGGCACTTCCTTTAAACTTGGCGCATGTACAGTGTACGTAGACTGGTAAAGTTTCTACATGTCTGCTTACCATTCGTTCGTGAAACGAGTCTTTTCCTCTCCTTGCAGGCTAGATCCTTCTACGGGGCCTTCCTATCCGGCAAGTCGTTATAAACAAGGATTAAGGGCTACAGATGCGTTGAATTCCTGCGGCATTCTTCCTCTGCGGCCTTTCGGAAATAAATATCGGGATTACGGTGCCATTTTAACGAGACTTTTCACTCGACCACTGGTTCACTGTCGCACAATTGTTTTTCTCTTGTACACGGAAATATTGAGTCGAGTCGTAAATAACTACCGACGCGTAACAGACTTTCGTCTTTCTAAAAATTCGAGCAGTTTGTCTGGGCTACTGATTTTTGCTTTATACGTGAAGATAAGAAACCCTGAAACGTAGACATGCTGCAGAAGCATAATAATTATCTGTACAACAGTGTACGATCATTTGTACAGAATAAATCATCAACAAATTTAAGAAGGCAAATCGGAAGTTGTTTATGACTCAACCCAATGATATAGTCGTAGTATTTGTTTGAAATGTTTTGAAAAGCTGGTCTACGACTTTAGAGGCATATAGCACTCATTAACGCCTTGCTTTATAGTTACAAGACACGCTCGTGACGCAGATTATGGTGTATATCACGGATGTCCAACCTTTTGGTTTCCCTGGGCCGCATTGAGTGAAAAGGAATTGCCTTGGACCGCATATAAAATATTCAATATATATAGTTAATGTATATAATTAACAAAATTTCCTTTATTTTTTGTATACTTTTTATTATTACTTTTTTTTATAATGTTGAAAGTTTACGATCTTGTGGAGCCGCATTACTAACTGTCCAGGGCCGCATGCGGCCCGCGGGCCATGCGTTGGACACGCCTGGTCCGTACGTTACAAATATGAGTTTCACTCGAATATAAATTCATAAAAATGTTGCATTACAGCATCCTTGACTTTCAAGGGTTGTCCAAAGCAAATTGTACACGTTGATGAATATTCATCTTGTATTTCGCCCTTAGAGCACTTGAATAATAAACTTCAGTGCGGATAACGAATGAAAACATTGTGAGTCAAGGGGTAAACTCAAAAAAAATACTTATGAACTTCAGTGCAGATAGCTATTGAACAAATTACAAGGCAAGGGGTTAAACTCAATAAAAATACTTATGAACTTCAGTGCGGATAAGCTACTGAAAAAATCGTAAGGCAAGGAGTTAAAGTCAATAAAAATTCTTACAAGATATGATTATAGTAATGGCGTCGCCGATTTCAATGAAATCTTTTTCTAATGAATATGCATGATTCAGAAAGATGTTTTGCATCTTCCGGTTATAGAGGGTTAAAATCTTTACACTTTCAGCTGTTTCCCTTTATTTTATTTCAAAATCAAGTTTGAAGAATCTACTCGTTCGTTCGATTGAAGTTTTCTGTATGACAAATGTTGTGAACCACGAATGTGTTATGCTAAGTAGCCCTAAATGTGTCAGTTGTTTTCTTACTGGACCTCTCAACGAAAATATGTCCGATTAACCCTTTGAATTCCTGTGTCGAGTGTGTCATCGATTTTATTCACAGGTACACCTACGTCGAGTCAAACTCGACATTTTTAAATTGCCAGTTTAAATATGTATTATATTTCGCAATATTTTTTTTACCACAAACATCAGATCTTAGCAAAGTTCCAATGCTGTTTTCAATATAATTAGTAAAAAAATTGTTTAAATTGGTTCCTATGAACCAACGGTCTTTTGACGTACATTTCAAATAAAACACTTAAAATAATAGAGAGTTATTGAAAAGAAAATTAAAAAAAAATTAGGGGTTCAAAGGGTTAAATTGGGACCTATTAATAGGGAGTCCATTGTGCATTCACTAGCATACGGTGTGTCCATTGCAATCAGTTCTTCTTCATCTGCTTCCACTTTGCACATAACCCAGCATCGACTGCTATGATCATTTGGCCTGGAGACCTACAATTTTAGGAGGTTTCCAAACCACCGAGTTATTCTTTCGCGTACAAATCAAATTATTTATAAACTAACACGGCTGGTGATAAAAATCACGCAACGTTACAGCTGGTGTCATCGAACGTCGTCTCCTGATGATCGGCACGAGCTGGTACAATCCCCGATGGAGATATTCTGGAGCGAGCCGGAACTTTGCGAGTGCCCCTTAAACCAGGGAATCGGACTACTTTGTCCATAATTTAGTTAAGAGCGTCATGCGTGTGACGTGCACGGTATAGAATAGATCGGAACAACCGAAGCGCGAATAGAACTGGCGTGCTGCCAACCCCCTGGTCCAGGATCCGTGTAAGTGACTTATTATCCGCCGTTTATATGTGCGCCCTCTATTAGAATACGCTGTATATATAGGCTGGTCCTGCAGAGGCTCACGCCTAATTCTTCTTCGTAATAGCGTCTATCATTAAAGGTTGCGTGTAATTACGCTCATTCGTGATTGTATACGAGTCAGTGTGTACCGTCTCTCACACCAGACTTCTCTCCCTCTGCCAGCCCGAACGTTCGTTCGTCGTTATGTCACTGTCTGTTTCCGATTTACACGGATATGGATTACTGTTTGCAAGCGTTCGCAGTAACGGTGGTAGATACTGGTTGCATAGGCTAAATTCAACCTGTTTTGAAAAAGCGAAACCGCAGGGCAGTACAGTGTGTCCCTGAAGTCACTGCGTCCTCTTATGAAATGGAGTGAAGTTAAGGAAATTATTTAATGGTATGATTATTAATGGTGCATTTTTATACGAAATGTACATTTGAAAAGGACAACCTAGGCTGTTGATATAAACCGGGAGGCGTTGGTATTTGAGTACGGTGAAATCCCCCTATCTGTGGTTGACTGCAGTTCGAAAAAATTACATATAAAATTCCAGAAATACAGTAAACATTCATAACTTATATAATTTATGTCCAAATAAAAATTGCGGACAGTTGTGTGTAACGTGAAGCAATCTCGTGCTGTCATACCTGGGATGTTAATTATCCTTTTTTTGAGCTTCTCTAAGCTGTATACATCAACTGAGTGTAGTGGTGTCAGTCAAAAAAGTTGATTACTGGATAATGAGGGATGAAGTAAAAGTTCTGTAAAATGCAATAATATCAAAGAATGTTACATCTCTTTTATGTAAGTCACTGTAAAGTTGTACCTTAAGATAATAATGCCGTTTTCCCCCGAGAATGAAGAGACATAAAACATTTGAAAATTCACCACTAAGTCGACGTTCCTATGCAAATTTGTGTTTTCAGAGTGCACGGTGATTTTCATTTCAATACTCATTTTTAGTAATATTCTGTTTCTATTTTATGGTAAGTAATGTGCAGGTATTGCTCAGGTGTATTATTAACACTTTCGCAATTGTTCACAAATTGTTTCTCATAACTTAATAGCTCATATCTTGGTATAAATCATATTATAAATAAAGTTTCATACCAAATTTAATATTATGGAAATCAAGAAAACATCCAGTTCCTGTCTACACGGTGACTGCGTTGACAAGGTTGAAAATTGACATTTATTTCAAACAGAATAAATTTGTGCATCTACGTTGATTGAACGTGTTTTTTTGAGCTCAGGTCTTCAAGTTATTTTCATCCTACATAAACATTTCTACAGTAACAAACATTTAAGCTTCTGTAACTCTGGTCTCCGTATATTCGGACGTGTTCAATTCTTTCTGTTTGCAGTACTCTTCAATAAAAGTCCATCTACACACTGTAATGGACCACTTTATATAGACGGTACCCAACAATGGTACTATAATTGAACAAGAGGCAATTCGAAAATGGAAAATAAAATTTTACTCATTATCTCCGTCAGGTACAAATTTACAAAAACTAGAAAGAAATTATATTTGTTTAAACCGAAGCTACAGCTACTTAATACGAAACAAACTTTTCTAAAAACAATTTTAAAACGTTTAATGCTGCAGTGGAAACTGCCATACCTGGCCAGACACGATATAATGTCCTATTTTAAATAGAAATCGTGAAGGAAAAGAATATTTTACTTTTTAAACGCATAGGTATCACCTGATACTATTATTACAATATTAGTATTGTTTCAAAATTTTATGAAAATTATTAGTTATTTAATAAAACAAAGTTTGATGTGCCGGTTGCTGGACCTCCACGGTATTCAACGTGTTAAATAAACTCTGAGAAAAGTAATGTATGTATATGTCGTCAAAAGCTATGATACTTTTGTGAAAATTATTGAAATTTTCGAAAAAGGCAAACGTATACAGTGTGCCAGCACTCCTGAAGAGGTTAAACGAGCATTCGTCCATACGATCGCTTCCCGTCAGATTCTATTAACTCTCCTATATTTTAGGACAGCCGATGTAATATTCATTTAATGATTAGCATGTTACATCAATGCATTATACAATTCTACATTATCCAGCTCACTTCCGCGAGGTTATTATTGCTATTTCATGGTAATCCGCGAAGTGGAACGTGTACATTTCCTAATCGCATTGTCGAATTTTAGTAGTAGAAAATAATACAATTTTTTTCTAGCTCAGTCTGAAACTGAAAAAAGGTCATGTATATTACAAGATTTATTTCTGTTTGATTTATTTATGATCTTAAAGAAAGTAATATTTATCGTCGATTGAATAAACCATTTTTTTTAAACGACACTATAATTTTATAAATGGCACCAAAAAATGTCCCTTTTCGTGGCAAATAATTTTCAAAATTGGCAGCTATGAAAACTATTTTGTTAAAGAGATATTTCAGTTTAAAGTGTTCGGTCCTTTTTGTCCACCCTCTATACCGCAATGTATATGACAAGTATGAACCTCACAATCAGTCTAAAAGGCACAGTACATTTGTAAGTTTTGTTGCTGTAACTCTTGCATAAAAGAAGTTTTCAGTAATATCATACTTTGCGAACTTACAAAATTTTAAAAAAATATTACTATTTTTATATAATTAGTTACAAGTTCAACAATGATGTGAATTTGTAATTGTCTTTATTTATTTTTATTTTCAAACGAGAAAATCACCAGGTCTTAAAGTAAAGCTGCAAGAAACAATATGCGGTGATCCAATTGTTAATTTTCAATAATTGTTAACAATATAACTTTTATATACTATTCTTTAATATTCGTTCACTCTATCCTACTGCTGCAGTTTCTATTATTTATGTACGATAGCTTTCAGTCCGTCCGTGACGTTGGTAAAATTGTACCCAGCCGTCTTCTCACACACAAATCCGTTTAGGATTAGGTTCGCCTAATTAGGTACTTTAGCCAGGATTAAGTTATTAACTTGATTCCGCGCGACTTGTTCTTGAAAATGGTGGAATGTTGATGGCTAATAAATTTAAATATTAAACTATCCACCGCGTAGAAAAACTTCAGAAATATTAAAAATGTTTGACTGAAATTGAAGGTAGTTTCACAATTTGTTTCTTTACATTGAATCGGAGGTTAATCGAGGGGTGCATAACAAAAACGTCCCTTGTCAAAGTTGACAATGACAACACAGGTGTACAACTTCATGATTTAATTGAATACAGTTCAGCTGCGATATAATTACGGATAACAGCCACAGCAATTGACTCGTTTATTATTGAAAGGGCGCATGACCATTTTTTTTAATTTTACGTGAGGCAATAAAAACTTCTTAATTCATGTCCTGGATATGAGCCCTTTCATCAACAAATGATATTTTCAACTGTCCGAAACATTGTACAGACTGACGTCAGAAATGAACCCTTTCAACTCTAAACAGATCTAGGCATTTATAGTTAGAAAAACGCATAAGTCAATTTTTTCCAAAATATAGACACATGCCCTTTCAATAATAAACGATTCAATTGTGTAATATCATGAATATTTTGTTAAAGACAATCGATTTCTATTGAACAAAGATTGAAGATGATAGAACATGTTTCTACCGTCCGGGAAAAAGATGGAAATTGAGAAGGGTCGTTTTTGTTCTGAACCCTTCAATTGATACCAGGGAATTTGATTCGATAGAATGCAATGGTGAAACACACGTATACACGCGGAGACTCGAACGATCTATCGCTTTAACAGCTTGTTCACAAACGCAGAATATGTCGCTACTTTGTGATTGTATGATAGCCGCGAAAATGTTATGATTTGCGTTCTCGCGAGAGAATCTTCAAACATGTGTTTACAGATAGTTCATGCAAAACTGGATGTCGTTGTGTGATAAACTGTACATCAGGTTATTCCTGAATGTTTTCTTTCCAACCCAGACAGATGAGTAAAAAATGAAATTCTATGCCACGCGTTTGTCATTAGGATTATCAAATAGGAGACTAAAATGTTTTAACATTTTCAGTGCCACAGTGAAAACATCAATGCATAGTCAGACACACTATAGATTTCACTTTTCTATATAAATCGTATCAGAATAATATATATAAGTATTCAATATTATACACGAGTACCTATGTTATTGATGTAATGTTAAATTTGTACAGAACACAGTCAAAGTCAATAGTTATTTAATTAAACAAAATTTGAGGCATTGACGACCTAAATAACTATAGAATCGTAATAAATTCCGAACACAGACAATATTGCTACTATAATATACAAACGTAATTTGTATGTGACAAGCGGTCATTCGACAATTGGCCATCCTATGTCAGTTACACACTACAAATTATCACTAGTTAATTTCATACCACAGCGCATTTTATATTCTAAACGAAAATTATCATACTTACACGAAACGTATGTAAAATGTGAGTAATCTTGTTACTACCTTCAGTTCAGATAATCCTCGTTCTACTCTATTTTTTCTCTTTATGAGTGTTATTAACACGTTGACTGTCATTAGGGACATCGGTGACTGGCGTCTCAAATTCAATTTAATTAAGTAATTACTGATTGTCACAAAAGTCTGAGCAAACTTCGTACTGAAACAATAATGTAGGAATAGAAGAACACGATTGAGTACTCAAATCTTTCTAGTTCTTACGATTTATTTGAAAAGTAGTAAATTATGTCGTGTCTGGTTAGGTATGGCTGTTTTCACTGTGACGCTCCACGTGTTAATAGGATATCTTATTTTCCACTCACGATAAATATTAGGACTATTTATTCAGTTTTGCAGCTAAAATGTTCGTTCGGTGTTTCGTCATATGTATGTATGTGTTGGGGAGATTTAAGCAGCACCATTAAACGGGCGAAAATTTGGAAATGTAACCAGATAATTAAGATAGACACGGCTTGACGGTGACATAATTGCCGTCACTGCCCGATTTACCAGGATAATTTCATGATACGTGCTCCGGCCAGGGTAATTTCATAATGCCAGGCTCTCTGAACAATGCGAGTCTGAAAAATGCAGATTAACCAGCCGGTGATTAAAGAACGAGACGATAATGAACCGCCATGAAAAATTTTACGTTCAATATGCGTGCGCGTTCTACCTGGTATTTCATAAATACAATGTGCGCGATATGGCGAATGGAAAGAATAATTAGAATAATATTTATTCCTTCAGATATGTTAGTACAGGGTGTCCCAGTTTTTTTCAGTCAAATTGTGTCAGTATGGCTTATGATTGGAGACAAGTAAAGAGGGATATAGAGGGTGTTCCACCGGAAACTGCACGTATAATTGTACACAATCCTTTGTGATAGGAAAAAATGGTTAGAATGCAATTTAATATTTATGTCACTACACATGTATCGAAGTGCAAAACTTTGCAAACCATTAAATTCATACAGACCCTCATTCTTTAGAATATTGTGTAAAAATTTAATGTTTTCAAAATTTCTGGGGAAGGCAAATCTTCAAATAAAATTCCTTTCCGAATCATATAATTTCGCTTCAGTTTTGGAAATTCGTTAAGCATTAGTAGTTTGTTCTTTTATACTAATTTTGCGTCCATAATTTCATTAGGGCGATCCATTTATATCTCTAATTTTTGACAGCTGCTCATCTTCTGTCAAATCAGTTCGTTTATGATATTCAAGAATCAATACATGTGAATATAGACAGCTAATATCGTCCCGATCTGCTAGGAAAATTTTAAACGACCGAAATACTCACAATTTTACATCGGATTTCCAAAATTCATGTATAACACAGAGCGAGATACTTCTTTTGTCAATTTTATGAAATATATTTTTCAAAAGATTCATCCATGTCTGTTTTATTAAATGAAAAGACCAGAACATTGTTTCTCTGGTATTTTTTCGGGTTCGAACATTTCTACGCAAAATTCCAATTATCCATCGTCGGTACATTCTGCGTTTTTATAATTTAAAAATAACAACGTGGTTTCAATAGAAAATATTGAAAAGCTGCTTACGGTAAAAAACGTTGGTTTTAAGACTTAGGAGGGTCACTCAGTTTTCACTGTTCAATTGAATCCCCAAGTTTACTCTTTCAGATGTGTTTCATTTTTTTATACTATTTTGACAGATAATATATGTTAAATATGCTTATAATTATATGACAAAATAGTGAAAGTACGATTTTTTATAACATTGATTTCATACAACACATTTTCCTTTCTTTTTTATTTCTAATCACTGGACTGCAGATGTTTATGCAAATATACATTTTGGGACTTAAATATTATTTACTTCAATGTCGTTACCGAAATGAAACTAGAATAAAACAATATTCCCTGCTTTAGATATTACAAAATTTATTTTTCATTTTATTTACTGTGTAGAATCTGCATCTTTCACATATTTAAATATTTTAAATTGCATAAAGATATTATTTTTCAATAATTATTGGAAATATAATACACACTGCATTCCATGAGTTCGACATAAATAGAGCTCTAAACTTTATATTACATCTGGAATTAACATTCATGTTACCAAAATATGGATACGCCGTGCACGAAAGGAACTGACGTTATTTAACTATTAATAACATTTACTCAATTTTAATACAGCTTTTGTTCAGTCTCGTTTATTTCTGCGAAATCTCTCTAAATTATTCTCCCAATTTTTTGTGTTGTGACTTAAAACAGTTTAAACGTTAATAAAATATTAGCTCTATTATTTGGTTTTTCCATTTTGCTGAAACTGTATCCCAGATAAAAAAGAAAACGTGAAACAATACGTAAATTCATGTGTGGTGAATTTTTGAAATAAATGAGTGCTATTACCAGTTAATTAACGCCCCCACGGCAGTCGGTCGAATGTGAATAATTTTTTAATACAATAACGAAGCTTTTTAACGAGTTTCCATACTTTCTTCGCGTTTAAATAATGAAAGGTAATTGTATCATAATGAAAAGCCTTGAATCCCCCAATCGCACGATCAAACAACTTTTTAAATATCCGTTGCCCGCAAGGATTTTATTTATATAATTTCGAGTATTAATTTTTGTATTGATCACAAAAGTATTCACAACTTCCTCTCGCTACGTCGACGTTGTCGGGAACCACTGTTTCAATATAATTAAATAAATATTAATTCTTATAAAATTCTGACTGAAATTTTAACGTCGTAATAATAATGTAAAATACATGTTATACGATAGAACAATTAATACTTTCTGTATTTCATGATTTATATTAAAATTGGAAAATTATAATATACTTTTTGAGATATGGCAATTTTCATCGTTTGGATGGTATTGATTAAGTGCCAAATACCATAGTATTCCCATAGTGAGATTTCTAATGTACTGCTGCAATGCAAATTTTCCTCTATTTCCATCTCTTAATAATGCCTTCATTTTTCGAAATTTGTGCCATTTGCACTACACCGACCCAAGAATCTTCTTCACTAGCAGATGTCGAAGGTGGATTATTAAGGAGAAAAAGTAATCGTTCTACTATCATGTTCATAATAAACCCAATGGTTAAAATTTCTGATACCTTCTACAAAACAAGCCCAAATACTTCTTTTCGCACAAAGTGGAAGAAAATTATACATCTTATAATT
This sequence comes from Macropis europaea, assembly GCA_916610135.2. NCBI lineage: Eukaryota > Metazoa > Arthropoda > Insecta > Hymenoptera > Melittidae > Macropis > Macropis europaea. Next base: position 13,592,571 of record OU744344.1, on the reverse strand, counting down.
ATCGTTAAATGATAAAAAACAAAAAATTCAAAAAACACGTATCCTCTATTTTGGTCCATAGTTCACATACACAAATTTACACTAAAGTGGATTAACATTTTACAAGAAAAATCTATTAAAAAATTAAAATTTTTTATATATCATTTAAACAAATTATGCTTTCTTAAATTTCTTTATGCGAATAACTTCCCCACTCAAAAACACACAATTTAAAAAAAAATCTTTTTCCTAGACCCTTTAGTTTCCGAGATATTCCCAAAAATAGGTTTTCAACGATCAACTTTGAGGACTGATGTCACCCCGTCAACCTGGACGATTGCCGATAAAAAAAATACGTGTCCAATATTTTTCTACAAACTATCTTCCATATATATTTCATTAAAATCGGCGTGTGCGGGTTGCATATGTTCCCTTGTAAGTTTTCAAAATCGCTTGAATAACAAAAAATTTCGAACCATGAATTGTTTCAATATTTCAAGTATTTTCACTTTACAAATATTTCCGTATTTATTTTTGTTTGTCAGCGATGGATACGTATATTTGTTTATTTGTCACACCTGTGATGAGCAAATAGGTGATCTGGCGCATACGAGACAGCGGCTATCAAAGTATTACGGCAACTCTGTGCATGCAATTGTTATAAGGAAGGCTAACATATTTATTGAACCTCTTCAAGCCAACAACCAAGGTAGATAACGAATCAAACGATACTAATGACTAGACTGTAAATGTTTATGCAAACCGACACTTATAGATATCAGTATTATTTCCGTCAATGTAGCTGATGAAACGAAACAGTAACCAAACTGTATAATGTCCTTCATGTTTCGGAATGAAATATGTGTTAAATTTCATAAACATCCGCAGGGTACTAACGACGAACTCGCTCCGCCAAACGATACACTCCACACAGTTACCTACGACACCTGAATAAGTTGCAAAAAACTTCAAATATTCTGGCGGTCGCAGCGCGTCAAAATCGCGTTTGACCCAGAAAACTCATGCGGCCGGGACTCGTCATTTCCACTGAAGGGGTCAACAAGTGTCCCGAAACTTTCAAGTGAACAATTAATTCCCACGTTTAAAAAACACTCTCCGACAGCTGTGAGAGAGTGTTAACGGTAGGTGCACGTGCGTCGGTAAAACGTTCGAATTACCCGCGTCGCTCGGGTTTCTCAAAAAGCAGAGTCCTCCACGAAACGACCGCAGAAACGTCCCATCCTCTCCTCACTGGGTCCACTATCGCGGACCATGTTCTTAGACGACGCAACGCTATTATCCGAGGCATCACGTCGCCGGAAGTTTTCCAAACATCGTTCCGAAACGAGCTCGGCTTTCTCCTTCAGGTGACAGTGGAGAACGTGCTGGACGTCTGACCATGCGGCCAGAGAGAGAGAGAGAGAGAGAGAGAGAGAGAGAGAGAGAGAGAGAGAGAGAGAGAGAGAGAGAGAGAGAGTTCTGTGGTTCCAGTGCCCGCTGGCCCTCTGGTCCTCTCTTCAGGGATGCCCAGCGACCCACTACTCATCCTATCGGCCCGTACATCAGGCTCTCTAATTATCTGTCGGCCGGTGCTCCGTAATTTTCTTTAATTACAGAACTCCGTGCTGGGTGGTCGATGCGACAAGTCGAAAGGATTCAGCCAAACACATTCCTATGGACGTTACAATATCCGTGGGCGTGCTGGCGAACTCAAGGACAAAGTGCACCGTATGCCGAGCGAACCGCCAGGAGACGTGGCCACCGGAAGAAGGGAAACAGAGGGAAATCGCGGGAAGAGGGAAACCGGCGGGCGGGGTTATGTGGGGAAAAAGTGAGAGGGTGATGGGAAAGTGGCAGGGGAGGTGGGGCGGGGAACTTTGCCGATGGTGTGCTACCCTCTGCGTCACTAGACCGAATTAGAACGCATAGGGTGTTCCCGAAATCGTGGTGTAACCAAAAAGAGCTGATTGATTCTGTAAAAATAAGTCGATAATATGGAATACAGTTTTTTGATATGGGGTTCTGCTTTGGGGAAATTGAATTTGTTGACTTTGCTGTTCTCCTCGGGTCTATGTGACACAAAATGAAGATTACCTTTCCATATGTACTATGTTTTTAAATATATTCTTGTTAACATTCAATGCATTTATATTTTGCGTTTACTTCTCCAGCATTTCACATTTCTTAAGAATAGATTATTTCAAAATTTATTTAACCCTTTGCAGATGGCAGACGCATATATGCGTTCAAAAAGATCGTTCACCGTGTGCTACGGGCCACCGCACTGGCCTAGGCTCACGCGTTTATTGTACGCTTGCAATCTATATGTTTAGACGAATTATCATCTTTGCTTATTTCATTAAAATATGTATGTCTCGTTACATATTTTCCAATTTTAAAGGACTAAAACAACTGAGCAATCGACATCAAATACATAATTGTAATTAATCATTAAATTAAACACATGTTCCAACACTGAAAATTTCAGCACATGGTGCACGATTTTTCCCGAAACTTTCAGGGCTCAAAGGGTTAAATCCATTCAGTATTAAAAAGAAATATTTAAAAACGTAGTACTTATAGAAACGTGATCTTCATTTTGGGTCATATAAACCCGAGGAGAACAGCTGGGTTAAGACCACTGAGTATTGTGCCGATGTTACTTCTTGCTATTTTTGAAATTTTTGAAATTTTCTCGCGTCATATCTGGACTCCATCGATTTAACTAATTTAAGATACATTTCCAAATTCTTCAAAATTTCAGCATAGACTTTCAGGGATTCGAACCTTCTCAGTTTCTCAACAGCAATGGACGTATGACGTATCATGGATCATCTGCATCCCAGCTGGAACACTCAGGCAGTTTGCAAGGCTCTGAGCACTTGCAATACCCGCTTCGTTTATATATTTCCTCACCCTATCGTCTCCTGGGGGGTACAAGAATTTTGAAAAAACTCCTCATTGGACATTTTAAGATGCCGCTCACTACTTCATATAATATTTCAGGAATTTCACGCGTAAAACACGATTCATTCGATTTGTTGCCTATTTTCAACTGGCCTCGCTACTGGACTCTTTGATTTTTGCAGGTGGCAGTGCTAGACAAGCAGCACCCCTTTATCACGAAGCTTTTACGAACTGTAGACACCCTATCAGTAAATTGTTAAGTATCATACATCAACGTATTTGATAACTAATGGAAACATCTTGTAACTCCGAAACTAATGATATTTGGACCCATGTTCATTAACACGTTGAAAGCCACAGTGAAAACGGCCCTACCTAACCAGACACGATATAATTGACTATTTTTTATATAAATCGTAAAGAAAAAGAAAATTTAAGTACTCAGTCGTGTTCTGTTCCTATATTATTGTTTCAGTATGAAGTTTGTTCAGATTTATACGACGATTAATAATTATTTAACACGTTGTCTGTCACAGTGAAAACAGTCATCGTCGGTCAGACACACTATAGATTTCACTTTTCTACATAAATCGTAAAAGAAAAATATATATAACTATTCAATATTATACAGACGTATCTACATTATTGTTGTAGTATCAAATTTGCACAAAATGTAAAACAAGTCAATAGTTATTTAATTAAATAAAATTTTAGACACCGGCCACCGGTGACCACCACGGCATTCAACGTGTTAAGATTTTTTTTGTTTATTTCGATGAGGACTACATACATCTGACGTGTGACCCCAACTTTTTTGAATACCCTGTATATGGTTCGTTGCATATGTTGCGATTTTAGAGCACGAAGGTAACCGTATACTCGACATCATACATATTATTACAATAAAATATTCAGTTTAACACGTTGTTCCACCGCGGAAGATTTCAGCAGTTGGTGCACGCTCTTTTCCGAAATTTTCAGGGGCGAGAGGGTTAAAAACCATGTTTGCAACCGCGCTCGCGTACTGGTGCTCCAAACCTCGTACGTGACTTATCTCTCGACCATCAAATATCCTAATTTTTTTTATGTTTAAGTTTTGGCACACTTTGAAGTATTTTTCTCTTACTCTATGGTTAGCCACTGGTCCCAAGGTAAATTTTGGAAATGATTCATCCAAAAATAGGGACATCCTTTCCGCGACGCAATATCTTCTTCCAAGATTCACGCTAATCAAGATTCATAAATTTACATTCGTGGTTATATTGATGGGATCAAGTGTAATGTGTACTCACGAATATTAATCGACTTAACACCGTGTCCTATGATTTATTTTCAAGTATGTGTGCCTCTTCAGACTATTTAAGTTTAACCCTTTCAGACCTGGTGATCACATTTGTGTACATGAAGTGCCTACGCTGATATTTCGGTGAGGATCAATGTTTCGGAAATTCAAATCGTTTGGACACATTCTTGAACACATTTTTCTTATAAATTTGAATTTTTTCATGTTCTGAATGTTTTTAGTAGGTCCAGTGAATTCAGAATTGGCTAACATTGATTACATACTGTGCGGTGACACCTAATGGCAGGAACCTGAAAGCAGTACAATTTTCCACACGTCTTCTTCAGTTTCAAGCGTTGATACATTATTATTAAATGTTATAAAGTGCTGTGTATGGATCTCTCCTCATTTGTGCTCTCTTAGGTGTCATGCGATACTTGAGTCCTAATGTACATCTTGTGTGTACATTTAATATCTACAAACCTATGGGACATATAAACATTTTTTTGAACAAAATATCATCTAAACAGTCTACTGAGTTAAAATGTGTAATCAAATATTTTTTTTTACTCTTAAAAGAAAATTCAGGTCTGAAAGGGTTAAGGCATCTCTGTGATAGTCATTTTTATAGAGGAGATTAATATATTCATTGCACTACTTTAAGCCTACAAATAAGCTGGGTAACGAGTTAAAGAATACCAACTAAACTTGCTGATTCGTCATTTCCACGCAAGGAATTTAATAACCCAAGAATCCTTCGGTTATGATCGAGCAATACTCGTAAAACTACATATTTTATTCCACGTGTTTCCAAAGTTCTTGGTATCAAAGTGGCATTAAACTGGTTTAAACTTAACCATTAGCTGGTATTAACTTGCCATCGAAACCTGAAATGATTAGAGCAAGGTTCATTAGCGGAATCAAAGCTCGATCAAATATGCTCAAATCCAATATGAGCACTTATAAATACTGTATGTGTTGGACTCGGTTTGTGGTAGCATCGGTACCTCCACTCTTGTTATGATACTAGTATGAAATAGATAATCGCTTTGGCAGGTATTATCCCAAAAGATGATACCAAATGCATAATTTTTTTATATATTTCGGTATCTTTCACTGCTAGGGAATGCAACGGAGTTGACACACGCCGAGTTTAATGTAACTTTGATAAACTTTTTTCTATAGTTACATAAGTCTGAAAGGCCCAAGGGCTACATTCTTCTAATTAAATATTAATTTGTTTTCTCTACTCCCCACTGAAAATGCTCAGTGAAGATATATATCTAGCTTTAAAATTAAAACAAATGCAAACAAACACATAAAATCGATAAGCACGGCTATGGGTCTCTTAGACCACCGGCGTTAGAAAAGAATGTTCGGTTAAACTGACTATATCTATGGAATAAGCGGTTTGCAAAACCTTTTCCTTAGTTGTGAAATGTAGAATGTGAAATTACATCGCTTTAGGGGCACCCTGTATAAGCAGGCAGGCGGATACGGACGATCGTGTAAGTGGATGAAAGGTTAAACACGTGTGAATTTACTGATATGCGTGAATGTGGGAGCTCACACCCTCGCGTGCCTCGGTGTGTGTGTAAATAAGTGAATCATACGTGTGAAGAAGTATGAGCTGCGGCGTGCATGTGGTCATGTGCGCCTCGGAATGGAATTTCTTGCGAGCCGAAAGAAGCGGTTACATAATTGGCAATATTAAAGGTACGTCGGAACGCAATTTTGCAGGAGTGATAATTTTTAGCGATGTTTCAATTTTGCTCAACACGTCCCTGAATTATATTATACAGCTTGAAGTAATTCTAATAAATGTTCCCAATCTTGCTATTTTCACCGAGAAAACCGTTCAGTTTGCGACGGTAAGAGAATGTACAGGATGTTCCTGATAAAAGTATTTAAGGCTCGTTGAATAAATACTACTCAAGAAACTGATTAAAGAGGGTTTAGTAAACGCGAGTGAAAATCGCTGTACAGACCAAGTTCACAACGATTGAAGTCATGAATTCCAGAATGGCAAAACTTCACTTTTTGACAGTATATGAATTGTTGGCAGAACTGTTTACAGATCACTCAGATTTATCTAATAACATTCAAATGACACTCAAAACAACACAAAAGTGTAGGTATAGACAACATTCACAAAAAAAAAATGAAAAAGTTTAATGGAGAATTAAATTAGAATAATTAAAGAATTGATAATAGAGTTTGGTTTTTCTCAAAATGTTGTCTGGTGTACTTGTGTCGTTCTTCAATTCATGCCTTCAATTGTTTGTAGAATATTATGAACATAGAATGGTTTGCAAATCCTCCAGCATTCATTTTACTAATTATATTTGTCAGATATTTTTTATACAGTTCTTTTACCCTATGTAATATTAGTAATTATGTAGAATAATTATCATAAAAATATACAGGAAAGATACATCTAATAAACATGAGCAAAAAAATTAATATTGTGAACTGTTTAAACAGAATTGATAGTTCTAAACTATTTTTATATAATAATTTTAACTAATTTTCTGTTAAAAAATCCTTCAGAATGTTCCTTATGATCAAAATAGTTTTCATTTTCGCTCAATGTTACCCAAAAATTTATTATTGAATTTACTTTGTACCATCTACCTTAGTAAGTTCTTCATCCTTTTGTCCAACAATATTTATCATTTAATATTTATTATAATTTAATGTAACTCCTTGCGTAATCGGAACAGAATCACATCCTAACATATTTCGTAATCATTATCATATCTTACCGGGCACTTATCCGTCAAATAATAGTAATAATAATAATTTATGTTTGCTACCAAAAACATACTAGTAGTCTGACCATACCTATAGTACCTGCCTAATTTTTACGTATTAAAGAAAAGTATATTTTACAGATAATAATTACCCATGAAAAACATGTTCCGTTTCTCCTTTATTCTTAATTCTCATTCACTATACTATTCGATTTAATTAACGGGTTCCCGCGTAGAGAACGCAAGTATGTTCTGATTAGTATGAGGTTCCTCATACTCGCAAATACGCGAGGATGTTATTCGGATGTTAATAAAATTACTCGGATACCGCGAAGTATGCGCGCAGAGTACACAGTAGTAATAAAGACAGCCGAAGAAAGGAAAAATAAGTGAAAAGTTGACAAGAAGAATTCGCCACGGCGAAGCTGAAAAGATTATAGCACGCGAAATAGCCTTCTGTCAGTGTTTGACGTGTCTGTACGTACCTCGATAGTGGAAACTTAGGCGATGGGATTATCTGATGAAAGGAATTTCTTTTGATGAATTCCACGTTCATAATGTTTCATCATTTTAGCCTTTGTGTGCTATGGACGAATGTACGCGTCTTCCACGAGTCATCGATATGGACTATCGACGCATGTATAAGTTTGACAAATTTTTCGGCTTATGTCAATGGTAGCCACCGGAGCTGCGGCCTTCCCCCATTCTAGGTCCGTTCCCCTCGTTTCAGGTTGCTCCAGTTCCTTCCTCATTCCTCCTCGGTCTATCGTCGTCCTAGATCACAGCCTGCATAAGGGGAATGGACCTAGAGTGGGGGGAGGCCACAGCTCCGGTGGCCATCACTGGCTTATGTTCTCGATAGCAGCAAAATCATCTGCCTTTCTGTAAAATGTGTGCAACTGTGAATCCAAGAATCCCATTGTAACTTCAACAATGATAATTCCATTCATCTTATCTTGCCTTTGTTTTCAGACTTGAATGTAACATGGTAGCAGAAAATGTTTCGCTTTGAAATATTCCGCACTCAGACTCAGTGTCAGACATGGAGCTGGAGCAAAAAAAAATTACTACAAGTAAAAATTAATTGTACATAAATAAGGAAATAAGAAATATAGAATAATATTTGTTGTTTTTTTATCGTTGTTGCGTACATTGCCTTATTTCTTGCACAACTTGTATGTACTTGAATTTAGACGATGATAACTTCTTCTTTTGAATAAAAATTCACATTTAGTTTGGTTTAGTTTTAATTATATCAGAAGCATTAAGGACATCGCGGAATAAATTTCTGTTCATGCACGTATACTCTGCGAAAAAGTTATGATATTTACGAATATTCCTCCTAAAATGTAGAATAAAATTTGTTTCATTTTTCGTTGTTGCATATGTTGCCGCATTTTTTCCAAAACTTATACATGTGTACTGGAATCCAGACGAAGATAAATTCGTCTTTTCAATGAAAATTTACTTTGCCCTGTTTTACTTGTAATTATATCAAGAACACTAGTGACATCGCCAAATACATTTCTGTTCATGCACACGTACTCTGCGAAAAAATTGTGATACTTACGAATACTTCTCATAAATATTTATGTGTTTTGTTTGTAACAATTTTCAAATTGAAACGTAAACAAATTTTTTGTATAGTTTACAATTGTATAAGAAACACATGCGATAATATAATAGTAATAACATAGGGGAAGCTTTCAGGATAATTAAAGGAAAGCGAACTTTAAACAATTTATTTAATTAGTGTATCAATAACACGTAATTCCACCTTTTTTTAAATTACTTCAATCAGTCTTTTCGTAACTGTATGAACATGTTTGTAATAGTTAATCAATTTAAATGTATGTATTTCTAAAATTAGTACTGGGAACAGTCATTACACATTATGTGCGAATTTTGTTTATTCTCAGTAACAATATATGAAATGTTGAAACAGTTGAATAGAGTGTACTGCAATTAATATTGTTTTCTACCTCTCGATGAATTTTCTGCTCGATGAGTTGATTAATGAATGTGTTAGTCCATAATTTGCAATTGGGCTACATGGCGTGCATTTTACACTTATTACTAGACAACCTGTTCAATATTAAATGATATTGACTGAGTATTAGGAATGTCGCATATGAGCAGAATACATGATTACACTGAAAGTATCGTGGTATATTTCATCGTAGCATTTCTTGAAATATTTCAAGAAAGATGCACATCCATATTTACGGTTAGTAAGAAGTTATATTCTGCTCGTCAAGAATATTCAACCGAAAAATATGCAGGACGTACAATTTTAAATTCCAAATTCGCGAACATTGCAAGAAAAACAATAACCACGAATTTGTGTAATACCTTTTCACGTGAAACTACCTTCTCCATGTGTTCCGATTGAATATTTGAAAGCAGCGATTGAAACTTTTCCGAAAGTTCGTCACGAATTGAAAACTCCACGTAATTAAGAAGAAGATTGCTTCTCTCGCGCCGTGAAATAGAACAGTTGCTTCTTATAGTACCCGTCGGGACGTCGTATGTAGAATTATAATTGGCAAATGCAAATGGTTGGATCGAATGGAAGGTTACCTCTACCCTGACATTAATTGCATTTGCTCGAAACACGAAGTGCATCGATGACATCTGCGCACTACTGTTACGACGAGGCTGCTGTAGCAGCAACAGTTTCTGCAACCGGAACACCACGATTATCCGGGACATCTAACGTCAAGCACTTTCTACTGACGTGGTTCCTCCGATAATGGACCGTGAGCGGACGTCTCGATTTTGGAATGCTAATTTTTACGTCATCTGGAAAAAAAGGAAATACCTGCGGATACAAGTAACTAAGGCCTGGACAAAAATACTTGTCTCGATCAAAATTTTTCAATAAAAACAGAGACGTGTATGAGTAGGTTTCTGAATCAAAATTTGAACAGTAGAATATTAAGTCTCATCCATCATATTCATTATCAAAGAAAAATTGAAGTGAAAATGGTACGCACTACCCATACATGTCTCGGTCTTTACTGAAAAATTTTGATCGAAAAACGTGTTTTTGTCACTCAGAAATAAATTCCCCCGAATGCGATATTTTTTTAACACATCACGGTGGTCTAACCTCTCAAGGATATTCTCGTAGGCGTGAATGAGGTGCGATGCGAGCACCGAGAACGAAATATTAGTTAACCAAAATTGATGAAACTTTCGAATGAACGCACGTGCGAGGAACGATGCATCATCGCCGTGACATCGCGGCGCATTGCCTGCTAGAACTCGTAATGATATATGCGTGTGTGTGTGTCTGTGGAAACGCGATTTACGGAAATGAACACGAACCGGCGGACGTACAAAAAAAAAAAATGTATAGACATTTTTCCACGGAATTTCCAGAATTCCGATGGGAGTTTATGCGATTTCGATAAGGAGCCGGGACAATGAGCATTGTGACCGTGAAGTTGCGCGAAGTTCAGCAAACAGAACAGTTACGATAACTGAAGAATTATAGAAACTCATTGTGGAACTAGAAGTTCCGTTGGCGAAGTTTGTCTGTGAGATAGCCATGCTTTCTTTCTCTTCCTCTTTCGTCTGATCTCGAAGTAGAAAGCATCAGCTTGCACAGTCAACGTTGCAAGATAATAATGCTTCGTTTCTATGTTCTTATATTAATTTGCTGGGAGACTGTACCTTTTACATAGAGTGAAGTGATTGCTGCCAATTTAATTATATGGGAACTGTAACAAAATGGGATACTTTGTTTGACCGTAAATCGCATGCCATAATGCTTCATTCCTGTATTCTTATATTAATTTGCTGAGAGACTGTACCTTTTACATAGAGTGAACTGATTGTTACCAGTTTAATTATCTGGGAATTTGAACAATATATAACACCTATAATCGTAGGACATTTGTGTTTTTCAGTTTAAGAATATTAAATACGTAGCTGCAGGACAAAGTTGATGTTTCAGTCGATCTTCAAGTAGTCTGCATAAAACTTTGTGCGATACTAACAGCATACATTACATTTCATGTTAATAAAATGAAAACCGGGTTCGAAATTTTGTACTAGAAAACGAATGAAAAATAACAACCCTTTTCCGGGTATCTTGTATTAAAGTCTCTTAAAACATTATTAAAACGATTCACTGATTAAACTAAATTTGATTCATTGATCTCTGCCATGAGTTATCGCTTTAAGGAAAATAATTGAAAAAAAATGTCCACTTTTCAACAGAAAATTCAGAGAGACCGTGACGGAGAACACTGTTGATATGTGCCAGCAAAGGGATGAATTTCCAACGAAGCCTGTCGCGTTTGAATTGAAGGGGTCAAGGTAATCAGATTATCTTCCTTTTAAACATATTCTCTGAGAAGGGACCCAGAAGAACAACACGCGCGCGGTTCCTCGCAAATTTCATGACACACCGACCACCCCTTTCGCCTCTTCTTCTCTTCCATTCTCCCTTTACGCGGGGAAACTAATTAGCATCATTCAGGTGGGTCCGTGCCGGCCACACAAGGCTTAATCAAACCTCAAAGTATTCCGTGTCTGGACGTTGTGGCACGGTGACGACGGATCTACCTTCAGACAAACCCTAAACTTCCCTTTCTTTGCATTTTTCCCTTTACAAGGCCGGCTCCACTTATCTGCATTGTTAAAAATGCATCTGTGGTTGAAAATTAGGGACACGTTAGCGCTGATGAGACGAGCACGATCGCGCTCGTTAGAAGGAAATAAAAAGAGCATACCTGAGCGAGCGTGAGCGTGTCTACCATTATGCGAATCGTTCTCGTTCAGAGGAGAGTTCATGAATGTAATGTATTAATCTACAATCTAATGACTGACGACGATTTGAATGTTTGATAACATTTTCAAAACAAGTTTTACAATGGTGCATGTCCTTAAAGATTTGAGACGTTTCTTCAGTCTTTGTTCTTTATTTATTTAAAATATTTCATTTTGTTCTTACTCTTACTGTTTCCTCAGGTAGGTCAGATTAGGTTTCATGGGGAAAATATGGTGTTCCTTGCATGGTTAGCGTTTTTCGTATTTTTATCCATATGTAGGTTGTTAAAAAAGGGTTCAGGGTTTACAGGGTGGATAGTACTCTATAAACTATAATAAATACAAAATGCTTGGTGAACATGTGTTGGAATATCAATCCCTTCAAATTTGTATACGATTTTTGAGATTGGGAAAAAAAGACTTGTTTACTTCCACGTAGCGCGGAAACAACAGTTTATATGTATGTTATAAAAGTGTACGAATATTCTCTTTCAAATCATTAAGGGATAACGATTGACATTCAATTCTCAGCAATGTGAGTTTTAAATTGAATGCATGAAAGCATCCATAATTCTTCTTCTACTTGTGGAGACTCGCATGTATAATGTACCATTAATTTTATAAAGTAGAGCTGGGGAATGAAATGTCTGGGAACTTTTGCACGCAAAGATCTATTAATGCATTGTCTGTTACTTTAAATTTGGCGCAATGTAATCCATATGGTAGTATAATAACAATAATAATAATAATAATAATATTGATATAAACTTACACTAAATTTTTTATGAAATTGCACTTTGAATTTGAATTAAAGATGTACATTGAAAAGTTAGTGTCTCTTCTAGAAAAATGAATTCTTGAAGGTATCATTTTGTATATTTAAGATAAATTATAATATAATAGACAAAATTATATGGATATTTTCTCTCTAGAAGTTAATAACTTTAATCTGTAATGACGTGAATTGGTTGGACTGACCCTTGTACAACTTGCTGTTATTCGTGCAGGCTATCATAAAGAGAAAGACACTAATATGTACAGAACTTAAAATTGCAATTAGAAATTGGAAACATCTTAAGAGTTGAGAGTGTCGAAACAACAGTCGAAACATCTCAGTAACTTGACCTGCAATCTGAAAGTGTATAACTTCAAGCCTGAAGCTCGTATTCCTTTCAGAAATATTATGGCGTGTTCTGAAAGCCGTATTTGCATAATTATAGTATATTGATGTTTGTTTATTTTCAGATATAAATTTATCCCCTTGGTAAGACTTCTTCTCGTATTCTTTATTTTGTTCTTATTCATGTGTAAAGCTATTAATAAAAAATATATAAATGGAAAAAACAAATACAATGAACGAGATATACAAATTTAGGATATCATAACCCCTTATCTTATTATAACGAGTCATGCACGCGTTATGGATTATAGTCTGCACGTTGTATACATAAATTTCAGTTGTATATAATTTGCTAAAAATTTTATATTACTGCATCCTTGACTTTCAGAGAATCATCCAAAACAAATTGTACGTGTCCACAAATATTATTTCTGCATCTCTTATAGCACTTGCGTACTGAATTTCAGAGCCAGATAATTATTGCAAAAATCATAAGACAACAAGTTTGTTACCTACTTGTTCTTTAGAAGATTTCTAAATGTCCAGTATGACTAAGTTTTTACAGTAGAACCTCGATTATCCGAACTGTAATCGGTAACAACATGACTCACATTACAACTACGTTTCGCCTAAAAATGACAATTTCGGTTTAGAACATAAAAGTACACGGTGGAATAAAATTAAGTACACAGTGTCATTGGTGATAAGTTTAATTTGTAATTAACCCGGAAGAGGAATTTATGGATTTCCGGTGTTCGGATATTCGAGATTCTACTGTAATTATTTAGCAAAAAAATTACAGTGTCTATAATACCTCCGTTTTAACTTCACCATACACATTTTTTGTAAAATTTCGTACCAAAACATTGAACACTTTGTCAGTTACAACAATTTTTCTAAAGTGCAATTTTAAATCGAAATGAAAGAATTTTCGTCGGCAGTCAAGCAGAACCTTGTAGCTGGCAGATGCCTCGCAGAGTGCGTTAAGAAAAATCTCCGGAACATCAGTCCAAATGCTCATCACTGCTCTTAATAAACAGCCACGAGCAGCCTAAACAGCCCTTAACAAAGCCTGCCTTATCAATTTCGGTCAGCGTTCACGGCGAGGTCCTTTCACCCTGTAAATCGAGCCTGAGGCTCATTTCACTGCGCGCTAGGGGCGGAGATATAAAAGATCCAAGACTGTCCATTGAATCAGAAGGAATCTTAGAATACCCGAAGAAGAAGGGGTGGGGAATTGTAGCGGCGCGGTCGCGAGGATCGCGTTAGAGGAGCGAGCAGGAAGTAACGGCACTGTGGGCCGCGTTTAATGAAAGAACCGCGTTAATTAACAGTCGCTCCCGATCGCGATACAGACGTCGGACTATAAAGATAACAGTGTACGTCAGTGCAAGAGGGTGCTTCTCTCGGGGGTAAATGGGAGGTAGGTACGCAGGCTTGTTGTTCGAGTAGTCGCGGCACCATATCCGACGACAAAGTCCTGCAACCCCCGTCGGGTCTGGGATGTCGGTTGTTGTTGTTATCTCGAGCTGTTTCCTGGTAATTGTCTTCCCTCTTAGCGGTACGAGCCGCGGCGGCTTGTTATCTAGTGAATAATTCAATAAACGGTGGCTCAGTTTGTAAAGCGAAAATTTCACGGTTTCGGGACGAAAAACAATGGCCCTGCTCCGTAGCCTCCCGCGGACAACCGAGATTACTCTAGATCCCATCCCGATTCGTTTGACGCGAGTCCATCTTATCCGCTTTCTCCCTCGACCTTCTTCCCGCACCCTCCGTCACGCCATTTTCTTCGTGCAGTCTGCTCCTGACTCCTGCATCCGCCGCCAGATGCGCCTCGCATTTCTGAATCGCTTTCGCGAGACCGACTCGAGTCCCGGATTAAGTTCGGACATGTCGACGACTGCGACCGGTCCCCGGAAAGACCGAGGATCCTGCTCGCTGAAAGTAGGATAATTCCGAGTGCAGAGGATTTTGCAAAAATGGAATTATGTCTGATGTTAACCCGTCGAGGACGATGAACGCACGTATGCGTTGCTGATGATCGTTCACCGTGTGCTGCGGGTCACCGTACCGCTGGCCCAGGCACAGTTGTTTATTGTACGCTATAAATCCTCGTATTCGGATGAACTATATCACTTCACTTTATTTTATTAACCCTTTGCACTCTGAGCAGTTAGGCTATACGTTGGTAGCCAACTCCAAGGAGTTTCTTCTTAGATTTCTGAGGTTCCGAAATGACCACGAAAAAATCTTGGCAATTTGTTAGATTATACGACTTTCTTTCGAACTTTAAATTTTTAATTTTTCATACTTTGAAGTTTGTATACTACGAATTAGGATAAGAGTGGAATAAACATAGAAAAGTATAAACACCTGATGACACTAATGAAGGAACGCATATGAACACTTTTATCTATAAATGATAAAATGTGGACAGTAACACTGGTAGTAGGTATAGAACATCTCTAAGTGTCTGGGCAGTACAGCTGGCCGTAGGAGTGCAAAGGGTTAAAATACTAATTGATGTACCCCCGCTCTCGCACAGGCAGTTTGGTACCAGGTGGGGGAGATCCTTTCTTAGTGGTT
Source organism: Macropis europaea (assembly GCA_916610135.2). Taxonomy (NCBI): domain Eukaryota; kingdom Metazoa; phylum Arthropoda; class Insecta; order Hymenoptera; family Melittidae; genus Macropis; species Macropis europaea. Next base: position 13,577,165 of record OU744344.1, on the reverse strand, counting down.
ACCTACGATATAAAAGGAGAGTGTTTGGCCCTTCAAGATAGATGTGTGCCGATAAAAAAAGACACGTATTGAATATTTTTTCGAGTTCTATGTTATATCAGAATTACATAGAAACCAACGTGTGTCAGTTGGGCGATGTACACCCTCGTTCATAAGTTACCAGACACTTAAAACTTCTTTACTTTGTTAGTAAAATTAGGAGGTGGGCGATTTTACAATTATGAAATGATCCACATTATGGCATACAGTTAGCATTTATTAATTGTTTATAATTTAAAGAATATGTAATTTAAATCGTATACTAAAGACTTTACAAAAAATAAGTGATTAATCTTACATTTTCTTCTCATCAGTGTATTAGCCTTGTGCGGATACAACCGCATGAACTAAAATTCAGCAATCGAATTTCATCCATAAGACGTTCCTCGATTTTGGTAAAAACTTAAAAAGCAAACGAAGAGTTTGTACAGAATATCGTATAACCGAGTTGCAGATGTATTAAAGACATGCTTACGCGTAGAGTTTTAGTTTTTAAATTTTTATGTAAATTACACGTGCATATTATTAATATCATATTCAGGTATTATATTAACGTAAAATAGATAAATGTAACAGCATACAATAATAATACCAAGCCAAACAATTGTATCCACGTTCGAATAATCATTTTACTCAAAACGAGCATGCGTCCTGCGATTTTAGGACGGTGGTGTACCTTGTAAGTATTTCGATTGATCAATAAACTTTGAGTATTCTTAGAAAGCATTTAACAGAACCGCTTAATTGTTCTCTAGAATTTTCGTCGGAGCGCCGACGACGTAAACGTTCTTTTAAGGCCTGAGAACAATTTATTATAACAAGCATCCCCTGTCGTGGGGTCACGGATTCCTCGTAATACTTTGCCATGTAAGGAGACACAGATTGGAGATTAGTAAGATAAAATTAATAGGACACAGTCTGACAGGAGAATACTGCAATCCACCTGGGGCCACGTTCGGGTCGTTCCAACCTGAAGCATCTCCGGTTAGCGCACGGACGCAAACAGGAAAGAGATTTTTAAATAATTCCCATCACGTCAGTCGAAATGTGAATTATTAAGGGTTGGCTCGGTAAAGCGTCCCTGCCAAAACTATTGACCGTCCTTCCAACGAGCCGATGGAAAATCGAGTGTATCGTAAAATAATTAATGAGCGAACTTCTATAATTTTGCAGCCGCGAAAGACAAAAGTAGAGCTGCGAGTAGATTGTGAAGCGTACTTTTGCCTTATAAATTAAATCCATTAATCTCTTCCTGAGTTCCGACTGATTTTTGGTTCAATCCGTATTATCTGTAACCTATTATACGTTGGACGAAATGGAATCGATCAGTAAGATTGTTTTTAGAATTTCCGGCTGTATGACCAATTATTTTGGTAGGAGGGTTCGTCAGGGGTATTTGGTTTCAATGCTTTTGACCATTTTTAGAAACTGCAGAACATGTATTCATAGCTAGAATCGAAGACGACTAGAATTCTTTTCATCTATCAGGAAAAAAATGTGCATGCATTTACAATATATGTATAGAGCGTCTTTTTTTAGCAGTTTCTTATTTATACCTGCATGTGAAGTAAGAGCTAAAGCACAACACAACACAAGTGTTTTTAACTCTCTCTTTTTACCTTTCTTCTCCTTCAATCATTATGACGCTCTTCATTACTCTGTACAAATTAAAGCAAATTAATTATCAAAAGAAACGAATATGCATTGTTTAATAGGGAGTTTGTAGGTATCAATAAGAATCATTTCATTTCTTTTTAATGGGCCCCATTTTCTTAGCTCAATGAGACCGTTTCTTTCTATACCGAATTTGTCTCTCCGTGCTGCGTGTCATTTCACAATTATACAAACAGGTCGCTGGTTTATAGTGCAGAATTTACTCTCTGTATTTGAAACTAATATCCTTTATGCTGAAATAATTTTAAACCGTCTTTTTATGTAGTTTAGTATTCTGGGAACGCCGCTTTAAGAATGAAATAGAGTGCTCTATATTCCACTTGCATTCTACTCGGTCTGAATTCAGAACGTAACTGTTTCTCTGATAAAACATCATTTCTATTCGTTTTGCGATAAATAAAATTGAAAGAATAGGGATTTTATATTTTGCTTCTAATGTAAAAGATCTGATCTTTGTGGTGATTTCGAAGATGACGATATGGATGATGACGGGCACACGCGCAGTATTTGTGAAGAATTTGGCCAAGACAATGAAATGTGGTGCAGATGCACCCTTTACACGTTCGCTACCAGCGTCACATATGTGTGACGCGTCGATTCTGTTCTGAGAGCTCGACGTCACACGTGTGTGACAGAGATAATTGATAAAAGTAGAGCGTGATCTGTGGTGGACGATTTTCTCGAATCGACCATGATAGCGAACGTGTTAATGAGAATTCTGACATTTTATTGACATATTATAGCATGTCTGACAAGGTATGGGAGTTTCCACTGTGTTTCCAATAGCGATCATAAGCATTTTTTGTTTAATTGTTAGTTTCTCCCCAAATATTAATATCAAAGTGATTGTTTTGTTGGTCAGTTGATAGTTTAACAATTTACGTTTATAAGCAATAACTTGCAGTATGTATTTGATATCACACTTTGGTTTTAGTACAATTATTGCTTAAGAGACCGCCGTTACGCCCTTTTACCCTATTGTTAGAAAACACGGTGTTTGTATTTTGATTTTTCAATAGCGTCTGGTGTTTGGAAAGGCAAAGTTTTTGCACGAGAGAATAATTTCAGACATCAAAAGAAAGAAATCAAGAAGGTTTTAAACTGAAGGGCTTTGACTTTTAGTCTTGTACTTCGACGTTTCGACCTTTTTCGTGGCCTTTGAACTTCGTGTGACCGTATTTTACACTCCTTAGACTCGTTCTACTCGCGTAACTTCCTGTTACTCTGCAGAAACAAAAGGAAAAGAGTTTCAATAGACTGTGCCAATGTAACAAATTATATACTGCTGTTTATTTGACAAGTAGAGTTCTCGATATATCAGCTGTAACATAAGTAGTAGCTTGATAAAGATTTGCTAAATTAAAGATAATCAAATTTACAAGTCGAATATAAAAATGGCTATGTATTCTACTTACGAAGAGGATAAAAAGATCCAAAGGAACCATACGTCGTAAGTGAGCTACTCTGTCGGAAAAATTGTTGAAAAGTTTTTGCAGAATTATTCTATTCCATGATTCCAATAACATAAACCATTTGTAGGTTACATACGGTGCTTAAAAGAACGTGTGAAAGCAACACTTAAAAATATGTCCCATCTTAGCCCTATTTTGTAGTGACAGAAACCTTTATTATTACAGAAAGATCTTGAAATTAATTAAAAATTATTATAAAAAATAATTATGTCTTATAGCAATCGGAAATAACGTTCTGGGTCATTCGAGAAACCATAAAATTGAGGGCCAATTAATCGAGTTCTTTCTATTCACACAATCTGATCAATTTCAATTCTATCAATTAGCATTCATTGATAAGCGGACTATTTAAGCGTATACAAAAGTAATTTCTTTTCAATTATTATTACAGAATAAGGAATAGACCTATATTGAAAGTTTAAATTGAAAATCTCTATAATTAATAGACAACACATCAATGTATCTAATATATATTATTGTATTCATTCTTCTGCCGTGTATCATCGTGTTATAAGAAAAATATACCATTTTATTGTATCAGATCATCACATAAGTAATTTCGTTTTCAGAAATGACTGCATCAAACGTATAAAAAATTAACAACTGCAATTACTTTTAATTACTCAAGATTCTGCATATTAATTGTAGTTTCCTTGTTCATCTACTTCAGCAGTTCTTTGATTCTATCTCCACCAAATTTCTATTGTTTTAAGACAATTCAGTTCTGGTTGAGTTTAATCAATTAGTATCAATGAATTCTTTGCCATCTAAAAAGCTGTCGAACTACCAACATACGTAGCAGTTAGTAAGTACAACTAATTTCGAGTGTGATAAACGCCATCATGGTATTTGTCCACTAAAATTGCATCTTATTTACAAAATCGTTAGCGACAGCCCCTTCTCTTTCCGAAATTGAAGAGAAAAAATTCTTATAAAAAAGATAACCCAAAGAACAGAAACAGGAATAAATGGAAAGAGGACCGTACGGGTCGGTTGTAACATTTTCTCTCGTTTTCACTTTTGATCGATAACATTGATATTATTTATCACAAAGGTAAACTTTTATAACTTAATAATGTCAGATAGATATGTAAGCTTGGGATAAAAAGATGTTTTATGTAACTATAATAGTTTTTTCAAAATCGTATTCCAAAGTTTAATTGTTACTTTCGATACACCATCTCCGCGTGAAAGAGCTCTAATCCACCCTGTCCACCTAATAGAAACCACCGAATTCTTTTTTACCTGTCCGCCCGCTTCGTTCTTCACTCTCGCCCCTACATTTGACACGTTTATAGAAGCGTCGCTCCACTTACCGGCCACGCGTTTTATTTCCTTCCGGGCTTCGCATTTTTTATCGTCCTATAAACCCGACGCCATCTGTAAGTGGACCGTTTATCGCAATCTGACACCTTCTGCTTCGACTAGGTGTACATAGAATATGCCTGCACGTAAACGGCCCCTATGTACAACGAGCTGCGCGACCACCATAATGCTGTGTAGTATGCCAACGCGGGAGATAACGCGGCATAACCCGAGTAACACATACCGAGGCTAGTGCTGCGATGTATGTAGGAGGATCCTAACGTCCACGAGAGATCAGGATGCTATGCTGATTAACGAGGACCCTCGAAGGAGCCAGCCTTGTTGCCCGCTATTGTGTAATCGGTGACATGCGATAGCTGGTAGAAAGTTTTTTATTCAATGTATTGACATTACGGTGGCTGAACTGGAGGGGTTACATACTTAGAATAAAAAGGAAGTATAAAATCGTTTTACTGGAAACTTCAAACAGTAGCACCATAAAATTATTTGAATTCCGTCACACGTTGGAGTTCAGGGGAATTAGGATGCTGACAGTCTCCAATTTTGCTTGTAACAGTGGAAGGGCAGTAGCCATTTTTTTCTATGATAACGTTCATGATTTCGATGGATTGGTGCATAAAACTCAAATGCAATAATTTTGGACATTGGCCCTTTTTCTATGACAACTTTCATGATTTTTTGTGAATGCTGCATAAAAATCAAACGCAATAATTTTCGATATTGGCCCCTTTTCTACCAAGGTGCAGATGTGGGATTTCATAAAAGCGAACATTAATTGTTTATATTGAGTTAATAGTTTAATAAATATACCAGTTTTTAAATAACCAACTTATTGTTTTTTTTGAAAGGCATCAAATTAATTCGTACACTGTAAAACGCAGTCAATTATGATTATTTCATAGACTGTGAAATTCATTGAGACAGTCAGTTATAGTAGTTACGTGTGTATTACGTTGCTCATAACCAATTTTAATAATTGATGCGATACTAAACAATGAATTTAAAAAAAGTGCTGCCTGAATAAAGAAATTTACACGTTGTCAGTTAGTACTATTTAAAAAGTAAGAAAACTGATTCTTTGAACATGAAAAACAATTTATGATTTTTCTTTCTCAATGTAGGAAACTACTTTGATACGAAACTAAGAAGAAACAAAACCTGTGCTAATTAACAAAAAATTTTTATACGGGATCATGCAATTTTCCTTCATCCCTTTCGTAATTATAGTTCGGATAATCGAGGCTCTACTGTAGTCACGAATTCCTGTTTTGTATAGGATTACCAACTAAATTTTGACCCTCGAAAAGTTTTGTATGAAAGCCTTTATTAACACGTTCACTGCCACAGTGAAAACTCCCATGCCTGGTCAGACATACTACAATATCCCATTTCAAACACAAAGCAGTAAGAAAAACAATATGTAACTATTGAATTGCATAGTCCGGGCATTCTAACTTCATTAAAATATTAATTCTATTCAAAATGTTAATAAAATTACTAATCATGTCGTTAAATCAAATTGAATGCGTCAGTTACCGATGACCCCCACGATATTCAACGTGTCAAAATTCTGTGAATAATTTTTTATTCAAGTTATTCACATTTGAATCTTCTTTTGTCATAATTTTGGTAATCTTTCCACTCCGTAATAACAGAATGGAGACAATTTTGAGTCGAAGAAATTCGAAACATCGCGAAAATAGTTGGCAACCTAATAAATTTATCGAATCTCATTTTCAGCTTCTTTTTTATTTTACCATTCATCTGATTGTCACACATTTTTTCGTATGTTCGGTCATCGTTGGAAAATCCACGGAAGCATAGTTTTCCTGTTTTTCCCCTCTGCTGGAACGCGTACCAGCGTTTTTCCGCGAGCGAGTATTTCGGTGCGTTTCCCATGGTCATTAATTTCTAGTACGGTCCTCCGTAAGTTAAGTGTTCCAATGCATTATGCACGTAATCCTGCATGATCACGCGACAGCAAAATTGCCCGACCGTTTTCCGCGAAACAGAGAAACGGCGGACGCGCTTTTTTCCGCGCAAGAATACAATAAAAAAAAAGTCTCTTGACGCACGGCGCCGTGTCATCGAACGAAATATACGAAACAAAAAATCCGCGCGGCTTTTGTTATCTGGCCGATACATTCCAGCGCCGAAATAAAAAAAAAATTGATCGAACAAGTGCACGCACGCACGCGGAGTCAAATATTTGTCGCGAAATAATTAATAAAAGAGCGGGGAAGTAAAATAAACGCACAACGAAGCAGGACGGTGGAAAAAATTTATTACACACTCGTGCATTTTTCGGCTGGTCGTCTGTAAACTGGCATCCATCATTCGCGTTTTTAAGCATTCAATGTGCTGTAAACACGGCCCCGATATAAACCTATTCCGCGTGCCAATTTGGGAACAGGTATCGTGACAAATTCATATCCTGTTGCTTGATTTGTATTTTACTTGCGTGTGCACTCCAACTTTTGTATTCTAACGAATTTTTTGGTGCGAAAACAGTGTTTATTACAGACAGTGAATTATTTAATAGCTGTGTACCAATGTATGTTTATTGTTTACAGAATTTATAGCTAGTGCAGAGAAAGTTAAATTAATCCCGCGCGTGCCATTTTCTCAACTGCAGTATAACTTCCTTAAGAAATTAATCTTATCACGTTCGCTGCCACAGTAGAAAATTCCGTAATTAGTCAGACGCGCGGAAATAGCTCTTTATTAATACACGTGGTTGATTGTTCAAGTATTTATCTTTCTGATATTACACTTTCTATTTCTACTATCACTTAAATGTGGCTGTTACTCAAAATTTTATAAGGGTTGCTAGTTATGTGATTAAACGGTACACTTGGCAGGGAACGTGTCAACCCATCTCGTACTAATAAAATTCTTTCCAATATAATTTGTTATGGTGAAAATTGAATATCATATTAAAAATCTTTTGCACAAGTACATTATGACCGTAAACAACCCTCTCTGCATGTCTCTACACTAGTAAATACTGCACCACTGCAAATAATGTCATTACAATAATAACGTGAACACTTTATTACTATTTTCGCAGCAGATGAAAAGAAAATGACGCCATAACAAGGTGTTCCGAATGCACAGGATGAAAATACGCAGCGAGAAACTCGCGAGGAAATATTCATTTCAATGTTCAAGCTGAAAACTGAGCGGAGCGAACGCTAAGAGGCGCAGCGAGGAGCAATGAAATCAGAGTGTGTACAGGCTATTCCATGGAGCAACATAAATTAGAAAAAAAAAAAATATTGTAACGAGAAGCCGGGAAACGAGCATATGATGCCCGACTGTCAGAAAATTCGCGAGGGTCTGTTTTAATAATAAAATCGTGCAAGGGCAAGATTAGAGTCTCCTGAGAGCGGAAGTAACGTGCTGCGGGGCGAAGATGCTAGCTCATTTTCTGGACGATAAACATTAAACCGAAAAGATGGACGAGAAAGATGTAGCTGAAGGTTTTTTGCGTGGACAAGTTGCGGTCGAAACAACGTTACGGCAAACGAGAAGCTCGTTTCCAAAGGAATTTATTTAAACACGTTTAATCCACTTAATGCGTTTCAGGGTTACCAAAAAAATACATAAAATGAATTTGCTCGGTAGAAGTTTGATAATGTTCTGCAAAAGGAATTTCGGTAGCTGAGTAATAATAATGGTAATACTGTATTTTGTAAATTTTATTGTTAGATGATTTAACTATTTAAGTATGGTTCGTCTCCTTGTTAGTAAACTATCGATGTTTGTATAATTTAATGTATTCAATCGCGTGAAAGATGCACATTTCGTAAAGTAAATAATGTATACAGGTATACAGGGTGTCTCACGCAACTGGGACAAGCTGAATCTTCCGAACGGTTGGAAATGGATAAAAATGCTATGAGTCACAATTAGATGGTATCAAATGATGCATAATCTCGAAATAATTCTATGCATTTTTATGCATTGGTGCATCTGGAAAATGCAATTGCATATTTTTGTTTAAACAGAATTCTATAGTTTACACTGGACTATTCGATGGAGTTTTTTCATCTCTACACAAACAGTACTAAGATATTTATGCCCTGAACCTGTTAATTCAAAAGTTATGACAGTTAAAAGTTTGCTAAATTACGTTTCTGCTTATCAGCACATTTTCAGTGAGATGTTCTCGTGTACTATTGCGCATTATAAACAATGCATTACAATGTTTGTAAACATGAATCCACTGCTAATATCAATCAGTGCACAATCGAAATTCGATATATCGATAATTGAATTTCGGGATATCGACAATCGAATTTCGATACATCGATAATCGATTTTCGAGATATCGATAATCGATTTTCGAGATATGCGCAGTTTATAATGCATAAACGAGAATGTCTCAGCGAAAATGTGCACATAAGCAGAAACGTAATTTAGCAAACTTTTAACTGTAATATCTTTTGAACTAACAGGTTTAGGGCTTAAGTACCTTGGTACTTTCTTGTAGAGATTAGAAAACTGTATCGAATAGTCCAGTCAAAACTGTAGGATTCTATTTGAAAAAAATATGCAATTGCATTTTCCAGGTACACCAATGCAGAAAAATGCATACAATTATTTCCAGAGTATGCATCATTGTATGTTAGTAAATCAAAAATGTACGTACTATAACATTTTTCCGAACGGTACTTCGTTCTCGAACAAATAAAATTTGAGCACTATTCATCGATTACATGCGCAATTAGATAAATATATACTTGTATTGATGAACAACGTTTCAATTTGGCCCAAAGTAATACTGCAACAATAAATCACTCATTTAGTTTGCTCGATTACAAATTGTTGTAAATCTTCCTCTCCGTTGTTAGCACAAATCATTTTAAGGAGTGTTAACTGATTATAATGTATTTCTAATCTCTAATTCGTGCGAGTTCAAATTCATTTCCCTTCATCTTAATTCATTTCAGTATATTAAGGAAATAATTCATGCTGAAAATAATGAAAATCGTATCTGATTAATAAGCAACATCATATGCTAACTTGATATAGTGTAGATACAAACTTATGGCCAATTAAGATAGTACCTGATGGATATTCAATATTCGCCTTGTTCAAAAACAAAGCACTGGGAGAATATAGCTCTTTCTCTATTTTTGGCTTATTATGCACGAAGAATCTTCCGACGTTCAGTTGCAGTATGAGTTTCGATACACCCTGCATATTTGTGAAATCTATACGCAATAGAATATATTTCTGCCGGCCATTCACTTCTTGCACTATATTGAAGCAAAAAATATTAAAATCGAAAATCGTAACTTCGCATGAACGTCTTGAAACTCAAATAAATATAAATACTTGTTTCATCATTATTGTGTATACAAAAATATTTATATATTTACATTGAAAAATTAATTTGTATCGTGTATTCACGTATCCAACGATAAAAAAAAATAAAATAAAAATAAAGAAAACCTAAAAAGATGTGTAACTTATTAGAGTTTCATAACAAAGTAACGTGACATATGAAGGACATAAAATATTGATTAATTCAGTGATGGCCACCGGAGCTGCGGCCTTTACCTACTCTAGATCCATTCCCATTGTTCCCTTCAGTTCCCTCCTCGTTTCCCCTCAGCCCTTCGTCATCCCACATCACAGGCTATATGAGGGGAATGGACCTGAGGTGGGGGAAGGCCGCAGCTCCGGTGGTCATCACTGAATTAATCCATCTACTGATTAGCTATCATGTTCTGTATATTCAAGATTATCTCAAGTTCATAACTGAGACATGCTTCAATGCATTTTAACATTCCTTATAACATGCATGAGAAAAAATGTATGCATTCTGGAAAAAACTACCGGCGATCTTGAAAAATTCCAGAAAACTGACTATATAAAATTATTTTCTTTCCACAGTATTCCTCCTTCGAAACCATTCAAACTGTGCTTTATACATTCTTCACATCATTACAACGAAAGGAGATACTTAGGTGATCTCCTTATGCTGGAACACCCTTGTACAACTAAACTATCATAACTCCTTATGTTCTCCGTATTTGTGAAAAATATTAAATTTCTATTTAATAAATGATGTTTATATAACCAACGATACTCATGATTTCTACGTAATAAATATTATGCTGACGTTTAAATTCAACCATAAATAATTGTATGCAATTGTCCACGTTCCAATTACGACAACTTCTCCCTCATATTTTCGCTGCTCCATAAGTCAAGAATTCAAATTTGCTTCAATCAGAAACGCGTCGGGAATACATCTTCCATTTCGCCTGTCGTAAGAAATACACAAAGCGCGCATACTAAACTCGCTCAACTACCCCGCACCATTCTTCCCGCTTTTCCGTTTCATTTTCCGCGAGGACGGCGGGAACACCCAGCGTCATTTTATTTATCAGGCTTTTCACGTACAGGCGACATTTTTTTTTTCTCCATCGAGTATCCATACCGAAATTACCCCATCGTAGACAAACAACAAAGCAATCTTCCCGCCTGAGCCTGCGGAGCGCGGAAAACGGGGAACGCGGAAACCCGCGAGGGAAAGCTTTGCTGAAGAGTACGCGTTTATTATTTCGCGAAAGGCGCGATAATACACCGCGTGAAATTTCCTACAGTTCCATAACGGAAACTGGCGACCTCGCGAGCATAAACCGACCTCAGTTACGGTACGATTGCAAAACGCGCGTCCTCGCTGCGGAACGTTCGAAGTTATGCACACACAGGGTGTTCCAGTAATCCCAGTACAGCCGAGAAGGAGGTGATTCCTCGTAAAAATATGAATAGAAATTTTACAATACTATTCTTGGATACGACGCACAGTGCGGCCGAATGGGAGAATTTTGGACAGAACTCGAAATTCTGCTACAGATGTCTAAATATTGAAATGTATTTACGGAATATGAAATCAGTAATTAAAATTTTACAAATTCTTTAAAATTATTCTCTATCTTCCGTTCCAGTATTTTCTAACTCACTTATGCTGATTCGCAAGTCATCAAAAATTGTCGATTGAGTTGATTTTTCTGTTCATCACTAAGTATTACATACTGGCTAATTTCAGAAGAATCGTTATTGTGTTTCTTTGAAATAGTCAATCCTTCCACTTTCTGCTTAAGACTGAGCAATAAGTCTCGCAAACTTTTTTCAGATTTTCGTCAACGAAATCAGAACAATTATTGATATTTAGAATTGTCTTTATTTTAGCAGTAAGATTTGATACCGCGTTAGGTTTATCACTGGAAATCCGTAACTCAATCGAATCAGAGTTCCTGACTTTGGACTCCAAACGCAAACAGGAAATTGTACGGTCTGTTGCAAAAACGGCATATAAAACTGTATGTAGCAGTTTGTAGCAGAAAGAAATATCAATCTCTTAACATATAAGAAGTAATGAACCGAAAACTGTTGTAATGAATTCATTCACAGCAAATTATATAAAATGAAACATACGAATCTGGGTGAGTATTTTCCATTATAAACAGTTGTTATAAATATATTTAAAAATGCATATAAAATACTGACAACAAATCATGACAAATGTAAATTGTACGCCATGAAATACTTGATGGTGCCAACAAATGGCCACCATTGACTCATTTGTTTCTTGACAGGCATATTGCAAACGAGCAACTATCCAGTAACAATATAGTGAACTTCAATATTAATATTTAAATATATGAATTTTTTATTTTTGTCCACCCGTGCCGCACTGTGAGGCGGTCCGATTTCGAGTAAATCGACTTTGAATATTGTTGTAACAGAATATTAATTGAATATTGGGAGTTGAATTAATTAACCGTTTGAGTCTTGAAAATTTCGGAGGAAAACATTCTTTTTATTTCAAGGGGAGAGACAATATCGTACGAGTGCACACAATACACACAACACAGAGGTACAATTGACAAGGTTGACAAAGTACACAACAAAATCGACGAATGCAAATACGATAACTGTGCAGTTAGAATTTCTTCTCTTCGCTTCCTACCAATTCCAATTCCGACCATTCGGTGCGTTACGCGCAGAACAAATATATTATTTCAAACTACATACGCCGAATTGCGGCATCGCACACATACGTTGTCTTATTTTTAATTAATCACGCGTATACTTGAAGAATGGTTGGTCTTAGTTTTGTAAAAGAACTTCAGTTTCAAGCTTGAAACTAGCACGAAGTTTCTGGGCGACCTATTAGGTTATCCTCCAAGTAACATCGTTTCTGAATCTGTTGCTTCAAGAGGAAATAATTCAACAATTGTACTCATTTTTAATTATCGGTACATTGCACATTATTTTGGTATCCTTGTTATTTTCAACTCGATTTGTAAGAAATTTCTATAGCTCTAAAAGAATGCTTTTTGAAATGTTTCTCAACTATAGTCCTAGATAAATAGGTAGGGGATATGTACAAGTTTTCAGTGTGATAACGTTACTCAAACCCCAACATGACATTTTTTCATCAAAATCGCGTCTAATTATAAAATTGTTGGCTACAGGTCTCTGCTGGAATAATCCAAACTTTGATTTGAAAAATTCAAAACAATATACACTCAATCAGAAGAGTCTCCCTACATCTTATTGTTAATTGAGTTTTCATGCTGTGTAATTAGGAAATTGTAAGTGATATCAAAAGATTTGAATTGTTTCAGTTTATTAATGAATTATCAAGTGATTTGATAGTACATTATTGGTTTACTCTATACCACAGTAAACACAAATGACAAACCACGACCATCATAGATTAAGCCATACTCTGAAACAAACCTCTCAAACTCATTTCCTCGACCACTGTACATCAGTTCCTTTTTTCACATTAAGAATCCCAAATCGAACACGTGACTGAAAACAGAAGACAACGTTAAAAACTGGTAAATCAATTTGAAGGCGAGTTACGGTCTTGAGTGACCTAATTTCGCTGTCTGCTCTACAGCGAAGCGTTTGTACTTCCTCCCGAGTCACCCCGTGCAGAAAGCAATGTCGTATAAATATGGAGCGATATTAAAACTGTCGCGAATTCCCGTGAAAAAGGTCTGGTACATCCCACGGAGAGGATCGGTCGCCGGGGCGTGCGCGTCTCGATGAGAAGTCAAAACAAATATTTGCCACGTACTGGCCAATCTCTTCTATTTGCATGCGCCGGGACCTGTGCGCCAGCGAAGATATATTGGTTTACCTACTGAAATATTCGATCGTCTGTCAGCCAATGTAAATCTCATTCATAATAATGACGGCTCGCACGATTCCTCCGACCATCCGACCGACCCCTTTCGCCTTCTTACAATTTTTCCCTGCCCCCCTCTACCTTCGCCCTTAGCTCACCTTCTCATCCGGCGACATTCCAACGGAGTCCCTCCACTTTTCTATTTATTCGCCGACTTACCTTCGCTTTTTCCCAGCCAGGCTGCAGCTGCGAGACGCCCCCGAAGAGGAGGTAGGTAAATGGGACAGGCTGGTCGATTTGCCCGAAATGACGGAGCAATGGATTTTCGGGAGCACGCTAATGGCCCCCGTGTCGTCGGGACCCTCCTTGTGAACTTCAGCAAAGGCGTTGTATCAATTTTCGGGAAAATGTCTACCAGGTAGCACGTGGCCCGTGTCTTTGTCGCGGTGATTGACAACTGACTCCGCACTTGACGCTACGTGGTTTACTAAAATGTTTTATAGACCGTGGGTGTGTTGAGATCAGTATAATCATGAGTTTATGATACGATAGGGGGTGCTGATATTTTTTTTTAGGGGCATCTGTGATCTACAGACGCAAGGCTAGCTTGACTGATTTAATGGTCGAGTAAGCAATTAAGAAGCTAGGCTCGGTCTGATGTCAAGAAATTCGTTAAATTTTGGTAGATCACATTCTGTTGTAGTATAACTTCGATTATTCTAACCGGTGTAATCCTATATCAGTAACGAGTTAAAATTAGCACTAGTAACACTATGTACTTATTATTATCATTTTTATGTAAAATCTAGTTACAGTGTGAGTCATTTTGTTACTGATTACAGTTCGGATAATCGAAGTCCTACTTCATCACAAATCCTCAGTTTAGCTTGTGTGATCAGTGAGCCTGAGGAAGCAACCACCCTTAGGCTCAAAATTCTCTCAACCATTCTCTTGACCAAAATGCAGGTCATATTTGGCTTGGTGGGTAGGAATTGAAAATTTAAAGCAGGGGGTGGATTGTAACAGAAGTTTTCACCTTTCAAGTGTTTGGCCACTGATTCATCTAAATCAATAATGCTTCCTTAAATCAGTTTTGTATTTGAGGAGGCTTAAGGAAAAGACACACAGAGATAAACGAGGGACATACAGAAGACACACGTAGAGACAAGCACACACATACACAACAGATACGTAACAAGTATTGTAAAATCGTATAAACCACACATACAGTGGGTAATAAAATTATTAGAGCCATAACGCGTTGTTAAGTGGCAACTGACAGTGCTGATACAAAATAACGTCCGTTTGACAGATAATGTTGCCTACAGTATTGCAAAGTGCGTATTTGTAATTTACAAACATCAACACTTCATAAAAAAATAACAAGAATTCAGCGTAACAAGGCCTGCATTTAAAAATTAATGTTTTTATGTAAAATCGTCAATTTATGCAGGTGGCTCTAATAATTTGATCAACCAAAATTACTTCACAGGAGAGGAATCGCTCTAAGTTCGTTAACAGGGTCTTTACATTGAGTTACATGTCTAATGTCATTTGTGGGAAGATTCAATTTTGCTAAATATGAATTGAATAATATAAATTATGCGCAACATGATAGTTAAGTGTCCATTGACCCACATGTGGTTCAGAGCAATCTTGACGCTAATGCTATACAGACAGCCATGTTGAAGGTGTTTCAGTATTATAGGTCAAGGTATACCTAAGTGGTACAATTCATGAAGATAGACAAGAAAATCTGAATAAACATAATTTTAAGAGACAGCTTTTGAAATGATAAATAAAGCTGAATCTTATAAAAAGCGCCTGTGATATCATACAAAATTAGCCGGGTGTGTTTAAAGACTTGAAACAATACATAATATAGCGTAATAAAAGTCGAGTTGATTACTTGATATAAGGTATTGCATGAACTGAAATTTGAAGCTCATTAAGATTTTTTTTTCTTAGTGTTGAAATGGAGAGTACACTTGTAAATTTTATCACACCACTTTAGGTGCACTCTGTATATATGCATGCACATTGAGAATGTGGAGCACAGGTCGTTGCAGAAATCTGTTTCGAGGTGAAGAAATATCGCATAACTCAGGATTACTTTCCTCAGCACACAAACGGATGAGGAATCGTCCTATCACCTAACGTTGTATCATTTTTGCTTGCAGAAAAGACGTTGAATTTAGGTGACCGGTCAAATTTACGATATTCTGTTACGCCAGCGAATTTTTTGCGAAACAAACTCTGTCACGGGAGTTTTACATTGTGTATTTAAAAATGAAGCAAACGTGGTGCGTTTCCTCTCAACCATACATTTTAATTCATATGCAATTTGTATTTTTTAATTAACGGAAGTGCTGAATTTCTTCGAAATACATTGTTAATTGGTCAATTCGTAAATTATTTAATTTTTGCGGTATTATAATGTATCAGCAAATTTGTTTAATTTTCTAAAGGTTTTAAAATTTATCTCTGCTGAAACTTTTTAATTTTCTAAAGGTTTTGAAATTTATCTCTATCAACATTTTTTTAATCTTCTAAAGGTTTTTAAATTTTATTCTAATAACATTTTTTTAATTCTCTAAAGGCGTTAAAATTTGCTCTACTGAATCATATCTTGCTTAACTATTTTCTGTGTGTTATAAGATATAAATATACTAATTTTTTTTATCTGTCAACGCTTAATCTTCTAATCGAGGAAATGATATACTGGTTGCATGTTGGAGAACACACGTCATTGTCTGCTCGTGCGTGCAATGTGAAAAAACAGGAAGCCGGGATGCAATTTGTTCGTGACAGGCAATCGAACGACATTTGTCACGACAATGAAAAAATGCGAGATAGTTGAAATAAATCTGAAAATAAATCGTATCGGGCCGGCCAGACTTAATTAGTTTACGTATCACCGCGCTTCGTCACGGAGAAAAGTGAAGGATCGTCACCAATCAACAGGTACTTTCACTTCTATTATTGATGGAAATCCATTTATTCCTTTTTTTTCTTCGATTCGATTTATATCCGTTTACCGTCAATTCTACTTATTATATATTTCTCGAAACTCGCGGTATTTCTGCAGACATACGTGCAACAATTTTTTAAATTATAAACCAAATACTGACCCTCATTCTAGTTTAAATACAATCAATTCGCGATATTGTACACATGTACATGCAGTAACTTTTACACAAAAATTTGAAAAATATATAATATATTCCATGACCGATAGTCCATACATCAGTCTAGTTTTAAAGAATTCAGATAACCTAATCTTCATTATACATTTAAATAGTACCCATGTTTCAGATAAATTTATTTATAACTCAACTTAATATGTTTTAACGGTAAGCATTGATAATTCGCCTACTTTGATGGCATTTTGCACTTAAAATTATCTCTAAAATATACTAAGAAAATATTTGCACTTCCCCTAAGTCTTCCTATATTTTAAGTGCATTTAATTTAAATGCAAATTACAGGAAAATTTTCACAGGCAGCACATGGACATTTCTGTCGTTAAATGAATATATCGAGCGTTAATGAAGACCTAATTGTATTTATGTAACGCGTAAGAGGATGTTCATGTATGGTAAATGTTTAACGTTGAGGAGGCTCTTTCATACCAGCGAACAGTCTCTTGATAATTATGCTCGCGTTCTCGCTGCCCGTATCGTCGCTGTTAATCAAACTCCGAAAATGAGAAAAGGATTGTCCTAGGTGTCAAGTGACGAGCAAATAGCCTAAAATGAACAAGAGGCCTTTACTGTACTTTACTGACCACTCGTAATGAAATTACTATCGTTCCTGCTCCGTTCAAAGTGGGAGAGGAAATTGAATTTCACAACAGGCGAGACAAAGATTAGGAAGTAATGATTAAAATTTCATGAAATTTCGTGTCATCATGTCAATTAACGGCAACTTAAGGAGCCTATTTCCGTTCTAGTTATCGGTTAAATGTACCTGCAGTGGATGTAAGTTCCAAGTTTGACAGGTTAATCAAAGTTAACGCATGAGTTAAGGATTCTGGTACATGTCGCTCCCGTAACACGCGAATGAACTGATTTTTAGAGCGGACACGATTCAGAAATGGATGTAAAAGTGAATGTTGAGTTACCTATACATTCCCTGTAAATTCTGTAGAAAATACAGTCATTCAAAATAAATTTCGAGGGAAGTATTTGAATGTATATGTGAAATGAATTCCTGTACCAACGAGGACGCCAAAACTGCCACGAAGCAGTTCAACGACTCCAACGATTACAGTTTTAATTAAAGGGTTAACACTCGAAATCTTTGACATCTAATATACGGAGCATAGAAACGCAAAAACAATCGACATCAACAAGAGGGTTTACTTTATTCCAAATATACACGTTCAATAGTAAAAATGCTTGTTAAACCTCCACATTGTAGAATTTATGCAACTGATTGTGAGCACAATTCGGAGTCATTTATCCGTAATGAAAAATTCGAAACATGAATATCAACCTCTTCAAGGATACTGACACGTACGTGTACGTTTACTTTGTTTCTCTAATTCAATGGTTATGGACAAAAATATGACGTATAACGGCTATGCGTGTGTATATTATTTTTCTTACAGATCTTTAAATTTTGTTAATTCTTTATTCCTTATTTTATAAATATGAATTTATACTGAATAAACGTTGCTTTTACTAGCTTCAAGAAATTTCTCCCTGAAGAGGTTAAAGTGTCCGGAAGACGCCATCCGTGTGCAAAGGGTTTACATTCCAAGGCATTCCGCCTGGCGTTAGTTCGTCAAGAAAGCATCGCGGGGATTACGGTAACAATAAGCCTGTGTCCTTCTATTTATTCTTTGCGTATTCGGAATCATTCGGCAAACTCGTAGGGAACCACACTTCATCAGCAGCAGGACCCACCGGTTCGCCAATTACCGAACTCCCTTAATCCCCGATGATCCTTGACGGCTTAATCAAACTCGGAGGACTAGAAAAGGATGTCCGTCTGTACGTGTCATTCGAGAGGGTACCGCGTCGGTGTGCGTGAGCGCGGAAAAGTGGACGCAAGGCATCGGGACGCTCCTGACGCAATTTCCCGTGTCAGCCGTGACGGTCCGTCCTGTCCACTCGGACGCACTATAAACGAAGGAGCGTAAAAAAAACGGGGGAAGAAGCTGGGTCCAGGTAGCCGAAGTAGCTTACGTGCACTTTCACGGACACCTAAACGAACACCAGCGAGCATTACTTTACGAGCGCGAAAGGACGTGATCCATTCCGTTGTTAATGCGAGGCCAGACTTCACCATAAAGGATTCGTGATCCCACCCCAACTATCCCAACCGTAACCGAAGTTTTCCTTCGAAGCCGAATGGAACATGATCTACATGAATTGAACAGTTCGATAAACATTGGGCTGGTGCAGGTGAAATTGCCGGTCGCAAATAATGCTGTTTCCTTGGTCTGTGGTAGCTATACAGGGTCGTCCAATTTGAGTGTCACATCTTTAAATTGAAATAAAACACAAACTATTTCTGATTTTTCAGGTTCCTTTATTTTAGCGTGAAGTCTACTTCATGACATTAATTATGGAACACAATATCATTCAAGTGAATACCTTGGCTTTTTCATGAGCTCGACTTGTTTTACCCAATTTTCCACTACATTTTCACGTAATCGGGGCTCAATTTCGTGAATGGCGATTATGGTGTTGTCTTTCAGCTCGTCAATCGTCTCTGGATTATTGGGGTAGACTTTACTTTTCAAAAAACCTTTAGAAAAGAATCTAATAGTTTTAAATCGCACGATCTTGTTGGATAATTGATGTCTCCTCTTCGTGAAATTAGGCGTCTATTGAATTTCTCCTTCGCTAGAGCAATTCGTTCGTTCGATGTGTGGCATGTGGTGCCCACAGAACTTAAATTTTAATAATATATTTTAACAATTTCTACACGTTACTGCGCTGTATAGCGTCCCATGTTTTTTTTTATTTTCTGCTGACAACTGTCAAAAAATTACGAAGAAACGTCAAACCGTTGCGCAATTATGTCTGTTGAAAGATGTGACACTCAATTGGGATAATCTTATACAATATAACTTATTCAAATTGGTGTATATTGGCATCATTCTTCAATGTTTAAGACGAACTCAAAAAGTTTAGAAGTGCCTAAAGTGTTCTGGCGATGCATTTTTGGAAATACGGCTCCACGCAGATTAGGGCCAGTACAGAGGATGATCAAATTATTAGAGTAACCTGCATAAATTGACGATTTTATATTAAAACAATTAATTTCGCAATGAGAGCCTAGTTACACTGAATTCTTAGTATTTTTTTATAAAGTATTGATGTTTGTAAATTGCAAATAAACATATGGTAACATTATCTGTCACATCGACGTTATTTTGTATCAGTACCGTCAGTCGCCACTTAACAATCACGTGTCATGACTCTAATAATTTGATCACCCGCTGTATGTTTTATGAGAAAACAGTGGACTTGCTGCAGTTCAAACGGCAAGGCGAATAAATGGTCGACTGAGGGTAGAAACTGTCTCTGAAAGGACAGTTAGAAATTGGTTCGAAAGATTTTCTTCCGGTGTGCAAAGTTTTCAGAATGAGACACGTGGGCGACCGGGTCGTTTGTTGAATCGTGAAGTTTTGCGGCAATTGGTGGAATCTGACGTTCACCAAACCACTCGAGAACTCGCTGAGAAACTCGAAGTCTGTCATACAACAGTCGTACGAGGTTTTGCGGAAAATCGGTGAAGTTAAAAAACTTGACTAGTCGGTACCGCACGAATTGTCGAAGGCAAATAGGCGGAACAGATTTTCTACACTGTTTTCTATTCTTCATCGGCAACAAACCGAATTTTTCTGGATCGTGTGATAACATGTGATGAAAAGTGGATACTACACGATAGCAGAACAAAATCTTCATCACGGTTGAATGCAGGTGAAGCTCCACAATTGGTTCTAAAATAAGTTCTTCGTTCGAGGAAGCTCAGGCTTGCCGTATGGTGAATACAAAAAGTAATTATTCATTATAGCATTTTAAGAACTGTAGAAACAATGACAGCTGAAAAATACTGTGTTGAATTGCATACAATGCATTAGAACAGAGATGGCCATCCGGAGCGAGGACTGGCTCCGCCTACCCCCCACTCTGCGTCCATTCCCCTCACGTAGGTTGTACGGACGCTGAGTGGGGGTAGGCCGGAATCAGTCCTCGCTCCGGATGACCATCTCTGCATTAGAAACTGCAGGCTGTATTAGTGAATCGGAAATGTGTGATCCTTCTGCACGATAACGCTGGACCTCATGTTGCACGAATGACCTTGCAAAAACTGCATGGGTTACAATATCGAGTTCCATTCCATTTGCCATACTCACCGGACTCTTCCCCAATCGATATTCATTTATTCAGACGTTTTGATAACTTTTTAAAAACGAAACGTTTCACAAGTGTAGGGACTGTAAAAAGTGATTTTGAAACATTCATATCATCAAAGGACACTAATTATTACCACATAAGCAGAATTGTTCTAGTGAACCGTTGGTAAATATATACGCAAGTCGATGGTAATTATTTTGATTACACAAATTCCAAAAAACAAAAACATTACTTATTTGAACTGCCATCGAGAAGTCAGAAAAATATATGGAACATTTTGAGTTACAAGATGTTTTATGAAATAATAACTACCGCAATACGCAGTTAAAAAATATTAACATTATTTGACGGTAAGAGCTGTAGCACTTTTCTTAATAAATAATGTCTTCATTTTTTGTATATTTTAATGAATTTTTCAATCATTTCATCAGCTACCGATGTGCCGTTTCCTGTACCCTTTTCAATGTTAATCAGATAATGAAACTTGCAACAATATTTGCATTCAAATACATTATGTAACAGTGCCATGTATGTGTATTGTGCATGATTAATCGATTTAACTACGAATCTGTAGAAAGGTAATGTTCACAGAGTGCCAACTAAAATGTTAATTAGAGTATTACTTTCAGCTTATCGTTTAACAAATTAAATATCAATCAGTAATTTGAATAATTATTTTATGTATAATTATACGGTTGGACCCAAATATCGAGGAATCAATTTGAATTGTATTTTGCGAAAGAGTAAAATACATTACGAAACAGTAACAGAATCGACGTGACATTTCCTGCACGTTATGTGCTGTTAATAAAATATGAGCACTTTTAACACTCACTATAAGGGTTTATGATTTTATTGGGAACGAAAATATGTTTACCTGATAGTTAAAAAAATTATGAAACAATTTCTATACATGGAAGTGTGAGATGAAATTAAAATATAATGGTGTATTCCATTTAAAGAAAACCAAATTGTTATTCCAAATTATTATTCTCGCACACGCAGTGCATTTTCGTTTTTTCAAGGATTCTAGAAATAATTATGCTCCATTTGTTTTGTTCACATTGTTTTTAAATCGGAAACGTGTACTTACGACCACTGTTTTAATTGAATCGGAACGCTATTAATTCTTACACACTGAAAAGTTACTTTACTCGTTTCAATTAATTATTCCTACAAAATAAATTTTAATAATTTCAATCGTTACGTTTGTCAATTTACATAAATGTATGTTGTTATAATTTGTTTATGTTAATTAAAACACTTGGTAGAAATCCGGCTGAAATTGGAGGGGCGATGTGTACAACTATATGCTACAGAAAATGAGGAGCTTTTCGTAAACTGTTCTTCGTGAAAAATAATTTTAAATATAAGAAAACGCTTTAAATATTATTTAGTTAAATAATTAGTAATTATTATAAAACGTCGAACAGTATTAATATTATAATAACAATATAAAGTACTTATTGCACGTTCGAGTGATGAAACAATCTTCTCCTAAACGATTTATATTTAATACGTTGAATGCCACAGTGAAAACAACCATACACGGTCAGACATGATAGAATATACTATTTTTAATACGAATCCTAAAGGAAAAAAATATTCGGGTATTCAGTCATGTTTTTCTATTCCTACATTAATGTTACAACTTGAAAATTCCTCAGGATTGCGTAATAATAAATAGTTATTTAGTTCAATTAAATTTGAAATTCCGGTCACCGGTGACCCCCGCGACATTTAACGTGTTATAATGTAACGTTCTATCGCGTCTGACTACGCACGGAAATTTCTACTGTGATATTTTCAACGCGTTAAAATAAAAATGATGAAACCTGAAAAAGCATTCAAATAAAATAAAAAACCGAAAATCTCTTATCTTTGTAAATATTTCTATACCTCGGTAGTAAAAGGGCCAATGTCTAATTTGTACTTTTTTGGGAAAAAGTGCATATTAAGTCTTTTTATAAATCAATACATACAACACATTAGTCTTTTGAGAATGTACCTAACTTTGCTCGTAATAGTCGAAGGATAGTGGCCCTTTTTTCTATGATAAAGTTCATGATTTCGATGTGAATGCATCAAATTCAGATCCAATGATTTTCGACATTGCCCCTTTTTCTACACGTTGAATGCAGCAGTGAAACAGCCATGCCTGGTCAGACACGCTATAATCTGCAGAAGAAGTGAGTATTCAAATGCCTAATCGTATACATATGCTTCTTTACTATTCGTGTTATGTTAATTTCCTTAGACTTATATCAGAATCCATAATTAATTAATTAAATTAAATATGTGATGCCGGTCACCGGTTGACTACAGTGGGTCAACGTATTATCATACATCTCAGACTTTTGTAATCAAGTTCTCTTTCTGCCATTCCTGAATCATACTAATACACTTCAAGGCTACATCAGTCCTTTAACTCATAACTACTACTATCGGGTCCCACGGACACAGAACGACAAATTACTGTACGAGGTGAAAAATACCATATGTTTGAAATATGCCTCTACAATTTGTCCAAAATGCCTTTTATAAAATTTCGTTAACCTTTATTGTTAATACAGATCATTTAATGTTATTAAGAAGAAACAAAATTTCTGTTTACACAAAATGTAATTTTCATTACAAATTTCAGGATTCCGCTAGTAGTACTTAACCCTTAATAGCTACCATAAAAAAAATCGCGTTAACCTTAAACGCTAACAGGGGTGAAATTTCACTCATGATACCATTCAAGGGTTAAGTTATAAACTTTGTACAGTAGTAGTTACGGGTTGAACGACTATTAAAAAAGCTCGTGATTACTCACCTTCGTACATCCTGAATTCAACATTTCCGAAGTAACCAGTTCAATTATTCGCTGGTAGTCAGCGTCTGGAGCCTCAGAAATTTTCGAACGACCATCAGAAAACTATGAAATGATCGATGGAAAAACCGGAAAGAATTCCATAACGAAGGAGAATTTTCTTTCGGTTAATAGTTCTAAGGCGAGGCGGGCGAAAGGTACGTCAAATGGCGGCGTGAGCCCGGCATATCTTATTAGAAACAAATATTCATGTCACATACCCGGCGCCGGCTGGTGCCAAGTGTTTGACTGTTACCTTACGCTGCACGTGCGTGAGAGCTACCCGGCTTATCCTTCGTCCGTGTTTCCGAGAACTTTAAAATAATATTGAACGAATTTTTCCTTCCGCCTAGCGCGCACCCTGTACGACTTTTCATTTCGTGCGTAATCCGCAACCGTGTGTTCCTTTTCGCAAATTCAGACATTCGGACTTAATGAACGTTCTTTCGACCAGCCAGCCCTCTGCTACACGTTCAACCATGGATGTACATATTTTTTTTTTATTTTCGTTCCTCGTTCCCTAACCCTTCGACCACGCTTCCCGGACCATCCAGCACGCAGGAAAAATTTCGTTTTAATTGCACGACTCCCCTTGCCAACGGTCTCGCATTGTATTCCAACCAGTTGTTCTGTTTTGTATTTTCATTTTTTTTTTCAACGAATTACACAGCAATAAAATGTTAAAGAACAGGGAGCTGCGTTTACGATGAGCCTTTTAGTTTATTGTTTCCTCAGGGGACGAGTGTCCTTGTTGAGCGCGGACATGTTGCGTTGCCGGAATTTTTAATGATCGTGTTATTTTTTTTTGTTTATTTCGAAGTTTGGACGCCCTTCGGCCTGTCCGGACGGATTCAGCTCACTTCTCTGGCTTTAAACAAGAGTTGCTTCAGTTTATGGTATGAAGTTAGAAAGTTGCTTGCTTTCGGAAGTTTATTGAAGTTGACGGCGTGGAAAATGTTTAGGATTAACAGTGGGTTGCTCTTGTTGAACTTCTTCAGTTTAAGTGATTTATGGAAGTTTATATGAAATACAATCTTTCAAAAAATGTATTCGAAATCCTGCTCATGGTCGAGGTTTCTTGTCTTATTTTACAAATAAGTATTTGTCATGCGAATCCAATATCAAATTTCTATGTCTATCCGACAAACTTTTATTTAATTACACAATAATCGTAATAATAATATTACTTACCGTCGTCATTTTCATCTTCAGTGTGAAACAATCAGGACAACTTCGAAATGAAATGAAATTTTTAATTGGGTGTAACTACCAAATAAAAGTAAATAGGTACCATCAGGGACTATATGCAAAAACAAATATTTTCACCGAATTCGAAAATGTTCAATTAATTAAAAAATTGTGGGAATAACGTTTATTCATGTTATTAATTGATAAAATAAAATACCAACAATTGATGCCATGAAACTTTATTCATGTTTTAAAACAACATTTTATTAATTTCTTTAAATGTACAAATAATAACAAAACTACAATCTTCTAATATTCTTTTTATTTATTTTAATTTCAGGATTTGAAATTTTGTAGCATAAATATAATTTCATGTACCATAAAACAAATACAATGTAGACATCGCTTGCAGAATAATATTAACTCTTCAAATAAAAAATTGAGAACAGCAGTTATTGAGAAAATGTTCAATTAAAATCAACATGCATGTGAATTTAATTTAATATGAATTTCATTTCAAAACTTGCAGGCTACAATGTGACGACACATTTTCCATCAGAATATAAATTCTCGAAAGGATTCAATGCTGTCCTTTCAAAGCGTATTTATCGGAGAATGATCACAGGATTGGGTGAATAAAATAATGGAAACGAATGCTATGAATAATGTTTACCGTACAGCTTCATATGCGACACGAAGCTCTATCTTTATTTCGTCGTTATACTGCCTACAGTATGTTCACAGATATTTACAGGATTGCGCCAGCCCGCCTTTATACAGTCCTCCACTTGTTAATCATTCTCATTGATTTCGCATAATACGTACAATTGTTTATAAAGTTATCGTACATCTAGTTTACATACATTGCACTGTCGTAACGAACGCTAACAGGAAATTATACAGTAGGCTCGCTTTCTTTATACACAGTATTCCTTATGTTCCTGTTCTGTCATCAACAGCGGTGGATTTAATTGCACGGCCATCGCGTATAGTTTTCTTCTTTTTTTTTTCGAAAACGTCACTTCATAGGTCGCGTAACATATCTACGAAGCAAACGTTACAGAACGAAACAGACTTCCATCGAGGGAATAATATAAACGATCGATCGAATACGCTCACAAAATGTACAAATAATTCGAGGAAGATTGCATCAATTAAAGTTCGATATATCACTCAATAAATGCGGACGATGAGCCTGGCAGATACACGTACACCAGATATAAATATTGTTTCGTATTTAACTTTAATTTCATTCCACCGATTTAACATGCCAGACAACAATTTCCATCGTTCAGGTGGAGTACTAATTGTTTCGTTGCGGACTGACATTTCGCAGTTTCCTTACGCAATATTACAATATAATCGGCAATTATCGGCTCGTTCGGAATATCTGCGAAGTTCACCAATCTCGTAACTTATAAACTAATTCAGCGCATTCTTTTAAATAACAAACGAGGAATATTTCATTGTGAGTGCAACGGTACACGTACCACGTCCCTTCGGAAACCGAAGAAGCGTGCAAAGCACTTAAGCGATATTTCAGCGTTTTCATGGGGAACAGGGTCCACAGTGTGCATTCGTCAGAGAAAACCCCTTGTACATTGCGAATAAACACTTAAGACGCTCTTCCAACCCGTGTTAACAATAACTTCAATTCCATAGATATGTTCATTCAGTACGGCGTTATGTTCTTCGTGTAGGAAAATTTGTTATGTAACGAAGCCATGAATTTATGATTATACTGCGGATGTTTATGTAATTTAACATATCGCGACACGTACGAAAGCGTACTTAACCGTTTGACTGCGAATGTCGGCAGTCGCTCACCGTGTACTGTCGACGCCCATGGGCGTTCGGTGCTATGGCTCACTACGTGCCACTGCTGTTGGGCCGCACGCAGCGTTCGCCTCGCTTCCAAGTAGTCAAACGGTTAATAGCGCAAGGAAAATGAAAAGTACATTTTGTCCTAATTTAAAGGATATCGTGCAATTTGATTAACTGCTATACTAACAGAAAAAATATTGAAATGCGAAAGTGGAAATTTGCATAAACATTCGCAGTCTGTTTATGATATATAGCAGTCCCTTGAAATTTTTCTTTTCCCTCGTCTAACGGTAAAAAGAAGATCAGGAACCTACGTGAATCGATTCGAGACACTTTATACAAGCTACTGTACAACCCTAACACGAGACTCGAGTCTCTTTATTATCGTCACAAAATAATTCATTTTCGCTGGCTATGTTCCCACGGAAAAATCAGGGAAACGTATGTAAACAGGTAATCGTAATCAGTCTAGTGAAAACTAACTGTACAAGCCGTTTCAATCGCTGCCGCGTGTCGGGATGTCACTGAACGGTTCAACTGAACGGTTTAAAAGCGGATAGAATTGACTTGAATAATGTACAATCGACGATTCTAACGGAACCTACTCTGTACAATATTTTCTTTTTGTCGGTTCTCTCAGAAATCAGTTCTTTCGTATTGTCTGTTGTTACGATCGAAGAAGCGTTTGGAAGCATGAGTTTTAGACGTCGAGTCGACCGTCGAGTAGTGCTCAGTGGAATAACACCACCATAGGTCGGACGACGGAGTTCCGGAGATCTGATGACAGGCTATCGCTCAAAAGTATTAGGACGCTCGATGCGTTGAGGAAAATAATATTTTCTTGCCTGCCGATGGCTCTATACATCAATAAAAATATATAAAGTTTGTTTACAAAAATTATGGGGAGCTTGAATGAGTAACAATTATAGTCGACCTGTTCTAACATTCCTGAATACAATTATAGAATAAGTTAGAGTAGAAAAAATTGTCCACAATTATTCCCAAAAAATAGGTATGTGCAAGATTTCAAT
Organism: Macropis europaea; assembly: GCA_916610135.2. Classification (NCBI taxonomy): domain Eukaryota; kingdom Metazoa; phylum Arthropoda; class Insecta; order Hymenoptera; family Melittidae; genus Macropis; species Macropis europaea. The sequence goes on along the minus strand of OU744344.1, from coordinate 13,549,218 downwards.
AAGGAATATAATAATATTAGAACTTAAGCAATTAAAACAGTAACTCGGCTGTAATGAAGCAAAGAAACATTCAGAAATGCATACTTGTTTTCTGATTAGGTATTTTTTGATAGCAAACTTTATTATATAAAATATGATAAGAGGAGAATATTGTTGTTATACTACATAATGGTTTTATAATTATTTCGAGTTTATGTGAAGACTGATATTTGTCCTAATACTGTTGAGCGTAATGTATGTATAGATTTCTGTTGCTGCGTCTGAAATGTCGTTTTTGTAAACATTATATTTTGCAATATGTTACAAATGAATAATCATTATTTATTATTTCTGCCTTTGACGTTTGTTTGTAATGATGACAGAATCTTAGTGATTGAAAAATGTCTTTGGTTTGTTACGTTTCTTCGTCTTTGTAAAAATGATGAAAAAGATGAATTGAACGTTTGACAATAGTTAGTGTCAAAATTGATTAACTTTGCTTTATCAAATTCAAAGCTGTAGCTATGTTATTTTAAATTCAAACATTTGTCGATTCAGTGCACATGATTTTATAAAATCCTTCACAGAAGGATTCCTGACAAAAAAAGATAAATTGTCGTACTTTTTTTACTGAAACGAAATAACAAAGCTAACTGTTGAATAATTTTTAAAAATTGGAATGATTAAACCATATAATATAAAGAAACGACATTTCATTAGCGTCAACCTAACGCCACTATCAGGCAAAAATTATAAATCCAAATACGGTACAAAAGTTTTTGATTCAACATGTCACTCAAAATTTTTCGTAGTGCTAATTAAGTTCGTAATTTAGTGATTGAATGCAACAAATGAGTACGTGATAATTATATAAAGAAATTAAGAAAAATAGATTTCATGTATAAATCCGTAGAATAATCACAAAATGGACACCAGTAGTATAAAAAGTAAAAGTAACTACTATTACAATAATAAATTAATATAACTTGATACAGATATCTGTCAACAAACGAAAATTGAAAATTAAATCAATTCAATTTCTTAGGTTTCATATTATAAAAGATCTGTATTTTAGTAATTGTTTATAACTTTCATAGCTGCTAGATTCTTTTCGCCGTTATTTTGCGTGTAACACATATTTTGTCGCCAGTTACACACAAGTCGCAAAGCAATAATTTATACATCGAGTGTACGGCTGTTCACAATAAAAATGACGTGTCACCCGCGCCATGTCGATGCATTTTGTTAAGAATTATTCAATTCGTTACTGTTCACCTTGCAGAATCACTTGCAAACAACTTATTTTAGCTACATGAAATTCATTCACCGATATATTGTCTCTTTTCTTTTGCAGGAGAATCTGAAAGTAGAGACAGAGCGTGAATAGTCAGACATGAAAACCAACCAGCAACGTGAGTGTTTTCGATATGTTATAAGGCATGTCACGTCTAACGTTTCATTAAGTTATACAACCACAATAAAAATAAAAATCTTCTACGTTTCTAATTGTCGAAAAAGATATGTTTAGGCGACCGTACGAACGTGGAGGGGAATTTTCAAAAAGTCCCGCGTCCGTTTCTTGGAGAGTTTTGCATTTGACTTTACGACTCGTTCAAATCGTTCATGACGCATTGTCTGACATAACACAATATCACAAATAATATTTATTGTGATAAAATCGAATGAGTAAGAAACAGATAAAAATAAAAACCATCAATAGTTATTAAACTAAAATAAACTTCTATGTTGTTTAAATGAGGAATTTCTGAACATATATCCGCTAAGACTTTGCTTGCTGTTCTTTATAATGACTATAATTAACGTATACAGCTTATGGTTGTAATTCAACAGCACCCTGTGCAATTAAGAAATATTTTCAAGGTTTCAAGCTGGAGAATTGCTATGAAATTATTGTTCCTGCGATGTAAAGTATTAACACCTCGCGCCAGGATTTATCTGTTAATATCATGCTAAAACTTTCGGAAATTAGATAAAGAGCAGAAAATTAGTTCGAAAATGAGAGAGAGAGAGAGAGAGAAAGAGAGAGAGAGAGAGAGAGAGAGAGAGAGAGAGAGAGAGAGAGAGAGAGAGAGAGAGAGAGAGAGAGAGAGAGAAGAATGAAACGCGACAAGATTGAGAGGAGCTTGCAAAGTTCAACTATAAGTAATTTGTTATAGAACTCGTGTAACAGAATAATTGACTTCTCACGGTCAGACACCGAATTTATAAATCTATTACTTCGTCCCAAATCAGTTATGACATTTCTATATTTTTCTTTTGATTATTGGCAGCACTAATTAAAATGCATTTTTATTTATCTTAGCGACAACTGCATGTAATTTGGCCTACATTTGACAAGAAATTTTAGTCGAGTAACGCGAGTTGTTTTAAAGAGAAGTGTTCAGAAGTAAGTAAAAATTAACATTTTCAAAATTGCACCTGCTGTGCTTATATATTTTAGCAAATAGTATTAGTAATTGGTGCAAATTTAAGAGGTAGGAAAACAAAATCCGAAATGACAAATAATGCGGGGAATGCTGCGTTAGAGTATTTATTGCAGCATTCGAAAAGTGGAAAATTTATGGTGCCATAAATACTGATTCTACAATTGTGTCCAACTTTATGGCGCACACTGTATATTTTTTTATTAATAATTATGTTATAGGTGATTTAAATCTGTATCAAATACAGTACTAAGTTATTAAATTATTTTATTTTCATTGAGTTTATTTTTTAATTCGTTGTTATTTATAAATGTAACAACTGGTTACGGACAAATTTTATACCCTACATATAACAACTAATTTGGGACACAGGTAATATCTGTTAGTTGTTATAATAACTGGCTCATGCTCCATTATATTTTGAAAGGTATTTTATAAAACACTTCCGAACAATTAAACATTTTTAAGACACTCTTTCAATAAAGATGTAGCAAATTATTTCGTTATACATTTAAATATTCAAAAAACAAAAGCTAAATAACTTTTTAAAATAGTTTCGGTAGGAAAGTTTTAGAATGGGAATTTTTCTACTGTTTTAAATAGCAAGGCAGCGTTCTCCTCAAGACGCGTACAAATAAATTTCACGCAACTAATCCTCAGATTTAGTAAAAGCGTACAATAAATTCCCTGCGTTATATTTTCCTGGACGAATTAATGAACCTTTTTAACGAGGACAAAGGTCTGCTGAATGAAATTGTGGAGTTAAACCAAAACGGTACTCTATTCAAAATATACAGGGAGGGCAAGTAATCGTGGTGCAACCGAGAAGAGGGCGATTCCTTAATAAAAAGTAATATCAGAATTCGGTAATGAAATATCGTTAGTTTAATCGCATATTCTATGAGTGATTCTAAGCACAAATGCCCTCAAACCGTTCTCGAATTGCACGAGATAGCAATATGTTACTGAGAACTGCACTGAATTTTTGTTTAAGTATATATTATGCATTATGCACATCAATTATGAATATTTACAGTAGAACGTCGATTATCCGAATATCGGATATCCGAAGGGTCGATTATCAGAACACAGTGTGAGTCACGTATCTAAACTACGTAAGAATGATTAGATTTTAGAACACGTACCCTTTTTGCTTCAAATGGCCGAGTTTAGTGTCTTGTCTGTGTTCAGTGCATATACGTTTCATCTGAAACTCATCATAATGAATTAAAAAATCTATCACCCAATATACCGGGATTCAAAAACTGTAATTACGACGATATTCAGGAATAGTTGAAAATAGACCAGAATAATCCAGGATATAAAATTATGAATGTTGATGAAATTGTTTTATCCATCCTTGCTGAAAGAAATGATTACAAAGGCAAAGATATGGTGGGATCGTGTACTATTCCACTACACCGTGAGCTGAAAATTCATTGGATGTTACATTATGATGGGTAAAAGAGCAAACGGAAATAGATGTAGTACAAATATTTATTTTAGAAGTAACTCGACATTTAGCTATATGTAAAAACGATTAATTTACTTTCTGCACTTCGTTTATCATATACTTTTCACGCAATATACATCCATATCTGAAAATTGTTTTATTTCAGTCGTTTTATGGACCAAATTTGGTTCTTCTAGTCCGATTATCCGAAAAACCGCTTATCGGAACAGGTTTCCGTATTTCCCTATTAGCTCGGGTAATCGACGTTCTACTGTACTGTATATCTAAAATTTTCTAAGTAATTTTTTTCAGACCGCAGCAAACTGCAGATGCGGAGGTTTCCCTGTATTTTAATTTTTTTCGCCCAAAACATGAAAATAATTTTAATCTCCGATTTCTTGATAATTACTAAGGAAGCCTGACGAAGTTCCAAACTGAAACTTCCGTGACACCGGCGGGGAGTATCCGTAGCAAAGCGAGGAACGATTCACTGGCGAAAGTTGCGGACATTTTCGCATCTGGAACGATTTGGAGGAAAGTGATCCGGACCGTTGAAGACCAGGGAGTCGAGTTGGGTTGACGACGATGATTCTCGGTGAACCGTGAAATCCTCTTCACGAGGTGCAGCACGAGCGGGTTCGATGGGCCATATTTCACGGTGCCGTTATGCCACCGCGGGGGTAATAATACCGCACAATTACCGTGGATCTGAAGTTCGCGAAAGAAGGGAAATAAAATCAGCATAAAGCGAGCCACCAAATGGCGCCGGCAGACCTTTAATGAAAGTACCAGTGGCGGGTAAGAAGGAAAGGCACGAGAAATAGCGGGCTAGAAGACGGGAACGGAAGAGGGCTGGCCCTTAAATTAATTCGCGATGAATTACGTCCGCGCCAGCTGTTCGGGCAGTTGTGTTTATTTATGAAGGAACTAAGATCTTCTTCTCGTAGTCCTTAAAGCCGGATTCGCCGATAGAATTTCTCGCGACGCCCGAATTCTTTCGCCTCCCATGTTCGAATACTCCTGTCCCGACGGGAACATTCAATCCGGTTGCGTTGTCACCTCATCGGTGACCGTACGGAACATACACTCCCGCCCAGAAGTATTAGGACACTTATAAAATTTGAAATAAATCGAGAGAGGATATGAAATCATTAGGGAATTCGAAAACGTTTTGTCCTCCTCCATATTTTATACTACAAAGAAAATATGCAATGTGTTTTATATCGCAAATATCACGACAGAAATTATTTAAAAGTTACTCCATGTTTTCGTTAGGTTGGCCGCTACGCTCCTTCGTTACAGCTTCAACAAATCTTGGTATTCTAGTTGCAAATTTTACAATAATTTCTGGTAGCATTTTGTTCAATAGTTACAAGTAGTTCCACAAATCAAATTTTGATTTTGGACAGATTTGTTGTATCGTTTCCTTCAGTTCATCCCATATTATCCGATATTACATAAAATAAAAAAGAGAGTAATTATATCGATTAATAACTTTTCTATAACTTCGGAAATTTTCAGATTTTTAAAAATTCATTTAAACACGTATTCTTGAACCGCTAAAGATTCGGAAGATAAAACAAAAAAATAGATGTTTTGAAATTTTTTGACCAGAACTTTCCGTTTACTGCAAAACTGTAACGAAGCAATGGTTAACTATTAGCGTGACTTCGTAGCTACAAAATTATATAAAAACAGCAGGAAAATTAAAAATACTGGCCAGTTGGAGAACCTAGTTCTGCATGAAACTCTGCTCAAACACAATACTCAATGAATCTGAAACAACGTCATGTTTTCTTATTCATTCTAACAACTCATAATACAACTTTAATCTAACTCAACCTATAGATCATTTCACAGGACATAAGATTTATGTGAGGCAACCGTGATATCTTTCAACAGAAGCGAAGATTAGGGTACACAACACAAAGTACCTACTCATGTTTTAAATGAATAAACTTAACATACCTTCGTTGCTATAGTTGATGCTTCTTAGATATTACGTTTTTTAACACAAGAGTAGGTTTCTCCTTGAGAGATTCTAGGTTATTATAATGAGTCCTCTGCATGATTCCATTAAGTTTAGGGAACAGGGAGGAGTCACGCGGGGAAGATCATTCAGTATTGTAATAGAATTTTGTCTACAAAGCATTCTTTGTTCCATCAAAGTATCAACGTTAATTTTAACCGAGCGTGACGACGTTGCCATATTCATGAATTCATAATAAATTAATAATGGAGAATAGAATTTTCTCATATACATGGAACACTATAGGAGCATGAAGTCATGTGCTGTTACTGTATAGATCCCCACAGATTTATCGATAGAGGAGAAAAGTATTGTCTTAGTCAACTTTTCGCTCATTGCACATTGTACAGAAAGAGCAAAAGGAAAACCGAAATTGCTACTCAACTGTGATCCGAAATAACATGAAGCGAATTGTTTTATGTAAAACACGTTCCTATTTTGATATAAGACTGTAAATTATTGTTAGAGACGCCTATATGTCAGGCCAGTTAGGTTTCTATACTATTTTTATAACTTTTTGATTTGTTTTGTTGCGCATAAAATTTATTTTTTGGTATATAACGGGACGTTGCGATTTACAAATTTAAAAAAGAAACAGAAAGAGCGAAATGATTTAATGCTATTCGACTATTTCGAGAATCGTGTCAAATTACAGTGTTATAATGATATTAACATAAAACTAAAAATGTTGTATTGAAAAAAGAAACAGGAACCCTATGAATTTATAACCCTCCATTACTTCAAATGACCTTGAAGTCAGGTCATTGAACTCCTCTGAGCAGCCACTGTCATGAGCTAAATAAAAAAATGTAACATGCCAATTAAAAAAATTAAGTTGGCCTTGAAATCTCCTCCACGACTACACCTACAAAAGAAACCAAACAACTTTTTCATAAGTTTAAACAAGCTGACTGTATTGCACATGCGTACCTGTATTAGCATTGCAACGATAAATTTGTTCTAAATATAATAAAAATCAATACTTATTTTATTAACACGTTGAGTGCCGTAAGGGTTACCGGTGACCGGCAACTCAAATTTTCTTTTATTAAATAACTAACAATTTTCATAAAATTTTGGGATATTATTAATATTGTGATAATAGTACAAGGTGATACCTATGCGTTCAAAAAGTAAAATATTCTATTCCTTCACCGATTCTGTTAAAAATAGGACATTATATCGTGTCTGACTAGGTATGACAGTTTCCACTTTGGTATTCAACGTATTAAGTAAAGTTTGAATTGTCGGTAATCTGTGAACTCCATGACTGTCAACGTGTTAATAACTATTTCAAAATGGTTGTCCTGTACCAGAATAAATAAAAAAATATCAGTTTTGCTTACTGTATGATTATGATTATCAACTACATAGGAAACATGTGTTGTATGCGCATGAAGTGCTTGCCTTTTTATCATGTTGTACCAGGTGTATTAGCTAATAATTATGAGCAGATATAGATATGTACAGTGAGTGCATATCATGACTTCCATAGTTACCTAATTTGAAACCTAGAGATTTTTACTCTTGGGAACATCTGAAAGCTATTGTAGAAAAAACTAGTAATTATAATTGATCAAGGGAGGATGAATATCGGGATAGACAAATGCGAGAAAAATAAGAAACTGTAGATATGTAAGTTGTGGTGCTTGAATGCGAGGGAAAATAATGTTTAAAATAAAATGGGTCAGATCAGCTGCAATCAGCGACAAAATAAACCTATATTAACACTTTGACTGCCATGTACCATACATGGGGAGACTTAAGTTCAGTCGTTATTTATCTGTACACAAATATTATCAGTAAAATATCTAAGAAGATCTAATAGACCCAGGAAGAACTATAAATAATTATTAATATTATAAATTAAATAAGAGTATAATTACAGATAACTTTCATGTTGCATTCAAGTCTGAAAGGTCGTGTCGTTTTCAGCCTACACAGTCAATCTATGTTTTAAGGTATGAGACACGTGCTATTGTGATTTATATTATATTACTGTTTCCTATTAAAATCCTACACTACTGATCCGCAAATGAAGTTTTCCTGAGATTCCGCACTACAACTTTACAATTTTGGTCATGAACGATTTGATTCCACGGTTTCTGCAATTCCCTTAAACCTTGCCTTCTATACCCCCAGCGTCTGAAAGGAAAAACTACTAGTAAAAGATGAAATGTTCCACCAACAGAAGCTACATAGTGAAAGAGCATCTACGTAAGCTCTGTACGTGGCCTGGCAGAAAAGTAATGAGACTGAATTTTCATCTGCAGAATTGGAAACACTGTGAAGTTGGTTTCGGTCGATGGTGTGATCCTCAACATTCGACAGAAGTTTCTACTTGTTAGCCGGTATACGTCTGCTGCTAGCGTCGCAATAATAACAGCGAATTGTGTGGTGTGGTTACATTGCAGTAGAGCAATATGGGGAGAACAATTGAACAGCAGTATGCCACCAAATCAAATTGTACCCTCCAGACAGACAATCAGTGTTGCTACCAAGATCTGTCGATCGACTTCGGAAACGGCTAACAGAAATTCAATTATGCTTTGATAAAAATTAGATTTCCATCATGCTGAAACCTATTTACACTCTCCATTTCTGATACGCGGTTTTCTCAAAAAAAATATGATTATAGTATTCGTCTAGTGATCGTACTCACCAAATGTTTCACCTTGCGACTTTTTCTTATTTTCAAAGGTGAAGTCCAGGGTAAGAGTCCATTCGGTTCGAAACGCTGCAGGACATTCAAAGTACGAATTACGAATGCATTTCGTAGCGTCACTCCAGAAATGCTGGCGGCTGCTCGAACTCCAATGTGTTTGAGCAATTAGACATTTGAACATTTACATGAATTTTATTGTTCGTTTCGGAAAATTCTCGAGGAAGTTATAAATAATATGTTACCACTGAACTTGTATTATTACGTTTTCACTCTGTGGAAGAATGTACTGTGTTCCGTATAAAAAAATGTAAATGACTTTAATTAGTTATGTTCTTTTCAATGGAATCACGAAGAAAGTTAATTGGGTTGCATAATGTCTTCCTCCATACCAAATAGACATTGGAAGACGAACACTTCGTGTCTCGTCAAATTTGAGAGATTGGGCCTGTGATACTTTTAGTTCTACACCTGGTACATATTTATAGTGACTGGTATTGAAGGTTGAGGAACGATCACACCAAACGAATGAAACTCACTATAATCTTAACGTTTACAGTTCTATAGAACAAGATTGTTTCATTACTTTCTGACCAGCCCAAGTGTATGAAAATTGATTGGTAGCACCAGTCGCGTTTAATTTACGAAAAACCTAAAACCAGGACATTTATTCACTTAGCGCCAAATAGTAGCGTCTGAACACCTTATTGTTAGTTTACTGATCGTCGACGATCTAATCGAACATTAAACTTGTTGCCATTTAATCCCTAAACGCAGGATTGCCCACCACCAGACGTTCACGACTCATCTGTCTATTAGGTACCCCAGAAAGGCCATGCAGTTTTTTCAGAACAATCACTTTACCCTTTGGTATCCACATATTTTCATTGTATTAACTGTTTCTATATTTGGAAGGGCGATAAAATGCTAGAATCGATCAATTTAGAATGAAAATTCGTTCTGAGTACTTCTTTTTCTTTGTTTAAAGCAACTTCAAAGAGTCTGTGTCTGATTTTGTTATTAATTCGTGTTAATGTTCGAGTACTACCTTATTGTTAAAAGAATAGCTTCGAAAGCTGATAGAAAAATTTGTAGAACCGTCGAAAATGATGCTATTATGTGAACTGATGACACAAATGTGGTTTCTAAGATTTGAGACTCCCAATTTCTTAAAAATAATAATAAACTACATTTAAACCTGATTTTTACTAGAGAAAAATTTGTAAAGCTTTTGGGAGTAGTATTGTAAGTGAACAGACGACACAAAGGTGGTTTCAAAGATTTGAGACTCTCAAATAATTAATAATAATAGAAAACTATATCTAGACCTGATTTTGCAACAGAACAATTTTTGTCTGAATTTGCTGGATAGCAGCTGGAATTATTCATTTTGAGTTGCCAAGGAACCAAACCATAACGGAGGATTTACATTCAACATAACTTGAACAGGTGCATGAAAAGCTTTTAACAGAACAGCCAGGATTGGTAAATCCTAAGGGTATTCTATTTCTTCAAGACAATGCAAGAATGAAACTACAATTCGTACACCATGTTCGTCAGACTTATATCCTGCAGATCAACATTTCTTCCTCCACAAGATTATTTGAAAGATGAGAAGATTAAAAACAAATCACGCTATAAAAACATCTATAAGGTGATTAAAAAAGGGGTTCATAAATTTATTGTAATATGCCAGGAGCAAAAAGTTGTTTATAACTTTGAAAATGTTAATTTTTCGACTCACGTTTATTAGGGCATTTTTCCTCTACTTGGAGACTACTATATACCCCTAAAGTTCTGAACCCTTGTTTTGCAACCCCGTGTAATAAAGATCTTGCAGTCAGAAAACAAATTTGTATGACATAGGTATTTACTAGCAGGTGTCACGTTGAGAAAAGAGTTACTGAACGTGACAGTAATTACTTACTATAGTAAGAGTACAAAATGGTATGGAAAGTATGTACCAAGTTGCAATGTTCAAGTACCGCATGAAATTTCTGGGGCACCTAATATTTCTGAGATTGCTGTCGCGAAGGAATTAAATTGAACTTTCTGTCTTCACAAATAAACGATCAACAAGGTAACGCAAATACGCTATCAATAGTTCAAAATACAAAAATATGATTAGTACTTCTTTCTTTCACGCTCATCCTCCGTACCGCTGGTTTCTATTCAACTAAAACCGCCTAGAAAACAGGACTCACTCGTCTATCGAACACACTTGCGATGCCTCTTGGCCTTGGAACGAACGTACGCGTCCTCCTTGATAGACCGTGCGATCTTGGTAATTCAACGTGATTGTACGATTGTTTCAGGACATTGATTGTTCAACGCAGTGCACGAAGGTATTTGTAAGGTTGTCAAAACATCTACAAGCGCATTGTGTCATTTTCCAGAATGTCTCAATGTTAAGCAATTTTATAGGGAAAAGGAAACTGAAAAGTGGAATGTAGGTTTTCTATTTGAGGGTAGGTTCTAATAGATTGGTGCGTGTATTTGCGACTATCAAGTGTTCTATTTTTCGAAGAATCGGTTTGGAGAATTTATGGACCACAGAGCAGTTGGCTAACGAAGTTTCACCGAGAAAAGATCATGATTAATTCTTTAACGCTTTCCTCATTTTCTTAACGCTGTGAAGTAGTCCAGAATAGACAAACACAAAGCCAAGTGCTTTCAAATTTGAGAATGGAAACAGCCAAGATATTATTCTATCATAGTCAATTCAATTTTGCAACGGTTTAAAGTACAAAAAATCTTCAAACATCTAACTGTGAACTTATTGGAGTCTTCCAAGTGTAACTCATATTCTATATGAATAGGACATCTGAATTATTTCTCCACACAATTTTGTACTTGAATGTACGTTCTCAAATATTCCCTTAAAAATCAAGGAACCAACCGGAAATAGATCGCACGTGTCTAATCAAGGGTCGACCTGATCGTTAATGAATGAGCGTTTCGCTTGTACACTCGTTAAAATCGCTTGGTCCGATCGAAGGAATCCGCTAAGGACACTGGTTTCAACCGAGTGTTCTTCGCTCGATACATAAAAAGCTGCCGACAGTTATGAAAAACGCGATATACCAGTGATGGCCACCGGAGCTCCTGCCTTCCCCCACTCTAGGTTCATTCTCCTCATATAGGCTGTGATCTGGGACGACGATGAACCGAGGGGGAACGAGGAGCGAACTGAAACGAGGGGAATGGACCTAGAGTGGGGGAAGGCTGGAGCTCCCGTGGCCATCACTGCGATACACCCTATTAACGTTTGCCACTTACGGGACCTACTTATACAGATATCTTAGTTACCCTGACGTGTCAATTATGCACACACATGTTCACATGCAAGCCTGCGTGTGTATGATACATGGATACGTGTACAAGCGTATGTACATGTACCTCGCGCGACGTTTTCCACGCTGAAACTGAAAACTAGCCGGCTGTTCGATCAGCTCGTACATATATACACATAAATCACCAAGGCCCTTTCCTCTCGCCACAGTTTTTCAGCATGCTCGATGTTTGACCTTTCAAGTGTCAAGGAGCCTGCGGATGTTTATACAATTTAATATATTCAAATTAAGGACACGGTGTTACTAGTGATAATTTCAACTTGTAATTAAGGTAGAAGATGAATTTCTGGTTAGTCAAGGTTCCTGTGCACACGTGCTAATATATTAAAACTGGTGCACGATGGTTGTTTAATAACTTAGCAAAATAAAAATTATATATCGCTGCTCCGACAGAGCAATGACACAAGTGCAAAGTTGGACATTTTGCGTGACGTACGTCACTCGGCTCAGAAATAGCTAATCTTTTACTAATACTACTTAAAAGTAACCAGAAAATGCTAACAGTTGCTTTGTTCCCAATGTCATCAAGCATTTGCTCAAGTGATAGCCACCGGAGCTGCGGCCTTCCCCCACTCTAGGTCCATTCCCCTCGTACAGGCTGTGATCTGGGCCGACGATGAACCGAGGGGTAATTAGGAGCAAACAGGAGGGAACTGAAACGAGGGGAATTGACCTAGAGTGGGGGAAGGCCGCAGCTCCGGTGGCCATCACTGATTTACTCATTGTTTAATTACACATATAGCTAATCAAGATTCGTTTTCTTCACCACAGAAAAATGGCTCTTTTGCAATTGTGTCATTGTTCTTCTAGAACAGTAATCTGTGACGTGCTTCAGTAAATAGAGGTTAACGTGCGAAAAGGAGTTTTCGAGATACACATGTTTAAGGTTGTGCACTCCGTAGGGGTGCGATCATCTGTTTCCTCTTCGCAGACCCCAATAGACCCTGAAGAAGAAAAGGGTGAAAAAGGGCGCATCTTCTGCCAGTTCCACCTCTTCGAAATTTTTGTAATTTTTGACAATGCAATAAAATAATGGTTTATTTTTATTATTAACAGATGACTGTAATTGTGAATTGTGAAATTAATAATTATTCTAGAAAGTTGGTGCTGGTCTTATTGAAAAGGGTATACTTTTATCTATAAAACAAAACATTAGAAACTCATAATCGATTTGTTCGCATGTTAACCTCTTTTTACCAGAGAACGTCACATATTTCGAATATTTCAAGGAGTAACTGAAGGTGCATTCGTTTAACTGCATTAACGTATAAAATATGGAAGTTTAAAAATGTATATTTGCATAAATATCCGCACTTTACTTATAAGCGTTTGTTGAATCGTTGCAATGAAGAAACTTCCATAAACATTTCGTGGTTTTCATGGAATTCTTCACACGTGGCGTGTAATTAACGTACAGAGCACCGAGAGGGTTGACACCCTTTCAATTTGAATGTTTCAAGGTCACGAGGGTCTACTTTTCGATCCTAGTTTCATCGTGATTAGGTTCGATATGTAAGGCGGATCCCACTTAGAAGAACATTGACGTATAGAGTAACCGAATTGGTAGAAGCTTTTTTCAAATTAAATTTGAAGGATTGTAAATGATAGGTTATAAACAATTCTTTGTAGAAGTGACTGAAGGCAAGAACAGCTGTAATTCCTTCAATGTTAAAGTTCGAATTAAATACACTGCTCAGGACAGTTAGAGGACCATGTTCTATGATGATTCTGAGTAGTCAACTGACAATAAATATAAAAATTAAAAAATTGTATATGCAATATTACAATATTTTTAGTTTGTTAATCTAGTCAAGGATTCTGCCATTCAGTGTTTTTAAATTTATAACAACTGTGTGATCTAATTTTCAATTTATTTATTCAAGTATCAAGTCCTTTTAAAAGTTCTGATATTTTTGTTTCTGAGACACAGAAAATTGGACGTAAATTATTTTTGGATTCATAGAAAAAATCCACTTCTTTCTATACTGCTTTCTGATCCTTAAATACTTTCCTTTATGAATAAATCATCATCATCCACAACTTTTGGCCCTTCTGAAAGAGGGGCAGCTTTTAACGTTTTATCGCCACTATGAAATTCTGAAAACCAAAACTGTGTCTTACGATCAGAAAGACCATCATCGTCACACACTTTTCGTACGCTTTGAGCTGCTTACATATCTTTTTATCTGAGTTTAAATTCAAAAGAGTCGCACAACAAGATTTCACTTTGTTAGTGATCATTTTAAACGTTTATCCACGATACTCTAATTCAAACTCAACAAAAGGGTATGCATGATTTCCTTGAACATTTAAAAACGTTTCAACCAGTACGAGTTATGCACAGAAAGTATTCAATAGCACTTGAACGAAGCTTCTCTTTAGGTCAATGCAGAAGAAACGGAAGAGCTATCCGTAGGATCTTATAATTTCTTCTTCCAACAGCTATGAATTTATATTCAATAAGTGTAATTCAAAAAAAAGGTTCGTTTAATCCAACTGTAAGTTTGTCCTTGAACAAGTTAACTACGTGATCCTCTAACTATTTTGAGCATTGTACCAGAAGAATCTTCAAATACAAATCATATAAACTATATACACTAAAACCTCGATTATCCGAACTGTAATTAGTAACAAGATGACTCGTATTGCAACTATGTTTCGCATAACAATGAAACTTTTGGTTTAGCATTCAAAAATACACGGTGGAATAGAATTAAATGCACATTCTTACTAATGATAATTTCAGATTGTAATTAAGATAGAAGATGAATTCTCGGGTAATCGAGGTTTCACACTACAAATACTTCAACTAACAAATAGAATTCTCCTGTGTTAACACGTTGAGTGTCACGGTAGTCACCGGGGATCGACTAATTAGATTTAATCAAACAATTATTCTCATGAAATTCTGGAAAGCCATTAAGATTACAACAATAATATAAAATACAATTTAAACGATCACGCAGTTAAAAAATAATTCTCCTCATGATTTATACTGAAAACGGCAAATCATACTGCGTCTGACTAGGTACGACAGTTTCCACTGTGGTACTGAACCTGTTAACAGTGGAAACAGCCATGCCCAGTCAGACGCGACACAGTTTTCTGTTTTTAATATAAATCGTAAAGAAAAATTGAAGGGTAAGAGGGACAAACACGGAATGTCACAAAACAGCTTCATTGAGAAAATCAATTTTTTATGAATGTAACTGTTAACTATTGTAACATGAACTATTGTCAATGACATGAAGAAATAGTCTAAGTAGGCGACAGAAAAAAAATGAGCGAAAATATAATTCTTTCTTTCCCTTCTCTCTTAACGTCGCATGAACTACAACGGTTATTAGCAACGACAATATTTAGTTACAATACAGTTGTAAATAACTTTGTTTCTGTCAGGACTTGGAACAATTGACACATTTTTTTCTGTTTGGAAAAGTTTTCTTTTAAGTTGTAGCTGATATTGTACTTCTGGCGTAATGTCGAATATTTACTGCAGTGTACGATTAAGTGGTTGACAGTTTTTTGTACGTTGCATTTGTCACAAATTGAGGGACTATTTTTTAAGCGTAAATATGAATCGGTTATTTTTGTATGTCCAACTTAAATTCGGGAAATCGCAATTTGTTATCTTCTTGTTAATTCTGGTGGTATGCTTTACATTATTTTAATTTTTCTTACAAGTTGAACGCTGCAGAATAAAAGTGGACACACCCTGTTCTTTCACCTTACCCTTCAATTATATTTAATTAGTCAATAGTATTCTGGTGTCCCTACATTGTCGTTTCGATGTGAAGCTTTCTCAGAATTCTGTCACAAGCAATAGTTTTCATTTAAATGAAATTAGAATTGCGACACTCAACGTCTTAACATGTCCCACCATCTTATTTACACAGAACTCAACGACTTCAGTCTCATCGCTTCTTAACTCTGACGTATCGACGAACGCGAGATCGTGTAAATTTGTCTCTCTTGCTTGCCTCTGTGTGCGCAGAGAAGAAGTGGAAAGCGACTTTTCTGGAGCGTATCGTGTCCGGTACTTCGGAGCTTAAAACCGTTATTTTTGTCGGCAAACAGATCGAACGGAACGGCAGCAATTGGCGATGTTGTATCAATGCAAATAACGTGCTCCAGCACGCCGAGAGTGCACCGGTTAATATTTCATTACTCCCTTTTTTCGACGGCTGAAAATAAAGTTTCGACATGTCGCGTAGTTACTGCCTCTTCACCACCCCACCCCATTTTTTTCATTTTCTTCGGCGTCGCATCCACGTAATTTATGAATCATACGAGCCACTTCGTGTTTGCCCCGAATTACCTGTGATATTCGACAGCAGAACCTCCAATATGTGAATTAGCACAGAGACATAATTGCTGAAATAAGAGAATTCGGAGAATGGATAATTTTTGTTGCAGGGCACTGATAATTCTGCACTTCAACAAAATTTCCTCAAGTATTGATAAGAGACTTAACTCTGTGAGTGCCATGTGAGAAATACATGGGTGAGGCAAGGAAAGCTACCAAACTGGTCGACTCAAATTTTAATGAGTGGACTGCGGATCTTTATGCAATTTAACATATCCAGGTTTCTGAAAAATGCAACTTGTATGGAGTAAGTAAAACAAAACGTGTACTTTTGAATTTTCATACCGCAAAATGCAGTTCTGTCATAGTTGCGTTTCATCAGTTACATGGAAATAAAAAATATTGTAGTCTAAACACGTATTTTTGCATAAAAATCCTCAGCCTATTAATGAGCTTTTTAAGTGGAATTCATTTCAATTGTCATAAGAACAAGTGAACATAAACAACATATACACGTACAATGTGTTACTATGGTTTATGAGAAAATATACTATTCGCATATCAGAGGTTCTGCTGAATTTAATTATCATCGAGAACTTAAGCGCTATTGATTAACTTCTCGCTTCTTTCTATACTGAGTGCAGAACCTTCAAAATGGTTCGTATAAAAAATTGAAAAACCAGTGCATAATTAACGGAAACACCAGGGAATGTGGATGTTACATGAATGTGTAGAAAGATCAAATTATTCATGGGTACATTATGGTTTTTTTAACGCAGCATGATTTAACTTCTGAAGGATGATGTTGTCAGGTAGTGCAGGGTGAAATCTACCTCCTCTTCACATTTGTACCATTAAGTATAACGAGACTACAGATGTTCAGACATTTTAACATATTCAACCACGTAAAACAGATTCATATCTAAAAATTAACGGACCAAAAAACATAATTTTCAAATCCTCACACAACAAACCTGTTCCTGAGATCTGGCTGATTTATCTGTACCAAAACATGAGAAACTTTAAGAATAAAATCATACATTTGTGTGAACATCAGCAGTCTAACTATAAGTAGTTCACAATTGCGTTCAAACGATTTCAGTATAAAGCTACAGGGTGTCTCATAATTCTCTGTCAGAAAGACCTAGAATCTGAACGTTACACCCTGCACCCTTTTCGTTGCTTATTGTTTAACTTATTGTTCGTTGATACCTTGTATATCTGGTTCTTCTTCCATTCTTTCATGATCGCAAGGTTTGAGAGCAAGCTACCCAGGAAAGACGATACCTCATCGGAGCTAAATTAACAGATCTGTCAAACCTTGTCCGTTCAGTGGCATCTTTGATGAGCGACGATCAGCATCAGGACGACGATGAGGAAGTCACAGGGTGCTCGATGAATAGCGCCCGATGCCATGGTGATCGATGGTCTCTTTTTACTGATTCTTGTGGTAGGCACCGGTGTCGCCACCGACGGATATCCCAGGTGACCGTTGATCGTGTTGTCCACGGAGAGGAGTTTGTTCTCCATTTTATCCGTCTCTGCGGAGCCGTAAACGATTTCATCCTCCTCGTCGTAAAAGGAGGGCCGCTGCTCCGTCTGCATTTTCGTTGGCCCTGAAATCTCTGCAACAACCGACAAAATTTGTTCTTCAACGGCACTGTCCACTATAAATATGAATGTGGACACTCAAAAGAGTGAAGAGTTATACAGAGTGGGCAAAAGGTCTCATCACCGCAAATAAATGATAAAACATGAGGAACGTTCGAATTTATTTCAACAACTGTTCAAAAGATTGATCAGTTTGTTCAGTCACATAAATAGCAACTATTCAAGACAGAATCGCATATGGTTGACAAGAGACATTACCCAAGTGTCAATCGCCGATTTGAATGAGATTTTTGTATGAAGTAGTTCTCATAAAAATATTTCACCTATATTTTTTTGTCATGGGCAACCGTCGACATCTAATGTGTGAAAACAACCCTTGGAATTAGGGTTGAAAAACCTATTTAACGGTATAACTCAGAAACTATTGGTTCCTGGAAAAAAGTTTAAACGTACCGTTTGCCTATTTTTAATGCCAATTCCAGGTATATAATTAGTTTTGCGAAAAAGTAATTTATTTAAAAAATATATTAAAAATGAACAAGTTTTTTCACATTTTTCTAGTTACATGTTAATCCATTTGTATTATAAATAAGTAATCACGATAAAAATCTTCAGAAAGAAAAAATTAAATTTCTTCATACCACTGACAATTGTAATATTCTTGTTACTTTGAATAAATAGGGTGAAATAAGATTAATACTCATTTTTGACTTCAATAAATTCGCTGGTGAATTAGTTCAATGCTCAATATAATCGCAAGATTATTCCTATTCCATTTTTTAGTTAATGAATTGAACAATTCAGCCGTTTTCGTTTACTCATAGTTTCTAAAGTACATAATATTACAATTCCGTTGGTGAATTCTGCATCGCATCTAAATTCGGAGACATAATTAGCCAAGTTTGATTTTCCCATTTTGTAGCGTAGTTATACTTCCGCCAATATTGGTACATAGCTGTTGTCGTTCTCATGCTGAAGTAACCGATTCTGTGGTAATTTTCAGAATGATGCATTACATAGCTCCCTTCGAACTATCCAACATCCATCTGAACTAATTAATACTGTAATCAGCATTTACGAAGTTGTCCAGGCGATTCCAGTTATATAATCCATGTAACTGAAATGTACCTGCAAAATGCAGTAGGGGACTCAGAACTGTAGATCAAAACTGAACAAACTATTAGAACGGAGAAGAACACACAAAAATGTCTTTCTAAATATAGGTTCACAATAGGTTTCTTTCATTATTGCCATCGGTAACTTAATGAAAGATAAATTATTCGATCATCTGCTCGTGTGGATATTTTTCTGGCCACCACAGAATTGCTTTTGAGTAGCACTGCTCTACAGTACGTATATTTGACATGTTAATCGTTAACGAAAGCTTGCAAAATAAAAATTGATCAACTGCCTTGTAAGCGATAACTTTGTGGATCCAAGTTTACTGAAACTGTTTTGTTTGTTTCTGTGAGTTTCATTAGTCAGTTAATTCTCTACCAATATTTCTGAAATGCCATTTATGTCATTTATCAAACGGTTTTTTAATTGTATGTTATATCTCCTAAAACGGTGATGTGCGCTAGAATGAACTGGATACATTCACTAGAGAATTTTAATATGATCGTTCAAGGTCATTTCATCTTAGGCACAGCCATTACATTTATAGTTTTTTAAGTTCTTCTTAATACAATGAGTCACGTGTTATTATTTATTTGGCATTGTTCTTGACATCAAGAGCTGTTCAGCAACTATAACATGTCCTTCAAATGTCCAATACGAAAAAATTATGGAAAACAGTATAGTGAAAAGTGTATGTCTTTTGATACTAAACATGATAATTATTGTCAAATATTTTTTAAATTATTGAGTGTCTACGCAGGTGGCTACACATGGATGTAATATTTTTTGGTCCCCAACCTACCTACGAAGTGTCATTGAAATCGGTGCATGACACCTCGCATGGTTTTCTTCATCAGTGTAGCACATAAGAAAACGACGGAAACATATGTTGACAAAAACAAAAATTTGATAATTCACAACGTACTTCGCTCATAAGCTTGAAATATCTCAACTTTATCAGTTGATTTCCACTACATACTCAACAAAGAATGTCACTAAAGTAAACAGCACAAGATACTTATAGAACCAAATTTCAGAACAGAATAGGATTTACTATCTGCATTTTTAAACATTTATACATAAAACAAAATATGTCTAATGATCATTTATCATTCGACTGCAGATTTTTATGCACATATACATCTTCACACTTCAATATTTTTGATTTCCATGTAGCTGATGAAACCCAAATATGGCAGAACTGCATACTGCATTTTTACAAAATGTCTAACACTACATTTCTTTGCTTCATTTACTCTATAAAATATGCATTCATCGCGAACTTGGATAAACTAAATCGAACAAAGATCCGCAGTCTACTTATCACAGAACTGCTCATAGATTTTAAATATCAAAACTTGATCAGCTGAATTTTACTACCCACGCAACAAAGAGAATGATCAAAGTAGACACGTTACATTCCAGGTACTCAATAAAGTGTGCATTCTTCGCGAACCTGGATACACTAAATTGCGTAAACATCCGCAGTCCGCTTATCGTAGAACCGCTCGCAGCCTGTAGGTATCAAAACTTGATCGGCTGAATTCCACTGCACACTCAACGAAGAAGATGATCAAAGTGGACGCGCTGCGTGTACCAGCCTGCGGATCACGTGAAAGCGTAATAAGTAAATCTCAATATCATGAAGCAGCATTGATTCCCAGGACGCGAGCGAGTTTCAGGTTATCCGCGTTGCTCGCAACGATTTACGAAGAACACGATCGTACGGGATCCTCTAACCAGAATGCATCGGGCCGCGGGTGCTTCCCCTGAGTGGTCTGACCCGATTGAAAGATTCCAGGTTCGGCGAAAAGATGAGGATTGACCGTAAGGAAAGCAGACGCTGTGGAAAATCCTTGGAGGTTTCTGTGGCAAAGTGAGGATGCTTGTAAACGGGGGCGTGTTTGCCGTGAGGAAGAGGGCTTCTTATTTCTATCGTAGAACGATCAGTCTTCCAGATGTGCCGGAGCAACAATTTCCACGTAGAGCTTCCGCAAAGACTTGTTAACCTCCTGCCGCCGACCTCCTACCTCGATACGTATCAGCCGTGAAATAGCACCGAGCGGAGACGGATTTCCGTCGCTAAGCACAACAACTATGAACCTACTAAGCTTTACCCGCCTGACTCCCTGTACACCGCACGGGGAGGGCTGGCCTCGTTATCGCGCAAGCTTTTCAAATGTGAATCGTTAACCCTCTCGCTTCTCGCGACGCTTTTCCGATTGCAGTAGAACCACGGATGTCCGAACACTGATCATTTCGACGTCGAGTGCACTATTCAACGAATTTTAGGATTGTTTTTACAGATATGATTCTACAGAGTCTCCTAAATATGCCTATGTTAGTTGTTGTTATATTATAAACGCTTAGGTATGTTTGGATAGCTGTCGAAGTTGCTGAACTACAGTAGACTCTAGACTGTCCGAACACTGATCATCCTAACACCGACCACGCTGTCCATCGAATTTTAGGATTGATTTTTGCAGATATGATTCTGTAGACTCTGCTAAATACGGTGATGTTAGTTTTTGTTACATTATGAACGCGTAGGCATGTTTGGACAGCTGTCAAAGTTACTGAACTACAGTAGACCCTAGACTGTCCGAACACTGATCATCCTAATACCGACTACACCGTCCAATGAGTATTAACCTTTTTCTGTTTTGTAAGAACTGTTACGAATGTTGTTGGTAGATTTTCATGCGCTGAATGAGAAACTGAAAACTGTTTCCATCAATCTCAGTTTTTGAAAAATTTAATTTTGCAGCGGAATTCATAATTTTAGGATAAAACAAATGTTGGGTTGTAACTGGAAAAGTTATAGAGTTGGTAATTACAAATGTGATTCTGCAGACTCTTTTGGATGTAATGACGTCATTAATTAGTACATTATGAATATGTTTGGACATGTTTGAACGACTGTCAAAGTTGCCAAACTGCAGTAGAAGCTCAGCTGTCCGAAATTGATCATTCCAATACCGTCCAATGAATTTTGACTTTTGTTTGTTTTGTAATAGTCAACGAGTGTTCCTCATAGTTTTCCATACGGTGAATAGAAATTTGAGAATTGTCTCTCGCTATCATCCTTAATTTTGGAAAAATTTAATTTTGAAGAAAATTTCATACTTTTAGTTTCAAACATTTTGGGTTGCAACTGGAAAGAGTATAGAGTTGGAATTTGCAAATGTGCTTCTGCAGACTCTCCTGAATACAGTAATGTTAATTGTTGTTACATTATGAAACTTTATACATACTTGAACAAATGCCCACTTTGCAGAATTAAAGTAAGACCTTGACTATCCGAATACTGATCATCCCAACACCGACCAGACATATGGTTTTACACCAGACATATGGTTTTTCTAATAAATTAAAAAGTACCCGGAAAAATTGGCGTCTGTCCAGTGCTCCGCAAATTTGTGATTATGGGAAATACTTTACAGTAATTAGTGCATACCCAGAATACCGCAGCATTCATTAATCCTTCGAATAATGAGTACATTCGTACAATGTACAGTGTCTGGAGTTATATTCCTTTTTAATGAAATGAGAAACTTTTCGTAAATTACATTACACATAGTTCATGTTAAAATCAAATGGATCGAATTTTGTTACTATCAAACCGAGTTTACATTACATTTATATTCGTAACTGTTATTAATTGGAAAGATACGAACAGAAACAAAACTACAATTTTTTTATGTTTTCAAACTATTTTCCAGCAAAAATAAACACATGAAATTGGAGTTCGAATGAAACTGAAATTGAATTCTATTAAAATGTTACACAATCATAACATGCATATTTGTTTATAAATTCTTGTTTAAATATGGCTAACAAGTTATTTTAGTTTAATTTGTACAATATTTATTTATGTTTTATCAGATGCCGTTGGTGTGTACATCTTCTATAATTGAGAAATATATTTCAGTGAGAATTAAATGTTTCACATGTAAATAACAGACATGCATAATCACTCAAATAGTTAAAATACAAACAATCATAAACATATAATAATAATAGTGCAGTGTAATAAATAAAATTTCACACCGGACAGTATCTAGTTTACTTTCTCTTACTATAAATGTATTTATTCTAAATAATCTTGGAGTAAATATGTGTCTTGAATAAATGTTAATTTATAATTATTATAGATTTAGATATAGTAATAAATAAAAGTGTGTGACTTTTCAAACAACTCTACAAAATAGAAATAGCTAATCTTACAACAAAGTATACTTTATATATCATTGCTTTAGCAAAGTATTATATTGTTTTAACTTTAATTACATTTTCCACGTAAATGAAAAATTAAAAGCTCATAATTAGTTAATAATGCGTGGAGACACGTTTAAAAGATGTTATATCCATAAATACTAACTTTCTGATAGAAAGTGTACATTAAAACATTTATACATCCACTTATTTATTATCTTTACAAAAAAATTAATTTAATGTATTAAGTTCATATACAGTTGTATGTATATACAAAATATAAAAGTACAAATTCGTATATTGATCAAATAACGTATAACGGTACAATAAAAAAGTTATACAAAGACAAGGTAAAATCAACGACGTTGTAATTAAAAAAAGGTAGACTCTTAAATTATGGTTTAGTATTTTACGTTTGCAGTTAATCCCTAAAGTATTCCGTAAAAAACTCAGTAGTATATAAGCCCGAAATAATTCCATTTGAAGCAATATTGTACCATTCGTGAAAGCAAACAATACGTTTTGTTGTCATGCGAATTTTCAGACGCAAATTACAGAAATAAATGACCAAGAAATCGGTGAGAAATGAAAGCACTTCGTTAAAAAACATATTTAAATTGTAGAAGGTGTTGAAAGTGAGAAGAAAAGCTCACCGCGACGGGGTAAACAAAATGCAATTGTAGGAGCTTACGGAAGCACAATAATAAGTTTGTTTCGAAAGTAATTAAAGTAATACAGACTCACCGTACAATCGGATACTGTTCTCCACCTCGCCGAGAGAATTTTTGGCAACGCACTTGTAGGTGCCCACGTTGTGTTTCTGCAATTTGCGGATAGTTAAAACCATCCGGACCTCGAACTGCGATTTTACAATTGTCTGCACGTCGTGCTGTTGACTGGATATTATCATTGCTGCGTAAACGAAAAAATGAAATCTCATTGCATTCATTTTCCCTTTAATTCGATTATTTCAAACGGTGATGGCCATGGGAGCACCGGCCTCCCCCCACTCTAGGTTCATTATCCTCATACAGGCTGCAATCTGGAACGACGATGGCCTGAGGGGGAATGAGGAGCGAACTGGGGGGAACTGAAAGGAGGGGAATGGACCTGGAGTGGGAGAAGGCCGGAGCTCCTGTGGCCATGACTGATTTAACACCTTGGACTCTAATTTCGAGTCTAGCTCGTTATAGTAATCTAATACCAAAGTACACATACAATGACAAGTGCAGCTCGTCATAACGTTTGAGGTACTAGATTCCACTAGCGAAAATTTTATAATAATTAATAAACTGCGGATGTTTATGAAAATATACATTTTTAGACTTCTATATTCCCTATGTTAATGACATTAAATAAATCAAATTTCAGGAAGACTGCATTTGCTCCATGAAATATTTAAAATATGTAATCTTCGTTTTACTATGTTATTAAATGTCTTTCATTCACCAATTTGGATTTATTAAATTGCATGAATATCCGCAGTGTAGTAATTCAACGCAGAGTCAGTCTCTGTTGCGATACGTACATGGAAGCAGTGTTTTTAGTGTATTTTATTGTGTAATCTAGTACCGTAATTTTATTAATTGAAAGGCACTTGTTATAATTTAAGAAATAACTGTTTCAAACAAAATTTAATCTGTTGCATGCAAGTCACAACGTAGGATAAATAATAAATTATTTAATTCATAAAATAATTCGCGGCCAATTTCGACTGTTTCGTAAAATAAAATCGTTTCGTTTGTGTCATAAATGCCTTTCAAATGTTATGAAAAGTATAGTATAATGTCACTTACAAAACTTAAAGTGACCGTCACATTTCAATAAAAATAAAATGTTATATTTTATTAAAAGTGATATTTCGCTTAGTAGAGTTTATTGCTCGGTCAAAACAGATGCGGTTTGTATACAACATTCTCGACTATAAAATAACTTCGAGAACCACTGATTTAGTTATCTCATATAATTGATCGTACACATCTCCAGTATATGAAAACATTAAACTGTATAAACATCTCCACTCTAATAATAACACTTGCATAAATGTACACTCAATTTTATTTTCTATGTATCATACATGACATTGCTGTTCAATTAATTTGAAAAATTCGCAATAATCGTATCGTTTTCAACCGGAAGAAGATATCGAAATAAATTTGAAATTCTCCGAACATGTACAGTCTCGTCGGTGGTATTAGTAACGAGGCAAAGAATCCAGGAGGATACGTACGTACGAAAGTACGCGAAAATTCACTTCTTAAACGCGCGCAGAGTCTCCTTATTACACTCCGAAATGGTCGTATATATGGTAGAGAAAAAGGGGCGCAGGATTTCCCCGTGAAAGGTGAAAATTACATACGAATGCATTGGGACGAAGTGCTTCGTAGAAGTTGCGCTCAAGCGAGAGCATGTCTGCTCGTACAGGCTACAAACTGCTCGGAGAATATATTTATGAACGGCCGGGAGTACTTCACTCTCACATTTGTCTGCAACTTTTATGCGAACTTCTCCGCGGAAATATTAAATGCGCTACAAAAAAAGCTGGGTTTCCTCCTTATATCAAGTAGAAAAGGTCCGTGAAATTGTCTTCGTTAATTTAATTTCGCGTCGAACGGTCACGTTCATTATTTATGCTTAAAGAAATTACTGCGAATTTTTTAAACATTTATTAATAAAGCCACGAAGTTTTACATTCATATGTTCAGTGCTTTTCTGTATAAAAATTCCCCAAAAACGCTTCATTATGCGACCTTCTCATAGTAAGACCCCTTAAGGGGGTAAGTACCTTATAGGCCTAAAGAAATAGGTAATTTAATCATTTCTTTTGTCAAGTAATTATTGAGTACAGTATGGAGTTTTTTGGGGGGAGATATTAGTCAACATTTGAACTTTATTTTCACACGCATTTATTATTTAAAATTACTAAATGGCGGACCTTGTCAGCTGGTACCTAACACCGAAAACGACTGGAACATAACAATTGAAGAATTCTTGGGCCAATTTAAACAGAAATAGTTTCTCCTCAATATAGCATACGGTTTTTGAATAATTTTAAAGAATAAGGAAATGGCGTCTTGTCAAAAAACAAAGTTTGTTTCTTGACCGAAAAAAATCAACTTTGTCAGTTTATAAAAATTCAACAAATTAAAAAAGTATATAATTTGAGATTAAATTCATTTTGTATAACAATTTAGGACGTGCATAATTTTCATCCAACACAGCATGGCAGTCAAGTGTTCAAATAAAATGTGTCCATGTTCGGTGTCAGAGTTCTACAACCACACATGGTAATGAATAAAACATTGAATTCTTTAGCGTAATCTCACCGTTATCCTTGACCCAGTAGTTAATCGACTTCGGCGACGCTTCGACAAAACATTCGAGGGCCACGTCCGTACCCAGAGGAGCTCCTACCAGTTGATTAGGTACACGAATTACCGGCGAGACTGTGAAGCAAAATCCCCGATAGGGATTGTAGTTGAACAGCCAGAGCATCATTCCTTCGTTTACAGCGAAGGAAATCGGTAAATAGCCGGACACTGTAATCACTATTACTCACAATGAACGTTGACTAAGATACGTTTGCTGATCGACGGTCGCACGCCGTTGCTGGCGATGCAGAAATAAACTCCCATCTCGTTCCTCGAAATCTTCGTCAGATTAAGCTCCTCGCCGCTGTACTCCGGTCCAGAGATCACTGAACACAACAATTTCGACTGAATCGTACGAACATGCAAACGGGTGGTCATTCCTTCGTTTCATTTACAGTTCAGAGTTGTTTCGGAATTTGTTGGCAGCACTCGTCAGTCGGACTTCGATTAATTGTATAGTTCGTCGTTAATAATACGTCCGTTTCTATACTGATTATAATACTTCAGCGATTATTTAAAGAGTGATCTCAGTGATCTCAACGATACATAAGAAGCGTTGCGTTTTTATTTAAAATTCATAGCGTCCCAGTAGCAACGGAACAAGACCAAGTAGGTTATGCGTTAACACGTTGAGTGTCACAGTGAAAACAGTCACCGCTGGTCAGACACGGTATACATGTCTCTTTTCTGTACACGGTGCCACGTAATTGGTACAAATCACAGCTCCTTTCTCAGGGCAATTAAAGAAAAATATTAGAGGAAAAAGATGAATCATTCAAAAGTAACTATATTTATGGGACTATATTATTGCAGGTGCAAGAACACGTATGTATATAACGATTGAATTATTTTTTTAAATGGAGATGTATATTTTTTGTGCATAGGTCGAATCCTTTTGTCATTCGGCGTAAACAAATTTTAGATAAAGTGGTCGAAAAATGATTAGTAAATTCGAAAAAATAATTTCTATTGTTAAATGCACACACATCGTTGCACTTGCCAAAAATATATGGCGCTACAAATATAGTACTCTTTGAATTATTCATCATATCTTTCTAATATTTTTTTTCTAATTTCACTGAGAAAAGAGCTGTGACTTGTAACAGTTGCATGGACCGCCTTGTATAAAGCGTAAAGGAAATAAATGTTTAAGTATTCAGTATTGTACATGCGTACCTACATTAATGTTGCTATAATAAATGTGCTCAGAACACAGTAAAAATCAGTAGTTATTTAATTAAATAAATTTTGAGGCATTGGTGGCCACCATGGTAGTGAACGTGTTAACGTGTTCCATGAAACAGTGGAAAATTCCGTAACTAGTCAGACAACCAATAAGAAGTCTACATCATTATACAGGGTGAGGCATTTGAAACAGGCTACCCAATTTTTTTTTCATTTTCCAGATAGAAACAAAATTTCAGAAGAAAGTTCCTTGGTTCCGAGGGGTAAATTATTTAGTGTAATTGTTTCCCTTGAATGTTTGAAGGTGAAGGTCATTTCAAGATCATAAACATTTTAAATGAAATGGTGTATATTTTTTTGTATATTGTAATAGTCATCGGTCTTCAATTGAAATGGACTCATCAAGAATGTAATTATCTGCTATTTATAAAGAACGTGGTATGTTCATTGAACGAAATCAATTTTAATGAATAGTAGTATTTCGACGAATCGGGTATACAGTAGCTTTGTAATTACAGCAGCTTTTAAATCTGCGACGTAACGAAGCCGCGTCGATTATTTAAACGAAGCTCAATGATTTATGGTTTACAAACTCATTAATTAGCGATTTCCGTCGAAAGGCCGAACCAGTAGTTACACGGATTCGCAGAAGTTCACTTCCAAACAGCAATTTTCCACATTATTTGTGCGAGTTGCTTGCGGAAGCTACTGATTCTCAATCTACTAATTACTTACGTTTCCAACGATATTCTTAAATTGTCCAATTAATTATACATTTATCGGTATCCATCTATATAATATCTTGTACTCGTAGAACGTATCCGTACAGTTTGATCGTTTAATTCGAAACAAATTTCGTTCATACTCAATAAAATATTTCTGTAAGAATTAGACTGTGGATACGTATGCCAATATACAGTTTTAGAGTTAAATATTTCTTCTGTTAATGCAGTTATAGAAGTGAAACTTTGACGAAGCTATATTCTGTCCTCTGAATGTTTGAAAAATGTACTTCTTATTTTTGTCGGTTTTACATGTACGTTTTTTAAATATTTCGCTATGTTAAATAGCATAAAAATCCACAGTTTAGTAATAATATTCGCTTGGCAACTAACTTCCGACCTTTGAAAGTTTTTACATGAAAATGTTTATTGAAACTCTGTAAATAATTCTTTATTCAAGTTACATTTCAATTTTTAATGTATTTTGTCATAGTTCTGGTAATTTTTCGTCTGCGTAATCGTAGAATTGAGGAATTTCGAGGCGAAAAAATTTGAAAGCTCGCGAATTGAATTGTCAATCTGATGTATAAAATACTGTTTATATACAGGTTGTCCTATTAAATTTGACCATTTGTGAATGTCAAAGTTATTTTTGAAGATACAGAAGAATGTACAAAATGAATAAAAATTAACGTAGCTGATGTTCTTGAGTTGTCTTGTTACGTTGCTATTTTCTTTTGGAGTTTTCCACCGTCTCTCGTATCGCTACGTGAAACCTCAGAGTGTGAATAGAACTATTCCAGAAATAGCTTACCAATTC
The DNA here is from genome assembly GCA_916610135.2 of Macropis europaea. Classification (NCBI taxonomy): domain Eukaryota; kingdom Metazoa; phylum Arthropoda; class Insecta; order Hymenoptera; family Melittidae; genus Macropis; species Macropis europaea. The sequence goes on along the minus strand of OU744344.1, from coordinate 13,519,949 downwards.
TGTTTACTTTTTAAATATTTCTGTTTATAATCAGTACGTAACAAGTGCTATCGATAATCGATAAGCGTCAATGCAAAGTCGAGCATTAAAGAATTGAGTGAACGAAACAAAGTGAAAAAACATGTTATGCATAAAAAAAATACGACTACATAATGAAATACTGTACAAATATAAATTTCATTACTAAAGTCAGATTTAATAATACCTATTATTATTCTAATTTTCGTGAAATTATATTTTATCGGTCTAATAAATACATATCATTTAATTCATTCGACATTTTCATACTCTTGTTGAGCACATTCTTGCTTTGTTTCCATTTATCGATTATCGGAAAATTCATTTGTTGGAATTCTTTTATTTCCCCAGAATTTCGCGCACTCAACGTTCCACGTTTTCGAACCCGTGGAGAATACACTGTTGCAAATACACTTTGTGTTCATCGATCGTTCGAATCGCTGTTAATTAACGAAGTTTCGACTAATTGTAAGCACAGACGATTGAACCTAAATTATAATTTTCCATAATGTAAAACAGAATGGTTGGAAGCACTGTAGGACTTCGATTATCCGAACCGCAATTAATAAAGGACGACTTAAATTGTAACTATATTTCTCATAAAAAATAATAATTTTATTTTAGAATGTAAAATACGTGATAGTATAAAATTAATTACACAGTGCCATTGGTGATAATTATAAATTGCAACTGACATAAAATGACCAATTTTCACCTGTGGATAATCCAGGTTCTTTTCCTTCGTTTCGAAAAACGGAAAAGCTTTTCGGTGAGCCGAATACAATCGTGAACAGAATTTCTCTGGCAAATCGTTGTGCCATTATTAATGACATTCGAAGGAACCTGCTTACGTTGCGGAAAGTAAATAATCATATTACACCGCGTTCTTACGTAATTAAGTCACAAATTAGAAGTTCCACGGGCCAGACGTGCAACGTGGAACTTACGGAAGATCAATATTTTTGCAAGTTTAGGCGAAACACGAGTATAAGAATAGCACGTGAGGACAGTTTCTGCATTTGCCCGGAATACTCTACGAGTAGAGACGAACAGGTGCACCCAGAATTCGGCAGTAATTAATTGTCCTCTTTCATAATTTTTATAATTTATTGCTGACGTAGTCACGATTCAAATAATTATCAATAAATTCGTCGTAACCGAGATTAACCCATATAGATAACCACGATGTGTACAATTTGTAATTTGTTGCAAAATGGTAGATAAGTTTATTCATTGCTACGATCAGTAATGTATGTACAGGATATCCCATTTTAATATTTCAACGCGTATATCTTCCACAATATTAATGACGTTGAAAAATATTTTTAACAGACGTTAAATGATTTCGAGGGGGACACTTTGTGACTTTTATAAGAGAGTGATGGATGCAGTTTTTTGTTCTATATATAAAAGTACTAGGGTATTTTTATCGAAACTATGTTAATTTAATAAATTGCAAAGGGCAGTCATTCTGTGATTATTGTTTAGTCAGTTAATTATGCGTGATAATTGTATTCGTGTTGATTATTTCTATTAATCATGGGTTCTGAACGTCGATTATTCAGTAATCACAATTACTAATTACTACTTCGATCGCATCATAACCATAATTCTTAAAAATTAATCAATTTACATTTTATTGAATACAGAATACGAGATATAGTTTGTTGATTTTACAGCGTCACAGCTGCCTCTTGTGTCCTAACATATTTCTGTGACCAATCTTTCGTCCGAGTATGTTCAAGTATATCGAATTTTGTAATTAAAGAATAGTATGCAATTTTCTTGAAACGCAGACTATAGTTACTACTCACAAGAAATCTTAAATAGAAAATTACAGAGATATAGAAAAGATGATACGTTAATTTGTACGTATATCAAATTTTACAACCAAAGAATAGTATGTAATTTTTTTAACACGCAGGCTATGCTAGGTACTCATAAAAAATCTTAAATTGAAAATTGCAAACAAATGGAAAATAAGTTTAACATTCGTCATAATAATATATTCACTGCTATGCTAATTTTTGTTATGTATTTTTAAGGAAAATTTGATGTTCTTTATTCGATCCTCTTAGCAGTTTACCCAAAGTAATGTTAGCATATTATAGTATAACATGATTGCGAGTTCGATTTACAGTGCGTAAGAGAAGTAATAAAAATGAGAACGTCGATTCCGTTAGATTTTTATCGACGCCGATAAAGGCTTTCCCACTTTAGCTAACTTAAATGCTTTCAAACTAAGATTTCCTTGCAGAATGGATCGTTTCGTATCATTCAAGGAAGAACTGTAAATAGGTCAATGGATATTGAAATATCTCCGTGAATCGTTATTCGATAATTCGTTAATTACTCGATAAAGAACAGAATGAAAGATAAACGACGTTTGAAATAGAAAATTATTGCGACGCACAGGATTTCTCTGATTCGCGTCATTAACGCAGGTAATTAGTTATTCGAGCGAATAAAAGTAATTTTAATACGTTACGATCAATTCCTCAAGCAATAATACGAAGAGGGTTGTATGAGAGAAATTTCCTTTCACATGAAAGTCTTTATTTTGTAATTAAAACAATTTGTCAATTGCACTCAGTTAATGTAATATATAAAATTAGTAATCATAATACTATGATAGCTTTGAACTTATAAGAATGAAAAGGGACAAATTCATTAATCCATTATGGTTGTATAAAATTTTGTTTCATTCACAAAGACACTTAAAACGGGCCAAAAAGAAAGTTTAAATAAATAATATAATAATATAAGTAACTTTTCCATTCTTGGAAAAATTCTGGAACATATTTATTTTTTGTGCAAGTCTGAAGGTCAAGAATATTTCAAGATCACGAGATAACAATCACAATCATATTACACATTTCTTTTCGAAATTATAGAACCGTGTACATCATTAAATACATTTCTTTCACAAGTCACTGGTTTTGCCTTAAAGCATTCCATCATAATATAAAAAGATATTATTTCAGTTAAAAAAAAGTATGGCGACCTTGAAATATTCTTGACCTTCGGACTTATTAGACATGAGACATTGTACTTAAAATTTCTTCCTTGAAACCAAGCAACATTCTTCTGAAATATTAATTGTTACCACGAAAAATAAGTCAGTCGTTCGAGTGATCTATTCAGAAGTGTTAATAATTTTTTGAAAAATAAACAATTCATACATGAAGAAGCTGTACAGAGTGCTTTTGAAACAGTCATATCGTCAATGGACACTAACAACTATCATAAAAGTACAAATGCTTTTGCTAACCGCTTGGAAAGATGAATAAAACCCGATAATAACTATTTCGAATAAATAAATAGGAAACCGCATAAGAAAAGTACTTATTTCAGCTTCTCATTCATCACGACACTTCTGATACGAAGGTGAAAATGAACTCAGCTACAGACTTTGTGTACCAAATATTCCATCGAGTGTGACACGGAGATTCACTGCTTCGCATGGCCATTACTTTCCTCTACACCCTGTGTGGAAAGAAATTGCTGAGGAGGACCCGTGCAAATTTGGCAGCGTGATGAATGGAGGTCGAGGTCTTACAGCAATTAAGCAACGGCCCTCGTGGACAGGCCTGCAACTTTTCCCCACGATGCCCAATAATTATCGCCATTGTAGCGCAACAATAAGGTATTCCCTTTGCGAGCAGCTACACGGTCGCGGCCGTTGCACTTAGCACGTGTTGCAAGGGTTGCACCCGCATGCATTGCCGGCCCTTGCCGGGGAGTACGGTGAAATTTGCCTGCTATTAGTAATACCCTGCCGTAGCGAATACCAAATGTGTCGTTTAGTCCGAAACATCGATGCGGGAAAGGCGGCGGGCTGACTTCGACTGGCAGTTCGTTTCAGATTATGAGATATTTCGCGATTTTACGGACGCTATCTGTCGATGATTTTCACCGGCGACGATGGCATATCCAACGAGTTCGCTCTATGGCACGCCGCGTCGCTGCACCATACCGCTTATTACACGGTTGCTGAGGGACGTGATGGAGAACTTCGTGAATGGACGGTGATATCGTCGAACCACCCCTTTTCTATTTTTAATTATTCTACAGTAAATAACGCGGCGAAACAGAGGGTTTCTTCTTGAATGAATATGGAAAGCGGGTGTTGGGAATTCGGCAGAGATGTGTGAAATAAGTGCTTTAATTCATATTTTTAATAGTTTAAGTATAAGTAGATGTGTGTATTTTAAAATGAATGGTAAATGGGGTATACAGGCTCATTGGCATGAGACTGTATTTTGAGAAAAGTGAATGTCGAAATTTATAATTATTTGAAAATAAATAGAAAAATTTATTTCGAGATAAATGGTGAATGTCGTATAAAGTTTACTGATATTATGGCTTTATCATGACTACTGGATATTAAGGCTTTAGTTGTAAAGAAAGTGGTTGTTAAAATACGCCAAGAACACGTGTAATTGTACCTTATATTCTACTTCTATTTATTTAGAAATAAAGGAAGGAGTTTATTTCAAAGTAAATGGTAAATGCGATAGAGAGTGCACTGACATACTAATACAGTGACTCATGAAATTGTTCACACGAACATATTATTTCTACATTCTTCTAATTGGCACCTTTCCAAGACATTGTTATCTGAAGCAACGATATGGTATCTGTGATAAATAATATTTCAAATACGCTTGAAAAATTTGTCGTTGATTGGCTGCATTAAAATGAAAGAAGAAAAGTAATTATAAAAGTATTTGAACAATTTCGTGAGTCACTGTACATTTTCAAAAAAATTTATGTTGAAAATTCGTCAGAGATATGTACAATTGTATTTTATTTTCTATTTCAAATCGGTCAAAAGTATGTAGAAGAATTTATTTTCAAGTAAGTAGTAAATATATCACAATGTTCATTGACATAAGGCCTAATCAATTTAAATTCGTTTGAATACAGACTACAAATCATGACATTGTTAAAAAAAGTTGATTATCATTAATAAAAAATCATGGCCTCTAAATATCCTCGATAACTACAGCTCCAAAAAATAAACATATTCAAATATGTGTAAGATATGCATGTTATAAACTAAGTGAAATAAGAAATACATTTTATAACAATTAAAGAATAGAGCACACTTTTTGTCGACGTTCTATTTTTCCAACTTCATTTAAAGAAGAAATAATTATACCAAAAATTGTATATTCGCATACACATTCCTCTGTGGTATAAAGCATGGAACGGAGGAATGTCTGTTCGAATACTCCAGTAATTTCATAACCCTTTTCAAATTTATTTCAAATGTAATAAATGTCTTAATATTGATGAACAAAGGTATATCTGACGATTCGTCGTTATATTCATAACAATGATTTTTGACTACAAGTAACATGCAAAAGTACACAAACGGTGCAATAATTAATAACATTATTACGAACAAATTATCTATATTCTCATAAATATAATTATTAAGTATCATGAATTGTATCACAAAATTAAATTCTCCCCTATTAAAAATATTATTTCATGCGAACGATATTTTCTCACTTGACGGAAGTTCGAAAAAGGTATCCAACAATTCAGCCACACTTTTTCCAAGATGGAGAGCATCGCGATCGCGACCCATAAAAACGTAAGTTCGTATCGATTCCTCGCGGCCGGTTGAAAGTGTTACTTAACATTTTCAACGAAAGTTACGTTTCCCGCAGGCGGTCGCTGGCTCGCCTGGCAACGGGTTGGGGGTGAAATAAGGAAATTAAAATACCAAGTGAATCCAGCGACTGCGTTCGGGGAAAACATAATTGTATATTCCACGTTATATCGGCGGAATGGTAGGAGCGTCATCTATATTAAATCTTACCATGAGACTTCTGGTTCAAGGCGTTTCCTGCAAATGGCTTCCGAATTATAATGTCCTTCCCGTCTTGTCTGCGCCACAAGATGCTGGGTTGGGGCACGCCTCTTGCACGGCACGTTAACTTCACCTGTACGTGTTATGAAACCAGAATTATAAAGAGAATCGACTTCGTTATTGCACGCCGCGGCAAAGCCGGCTCGCGTATAAATACGTTTGGAAAAATTAGAACCGTCAGACTGTGCGCGAAACGTACACTGCCTTTCAAAATTTTCGGTGTGCCCACCAAACTTTTCAGCATTGATCAGCTTGTGCATAAATGGGGTGAGTATGGTGTTCACCATTAAACCTCTGCGGTCTCTGGTTGAGTCTGACTCGACATTGTCTAAGATATTATGAAAAATTAGAACCGTCGGACTCTGCGCGAAACATACACTGCCTTTCAAAAGTTTCGGTGTACCCACCAAACTTTTTACCATTGATCCGCGTATGCCTAAATGGGGAGAGTATGGTGTTCACTATTAATCCTCTGCGGTCTAAAGTCGAGTCTGACTCGACATTGTTTAAGATTTTATGCGAGTTTCTAAGCGATGCTGACGATTCCAATTATAAGAATATTTAAGGTAGAGTTGTTACAAGTTTGATTTGTACGCTATTTTGATGTAATATGAAGCTCGAGAAAATATTCGGGACGTGCTTCTTTATCGACAAAGGTGTATGTTGGAGGGATGAAAACGCCCTCAAATTTAGGGTTGAAAGTACTATTTCATCGAATATTTTGGAAATTCTTACGTATAGACAAAACATTCGAAATGTAAATTGTGTCTTTTTAAATGATTAATTTCACCGTGTGAGAAGATTTTTGAACAATTTGTTTGTTCAAAAATATATTAAAAATTGACGGATGTATGCAATTCTTTTTGTACAACCCTGAACTATTTTCGTCAAAATTTGTGTAAACAAACTGTAGACCTAGAGAAAAATAGTACATATAGTCACAGTAGATATTATTACATTGCGAATAATACACACATTTCGTATACGCCACCCCCTTTGGGTATACGATTGGTTTCAATGTAAATTTGTATAACCTTCTGGCAATTAAATTACATTACACATTGTTAATAGTTCTATGAATGGTAAAAATTATTTCTTTTTGTATGTACCTAACAATTTCCGAGACATTCGATAAAATAGCTTTTCAACCACAACTTCGGGGGCTGTTTTCAGCAGGTGTCCTGACACTTATGAGCGGGGGTGTATGAAGCAAGAATCAGCAGCCTAGATAAAATACTTACATTCTTAAAAAAAGAAAAAATCTGTTATGTGTTGAAAGTTATTTATGACTCAACCTAATACAATAAACGGCGTTTTTCAATTTAAGGAATTATAGCTGCCGCTGACGTTGTACCGCGAGATGTAGCAAAGGCGGATCGTGTTCGGTTCATCAGCGTGTGAAGTTCATAGGTTCGCTTGGTATGGGGGTTTCCGGGTTAAGAGTGTTAAAGTGAACGTGTGCAGCGAGGAAGCACGAGAGCAGGAAGGAAGGAAGACGTCGAGTGCCACCGAAGTACTTCGACCGTTCTCTACAGCAAGGTTACTGACAAATGTACTGTTCTTCGTTCGCCGTATGAATGTATTCATCATGTGTGCAATTCTCAATTGAGAGAGACTGAAAATACAGCGGAGCCTCCATTACCAGACTTGCTCATAGTTACATTTTTAATTTAATAACGCCTTTACTGTTTGATCACGTATGAACGTATAATACAACATACCATAGATAAATAAGAAATGCAGATTATAGTAGAGTTTAATTTAAATTATTAGAAGAATTATTATTATACATTATTATTTAAATTTTAATCGTGCAACGACAGATAGTACTTGAAGTTTCAAACGGTTTTTTACAATACTTCATCAAAACTGTAACATCTTAACAAGAAATTATACTAATTAATTGCCAATTTTAGTGCGGTCAGATAATTACATGTATTTTATCGCAGTATTTATTTGTTCCACATTAAAAATGTATTTGAACGTATTTATTTATTTTATTACAGTCTTCATCATCTGTCAATAATAGTAACATAAGTTACAAAATAATCATTTTCTTTTTATTAATTTCTGGACGTATTAATGTTTGTCTTAAAAGAAAATGTAAAATGAAGGTCCAGATTTTGTTACGAACTAAAAAGCTGATGGAACAGTTATGGCATCATTAAGCACATAATTAAAAAAAAACAAATTTGATACACAGACCAATATTATACTTTGCGTTCTCTAAAAACAATTGAAAAAACAATCGTAAATTGTCAGTAGACATTTATTTATTCAGAGTCTTAGAATTCTTAGATTTGATATACTGTCATCATTATTAATACATGGACTGTCGCAGTATATACAATATTTTTTATACAAATTTTTAAATCTCTTTCATTTCAACATTTTTCAATCTACAGTGGTGCGCTTGTTATTTTATATTATTACTGTAATATAAAAACTGATATAACATCATAGAATTTATAAAGTTTAAGAATTATTTAGTCAAATAGAATTTATGACAGTTAAAATGAGTTAATATTATTCTTCAAATTATATAAATCATGTTATATCAATTTCAGAAACACAGAAATCAAGGCTACCGAAAATTTGATTTTAAAGTAATTTTGTTATACCTTAACAATGCCTTTTCTCACTTTATTTTTAATTTCAGAATTTACACAGATTTTTCTGTATATTAGATACTGTAGGTGTTAAGTATTTTACAAAATTAAAAATCGATGTTTAAGTCTCGCAAAATACTCTTTCCTTCTTTATTTTAACGTTAAGATAACAATTCGACCTGAAGCAATATGAAAGCTTGATCTGTAAGTACGTGAAAACTTCATTTGTTTCACTAATCAAATATGTAAATAGATATTGTATTTACGAATCTATTCAAGGTAGCTTCCAATTAGTAGCAATGCCAGCGCATCCATCCGAGAAGAATAAATGCGCTCGGAAACGTCTGTGCGAATAAAACGGCGGAAGTTCGAATAATCTGGGTTCTACTCTAATTTAATTCTGTCGTTCCACTGAACGAGATAAAGTTCCCTTTATTGGTTCAAAAAATATCGAGTCTCCTCGATCACATTGCAATCAGTTTACCCTCCAACAATACTGAATTTTCGACTTATCGTACGAACGATACACCGCGTCGACAGAACCAAAGCAAACACGGAAAAAAAAGGAAATGGTAAACTGAAAACCGTGTTCAAATCGATCGAATGATCGCACTCGGTGCACCGAGAACTAACCTACAATTTTCTCTATTTCCCGGACGAGATCCTTCGAGCGCGTTAGAGGGCATTCGATATTTTATGCTCGTAGTTAGCAGTAGGATTTTATCGTTTTTAAGGGAAAACATCGAGGAGAGCAGATTTCCTCCGCGAAGCTGTTCTCGTCCCGGTCGTTTCCTCGGTGTCGTCGTTTCGTGAGGTCCTCGCGAACGACCTTATCAATTTTAAATTAAGGGCAAGACGGTAGCCTACCGACTGATATCCTAAATGTGGGATGATACAGAAAACGAGTTTAAAAGTTCTAGTCCTGTCGCATTGAAATTCAGAGAAAGTAGCGGAAACGGTATCGTGCCGAGGAAAGGAAATCTCCTCGCGCTACGAGACCCTTAGAAACTGACGGATAAGCCCGAGGAAAATGTCTCTCCGCCACTCGCCGTGTATAACAACATTTACTGTCGAGAAATGAAAACGTCTGATTGAAAATTAACACATTCTTGACCGGATATTTTATGCAAACCAACGCGTGTCACCGGCTATTTTCATAATTGAATATTAAAAAGTGCACTAAGTCAGTAGCACAGTGCATCTGGACCCGTGTTCAGGAATTTGATGAAAATTACTATGCATTAAACTATTATATTGTTTGTTCAAGTAAAGTCTATTAGCTGTGTTTAAAATTATTTTTAAATAATTCTGTAATGAAAAAATTAAGTACAGTTTTTTGCTAATACTTTTAGTAATCATTATTTTAGTTTATTATATTATAGTTTTTAATTGGATTTAAATTTTAATATTCTGTAAAGAATGGAGCATCTATAGAATTGGTTAAATTTGAATAGTAATGTTCTACACACCTACAAAATAAAAAATTCATTTCAATTTTTTATAGCAATATGTTTTTATATATAAAAAGGAAGAGATTACACATTCTTAAATGTCACCGGCTGTTTTCGTAATTGAATATTAAAATGCGTGAATTTAAACAAATTGCAATAACTATATTTGAACGATTTAGCTTAAATACTATCAAAACGCGAGAATTAACGGAAAAGTGGTAATTTTCTTGTAGAAGTCTGATTCTGAATATGAGAAATATAATGTGGGTTAAAAGTCGGATCAATACACTTTTCGTCGATAAATCGAACTTTTCGATGAAATTTAAAGCTGTCGACGTTTTTTTTCCTTGTGAATTTTTTTGTTATCGGTTGATTTATATTCATTGCTCTAATTTCCTAGCGGAGCTCGAATCCAAACGGGCTACTCAATTTATCTGGCAGTTCACGGATCATGAACAGATTTCAACTGAAATATTAAATCATGCTAATGCATTACTTAGAAAACTGTGTATCTTGACAATTTCATGGAACAGTACAAAATATAATGCACAGTATCTAAATATTTTTATTCATAGAAATAAATAGACGGATACACGTAAAAAATATATGCATAGGCGAAATGTTCATTAGGGTACAAGTATAATTACTTGGATAATGTGTCATTCCAGTAATTTTAATGTATAAATTATGCGAAACAGGAAAATAACCTGTAAAGTTTATAAAGTATCAAGAAACGTGTGAATAACAAAATCTGCAGTTTGCAAACTAGTAGAATAATTGCAAAAAATTCTTTTGTTTCATATTTAAAATAACATCCTAACATAGAAGTATAGACGAACTAATTTTCACCTATTTGCATCTTAAAACTTTTTTTCTTCTAGTACAACGTGAACGATATGTTTGTAAAGCTTGATCCATTTAAGTTAATTAAGTGAAATGTGTTAGATGCACATGAAACAAGAAAAAATATAAACAACTTCACATGTTAAGTATTCTTAACCTATATTTTATTTCATATATATTTTTAGAAACAATTTTTATATTATATATATTTTATCGTATATTTTATATAAAAATTTAAAATCAGTTCGATTCAGATACTTTGCAAATTGATTAAAATGATGTTTAAAAATACGCTTCAGTTCCTTCCAAAAACATTTAAACCAAACATGAGCAAATTTCATTTCAGATAATGTTTTTAAAATAAATCCAATAAAGAAGCGTAGTCGATACTTCGTAATTAATACGTTTCAATCGATTACGTTTCGTTAAGCTGAGCAATTAAACGAACTTAAAACAAACGGAGTAATTGAAAAAGAAAACAAATTAAATCATTACTTTTGCCAGGAAATAATAGCTGCATAATGATTACAAACTTTTTTTGGAAAAACACAATAATTACTCATCTAAATATTATTTATTATTAATCATTACGTATTAACATATAAAAAGTTGTTACTTAATAACTTGATCTGAGAGCGATTGAATTTAGAATGTCTGTCAATAATTTATACATTTTTACTTGATTAGTGGACGATCGTGATGCATTTCTAAATTTTCTCGGCCTTTTCTTCTGCAACCCTTTATTGTCTTTGTTAAACGTTGGGTGTATAAATGTTTATGTACCGTTCACTAAACATTCCGAGTGCTTAATCTGTATTTAAGTATTATTATCAGAAATCACATAAGAAATAGCACATGATCAACAAAGAAATAACTTATTTTGTGAAATAACAAATAAATCAGTGATATAAAAAAAATGTTTTTAATTCCTGTTCAAAGCAATTCATAAAATACTGTACTATTCGGGAAGGGGACTATTTTGGAAATAATTTTAAAATGAAAGACCATTTTCAAAAACGCCCATCTCTAGTTTAAATCAGAATTAGAAAATTTGCAAATACTATCACATTTCCTAATTCAAGGGTTACTTACATATTTAATGTTCTTTGGCGGTGGAGTTACACAAATTTTCTCTCTTTAAATTTACGCATGTTGCCATAACTTACGTTGTTGTTTAATCGCGGTTTTCTAATTATGCCCTTACAAAATTTAGTAGGCGGAACAGTTTCAATTACTGTAACTCATACCTATTATTTCAAAGATATACAGTCTTTTTGCAAAAAAATGTGACCAATGTATAGTGTGTTAAATAAGTACCACAATTTATCAGAAACCGTATTCAGAGATAAAAATTACTATGTGTTAAACGATTATATTGTTTAAAGAATACAATAAAGATCTCTGTTTAAATAAAGTGTATTCACTGTGTATTAAATTATGTTTATATATTTATGTAATAAAAAACTCATTCAATGTTTTTGTTAATATTTTTAATAATTATTATTTTAGTTCATTGTTATACTATAGTCTTTATATATAAAGGAAGAAAGTTACATATTTTTTCGCTGGATTTAAATATTCATTTTCCGAAATATACATAGGAGTGCTTAAATTTGAATAGTAATATTCTATTACATGTATATACTGAAAGGATTCATTCAATTTTGTTGAACTAATATTTACTTTTCTCTACTAACTTCACTAAGAGGTTAGAAGTAATCAGTGACTTCTACCTAATAAAAATGGTTTATTAAAAACATAGAAGTGACTGGAGGTAAATATATAGTATCAGCAGAAATTAATTTCAACGAGAATTTGGGTCTCCAATTTTACTTTATCTCTGTAAATCGAAAAATTCCACTTTCGCGAAAATTCTGTTAAACCACCACATTTTGAATAATAAAACTTTGATCGATTCACTGGAAATTAAAGTACAAAAGTTGGAAAAATTACAGAGCGGGCTCTATATGCAGAGTGCTTTCGAAGTCATCAGTTTATCGATTGCTCTAAGAAACGCGTAATATGCTTTGCATGGAGTGCAACGTCGGCTTTAATAACAAGACCAGGGAAAGGAAAATATTTACACATATGTTAGACATGCAAGCATGTTTCGGAAATACGCGATGCCGTGATACAACGTCACATGTGCAACAGGTTATTGGAACGTTTTAGCATTATTCACAGGATTTTTCTTTCTGTGCTGTCCTTTTCTTGTATACTACGAGGTAACGAGGTTTTTATATAATTCTGGCAACTGGACGCAGATTTTTATAGAAATACACGGCAAGTCACCTAACTCCTAACCCACAGAATCAGAGATATCTCTGTTGTTTCTGCTGTTACGAAGAAATGGGTACAATAAAGTATTTGATTTGGAGGCACAAGTATTGTGACAAGTAGAATTTCTTCTGAGGGTCATACTTTTAAAAATTTCAAGTTTATCAAAATCTTTTTAACAAAACAACGTAGGAGGAGTTATTCTGAGGTAATCATAATATGATTTGGAAAATAAAGTGCGCTCTTACTTTAAGTTGACGACGTCTGATATTTATGTAAAGTATGTAACATTTTCATTTGATATTCCCCGTTAAATTTGTTGAATAGAAATGGAATTTAAGAGACACGTTCATTTGAATGTAGTGTGGTATAATTTATATGCTTAAATTCGAAAATTAATTTGTTTTATCTTACGAAATATTGTTATAAATTCACGAATTAATTTTGCCTATAATTAATTGTAGGAATACAGTGGTAAATATGAACAGTGTTAATATTGAACATAATAAGTTTCGCATGAAGCTTGATTTTCTTGTAGTGTTAATATTAGCAACATGCACTTTTTCTTTAAATATATATATATATATATATATATATATATATATATATATATATAAGATTATCTCTACGAAACGAAAATTAAGTTAATGCCGGCTTCATAAGTATTCGAATTTCTGAATTTTTATAGTATTTAATATTATAAGATAAACAAAAAAACACACCTGTCCTCCCTCGCGAACCATGACGTCACTGGAAGTTTCTTCAGGAACAAAGTCGGGTGGCACGGTGATTGACAACCTACCTGTCTGAAACAAAAACATAACAAAAAATTAATTTTCACGACACTGGTTACATACAACTAATATTTTCTCGTCTGTCATCAGAATTTTGTTTTGTATGTAAAGAACGCGTCACCCTAACCCCTTTCAAATATTCCAGTTTAAAACGCTGACACTTCACAACTCTCAAAATAAACATTCTGTAGCACAGATAAGCCTTTATAACATGATTAATGACAGAAAACGACTGAAACTCTCATTAACACTTCGACTGCCATGCCATCGAAATATGGGTGACACTTATGTAAATTCAATTGTTATTTATTTGACGATCAATAGTATCAGTAAAATGATATAAAATGTCTAACAGAATCTGTAGAAAATTATAAAAAATTACTGACATCATTGATTAAAGAGAGCATAATTTGAGACTAATTTCATGTTGCAGCAAAGTCTAAAAAGTAATATTGTTCTTAGCCTATGCAGTCTAGCAGTCAATGTGTTAAGAGAATTACTTAAATATATTAACAATTTAAAAACAAGAGAAGATATAGCAATAAACACATCAAGGATCATTGACACTTAACAGAAAAAAAACAAATGAATATTTCTTCAGCGTGTGAAAGTTAAAAAACAGATATAGCATACATAATATTTATTGTAAAGTATATGGAATGTAACAAATTTTAATGATGTTTATTTTCTTTCTTAGTTTTACGAAAGCCATGTTCCTTCACATAGTAGACAGGAATTGTAAAGACTATCCAGCCTTGTTAGACTCTTGTGACATGGTTTTCATTTTTATTTTCACTGATCGGTTAAATGAAAAATTGTCTATCGAGCTTGTTTCGTTTCGATGGTATTTCCAATAATGAACGTTTCTTCGTATTAAACTTTTGTCCTCTGAATTTTTAGGGATTCCAAGTTGCTTCAACATGAACAATATACAGAGTATAACAATTTAAATATACATGGAGTAATGACAACTGTTATCAACCAATTTCATGTCTTCTACATTATTAAACTGTTGTTTAAAAATAATGCTCAGTCCTTCTGAGCACACTACACACTATTATCTTAACATTTACAGCGTCGAATTTCTAAAAACTGAAGAAATACTGTAATTTGTTTTCAAACACGTTCACTGTATATGAATTCGTAGCTGTCACACAAAAAAAGGAAAAAATTGAATGTACCGGCAAAAAGCAATGTGCACATAGCATAAATAACAAATTTTCATGTTCATTAGATGTTACGTTTTCGTTAATAATATTTAAATTTAAAAAATCAATTAAACCTACATACACGTATGTGTATCCCTCTTAGAAACCAAGAGATTGTTTATTTCTATTAACAGCAACAATTATATTTACTTCTGGCATTAATAATATTTATTTTCACCAAAATTTGATACCATTTTTAAACCAGTTATTGTTTATGTAGGTGAAGAAGTTTTAAGATTAATAACTACTACTTTCGCTTTTCTTTTAACATTTCTGCAGGGTATGCAGAGCTTTTAAAAGTTTCTTTACGAACTCTGAAAGCATGTTCGTTATACAGAGAGGAAAAAAATGATGATGGAAGGGGAACTATACTCGCTGTAATTTTTACTGTTACGGAAAATATACGATGTAATGTGGGGAATGTACGCGCTTTTGTTTGAGCGAAAATCATTACAGGAGGAAACATAATTAAGGGTTGGTGTATCCTGTGTAAAATTAAGGTGAATTTTAAAAGGGCTGTTAATTGAAAAACTACGCTCCTTTTTGGGGGAGAATACCGAGCTGTTTGATTTTGGAAAATATCAGAAAATACAGTAGTTAATATTGGTAATTCGGGTGTTGGTATTACTTTGGATAAACAGTTTTAAACAATAAATTTTTATTTTCATTCAGAAACAACTGAAATACTCTAAAGGTACAAACAGCATTCCTTTAAATATTTACGAATAAATCTTCCAGCGGCAATCTGCATGCTATGCGTACTATTCCGGAAAAAATTTATAATAAAATTTCAAGGATATACAACTTGCTTTTATTCGGAAGTCTCGATAAAATGTTTTGCATTATCAACATTTTATACCATTCACTGATATAAATTTTCACAGATTCTACGGAAAATACTTGTTATTTTAGTAGCAAAACTCATCAGAAAAAACTTGAACTAGTATTTTTGGTGGTCATTAAATTTGTTTTATAATCTTCACAATATTATACTAAATCTTATGGTTATATTGAATATCTTCTATGAGAACTTACAACCACTCCGAATCTCTTTTATAAAAACAAAGAATCTTGTTACTCAAATGATAGCTTTAATGAAACAAATAAAATGTCTGTTACACATTTCCTTTTTAATTTATTATGTATGCTTGAAATCAGTCGGGCCATTACACTAAACACTAATAATATCATGTCTCCTTATTAATTTTTAATATAAAAACAAATTCTTCGATAGTGTTTTTATCGCTTCCCTTACATTTTTATTTACTCTTTTTTATCGATCGATTTTTGTAAATCGATACAAAAGGACTAACGTCGAAAGTTGTATCACTTGAATAAAATCTTGCAAAAATTAACAGCAACAATTGAGTTTTTCATGAAAACACCCTCAATTCTGCTTTCTAAATGAATAATATTACTTCTGGAAATTACTAACAATTACAATGCTTCTTCATCGAAAAACACATCAGAAAGAAATGTTTAATACGTTGGTAGGAAAATACTGTCGAACTTCACTGTTAAAAATTATTAATTACATTTTATCAGTTTATCGTACCAACCTAATACGCACAGTCCATCGAAAATCATTCCGGAATAAATAACATGTTTACGATCGATCAGAGTACAGGCTGTACCAACGCAGCAATAGACAAGAAAAAGCATAAAACTCCGGATTCGAGGAGTGGGACGAAGAACTGGCAGAGTTTTCAATGCCGAAGAAACTTCCTTTCAAGGAAATATCGTAGCTGATGAAAATCGACTACTCAAATCTGCCGTAGCCGGAAGCGAAATCGTGCAGCAAATGTGTAATGAACGAGCAGTTTCGCGGCGGTTCAGCTCAACCAAAAAGAGAGAAAAAACAACAAAAAATTATTCGCCGCTGCGTTTCGAGCATTCTTTCCGCTCCACCCTCCCCATCTACGTTTCGCGTTGTTCTTGTTCCGCGCTAACAGGGGTTAACAACGATTCGTCGGATCGCTGTGAAAAATTCAATCGCGGATTGTTAGGGAACGTTCAGCGCAACAACTGTTAGGTCTGTTAGTTATTATATCGTCTGGTGGCACGTCGTTAATTAACGAAAAGCCGCGGTGTTCATTGGCAGCGGCGTTGCTGGCCCGCACACCCCCTCCAACCCCTTGCAACCCCATGATATGTTGCCCCGGCTTCCCCCGTTGCCGTGGCAGGGGGGTTAAAGGTAGCGGAGGCGAAATACAGGCAGGATTTAGGGGCTCTTACGTTATTCAGTCCTGCTCGCGAATAGAGTAATGTGTACGGATATAATTTAGAGATTCGGTAAGAAAGGAAATTTACTTGATGCATTGTGCAGCCGTTAAGCGTATCATTAACATTAAATTCCGGCTGGTTCCGGTGCGTACCGGAAAATATATCTCCAGGGGGACGAGTTTTGGCACGCGGACTGAATTACTATTCGCCGTGTAAGCGGCACGCTGCAATTGCACGCTCGGTTTCAACCGGAAACGCCGCCGAACTCGTAACTTCGCCTATCAATTTTTCCATACCGCTGGAAATCGCTGGAGTTACATCTGCTCCGAACCATCGTATTTCGAGCCTGCGTCGGGCGGAGTCTGAGGTAGCCTACAGAAGGAGAGATTGAGGGAGACTATAACCCTCGTAAAAGTCACCCAGCTTCCAGGATGCAACCATGCACCTAATTTTTATAACCTCGACTCCGGATGCTTCTGAAATCACTGTCAATATTCGTTTCCAAGAATCATTTTACTTACTCTCGTTCAGCGACCTCCAATCAAAAGATCACTTAAATGCGAAATGAAATGCAAACTTTTGTGCAGTCATCTGGAGTGAGTCCTATTAATCTCGCAACGTGTGCTTTAGCGATGATTGCAAGTAGTGATGTATAAAGCTCGAGGGTTTAAGGCTTCGAAGCTCAACCTTAATGGCTGAGTTTTTAAAACAAACATCATGTGAAACTCAAGCTTTCGAAGGTTTAAGACTGAAGCTTTAAGGGTCACAGGGAAGCTCTCAAGGTTAAAGTAAAGAAGTTAACCATAATTATGCATATTATATCTTATTTATTTTCTAAAAAATATAACCATGAATTTAAACACATGGAAATCTGAATCGTTGGTCCAGACTATTCCTTTTTCTCGTAATTAAGCAACCAGCCTTTGAAAATGATTGTTCACTTAGAATACTCTTGGCTGGTACTGACAGAATGTCTAAAGCCATTTGACTTAAAACTGGAAAGGACGTTTTCCGATGGTTCCACCAAGCGATTGCAATCGTGTCTTCGGATTCTTGTGATGTATTAATTACAATGATTTATTCCTTATATTTATAAATATTAGAAAATACATGACATAGCAATTTAGACGGCTCGAGTCTTCGAGCGTTAAGGACTCTAGCTCTTACAGCTCAAGCTTCGAACCCAGAGGGCTCTAGCGTTTACGGTTCGAACCGCGGCTGGAGCTTCCAAAACTAGACTCGAAGCTTATTTTAACAACACTAATTGTAGGCACGATCCTTCAACGCGTCTTAAGCATCACTTATCAGCAATCACGCTACGACTAGAGCGCCGCCATAATTCCCGCTCGAGATAGATAGACAGAGATGGAGCAAGTTCAGCCTGCGTCAGGACTTTTCCATGCAGTGAAGGACTCGGTGCTGGCCTAATATCCTTTCCACTCCGCTTACGGTTTAAGGGAGTCAACCAACAGTCAAAGGAAGCACCTGCACCTCTGACACTCGTACGCAGGATGTGCGAGTAATAACAAGAATGCAATCCACGCTGTGACAAAGTCAGTAACTATTCTTCCAAATCAAACGCAAACTTCTGTGCAGTCATCCGGAACAAGTTCCGGCAATTTCGAAACGAGTACTCCAGCAACGACTGGAAGTTCGAACATGGCCGTTAACAATCCACGTTAGTCGCGCCTCGTACGTGAACAACGGGGCGTAGGCAAGATCCCGCGACGCGTCTTTAAGCATCACTTATCAGCAAACAGGCTACGAGTAGAGCGCCGTTATAATTCCCGCTCGTGATAGATAGACAGAGATCGAGCAAGTTCAGCCTGCGTCAGGACTTTTCCATGCTGGTCGTGCGTTACCGCGAGACGTCAGTGCAGCGAAGGACTCGGCGCTGGCCTAATATCCTTTCCACTGCACTTACGGTTTAAGGGAGTCAGCCGACAGTCAGAGGGAGCACGTGTACCCCTCCGACACTCGTACGCAGGATGTGCAAGTAATTACGAGGATGTAATCCACGCTACGACGAAACTTCAATCGTTATAACCGAGTTGTCTCGCAAGTCACTGAACTGCTTAAAACAGTCTCAACGAATACGTAGGTGAAGCAGACGCAAAGGTGCGTCCTCCTCGTTGCAGTCTGTCTCTGCTGCTCCCCCGACCTTCATCTCCCTCTTATCCCCCGTGACAGTTCAGTGACAGGACAGACACGTGCCTGCGCACGTAAACTTGCCCGCGTCACCGGTGAATTATGAATCCTCCACGTAGCTCTATAAATTAAATTGTTGCCTACTTGGCAATCGCTCCGTCGGAGATATTGATAAGCGGCGCTGTAATCGCGTTTGATCGGTCAGACTGCGACGTGATCGACTAATAAGAGATCGTCTTGTTTCGCGGCTCGTGGACAGCCAAGGTTGTTCACCCCTTGCGTTACACATAATTAAGAGACACATTCGTGTTGCAGATTATGGCCTGTACGTTGCGAATATGAGATTCGGTTTGATGGGAATTGTTGAGAATTTTATATTAGAGCACCATTGATTTTCAGAGAATTATCTGAAACAAATTGTACGTGTCTGTGAATGTTCTTTCTGCATCTCGCCTCATAGCACTGGAGTAATAAACTATAGTGCAGAAAGGTATTTTAAAAATCGTACTATTGCGGTACAGACGAGCTCCTCGGATTAGTCATATACACTCCCGTCCATAAGTCGTGGGACACTTATTAATTCCAGCTTGATGTTTAAATTAAAATTATTTACCTCTTCAGGGACACTGGTACGTATGTGTACGTTTAGTTTTCTTTTAAATTTAAATTATTCTCTGTGGAAACAAATTAAAATCTGGTGGAGAACTATTCACAACAGAGTCTCTCAACAATGAAAATAAGAAACTTGTATGGCAGCATTGATAATATTTTATTCTACTTGAAAATCACTGATTTGAAAATATTGTAAAAAATTCGTCCCCGAAGAGGTTAAACACCCATTATATTGAATCGAACGATTATTTGCAGATTATTTACACTGAATACAATTTCTAAATGTTAAAATGTATATAAAGTTTAAAATTTGCTCACTAATGTATGCTTTCTGTTTCGAGATGATAACTCAAAATAGCCTTGGCAGTCTTGCGGTCATTCTTTTTGGTGTTTCTCCTTGAATTTCTGTCCAAACTCGTTGCAAATGTGTCTACAGATCACAAAATCAAAACGAAAGTCGCCCAAATTTAACGTATTGAAAAACTGGTCTTGAACCGTACTATAATTATTTCAGGTTTTTTTTATATTAATTATAACAGAATACTGACCATATCATTACAAATATATTGTGTAAACATAAATGTTTTTAAAAGAACCGTTCATATCGAATGTGAGTAACCAATTCTACTATATCGTAATCCAGGGTTATTAAACAATGGCAAGGTGTCCCATGACTTATGAACGGGGGTGTATGTATGAGCCCTTGAATATTTAAATTTAATGTTGTTGACAGAGAATTTTAACACCCGAGTGCACATTATATTCGCAGAAGTTTCTGAATTCTTTGTGTTATTGCTATGAATTCATAACGAATAAATATACTTGGAAAGTCAATTATATCATCTTTTCAAGTTTTATACATTCGTATCGGAAGAGGTTGACATTTGGCAGGGTGTGCAATTTTGCTACCTGGTCACGGTGGAACGTGGCTTGTTTTGCATTCGCTGTGAAATTCAGTAACGTTGTCTGCGAACATCTTTTTTGTATGTGAAATTCGTCCGTTTTTATTTATTACGAAATACGAACGTGGTTTCGGATTGGACATTACAATTTTATTCCGACTTCGATTTTGGTATCGAATTCAATTTATGGTGAGGATGATAGGAATAGTGTGTTTTTAGTTACAATATATTACTGTAACATTTATTTATCTTTATGCGTGTTCCTGTCAAGTTCTGAACTCAAGGTAGGTAGTTATCCTGTCAGATTATGGCGTCAAATGAAGCGACAGCCTCTTCAGGATAACTTTGATTGACATGCTAAGAAATATTTTAACCTGCTGGACTTAAATAGAAACATTCAAAATACCTCTCGGTTTCATCTAATCGGATAAGACAACCTAACAGTTTGTGATATTAAAAACGTCGTTGATCTGAAAATATTGCGAAATGTTTGAGCTTCAAAGTTTTTCCAAACAGAACAAAGTACAAGAGAACTTCCAACGTCTGAATTAATAGGGAGACAAATCGTTGTAATAATCCAAATTTCGGAGAATAGAATTTTGACTTTCTTCAGGTTCATTGCTGTATATTCCAAACAAAATAATAGGAGTGAAAACAAAATATAAAAAACTATCTTTTGTTGAATTCAAGAGATCCACATTCTTGTGATTGCTAAATTGTGCAATTTTATTAGCCTATTCAGTTGTATACAGTCCTTTCCTAACGGATTAGAGATACAAAAAATGATTTATATGAAAATTGTATGGTACACAGATACAAATTTTTTTAACAAAGAGGAATTTATTTTATATATTTTTTTTCTGTACATGTATATTATAACAATATCATTTTTCTTTAATTTTAAGTTATTTAAGCCTTTGTTTCAGTGCCACAGATATTTCAAGATATTTAATTACTTTTATTCTCACGTATACTATACTTGTTCAGTAATTCGGAATTAAAAATGTATTTAAAAAATATTTTTGTCAGTTAAATAGTATTTCCATCGCCGTCTTTTGAAGATTTTTGTTAAGTGTCATAAATGCAATTAAGGATAAATGTATATCATACACATTTTAGAAGGACACATACTATTAGTACAACAGAACATTCAGAGAACGGAATTTTCACATATCGGAGATTCAACTGAATTAAAAACAGTTTAATCAAATATTAAAAAACGAAAGGTATTATAAATAATAAGAAAATCTTCTTCTATAAATCTTCTACATATTTATAAATAAATTACTGCTCACGTATAATAAAACGTTTAACAAGACTAAATTTACAAATCACATGTCAGGAAGAAAAATAAAATTTTCGAAACAGTAATGCGCGAACTTAAAAGAAATAACATAAGAAAGGTAGAAAAATATATGACTCATTGAATACTGCATAGGTACGAGCGTCGTTTTACATCAAATTATTGCGGTCGTAAATTAAAAAAACGTGTTAGGACTGTGCAATATCTCCAGGATTTAAGCGATACACATTTGGAAGGCGCTGCTCCTAACAACTTTAGACTAATTAAATGCAGTCCACGACTGAATACATTTCACGTTTCGGCCAAGCGGAATTGTAAAAACTACCGGTGGAAAAAGCACGACATCCGCCGAGACGGCACGGAAACCAGTAGGAAATATAATTAGCGAGAACCAGACTATTCGGAGATTTCCTATTATTTTATCATCTTGTCTACGCTCTTCGAAATTTTCAAGACGTCTTACATTCTTCAGAGAACTGTCTGTGAATCGTGAAAACGTGTAAGACGATGCTGTTGATAATTTAGAAAATCTTCTTGTCTGTGTACATAAATAACAAACATCGGGTGCAGATACTAAAAAACTAGCATGAATCCATAAATATCAATCATAACTTATTAAATCCATGAAAATTTTTTAAATGTTCCTCTCTCTCTCTCTCTCTCTTTCGTGTATTTCTTTTCAATTATTCCCTATAAAAATATATTATTCAAATCATAATTTTGAATATTTTAGTATGTCGAATAAAAAATATATAATATAAACTATCAAATACACTATTGCTCAAATAATATCGACTACAGTACAACAAAAGACCAAGAAAAAAATTTGAATCGACTATTTATTTGAATGAAAATTTGTTATAATGTCTAAATTTAGTCTTCAATAAAAAGCAACAAATTCCTAATTTTCTTAATTTCGTGCTTCTCGACGCTTAAGATTACCTAGAAACAAGCCCGCCGATTACCTGCTCCCTGTACGATTCAATTAAGCAAACATCCCTTAAAACACCGAAAAGAATCAGTTCCCTCTATTTCTTCCGCAAACACGTTCCACGGCTCTAACTGTATTTTGCTAGTCGTGTAGTCGAGACGATAAGCGTGCTCGAAAGGAACGACCACATCGGGATCGCACGGAAACAAGCGAGGAAATACGGTTAGTCGAAGCGAAACAGCTCACAGAATTTCCCCTGGTAAGGGTTGCGTCAAGTTTTACCACTTAACGAAAGCAGAGAACGAGAGAAAAGGCGGAGGGTGGAGTCGAATCGAAGAGCGGGCCGGTGCTATCGAAAAGAACAGGAGAGTGTGCGCTGGTATTCAGACTGGAAGGGTTTCCCGCCGATTGACTGAGGCATTTTCGCTAGTATTTCTAGGGTTCATTACTTATAGATCTTCTGGGAGGAGGGACGGGATGAAAGAGGGACAGCAACTTGGTAACCGGTTCTAACGCCTCCTGCACTATTTAAGGTCACTGTTTCTTCCCCGAGGAGGGAGACTTCTGAACAGGTCGAGAAGTCTGGAAGCCTGGATTCAATCTGAAACGTCGGAAAATTAGATCTCAAAGAAGCCGGTAGGTTGTATGTGGTGGCGTATCACACTTCCGAGGGTGAAAGAAGAGGGTTGGATACTTTGCAGACTGTGCGCCTGTTGGCGCAGCCCCGCCGCGACAGAGGTGGGAGGAATGGGTCTGGCTGGCTGAAGGACGAAGGAATGAAAGGTGACGGTTGTGCGTTAGAGAAAATAGCTCGTTAGAGATCGCCCTGTTCCACCTGTCTGTACTTTCGTGAATTTTTCTTGCACCCTGCAGGCTGGAAATGTAATTCGATGGGTGCAGCTCTTCCTTCCGCCAGGCGATCTTTAATCGAGGATCTTTGGTTCCTGCTGAATGATGTGATAAACGTTGCGCGGGAACGTCGAGCTTTTTCGGGAATATTATTTGATAGTTGACAGCCGAAGGGTATCGATCGGAGAAACGTTTTTCGGTGCGTTTCATCCGAATTTGTTCCTTTTGCTTTATTCCAGCGTGAATTCCGTGTCCACAAGTGCGTTAAAATTTGCAGCGTAGGAGGGAAATAGGTCGTCTCGCTGCTCGTCAATTTTATGCAAGGTTATTTGCTCGCCACGGTTTCGAAAGAGAGCGAGACAGACAGACTCCAGACTGGGGGAATATTCGAATTTTATGCTCGCATTTGGACTTGCTGGAATTGTTTATCGGGTAGCTTCAGCGGTGAAATTTAAGTTTATTGGAGTATCAGAGTCGAGAAGATCCGTGTTCATGGCCGTAATTTATTTCGATGTAAAACAAAATGATAAAATTATGACCATTCTGTCGAACGGCGTTAAAAGAAACTCGAAATTGTGTTACAAAATTGTAAATACATATCATTTTTTTTTTACATATGAGGGTTATTTAATAAGTAAAGACACACACGGCTGTAGTTAAAAAAATATCTAGATAAGAAATATGATGCAGTAGAACCTCGATTATCCGAACTCGGATCATCCAAAAATTGGTGATCCTATATCAGTAACGAGCTAGAATTATCACTAATAACAATACGCACTTCACGTTCTGCCATTATATATTTTACTATCTGAAATAAAACTATTATTGTTCTACGAAATCTAGGTACAGGGTGAGTTATTCTGTTATTAACTACAGTTCGGATAATCGACGTCCTACTGTACTTTCAAAACCATAAGTTTGCATCTCTGTCATCAATTGAGAACAGGTGTTTAACAACTATTTCAGTGTACATAACTTCTATCACTCACTCGACAGTGGGAAGTCCTCTCGAAACGTCCTCTTTCTGAGAGTGTAAAACCACCTGAAAATTACTCATGAATGCTCGAGAAATACGGTGAAAGTTGTATGAATCGTTCGAATTTTTACAAGTGGTTTAATCAGTTCAAAGTAGGCGAAAAGTATATTACTAATAAGCAACGAAGAAGTGAAAACAAATGTCCAAACCTGATTCAGACTTCAAGACAAAGATTTCTTTGCTGCTGGCATAAGAAAGCTAGCAGATCGATGGGGCAAGTGTATAGCTGTAGCAGGGGATTATGTCCGTAATTAAACTGCTTTGAAACAACATCCGTTTGTCTCTTTATTTATTGAATTACTCTCGCATGTTTAACACGTTCCGTGCCGCGTGGGTCGTATGCGCCCCACACACCAAATTCGATTATTCTAAATAAATGGTAGTCTTCTTTGTAAAGCTTTGAAAGCCATAATAATAGTACCAAATGAATGGTATATCATAAGACAATTCAATGTTTGTGTTTTTAACGTTATGAATTTATGGAAACTTATTTTTACGCGTCTGACTAGTTATGGAATTTTTCACTGTGGCATGGAACGTGTTAAATAGAAATGTGCAGTTGTGAAAATCGAAATTTCAGTATAAAAGTCTGTCACTTATTTCCTCGCCTTCTGAACAATATTTTAGATAGACAGAATTTAAAGATGAACTCACATTGACGATAGGATATACAGTTCAGCTGATTTAGTAACGTGTTCGTTAATAGAGTGACAAATATTAGTGATTAACTACGCTCTGATCGGGCATACGTCAAATTTTCTGATTAAGGAAACTGTAAGCAGCGAGGCAAATGCTTGGAAATACGAGCATTATTTCTCCGACGTGTTCATGAACGAAAGCTGACATTCCTGAACTAGTGAAGGCGGCGTGATAAGATTCCCGATATGCTGTATTCAGTAGCTCGAGAGAAATACCTTCGATACTTGGAGAGATTGTTCTAATACATTCAAGATAACTGATATCAGTGAACCTCCATATTTCGGATAATAACTTGAGGCATCGCTGTTATTAGATATCAAGCAGTGTCAAAGACCATTGAAAATTTGTTTAACTCGATTATTTCTATTCTCAGCTAATTCAAGTAATTAAGAATTTTTTAATTTTATATTTACATCAATAGGCAATTCATTATAATTTATTTTTTCAAGGACGCTTACCAATCTGTCATTTTGCAAAAAATTACAAAGTTCCTTTAAAAGTTTTCTGTTTTCCCCTAGTTATTGTAATTTCTTTCATTCAAGAAAATTTATTGTTACAAATGTGTACGTAGGTTTGGAAAGCTAATGTACCCTCCTTCCTCTACGTTTAATAGCAATTGAAACATGATAAACCCATGCTAAAGTGCAGTCGGTGACCCTAGGCACTGGCAACTCCTATAGCTATACCTCCAAGGTGCAGACTTTCCAAATTGTGGCTTTCAGGAGTGTCTGTGAGGTGCAAAATGAAAGATAAGCGGTTATCGTAAATGTCGGACTGGCCCAGTCTACATCATCTATCTTCTTCTTCTTTTTTGTATGCAACTCAGCCTCAATTGCTATCGTCATTTAGCTGGAGGACCCTAATTCGTCCAACTCGTGATGCTCCCTTTAGACTATTACGTATTTAAGACACTGTGTTAGAAACTCTTTGCGAACAAGCATTCTGTCAAGCATATCTCCCTCTTGTCAACTGTAATTGTAATAAACGTGAGTTAGACGTAAAATAGCGTCAAAAATGACCCAAAATTTGTTTAACTCCATCATTTCTATTCTCACCTGATGGAGTAATTAAGAATTTTTGCATTTTACGTTTATGGAAATGGCGAAAGAAAAGGAAGGAGTAAAGAGCGTTTCGTCAGCTTCCTGTTAGTAGACTTGTCAGTTAGGCTACCTAGCAAGCCTGTGCCTTTTTTAGAATCGTTTATTGCAACACTATATACATTAAGAAAAGAATAATGTGACTTCTCCTCAAGTAAACAAAACAAAAATATATATAATACTGAAACTTAAACTGAATAGCCTGTTTATTAACCTAACTTACGTGGAAATTTTAGTAATATTATACGCATGTTTTCTTTGAACGTGCATATCACAGCTGAATGAATAGCCCTATCAGTCTCATGAGCATCAGGAAAAAAAGCTTACAATATTTAATTTAAAAAACCTGATGTACTATAAGCAGGCGTGTGTCTTAGAAGCAGAATACTTATTGTTAGGGTCAGGACGAAGAATGTACGTATTGAAATCGTAGGAAGGTCGAGCACTTGCGGGAAAATCATGCGCTGTTTATCCCTCTGCCGGCGAGTGTCTGAACTGCCGCCACAACACAAACCATAGAGTGCAGCTTTGTGCAAAGTATCAACGCTAACGCAGCATTCAAGAACAGTTTTCAGATTCGTTGAAAAATGTCTCCACACATACCTCGCTTGCTTCACACATGCATCAATGTATTTTACGCGAACCCACACATGCGTACTGAACCCGTGATCCTGGAGCTTAATTAGCCCCTTGCCTTATAATAACGAGTCACACTCGTGATGCAGATTATGATCTATATACTATAAGTATCAGTTTCACTCAAATATAAATTCTTAAAAATTATATATAACAACACCACCAATTTTTACAGGATCATCTAAAGCAACCTCTACATGTTGACAAATATTCTTCTCAGATTTCACCCTTAAAACAGTAACCTTCAGTGCAGATAGCTACTAAAAAAATCATAAGGCAAGGGGTTAAAATTCTATAACAAGAATCTGTAGCATGGCTAATAGTTTACCAGACTCTGTCAATCTTTTTCTGACACCGTTATCGTCATTTAAACGCACGCTTATTTCGGCTCTTATTGAACAACCATAGCACAATTAAGTCTGAAGTATACATCTGTGATGCTCCTGTTTAAGTTTATTTTAATGTTAAACTATTGTATTAAAGGGCTTGTCCGATATATAAGCAAATAAATAAATAAAATTATATATTATCTGTATGTACAGTAGACAGTATGTTCCAATTATAAGATCCCATATTTGCAGTTAACTTTAAAAATGGATGACTGTCCATTCCGCTAAACCAAGCAGTGCAATTTTGATTAGGCTTTTAATAGCAGTTGCTGCATCGTGCGACATGTGCTGCGGCGTTCGGATTAAAGTATACAAATTTAACCAACGCAACGGCGGCAAAGGAATTTGATACCGGACGAAAGATCGTATCGGGGAAGTGTAGAGAGTCGCCTAATTGGAATTGATGGGCTCCGCTACCGACGTGCAGCCCAGAACTTTATCGATCTAAATAGTATCGGCGGTACCATTTCCAATTAGTTATTTCACCGAGTTTCTCGGCTTACCGCGGATCGTCCTGCTGCCTAAACTGCACGCGGAAGGCACTGATTCCGACCGCTTAGTTACTGCAAAACGCTTGAGACACCAAACAGCTAAACGTGTTTGATAGCCACCTGCGCCAGAGTAAATCCCTCATTCCTCCTTTCAAGGTGTTCAAGATCTCCGCGCCGCGAATCCCTATTTATTCTTCGAACGGTTCACGCAAACACTTCGAACACACGAGTTACCGCTCGTGGCCTGGCAACCGTGTCAACACCAACCATCAAGTTTTCTGGGAATATCATCAATGACCAACTTGTGTTCCCCTGCCAACTGCAATCGACAACTTAATTGCCAGCCAGTATTTGAGAGTAAATATGAATTTTCAGAGGGATCAATAACTGACGGTTACCAGATCAATGTGGTAATTACTCTCTGTGCTGTTTAGTTAATTTATTCATTGGACAAACACGTTTCTTTGCTAGTCCTTCGAGTTAGATGATCATTGCACGGCTCTAACAGGTGGATACGTACAACTTTAGTCAGTATGTGACACAATGGATTCGGTTACAGTCTAACTGAGCTAAGGATTAGAATGTTAACGTAGCCAATTAGATGCGGGACCGAAGTGGAACTTTGATGAGAATTAAATTTAGAAGTGAAGGTTGCTGACTTTGATTTAGAAAATGAAACTGACTGAATTAGGCTGCAATGGGAGATCCCATATGGGTTTTTTGAGGACCCTGAAGTGTTCTGAAGAAAGGACGACTGATTGTGAATTTTACAGAGGGTAATGTGTCACAGTCAGCAATAAAATGCAGGTGATGATAGAAAATATTCAATTTTGAGGCCCTAAACATATATTTAGTCTTTCAGAGTTGTTACAGAACACTTGCAGGCCTATAAACTTTTATAATCGAAGACTCCAACTGAATTACTGTAATTACCAAAAAATTGGTTCATAGACTCACCTGACTTTTCATAGGATCCGTGTTAATTTGACACATGTAGAGACCCTCGTCTTCCTTTTGTACACCGTTTATGTGGAGATTCCACATCGTGTGGTCACTATGGGACACTGAAACCCTCTTGTTGTGAGTTATTACATGCTCGTGAATCGCCTGGATTGCCTTAGTGTCCGCCTTCACCCAGCCAACCTGTCAAAAACACAGAAACTACATTTAAAAAGCACTTATAATAGACAGGTGGCCTTAATATTTTTGTCTCTGTCACTGTATCCAGGCAAATATTCTTGAAATTGTAATCGATATCGAAACGTATTTTATATAGAAGTTAATTAATCGAACAGCTTTTGCATCATTCCATTCATACTTCCACCGTATGGCAGATACTATCGTATAAAATAACCATACATGTACTGTTACACAAAGGCTCCATTTAAACTTAAAAACAAAAAAAGATTTTGTAACTATCCTTACGCGGACCACCTTGATGGCTGTCTTGAAAACACACTATACCCTAAAAATACAGGGTCTTTCAAAGTAAATGCAATTTGAAATAGTACCTGAACTATCGATATCTTCGAATAATGGTACAGGACAAGTCCTTTCTATTTTTGATCTCGAATTGGATATTACAGACATTAAAACGTAATTATATTAATAATATACATAATACCATTCAATCATCCATGTGCGTCTGAATAGTCCACATAAATTGCGATTGCAGAGTGGGATGTTAGAGAAGCTATGTTGGAACATGATGTAATTGTGTGTTCTCTGCTATTGTTCTAATGAATTATAGAAACAGAATGCGGATAATTATTGACTCACTCTCGTATAATCGTGCTATGGTAGCTGATTTGATTCAGCAATTTGCTACACACGCGAACGTGTTTGCTAGATCCTCCGGTCGGATTGAAAGGTTTAATGAAACGGCGGTGCAGGAATGCAACAAGAACGATCACAGAGCCTACAGACGCACTTATAGATTTCAGGACCAGGAACACCGCAATTTCCCTATAGACAGGCCGAATACGGAATACAAACAAGCCGGATACCTACGCCAGGGGCGGAGAGGCACGTATGTATAGGCGGCGCGTATGCGTCTTCTATCTCCTTGGCCAAACTTCGGGCGATATTTGCATTTTCCTTCGAATATTCCAAATCTCGCGAAGTCGTGGGAGCACACTAGGGGCCTCGAGAAACGCTTGTATTAATAGAAAAGGGGTTACCGGGTGTGCTCGAGGGATGTCGTAATGGTGTTCGAAATTGTTTTCGAAGAGTGGCTCCAGCTCTCGGAAGGATGTAATTGAAATTTGTTTTCACCTTGTCTGATTGCTTACAGGTAAATCAGAACAGGCGAAAGTAATTTTTTACTTAATTGGAGGCATTTTTTGAGAACCGTCAGATCGGAAGGGTGTTCAGTTTAGACTGCCTTTCGTTATTGTTCATAAAGTATTAGTGATTCGAAAGCTGTGGATGTTTGAGACCATTTTCTGTTGGAGTACCTAATTTTCTGATAGACGTCGAGATGCCAGTTACAATAAGACAGAAGTGATTTATGTTGGTCAGAGATGGCCATCCGGAGCGACGCCTTCCCCTCGCGTAATGAGAGAGTAGGCATACAGTTCTTATTACGTCACTGTTTCTTGAGAACACCTCCTACGTGAGGGGAATGGACGCAGAGTGGGGGAAGGCTGGAGCTAGGCGATGCTCCGTTTGGCCATGTCTGATTTAGGTAGATTCCTGTACATGTATACGATTGTCCTGAATCATCCGAACGACTCGAACTTTTAACTCTATTTCACTTTTAGAATTATTCTCTGAATTAACAGGATTATTGTTCAACGAATTTTTTTAATAGATTAATATTTTTAACACAGAATTGATTTAAGACTTCACTCCAAAATTATTAACTAGAGCACATACATGTATTGATTTCTGTGATCATAGTGTTTTGACTGTATTTACTATTCATACAAAATTGCAACTATAAATTCTAAATAGATATTTATATGCGAATATTACGTTACAATACTAAATGTTGCCTTTACGGTCATTAAAACTGTATTCTTTCCAAACACTTTAATGTCAACAGTTCCTCACAATAAAATTGTCATGAAAATGTAATCCTACATATAATGTATGATACATTTATTTACATATTTTTGAAATTGTACGCAACGTATAAATAAATATTTCTTTTGCGAAAAATATAATATTTATTTCCAGGACATTGACAGGATCGTTCGAATACTTAGGAATAATATTGTAAATACTGCTTAACATTCTACATAAATTTTATTCATGACATACGACACGCTCTACAGTTTATTTTACAAAATAAATTCCTCGAGGGTGTACAAAAACGCTAATGATGCATTGATAGTGTTAAGGAATTACTTGTATGACTTTCTAACACAAACGTCTGAGATTTGCCTGATGGGAATGATTCTATTACGAAATAATCCAGCAGAAATTACTAGTGTACGCTTCATCCGCATCTGTAGGACTTGCCATCTTAGCATTAAGCCCTAAATGAAAAATTAGCAGCAGTTGCTCGTTACCACTTTACTCTCGCATAATGTCATTAGACGCTCGTAACTAGATTATTTATCTCTTTATAGCTGTGCCAAAGCGATCTTAACGAGAGCCAGCCGGCTTATTACAACACAACTCTTCCTCGCCTTCTGAATTTTCATCGTTGCTTTATTCCCTTTTCTTCTTTTTAAAGCTCGCTGAAATTGAAACACGTGTTACGACGCTGCTACAGCAAAACCGCTGAAGTTTTTGTTTCGAACTGCGATGGAAATTACGGGATTAAAGTAATTTTCGCTTTGAATAAACTTGAATTCGAATCACTTGCCTTTAAAACGAAACATCAAACGTTCGTAATATTCAAGATATTAATATCGCAACAGGTAGGACAAAAAATATGCAAATTTTTTATATAGTTAGTCTAACCTTTCTACAGAATGTCTGTCATAATTTTATCTTTATTTTGAAATGAAATTTTATAAATATTTTTAAACGGCAAGGTATCAGGTTTGTAGGTTGATTTAATAAGATAATAAACTATTCTATTTCGTTATTATATTTCAGTCAGCTTATGTGTCTGATGTCACAGCTAGATTAGGTCACGTACAAATATTCTTTTAGAAAGTTCTCATCCGGATGGAGCGTTGTCTGAACAGCAACCGATAGTGTGAACCAATTCAGCTTCTATATGAGGATATTTTATCGTAACCTTGACATTGTTAATATAAAAGGATACATATATAAAATTCGTGTACAGGGTGAGTCACTAGAAACTGCCATCTATAATAACTTTTGACTTGTGGATGTTATAAAACAATTATTGAATGAAATATGCGACGTTTGGAAGGCTTCGTATAATAAAAAAAATTGAAGTTTTTATACGAGACATATTTTGGAAGATTTCGTGGCTAGCGTGAAATTTTCAAATTCCGTTGTTAAATCTCTTAAGTGTGTGATCCCCTAATTCTTTTGAACAGTATATGTATACAGAGTGAGTCACGTAAATTGTTACAAGTAAATATTTCTTAAATAAAATGAGGTATCGAAAAAACTTGTTGGTATGTTTATTATGACTACCAGGCTACCATGTCTACGCGAAAAAAAATATACTAATCCAATTATAAAAAAAATCTAAGGTGAGCCTGAGACCTTGAGATATTATACAACGAAAAAAAAACAAATACTATAACAAAATATTCACACTAATGCTGGAGAAAATCTACCTATATGTATTTCAAAACTATTGGTCCTAGAAAAAAAAAATTTAAATGTACAGTCTACCTATTGTTTAATGTGAAATTCAGTTATATGATCAGTTTCTAAAAAGCAATTTATTTAAAAAGTATTTTGAAACTTGACGTACTTTTCCAAGTTTTTCAAATTTGCATGAACTTTTGTATACTTGAACTATGCATCTTGGCCAACGATACAGGTTCAGTTGGGTTAGAATAAGAATTTTCAACTTTATTAACGCAGAAGATATTATTACATGTAAAAGATACTCCTCTACAAAGACGGTCACCGGCTGCGAAATGTGAGCATCTTTTGCACATAATAATATTTCAAGAGAGTTTAAGTTTAAAATCAATAAACATATATTAATATTTACCATATATGGATTAAAAACATGTAAAAAAATCATATAAAAATAAAACGATACAACAAATCTGCCGTTTGAGGGGATGGGGGTTGAAATTTCGCAATGCGCGTGTTAATAATGTTAGTATCGACTTCTAACAAGTTACGCGACTCGTCTTGAATTTATTGAACAAAGGAATTGGTCCACCGTGTATAGCGTCAATCGAACTGAAATGACGTTTACAATCCACCCTTTGCCACCATGATTCAAATCCGATTACGCTAGATATCGAAATAGCAATATTATCCACCATGAAAGATCCGAGCAGGACGGTGAATGTGAGTCCGTCTTATTGTTAGGACAAAGCAGATAAGCTTGTCTACTTTGAAGCAACTGGTTCCGTGGTAATGAGAGGACACAGGTATACTGTAGCAGCTGCGTCCATAATGCGATTTGGGAATGCCGAAGAAAAATGTTAATGCGTGCGAAGGATAATCTAGCCGCGTTGCAACTCGGATAAAAATGTAATTAAATTTACGCCGTTCAGGCTGGGCTCTCTCATTAAAATGGAAACAGGATTTTTTGTAATATTATTATTCATCGCAGTGTATAACCACTCCTTTTACCGTGGCGCACGGTGGATGTGTAATGAAATTGTCTTCATGGTTGCGGATATGAAATCTAATACGGCAGGGAAAGTGGTTCTATTTTTGTGCTCAAACATAGGGATGAGATAGAAGAAAGGATATCGAATCAAGAAGAGTGCTTGAGAATCTAACGGGAACAGGTTACTCGAGAAATTACTTAGGCCAAGAAAATCATTTTCATGGATCGGGAATGCAGAAACTTTAATTTCTTTTCGTGATTAAGCTTCGAATAACTTTGAAGATTAATCTTGGAGAGGTATGAAACTTTTCGGCAGTGTTTATCTTAGGTTTGGTCGAAATTAGTGTGCCCTCGAGTTAAACGATCAGACTATGGAAGTATGTTCTGTAAATAAAAATAAGACGAAAGTGTCATGTAAAGTTTGTGTAAAGTAGCTTCATTTCAAAGTTATAATGAATTATATTTTCAAAATGATCTTCTAATCTTTATTCATGTCGTGTTTATTATTTTATTTCTTTGAAGATGATCAGCGTAACACGTATTGTAATAACTACCATTATATTACAGATAAAACTACAAATTGATAAATAAATATTATTTTATAATATGTTCTGTGGTAGGAATCCTCGAGCAGCTGTAAACAAATTTCAACAAATATTTCGTAATAGAAGTGTGCAAAATTATACGATATGTATGTTTGTATACATTTTGTGCAATAATGTTCCTAACTGTACGCTTTGAAATGAAAAATTATAACAATGGAGAATGAAGCTTTTCTTTCTCTTAAAGTTAGATAATTTATTTTTCGCAATTTTGACTATAATTAATTTGAGTCAACAACTTTAATCTCATCTAAAAGATCGTATAAAATGAAACAGTATCTGTTTGAAGATTGTTATTACGTTGACTGAATCTCGAACATCATTTGAATGAAGGCCTTTAATCATCACAATGCATCCACGTCACTCGTTACAAGCATAAACGAGCATTGATTTGAAAGCACTGAACTTTAATGTCGCCTGCTCATACGGTGGTATACGTACGTAACTGAAGTCGTAGAAATTATTCTATACGATTCTGTATGTACTATTCGTTTCATTACATTAGTTTAACTTTATAAGGATATTGATGTCTGAATGGCAAAAAGCGTTTAAACATTGCAATGAGTCTATTTTAAAAAACAAAAATATTCTATAGTTTCAATACAGCAGTACCGAATTAATTATACAACACATTCTCGAACTGACTTCTATTATAGCTGAAACCTGAGATATCAGTGAAAGAAACATTCACATTTGATTTAAAATTGCACAGTCCAAGGAAATTTTAACACGTTGAGCGCCGCAGTGATAAATGCCGCAACTAGTCAGACACGCGAAAATACCTTTTTATTAATATGTATCGTTGGATATACAAATATTTATTTATTTGATAGCAAAATTCTTATTTTGTACTAGCATTGTAACATAGATGTATCTCAAAATTTCATAGGAGTAATCAATTATTTGACGAAATTAAAATTGGTACGTGGGTCACCGGTGGTACACGTGGCGCTCAACGTGTTAAAGTCACACTATTATGATGGTCTAAATACACATTCATTTAGCTACAACATACGGTAGAAGAAAGTAGACACATTCATTTAGCTACAATATACGGTAGAAGAAAGTAGACACATTCATTTAGCTACAACATACGGTAGAAGAAAGTAGACACATTCATTTAGCTACAACATACGGTAGAAGAAAGTAGACACATTCATTTAAAAAAACATGGCTGACATCGAAAAAAAAGGTATCAAAAAATTGCATTTATGAAAAAACTTGTCTTCTATCTTATTTACCCTTTGGAACCATTTAAATTACGTATGAAAATTTTGTCGTACAGTCATAGCTAGAGAAGATAATCAGGTGGCCTGTTTTACTTGGTCCACTCTGTATAGACAGGTACTGATATATTTAAGTTTGAAGTAAAATATTACTATTAACCCTTTGAACTCCTTAGTCGAGTGTGACTCGACATTTTTAAACAGCCAGTTTAAATATGTATTATATTTCGCAATATTTTTTTTTACCTAGATAAGCAATATTACATGTATATGAGTCCTTTTTGTAACAAAAACAGTCCTTGAAGTGTTCAGGTACATCATTGTTTGTACCTAATTGGTTCCTATCAACCAACTGCCTTTTGAAGTACATTTCAGATAAAACATTTAAAATATTAGGGAGTTATTGAAAAGAAAATCAAAAAGAAATTAGGAGCTCAAAGGGTTGAACTCTTGTCAGTAGAGACGTGTTTGATAATAAATGGGAACACGTTGAACAGACCGGTTCGAATGACTAGTTAGTGTGACGGAAAATTTTCGACGTCAGCAC
The DNA here is from genome assembly GCA_916610135.2 of Macropis europaea. Taxonomy (NCBI): domain Eukaryota; kingdom Metazoa; phylum Arthropoda; class Insecta; order Hymenoptera; family Melittidae; genus Macropis; species Macropis europaea. The sequence goes on along the minus strand of OU744344.1, from coordinate 13,483,500 downwards.
TCGATGAATTTTCATTTGGGAAAACTTACCCTGTAACCCCCCAAATGTCTGACCAGACAGGTAAAAGTTGCGTCCCTTCCGAGTTGTACCGTTAGATTTGCGATAGGACCAGCGAATTCGGGTGGGAAAGCACCGCCTGAAACAGATACGATGCACGTGAAAAACTTCTCGGATTTGCATATCTTGCTGGCTGCAATTTCGCGACATGACGTTCATTTACTAGGGGAAACGCGGTCGGTAAAGAATGGCCGAACAAGGGAACAAGAAACGAGATAAGTTTCGTCTGCAAAACGAGGATGTCGGGGGGTTAGGGGGAAAAATCAGTAGCCTGGTCCAATTAATCATGTCGATGAGGAAAAGAAGGAGTGCGACGCCTTTTTCTGTTGCTTTCTTCGTGATCGAAATGCGCCGTTACACGCGACACAACAGCAACGGGGCAAACAACGTGCCGGGATCGATATTATAGTGCGTTGTTTCGAGAACAAGGGAAATAATCATAATTCTTATCGTAGGAGTAATCTTGAATGTGGAAATAAAATTTTGCAATTTCTAACATTTCTCAAAGGTACTATCAACCCTGGCACGCCAAAGGAAAGGTCAAAAAATGTCCACAGACCCCGAAACGTTAGTTTTTTTAACACGCTGACTGCCGCAGTGAATATAGCCATCGCTAGTCAGACGCAATAGAAATTTCCTTTTCTAGATAAATCGTGAAGGAAAAAAATGTTTAAACATTCAGTATTGTACATGGGCACCTATATTACCGTTGAAATGATAAGTTTGCTTAGAATATAGTAAAAATCAATAATTATTCAATTAAATAAAATTTAAGCGCTGGTCACTGGTGACCCCCATGGCAGTCAACTTGATAAGGGGCAATTTGTGTAGGAGCTTCGTACGATAGATATTTTTAAGTTAAATGTCTTTTTGTTTTAACGACAATTTTCATATTTTTTATATTTTATTTTTTCGGTAAGGAGTTCGTAGATGTTTTATATTACTTTACTATATAATTAAACATACTTTGAAGAGGCAAAATAGAATTTTTAGCATTTGCGCTTATGTGGACACAAAATGACCCTCCCTTAAGCTGACCTTAAACCTTCTAAAACTTTAAGCGTCCTAGGGTTAAGTCATCTCATAAGTAATATCGTTAACACGTTGAATGACACAGTGGAAACTGCCATACCTAGTCAGACACGATATAATGTCCTATTTTAAACAGAAATCGTGAACGAAAAGCATATTTTACTTTTTGAACGACATTTTGACCGACATTTTATGAAAATTATTATTTAATAAAAGGAAATGAGGTGCCGGTCACCGATGACCCCCACGACACTCAACATGTTAATTAACAATTATAATTACTTTTAATTATAAATTTGTGGACCATTATTTTTAGTGGCCTCTTTTCATCACTTTAATAATTATTCAATTCACTTTTGAAGAATATTCCGTTGCTCCGAGATGTAAAATCATGTATTTATTTGACAATTAAACCATTTTCGGACTGACTGGATAAATGACAGTTGATAGCTGCCAGAGATTCAGAGAATGTGATGATTGTGTTACTGAAATGTTGTCATGATATTTTTCAAAATTTTTATTTATTTTTAAAAATCTAAAATAACAAATATCGTTCAGTACTGTATTTTCCCTCTTTATATTCCAATGTTAAATTATTGAAACACTTATTCAGTTGAATTATCTAAGTTATCATACTGTCGACCGTTATTCCTGTCTGCACGTTGTTAAACTGACAATTGGTCAAATTTTCACATAAAAATTAGTGACTCCGTTTATTTTTAATTTCTACTTGAGATCAGTCCCATTTGCCAACTTTATTGCACTTTCGGTACACTTTAAATATCCCAATTAAAAGTAATTCTAGCAAACTAAACGCATAAGTTTCTCACTATACAGTTCGTCTATTTGTACTTCTGCCTCCATAAATTATAATACTGCAAATTGTCATGAATTCAGACAGCTATGGGGGAAGATATCGGGGCTTTTACAGTGTCTGTTAAAATAAAATAGTTGTCGGTACTAAAAATAAAGTTTTAACGAAGTAATCCGTGGGTTATCGTTACTTCTCTGAGAATGAGAAAAATTAGGAATACGATTCTTGTATATTCAAATTAATATGCAGTAAAGTTACGCGATTTGCTCCGTCTTATCCTGCTCCTGTGGCAAGGAGGGGTATAATTCATTAAGGCTTGCGATGAGAACAAACGAGACTTACTTCTTCGCTCTTGTCCACCACACTAACGCAAGTACAGTGCGCACAAATTTGACAAACTCGTCGTAGCATCCAGAACTTGTTGAATTTCAGATATAATCGCGTAGAGTGGAAACGTTCAGTATCTTTCACTTTACTGTCACAAGACATTTTTTCGGTTCTGTTGTGTGTTAATTTATTTGAAAGATTACTATGTTGCTAGATATTGCTTTCTAAAAATAATATGCACACGGTAATACTGATACTTTATTTGCGATGCACTTCATTTCTTACATTGTTCTGAGAATAATAATTTTTAAATGAATTGCTGTTGACAGATCTGTGGTATTTGTTTGCTGATTTTTGCAAACGATCTCTTTCCAGCTTTTAGTCAATGTTTTCTAAGTTATTTTTGCATCGAACTGAGGAGTTATCTGTAATAGATCCAAGACCATAAATTGTGAAACTCTTCCAGAATTTCGTCCAGTCAAATTATTTTCACTTATAAAATGCGGTTAGTATTAATTTTTTTCTGATTTACATTCTATTATTAGAGGCAACAATTGAATTTTCCGTTTGAATAAAAAATTGCTTTCAATTTTTGTATTGAAAGTGTGAGTCGACTCGGTATTTCTTGCCTATTTCAGAAAGTATCAGGTTATCACATAAATATTATCGTCTTTTTATCGTATGTAATATGCGTACTATATTCGTAAATATTTCTGTTTGACATTCACTGTATTTAAATTTTGCGTTTACTTCTTTAGAATTTCACACTTCTTAAGAATACATGATTTTAAAATTTGTTTAAATACCTTGAATACTAAAAAGAAATATTTATATACATAGTACCTATGGAAACATAATATTTACTTCGAGTCATATAGACCCGAGAAGCGCAGCAGGGTTAACCCCTTGGTCATTTGTTTATCATGTCATCGTAAAGCTTACATAATTGTTAAGTTGAGATATATTAAATAATATTTTTTGAACGCATCGAGTTTCATTTTGTATGTATGTCAAGGGGTTAATGAGGTACAAATTTTGTTCAAAAATTTGACTTTCAACTTGTCATTTTCGCTACGAACTTTCCGAACAACCTAATACGTTATGACGACTAATTCTTGTTCAGTCACGTGAAAAGTTGTGTTGGAGGTTTCCGAGAGCCCCGTGAACACACCAGCACTTGATACGTGCCTGTGAGAAGACGCAGGGCGTCGCAGTACAGATGCTTTGTACTTCGTGCACTTACACGTCGAATTTCATGTTTCATTTTCGTGGCGCAGCGTGCAAGGGTAATTTGATACAGAATAAACGAGCCGCGTCTGTGCGATGCCTGTAATATCAAATGCCTCACATTTCGCGTGATATTAAATGTTCACCGATTAGTTCTAACCACCCCTCATTGTGATTGTCGCCGATAAATTTCTGTGGCTGATTATACGCGGAACGGTCGCAACAAAATACGCGAAATTTAAAACTAGTATTTCGACGGTATTCGGTTCCGTTTAAATAAAAGGACACATTGAAAACGAATGGAAACGTTCGTGCATCGTTGTGCGTTATACGTCCAATAAATGAAAATTAATTTGTGTGTAATACCGACGTACAAATGTGTAATTAGTATGATGTGAAAAATCGATAATTTGTAATTAAGTATTAATATTTCGTTATATTTATTTTGATTCAATCGTATCTTGGAATATGGTTTATTTCATTGTTTGAATATGTGTGTAATACAGAAATTAATATGTTCATTAACACATTGATTGACACAGGGAAAACTGACATACCTAGCCAGACATGCAGTGACGTGAAGAAGTTTCCGGACACTTCATATTTCTAATCCTGCTTTAAACAATTCATAATAAATTTAGATTTACGTACACATTGGAAACTGAAAAGAAGGATCATGCATCCTATCTTTATCTTCTGTTTGACCTACTTTTCGACATAAAGTCAGGTTAAGAGTCAGTTTATTTATGTCCCCGATGACGCCCACGACATTCAACGTGTTAAGATCGTAAGAATACATGTTTATAATAAGAAGAAGTTTCCATGAACAATTATTATTTAATAACCGAATAAGAATTTCCATGAGCATCGCTTATTATAGGGACTTATTAATCGAGTTATAATTTCTTTAAAAAACATTTTTCAATCGACGAAAAAAGCAAACGTTTCGAGTGTTTTCCTCTTGGACAGATTTTTCGGCCGGCGTTACAGTGCGGAAGATTAATTGAGTTAACTTCTCTGATCGATGCTGTTCGCGCTAGCGATTATTACCAACAATGAAGTATAAGCCTCGAAATGTTACGAGTGCGCTTGAAATTGAAATTTCGACAGTAAAAAAAAACAATGCTCGCTCGTCGGCGATTTTCCACAGTCGATTGTGAAAATTGCCGACACTCTATGTATCCTCGAAAATGTTTGTTATTTCACAGAAAATAAAATTCTCGATTTTCACCTAATTGATCGTTTCATAAGAGTTTTATCATTTGTGTTTACAGCGTTCACATGCGCAAAATAAAGTTAGAAAACATAAAAAGAAGCGCAGACAATAGATTACTAATAACACAAGGTGTTATGTTCAAAAACTTCTAAAACTTTTTGCAGCTATACGTTTTCAAGGGATTATTTATTTGAACTTTAATGGCTATGCTATGAATGTTTATGCAAATATCCATTTATTAGTTTTTACATTTTTATACAGATATGGGATTAAGAATGTAGGTACAACACATTTCCTTTCATACATATTTTACAACTATACTTATTTTATTTTGTACAGCGCACGCGTTTCAATACTCGCATTACTCAAATCGCATAAATATCTGCATTACAGCTACAGCAACTAGGAACAACGTTCCAGATGCTTTTCCTGGTTCTGTTTTTTGTTTAAAAATTTATCGCTTGAAATAACGTGAAGCGCGACATTCCATGTGCAAACACACAGTTAAATAATAAAAAACAAACAATAAACGAAAAATGAGATATCGACCTGCGATTCTGATCTACAGTGATCAGAATTTCATTTAAATGGAAAAATCTGTATTCAGAAATTTTATTCAAAACATTGAATTTACATTAATAACACATATCGCATTTATAAAGAAACTGCAGGATCTAATATTTCGCTACTAAGAAAAATATTCTTAAATTTTTACTCGTGCTGTAATATTAATGCTTTATGTCTCTTGCTTCACATATACACACACAAAAAGTGTCAAAATAATTTACAATAATTTGAATATCTTCTACAAAAATCCTATATATTACTAAACGACCCGTTCGTCAAAGTAAACACCCTTTTTCTTCATGGGTACTTTGCACAATTTTGTTGGAAAAACGTACAAACAGAAAAGTTACAAAAATTAGTATCAAGAGCGCCAGAATTGTGCAAAATGCTCATGAAGAGAAAAAGTCAACTTTGACAAACTTGACGTTTAGTAATATATAATATTTTTGTAGATATCCCAATTACTGTCATTTATTTTTATATTTTGTGTGTCTACATATGTAAAACAGGGAAAATTAAGGATTAAACATTACAATAAATGTAAAAATTTTAGAAAATTTTTGTTATTAGCGAAATGTTAGATCCTATAATTTATATTTAATTGTAAGTGTGGAATACATGTGCAGTAAATTTACCCTATTTAACTTGTAGTGCAGATTTTTCTTTACAATAATATACACAATTTAAAATAACAAGAAATTAAACATACACACGTGTGTCAGTATCCCTGAGGAAGTTACAAAGCGTTTATAGTTTCACGTAAGTCTGTTCTTTGATTTATAAATGGATACGTTTTCCTCCATCTGAAGTTCCGAGAAAAATCTCAGAGAAAAGGTATAGTTTTCTCGTTATCTGTTTTTCTGCTTCAGTAGTCAATAATGACACTTTTCCTGTCAACATCCAAGAAATCAATCGGCTTGCTCGGTCGTAATCTTCCGGCGAAGGAACAATATCCAATATAGTATCACAGTAATCAGATTCCTCGTTCGTTGGCTTTTTATTAACCGGTCTTTTTTGTCTTTCTGCGCTTTGGTAAATAAGCTTGCAGGAGTTTCGAAGTACCACTATGGCGGAAATTGAATTACGTAGCGAATGTATCAGAGATACGGCTCGAACGAAATTATTTTACCAGTCACATTTGCCGAAATGGACGTACATATTATTTTCGTCGTGAATCGAGCTCATCAAATATTTACAACACGATATTTCATTCATTGTTTTTTGTAATTTTTTAAAAGAAAAAATTAGTTCAGAAACTCCAGAAGTTTTCTGGGTCTCCCTGAAAACCACTGTTATAGTGACATAAGACTTTTCGCTCATTCCGTATTATAACTGAATATTGAAAGGTATGCGATTATTGAAAATTTATTAACACGCCTGAAAATAAGAGCAAAAACCATAGATCCTGGCTCTATTTTCTTTCAAATTAATTGCACATTGGTTGCCGCTTAGAATTGGTTTCTCAATTTTCGCGAATTTTGGCACGCCATTTTACTTCCAATATTGAAAGAATTGTTGAAAGAAACATAAGCTGACCTTCGTACGATTTATCAGTCATCCTAACACAGTAATGGCCACCGGGGCTGCAGCCGCCCCCACTCTAAGTCTATTCCCCTCATATAGGCTGTGATCTACAACGACGATGGATCGAGGGGGGACAAGCAGGGACCTGGAGAGAACTGAAACGAGGGGAATGGATCTATAGTGGGGGAAGGCCGCAGCTCCGGTGGCCATCACTGTCCTAACACATGGGCTGATGGCCACTTGTTCTACAACGGTGCCATAATGCTTCCTTGATGCACTCAGTAACACCGGCTGCATTTTCTTTAATTCCTCATGCATCGTTTGAAATCAAGCACACTATTTTTCAGCTGTTATTGTTTCTCCAGATCTTAGAAAACTATAATAAATAATTCCTTTTCCAATCAACCACATGGCAAGCAAATATTTCCTCGATAAAAGAGCTTGTTCTAAAGCCGATTGTGCAGATTCATCTGGTATTAACTATAACGAAGACCTTCGTCTGTAGTCGCATGGTATCCACTTTTTATCACAGGACACCGTACGAACCAGAAAATATTCACTTTGTAGCCAAGTGAATAAAATTAACAACCAGGATCGACGTCGCTCGGGCAAGCGTCAGCAAACGCCCTATGCACCAAAGAAACATTCTCAGCATCGCTTCGAAATCAATTATCAGAAGCGTCTTTGATTGAAGCAGCGGTGGCATAAATCTTTGTCTTTGCAGAATGCTTCATGAGAAGTTGCTAACGACAAGCCGTGTCTTCAGTCGCAGACCGTCCCACGGTCCGGCGGGCTGCAACCAAAGGCATTAATTCGAAATAATTAACTTAGTCTTGTCCATACTTTAAGAGCTCTTTTCCGCGCGACGTCGCCGGTACAAGGGAGGCGAACGTCAGACAGCGTGAAACGAAGCTTCGAAACAGCCGTACAAACTGTAACGGTTTTTACTTAAACGACAGCGTCCGCGATAGGGAAAAGGTAAAGAGGAATTCGAAGGAGAAGATAAGCTTCGAGTCAAGCCGTGGGATCCTAGAGGAGACAAGCTTGACCTATTTGTCTCATAACAGCGGTAATAGGATCGGAAAGTATTATAAGTAGAAGAGACAATCGCCGTGGGACAAGCAGTCTGCCGAGTGGCCGACAACAAAGTAAATTGATAGCGCCGGTATTACAAGGGAACAAAAGCGGCGAATAAACATTTATTCTCCATCGGAGTGGGAAAACGGAATACTTCCGTTCGAGCTCCGAACGAGAAAGTTTCGCGCTGTAATTTTGGAAAGTTCCAGTCACTTTGCAGCCTCGACGATTCGCCGTGAAACGACGCGCAGACGTCGTAATTTTTTGATTTCATGATTTAGAATCGCGAGCGAGCATTTGCATGGATTCGTTGATCCCTTGATTTGTAATAACGAGGCACGCTCGTGATGCGGATCATGGATAGCCATTATATTGATTCGGGCATATACCTTGCATTTATAGTGAGAACATGAATTCTGAAATGGCACAAGTCAACCAACCAACATTTTGAGGAACACATTTCTTGTTTATTTTCTTCAATTCTCCAATAATCTATTTTTTTCTTGTGACTTTGGATTTATGCATACATTTTTGTGTTGGTTTGAATGTCATTGAATAGATCTGAGTGAGCTGGAAACTGTTATAATGGTAACTCATATAGCGTCGAAAAGTGGACTTGTTCTATTTTGGAATTCATGGCTTCCATTATAAATTGTTTGTTGTAACATTGTTTCCCTTGGTGCTAGTGTATGTTAAAGAGGAAAGATTGGAACCCGGTTCTTCGTGAAAAGAGAGTTTTAATTTTTATTTATTTACTTCCTCCGCGTTCGTCGAATATTTTCTAGCATTAAATTGAAAAGGAAGTTACGCTTGCAATTGCGTCAGAAGTAAAAAGTACTGGCGAAATGTTTAAACGCGACTAAATAAATTCCGCGGGCATGAAAAAGAGTGCATAAAGAATTTTCACTGCGCGTACGATAAAGTGTGCAATCTGTCGTTCTGTAAATTTTTTATATTTCATACGTTGTTCACTCCACAGTTCCCGGCAAAAATGCCCCAGTGCGTTGTAAATGAACATCAGGCAGACAGGAAAGTTTTACGCCAAATTTCAAACATCAGGAGCTCACGCCAGATTGGTGAGCTAGTTCATCGATTTTGTGTTTTTATCGGATACCGATAACGAAATGTCAGAACGCCGAGGCATTAAAACAAATCCTTTCGTTTTCTAATATGGCCGCGCGATTGGGCGATGCTGTCAATTATTTATAATGCATCGAACAATTTTAGAATCTCAGCAGAAGCGAACTATTATACAATCTTCATTTTTATTTATTATGAAGCTGTATCGGTCTCCATTTGTATTTTTAGCAACAATGATGTCTGTATTGATGCTGATTATGTGTGAATGAAATTAAATGCTATGTCCAAACTTATTCTCGAAACTTTTATTTAACAAACTTATACGATCAGAGATGTTCAATATTTTTATATTGTGTTAACTTTACGCAGTTCTGCACATCGGTGTAATTGAAAGGCACTGTTGTACTTCAAAAAATGTATCATTAAAATGAAATTTTGTAAACACAGGAATTAAATGTATTTTCCCGTAAATACGCAATAAAGTGAAATTTAAGAATGTAAATATTAAAATGTAATTTAACATGTGGAATGTCACAGGGAAAACAGCCATAATTGGGCAGACGCTACATAAGTTGCAGTTTCTGATAAAAATTACGGAGTAAAAAGGATTTACATATCTGATCGTATACATATGCTTATATACTATTTATGTAATGATAAATGTCCTCAGAATTATGTAAAAATTCATAATTATTTAAGTAAATTGAATCTGAGGTGTCGGATCACCGTAGACCCCCCTCCCTCGCAGTCAACTTATTAAAAATGTAAATATTAAAATGAAATTTTTAAAAATATGGATCAAAAGGACACAAAAACTGATTTTATTTTTTTGGATGAAAATTAAATTAAAATTAATGAAAATAACTTTTAATCTACAAGAATAAAATTTTTAAACACGATTTGTTAAAAGTCTCTTATAGAGGATGACGAACTGTAGCGACTAGCATAATAAAAAATATGATGTGGCATGAAAAACAATGCAAATGTACCGACGCTAAAAATGCTTAAAAGTAATATAAAAATATGGACTACCTGAATCCATTTAATTTAGTTGATATTTTTTCTGTTTCGTCATTCTTGCATTGTAAAATTTATAGCCTTTCCTTTTTTTTGGTTTTTACATGCGTCACCTAGAGCACCTCCTATTGTCCTCTGTACGTTTGTTAAGCATTTACTGTGAAGTCACCTCCGACGTGGCAATGCTAACACTTTCTGAATCTCTTAAATCACACTCAGCGTGACATTATATTCTGCAGATTAAATAAAGGAATAGATAGTACGTTAATGTAAAAATAAAGAATATCTGCAAAAGATTGTTTATACCAGAAAAAATATACAATTCGTGTTGGCTGTGAGCGAGGTACAACAAATGTTATACAGTGCAAAGAGTTGATTATAAAATATTCATCAGTTTATGTCAAACGATTTTTTAATTGAAACCGCCTGAAGAGTGTCAAGAGGAAATGGATAATTTGATTGCACGATGGAAAGAGGATGTACAAAACAATACAATTTACGCTGATAATTAAATTTGTTTGCTTGTACAGTTAATTCCTGAATAAAGTTTATAAAAGAGTTTATATCATAATTTACATCATGAATCAACTCTTTTTCAATGTACTGCGATATTAAATTATTTCCTACCTATGTGTACATAACATAATTTTCTTATTTCTAATCGCAGACCATACTGGTGAAGTTTGATCATATAACTTTGGAACATCCTGTATAGAGCAATAATGGCTATAATATTACAAGGTTCGAATGTAATAATAAGAGTCACTGTACATATAATATCAGTTGGCCACGAACGTTTCAGATATTAATTCTTATAAACAAAAGTAGTTAGTTATGTTGAATGCACGATATAGTACACTACTTTTAATGTAAATCCCAAAGGAAAAATGTAATCGGGTATCAGTCGTGTTTTTATGTTCCTATATCAATGTTACAGCATGAAAATTGCTCAAGATTGTGTAGTAATAACTAGTTATTTAATTAAATTAAAGTCGAAGTACTTGTCAGCCTGTGGAATTCAACGTGTTAAGAACGTCTAAAATAAAGAATACACTTTTTATTAAAAAATTATGATTTTCATTGAGCTCGATGTATTTAATTCATTTCGCGAGTGACTGTCGTAATAAAACTATACATTATGCTCCATGTTAACGGAAAAGTGATGATAAGATCGTTCAGTTTCAATTGAAACGATAAATTGCAGCCTAATTACGCCTATAAATCGTCCGTGCGCGCCCAATTTATCAATAGATCGCGCAACAGGCTTGGATCTTCCGGTCCCGAAACTTTTCGCGAGCAAGCTTATTATTGAAGTTTCCGGGACGGCTTATTACCTATATTAAATATCGTAAAATTCTTAACTTGCACGGAATGTTCCGTCAGCGTCGGATTACTGTATCGGACGAAACATGCACTTCCTGCATCGTAATAAAGAATTTTATTAATCGTGACCGGGAAGTTTTTCCCCTTATTTTCCGTTCTGCCTGCCCGCTGCTCCGTTCTAACAAATACAATCTGAACGCGGGATTTTTCGTTCGCTGAAAAAACACCGGGGACTAACCCCTCTCCCTTCAGCCCTTCCTGTCAGCCGATGAACTCACCAATTTGCGCGTAATTTCCCGCGATTTTTCGCAATTTTCTCCGCGTTTGCTCTTTTTCTTATTCGAAGTGCCATTGGATAATGATGTCACTGTCACGGCTTCTTTATTGAATCAAACTCTCGTTGATGTCTCTCATCTGAGAATTACAGTAAATTTTAGTCGAATTGTTAATTGATAATGAAGTATGTTTGTGTACTGTATAATATATAGCCTGAGTCGAACGTTTTATGATGAAGTATGTAGGTTTATTCTTGAAGAAAAGTGAGCAGAGGTGCTAATAAGCACGTCTTATAAACATTTATTTTTAACATGCAGTCATGTTTAATTGAAGTGTTCTTTCTCATAGTAAACGGTTTTAATGTGAGTATTATTGCCCGGTAGATTAAGCTTGGTACCGGAGGGCTAGATTAATTGAGCGATAAAAAATTGTCAGTGCAGATTATATATTTTCCTGATGTATTTTTGGGTAGTATTAAACAAAATGATGCTGTTTAAAACAAGATTGTAATCATAATTGGTCATTGTAGAGAAGTTTAAAATTTAAATTAAATTAAATTTCCTATTTAGTTTGCCGTGCAATTCTAAGTATAGCACAGCACATTATCTAACCTATCGAACAAAGCCTTTGGTTTTTCCAGGATTGGTAGATTTACTTCAGACAACACAGATTTAAAATTATGACACGTAGGTGTAATTTAACACTCATTTGTATTTGCATTTCTTCCCGAATCGCTTCGTATTTCTTACAGTGTACAGTGTTAAAAAATTCAACAATTCGTGAGGTATTTCAAATTTAGGATGAGTCGTATGCTCTACTAAAGATGTTCGAACGTTCGCCTTCGCATAGATGAATGTAAAAAGTAAATAAGCAGTTCATAAATCGTTTCTTTACGTTTTTCTCTGTTTATATTCGAACGGTGTAATCTATTTCGTTCTTTTAAGTCTTCCACAGAAACAGGTGGACGTGAGTACACTGTGTCCTCGAAATAACTCCATAAAAAGAATTTGAATCAGGTACAATCAACAGAAAAGAAAATATAGAGGGTGTACCCAAACTTTTGAGTAGAAGTGTACCTATCATCCTGTACCATCCAAGAATTCGCGGTAGAAATGAAAAACCGTTTCGTTAATCATCTCCTTTGTCTCCGTTCCGTCTTTCAGATGTTTTCCACCGCTTTTCTGTTTTCTGCCCGGAAAATACGAGGCGGAGTAAAAGTTTCTCTCTGTTTTTATCTCTTCAATTGGAAGTAGATCACAACTGGGGGTACGTAAACAATATTAAAGGCGTACGTTATGAAAGAAAACGTAAATCTGTGATACGAAATATCGTACTGATAAAGGCGAACGGTTTTCCGCAGTCCGTGCGCCCTGGAATCGCTGCGATTTTCTTCGCAGCGGCCGTTTTCACGTAGCGCCGTGTAATATCCACTGTTTTTGCACGCGTGTTTCTCTATTCGACGACATACACACTGATTAAACGAACGCACCGAGTTGCTCTAACGTGGTTATTATGACATTTTTATTGAGCGCTCCTTTCAAACCGAAAGCTTCAGCGCGAATTTTCTTTTGCTCGTTCCCGCGCCGCGGAACGAAACATCGGTATTCCCGTGGAAGTTATAGTTTTAATTAAAGCAGGATTCGCGTGAGTTATTTTTGCAGCAAGCTTAGGGTCCCTTGCGTGAATCTAACGGAGAAATGAACTCGAGAACAGAACATGTGCTTTCTTAGTGTTCTCCTTTTTGAAGTTTGTAGGAGTGTTAAGGGTTAATTGCTGTTAACCTTTTTCGTAAATTAGTCAACATATTCTCTTCAGAGTGTTGATCTTTTGGCTATGGTACACTTGAAATGAAAACCGTTCGCTATGTGCGGGGTAATAATAACTAAACAACAACCGTTAATTTATTTTTTTTATTATGCTTTTCTGTTTTGCTTTCGTGAATACTTCGTTTATTATTCATTTTTATCCTCTTATTTACTCATTTATTATTTATTTCCACGTTCTAACTCAGCTCTGGATTTTCGTGCGTGATTGAAAATTGACAACTCGTTCTCGAAGCCATTACTGTGGTCGTTCGCACACAAGAACACATTTTTATATACGCCCTCGCAGCCGAAGGGTTAAGTAAATCTTCAATGCAATTAGTGGTACCGTGATAATATTAAATAAAGAGTGAATTTCGATATGACACGTTGACTGCCGTGGAGGCTAACGGTGACTGGCATCTCACACTTAATGTAATTAATTAATTATGGATTCTGATATAATTATAAGGAAACTTAACATTGCACGAATAGAAAAGATGCATGTGTATACGATTAGGCACTTAAATACTCACTTCTTCTGTAATTTATGTTAAAAATAACAAATTGTAGCGTGTCTGACCAATAATGTAATAAGAATAGAAGGTCAATGCTGTGCAATTGGATAATTATACAATTATTTCCTTTGTTATATGTTACTGAAATGGGTCATTGTGTTTAATCAAGTATGGGAGTTTTCACTTCGGCAGTCATGATGTTAACAACAAAAATATTGTACTATACGATCATATGCTTATCATTTTGACATTGACATCAGACGGAATTCTGTGAGAACTAGCAAGCATTTAATTATTAACGTAACGTTGCGTGACAGTCAATGTGTCAAAAGAGTCAGTAACTCATGTTTTTTATTTTTGCTTTTCGTTATTAAAAATTCTCTACAATATGTCCGTGTTGCCTTTTGCATTTCACATGTTCACACGTCATAGAAAGTGGAAAATACGAGCAACACGCACGCCTCCGATTAGCAAGATTCTGAAATGTAAGTAATTAATTTTACAGTAGTCAGATATGATGGTCAAATATCGTGAAACTTGCGTGAAATTATTTCCATAGTATTAAATTAAACGGGATTTCATTTCAGCCCAGCGTACAGCTGTCCGAAATTAGTTTGAGAGCATTTTGCAGCTACTAGTCCTGTTGGTACATGGAAACTCGTGCACGTCACTAGACCATAATTTTTTAACTCATATTACTGCCCATAAAAAGCAACAGAACCTACGTGTTCGCGACTTGCGGCGAAACTCATGAATTCGCTGGACAAACATTGAACAAAATACGTCTATTCTGATGAAAATATACTTCAATGCCCAATATAAATGAAAGTATTAGAATTTGATTGTGATACTAATACTAACTTTAAAAAAAAATGTCTTATAATCACTCTGAATATGTATTTCTGAAAAATACTGTAAACACTTGAAATATTCCATAATCATGCATAACGCCACTAATAATTGGGTTGATTCATAAATAACTTCCGACTTGTCTTCTTGAATTTATTAATGATTTATTACAGAATGATTATTATTGCTTCTGCAGCGTGTCATAAAATATGAGGCCAAAATTTGTAGTGCACATAAACTACTTGAATTTTTAAAAAGAAAAAAATCTGTAATGTGTAGAAAGTTATTTATGAATCAACCCTATAATTAATTTCAAGTGCCATAATTTTGAAATTACAGTAAAGTATCAAATTTATAAATTCTTTTCGAATATTTCTACAGAAATTTAAATTTTTAGTTGTAGAGTTCTTTTTCAAACCGTACTAAAAATAATCTTGGCCTTATGTTTCATTAAATATATGTAAGTTGATTTTTTAATTATACCTTTGTATTTGATCATGTCAGTGGCTGGACAATTCAGAAGGGAAGAGAAAATTTATTTATTTATTTTATTCAGTACGTTAAAAAGAAGATCGAAAAGTTGCAAAAGCATATATGAAGCTAATCTATACACCGATAGTCTTAGAATATAGACTATCTGCTTAGATGTTTTAGACATACTGATATGAAATTCAGGAAATATGTCAAATTTCTTTACGAATTTTAAACAGTATCTTAATACAATAAACAGTAGCTGAAATACACTAAAATTGTGCTGCGTAGAAAAATTATTATAAAATTTAGCGACCTGAATTTTTTAAACATTATCTTCTGTTATAATTTTCCACCTTCCACTTTTCTATCTCTGTTATACTCTCATTGACACATTCGTACCTTCTCACAGCAATAAATTTTATTCTCCACACGATTCAATTTTTCTCAATTTATATTTTGTTGAATACATACTTTTTAGAAGTATGTACATTTCCATCTTCCCTCTAATTTTATAATATTTTCTCAAGTTTTGTTGCACTCGTTCTTTTGAAATACAGTCTTTCCGTATCTTCACGTTTCTTCTCACCATTTTCCTTGGCTGTTTAGTTTCTAAAAAGTTGATTTCTCGACAGCTTTATTCCACATTTATATGTTCCTGTCTGCCTCTCCTACCTCTTTCCTTTTCATCGTGTTTCCAGGCTTATATGAACACAGTTTCTTTCATATCCTCTTTCACTTATCTTTCTACGCATACGACTCAGGCTGCTGCTTCTTATTGATTTGTATTTTTATGGTGCTTTCTTACTGTTTCCCGTTCTTATTTCATCGCGCTCGTTCTTTATGTAGAGGGTGCTTCAGAAATAGATGACCAAACTTTGGTTTGATAATTAATACGAAAGCGTACTTTACTTATCCTAATGATGAAAAGAGGTCATATGATCATAATTCCTGAAAACCTTCCCTGTTGAGATACACTCCCATTCATAAAAGTTTGAACATCCAATTTGAAGTAAACCAGAAAGAAATGTATAAAATTGTTGAAAAATTCGAAGACTTTTGTCCAATTTCA
Source organism: Macropis europaea (assembly GCA_916610135.2). Taxonomy (NCBI): domain Eukaryota; kingdom Metazoa; phylum Arthropoda; class Insecta; order Hymenoptera; family Melittidae; genus Macropis; species Macropis europaea. The sequence continues at coordinate 13,467,251 of OU744344.1, read as the reverse complement.
TATTTCATATTAGCCCTCAAAAACTATCATAAAGAAAATCACATTAACCTGAAATATCACCCCTGATAGTCTGTAAGGGTTAAAAAGGGAACATACATTTTTATTATATTAAAAATTTCTACATGGACATCAAGTAAAAATCAAATCTTTTAATTGATACGTGCCCCTCCATTTCTAATTACACCTACCACCAATCTTCACAGTGTAACTGCGTTTTGCAAATGTGTCTGACGATAGCTGGTCTCATTCCTATTGCAAGCGGTTCTACGAGTCAGATTTTGATTTTAGATAATTCTGCCATGTTCTTTTTTTCAAAATTGGATTCAAGTGAAGTGATTGAATGTGGAAGATGTATGATTTTTATTACATTATCATCTTGCTAACTGTTTTAAATATTTCTTCACTTTTACAGTAGCCTAAGGAATATATCGTATTTTCAACGGAAATAGAAAGTGTCCTAAGATTTATGGTCGCAATGTCTCAAGATTTATAGACGCAGTGTCTAAGCACTTTTTCTTTACAATGGAGTTTGATAAGAATATCTGCCATACATAGAATTACAAATGTTGTTACAATTTTCTTCATGTGGACAAATAATATGGAAAATTATTAATCTTTATGTTCCGTTGCAGTTGAGAAAGTATACAAAATCCATATTGTCGCTTCCTGTCATAAAATTCGATGTACTACAGGTATTCTTCATCGTTTTCGAGACATTTTGATACTTTACACGTCGAATGCCGCAGTGAAAACAGCCATATCTACTCAGACACGAAATAATTTACTATTTTTAATATAAGTCGTAAAAGAAAACAAGATTCAGGTATTCAGTCACGTTTTTATGTTCCTAAACATAAGCTAGGCACAGCAACTTTTCAATCCCAGTGCCTGATAATTGTTTAAATAATAGCTTGAATAAAGTTCTTTTTGGTTAACATGATAAATGCCACAGTGAAAACTGCCATACCTAATCGGACACATTATAGTCTACTGTTTTAAGTATATATCGCGAAGGAAATAAATATTTTTTGATTTGAACGTATAGTACTTACTGTATATTATTATTATTATTATTATAATGATGTTGAAAAGTGTATAAGAATTCATAGTTATTTAATTGAATAAAATTTCAGGTGCCAGTCACGGGTCAACACGTTAACTAATGGTTTTGTCTTTTGTTGGTAAGTATAAAAAAAATATCCCCAAAGTTCAAATGGATCCACTGCATAGTTTCCAAAAAAAAAATTAACAACTTTCGTATGTATTTGTTCCTAAATTAATGTGACAATATGAAAATTGCTCAGAATTGTGTAAGAATAAATAGTTATTTAATTAAATTGAATTTCAACTGTCGGTCATCGGTGACCCCCGCGGCATTCAACGTGTTCATTATCAGGTGTGCATTCTCACAGATCGAAACAATTGCTAACAATTTTGTTATTGAAGTATGTTCGTAACACCATCGTGGAAAAGTGTTTACATCTCGGAATGGAACAATTTCTGGAAGAATATTTGTATGATCTTCGTTCATTCTTGAAGTGGGTAGAATGAGCTCTCAAGTTTGGTCACCTATTTACGGAACATCCAGTATATCACTGCTTTCCTGCCTGTTCCAATATATCATCTTTTTGCTATCAAAGTACAGATTCAAAGGATCGATGAAATGAGACGCACGCGAGTTCGATTTCAAATCAACGCTGGAAAATTTGCGTGCACGTTAAGTGCATTTGACTGCATAACTGTAAATATTGACGACAGTGATGCATAGGGAGCGCAAACGTAGGCATTGACACGAAAAAATAGTTCCGCCTACTTTGGCGAAGTTTTTTAACCCGCACGTTTTATGAATGGATGGGATGGACTCGCGAATGACGATTTTTATTTTAACCCTCGAGCAGCGGACCGTGTAGCAATGACGTGGCAGTGTATCAGAGACACCGGGTCATTTATGACTCATGCTAATTGTCACATTTTCGCAATGTACGCCCTTGAATTAGTTTCCTTATTAAAATTGTATCTTACTACACCACCATCGAATTTTTTAAGTGACATAACTACAGAATACTTGGAAAAGAAAGAAAATAAATTTGCATAAAAGAAATTCTGTTTCCTTATTCGCTATCTGTACAATTTACACAAAAAAGGTGATACACTAGAGCGACAGATATAAATGAATAAGACTCTTGCCGAGTTCAGAAGAATGCAAAGTTGTATAGAATGGAGTATCTGACTGTAAGTATACATATGCACAGAAGAGGCGGATCAAAAATGACCCGGCATCGGCCGGGTGAGGGTTAAAGGTCCACGTCGTTTTCTCGTTAATACTTATTCATTTCATCAATTTTATGAGCGACTGTACACTTAAAGTAGACACACTGTAGAAAAATTCTTCGATGCACCGCATTTGACACAAATATTTCTTCTGCCAGTCAAGCATCCTAACACGCTTATAATACCAATACATGTCCCATTTTTCAGCCATCAAATATCCCCACGCAACAATGGACGTACCAATAAAATCTGGAAAAGATACAGACGAAGGATTGAAACTCTTTGTATAGGTCACGTCGCATACTGATATAATTGGCAATAAGAAAGCATATATAGCATCAAAGAAGCCTATCAACATTATATAAAATATAGCTCAAACACAAATCCCCTCATCCCTAACTGATCTAGAAGAATACACCTTCAAAAAATAAAAAATGATGTGGGAGGCGGAATGGAAAAGTACAGCACCACCACACATCTAATGAACAGCAGCTTCGCAACTAATGAGGAGAATATACCATCAGCCTAACAAGAAAATAGCAAACAGCAATTTGTCAAATCAAAATTGAACATACCAAAATGATTCATTCATATTCACTCTTAAAAAATAGTCCCCTCATTTGTGATAACTGTATCGTATAAACAAGTGACAATCATTTAATTATACAAAACGTAAACATTCAATAATTCGCCAACAAACTATACAGAGTGTTCAAAATGGGGGTCTGAGACTTTAGGTGTTTATAGTACTCACCATGTGGAGTAAAAAATATCTAATCAACGTAGTTCCTAAAATCAATCAACTACAGAACTGTACAGTTCAATCTTCAAGGATTGATTTTAGGACCTACGTTGATTAGACATTGTTTACACCACTCAGTGAATACTATAAACACCTGAAGTCTTAGACCCTTTTCCTTAACACCTTGTGTAAGCTAGAATTTAAAAAAGGACTTTTCCAACCATACAAAAATACGTCAGTTGCTCCAGTTCCTCAAAGGAACAGGACTCCTTAAAAATTGATTGGGTTCAGTCATAAATAGCCTGGGATTCATCTTCTTGAATTGATTAATGATTGATAAAAAGATAATTATTTTCGTTTTTGTGGCATATCTACATGATAGGGATTCGTCCCATTAAATATGAAGCAAAACACAGTAGCCCGGATAAACTATTTGAATTTTTAAAAAGGAAGCTATCTATTATGCATTGGGAGTTATTCCTGACTCAACCCAGTAGTACAGGGTTATCCAAATTGAGTGTCACATCTTTTAGTAGATGTCACTGCGGAACGGTTTGACAATCCATCACAATTTTTTGACAAATGTCATCTGAAAATATAAACAAACTACCGTGAAACATTATACAATGCAGCAACGTACAGAAAGTGGTTAAATTTATTATAAAAGTTGAAGTTATGTTGGCACCACATGCCACACATGGAACGAAACAATGGCTCTAGTGAAGGAAAAGTTCAACGGCCACCTAATTTTACGAAGAGAAGACATCAATTGGCCACCAATATCTTGCGATTTGACACCGTTAGACTCTTTTTATGGGGTGTTTTAAAAAGTAAAGTTTAGGTCAATAATCGAGAAACGATCGACGAGCTGAAAAACAATATCACAGCCGCCATGGATGAAATTGAGCCCCAGTTATGTGAAAATGCATTGGAAAATTAGGTAAAACGAGTCGGGCTCGTGAAAAAGGGGGTCACTTGAATGATATTGTGTCCCATAATTAATGTCACGAATAGACTGCGGATGTTTATGCAATTTAACACACACAAATATCTGAAAAACACACATTTAAAACCGTGAATAAATAAAGAGTACATTTTCTACACACTTGCAGAACAAATTACACTTTTATCAAAGTTACATTTCTATCACTGCACTGACACAACAAATATCGTACTCTAAAAATGTATATTTGCATAAACAACCGCAGTCTAGTCATGAAGTAGACTATGTATTAAAATGAAGAAACCTGAGAAATCTAAAACAGTTTCTGTTTTATTTCAATTTAAAAATGTGACACTCAATTTGTATAACCCTGTATAACTGAACGCTGTCGTCGCTAATAACCATTTGCAGTTGATGCGACTTAAAGCAAGAAACAAAAAAAGGATTGAAACATAAATCCGCGATAACATCGTTCCGGAGCACTCGCAAAGGACACGCCACGGTTGAAATATGCATTCGCAGTTAATTATCCGATTTTGCTTAGCCGAAATGGAAGAATAAGAATGCAAAGGGGTGTGCTGCTAATGAAAGAGCGCCGCTTCGAATCGCATTAATAATTTTACATTTTTCCCCGGGCGACATAATTTTCGCAGCTGTCAAAACGGAGCGTCGAACGGCACTAGTGAAAGAGAGTGAGAGAAAGAGAGAAAGAGAGGGAGAGAGAGAGTCTGTAAGTGGTAGTTCGAATTGATTCAACTTAATTTATTCTTGAGTTTGACTACGTTGAATAGCCTTTCCTCGCGCTTCGTCCTTCGTTAAGCAGCCGATAAGCAGAAGTTCGCAATTGCCCGGAAGCCTCCTTTCAGTGCCTCGCACGTTTCCCCAGGACCTTATTTATCCCTTTCACTGTCGACCATTAGCGCTCGATATTCGATATAACGAAAATGCTCAACCCTTCGCGCTCACTCGTTCCGCGCCGGCTTTTCACAGTTTCTCCTTTAGTACGCCGGAATTATTATTTTCTGCTGAACGTCTTTGCAACTTTCGATCGATTTATTAAAGTGTCTTAACACTGATCTCTGGCTGCATCGATCGTGCACTCCGAAGTGGGGTTGGATACTTTTTATAGGAAATAGTAATGATAAATAAGAATGATGAATAATTACAGGGTGATGTATGCGCTGATTTCTGGGACCTGGACAGCGGATATATGGGTTACGAATTAATTGAAAAAATTACTTCTTATTTGTCGAATATCTAATTGAGTATTGTGGAAGTTACAGAAAGATTCATCGTACAGTTTCTTTGAAAAAAATTCCTAGAGCCACCTTTATTTTTCGAGTGATTACCCTGGTGTCCCCGTCTTAACCGTTTTCACGTAATTTTAGATTAGTTTTCGTAGTAATGATTTTTCCAGTAATTATCAATTGCATTGTAACTAACTTTGTCAGGTTGAGCAAATTTATTTATTTCTGTGGATTTTTAGAATAATTCTTAAGTTAATGATTTTTTGTGCAAATATCAATTACACTGTAATATACTTCGTCAGTTTTATTTAAAAATATATTCCGTGCAGGAATTTTGTTTTGTACTAATATTGCAGATTATAGTATCATGTTATTATTTTCTGCAGAACGTCTCTGTAACTTTTAATCGATTTATTAAAGTGCCTTTAGACTGATCTCTAGCTGTATCGATCACTTACGCTGATAGAGGGTTGGACACTTTTTATTGAAAATAAGAATGACAAACAATAATGAAGTTTACCTTGTTTATACACTACAGTCATGCGTTTTGTTCCTATCTACTCGAAACTAATTACAAAAATTTGATTTGTTTCTACTAAAGATTTCTATTTGTTTTGTTGCTATACTAGTTTTCGTAAAATATTTTAAAATACAGTTGTCTCGTTTGTTAAAGGTTTCATTTAAGAAACTGTTCGAAATACATGTACTATTTAGTATTTCCCTACGAAATAATTTTTTTTTATATAAACAATATTGTGTAGATAATAATGCAATATATACATTTAGAAATATTTTTGTTTTTATCATACTATATAGTAAAGTAAGAAAGATATTAGAAGGAATCAAATTTATTATTTTATACATTATACAAAAATTCTAACCAGACTTCACATTGTTATACTGGAAATTTCTGAGAAAAATAATAATATGAAATTACATCATGATAAAAGTAACCGTAAATATATTTAGGGCAATAAAGGCATTTATAATTCAATTTTAGCAGAGTTTGTTCCTTTAAAATGAAAATAAATCAGGTGACTGAACAGTAAAATTACGTTCATTTAGTTTTCGCTTTTATGTATTTATTCTTGAAATTTCACAGTTACGGAAAGTTCGCTTAACCAGATTCTCATGAATTACTATTTGATATTCGTAAATAATGTCCGTATATTTAACGTTCTTTGTACCTTTGCCTTTTATTTTTGGCACGGGAAATAAATCTCATTAATATCTGTATTTCATCAAATATTCTCAAATACGAATAATTATTTACGAGCGTACATTTATTCAGTCTTTTCAATATTGACAGATCTTGTTCAGCATATAATAGAATACATCTCTTTTGTAACTCCCTTGCTCCAATCCCGTGATAAAATACTGCTCATAATTTGACGCGCATGTTCACTTTGCCAAGAGAGAATAATGTACAAAAAGAGCTACCTGAAAAGTAATATTTCATAATGTTCAGAATTCTGTAAAAAATTTATTAACAACATAGGTGCTCATGTTGAAATGCATGAAGTCGAAATAAAAATATTTTTTAATTTCAACATTTTAGTGAAGAAAGTATATCACAAATTGCAGGTTCATGAAAATTCAAGTATATTAACCTTTCCTGAATTACAAACAAGTTGCACGTAATTCGATTGAATATTTATTCATATTGCTTTAGAGATACAAATATTGCAAATTCTATAAATTTTTAAGCAAAGAAATATAGAAAATAACGAGTCTCGTATTATAAATAAAAAATTTATTTCGAGGATGTTGTGACTGATAAAATAAATTTTCTTTAGTCAAATAACTAAAACTTGATTGGGGTAATCGTCATTTTAACAATTCATTGTTATACACATTAAATACAAATAAAGTACAAATTTTAATACAGTGAATAATTCTGTACATCAAAATTATAGTTACAATTAAATGATGATTATCAATAAAGCACACGAATATAAACAAAAAAGCAAGAAATCTCTATAGAATAGAAATATAAAAGAGTTTTCTCTGTGTATTCTGTACCAGTATGACGACTAAATGTCACGTCGAATTAATTCGTCTTTCATAGTTAAACAATTAATATTTATTTTTTCTCTGCAGTTTTGTACATCGCATATACACTACCGATTAAAAATTTGAAATCACTACGTGAAACAAGAGACACAACGTCTTTTCAAGAAAAACTGAACACCTTCGAAGTAAACGCTTTTAAAATAGAATATATTGTTGTTAACACCCGGTATATTGACAATAGCCAATACAAAATTTATCAGAACATTCGATCTTGGTAGAAATTAGCAAGTGATTCCAAAATTTAATCACATTAATCCATAGTGTCAAATATACAAAATGTTTACCGTAAAAACCACATTATTTACCAAAATGGATTATTAACTTGCAATATTCCTCGTCTGTTGTACGCACAAAAGAAAAATGTATAGGGTAGGTAGTTTACTTTAGTAGTCAAGGAAAATAACATTACGACCTGAGAGTCCATCAATACCCCACGTGGCCACTTAAACCCTGAAATCTCGCGTGGGTGATTCCGAATTAATGGCTTCAACGGGGGTTAATAATTTAAACAGCATCGTTAACAACGGTTCGAAGAAACTCACAGTAACATGGGAATTACATAGGTACAATAGTGAGTCTTGAAAATATTTGGCCAAGCTCCAACAATGCAGTTGAGGGGTTCATAACAAAAAGAACCCTTGTCAAATTTTGCGATAACAGCACAACATCATAATTCAATTAGATACAGTTCTTCTGCAATACAAATACAGATAACACCCACAGCAGTTGTGTAATATGATGAATATTTTGTTAAAAAAATGAAATCTGTTGAACAAAAATTGAAGTTGTTAGAATATTTTTTGGGCTCCTGAAAAAAAGACGAAAGTTGATAAAGATCGCTTTTGTTATGAACTGTCAAATTTATTGGCTGTTTTGGAAGAAACAAAATTAATACAGAAATTGGAACATGCAGCTAGCTGAAACAATCCTGATTCCTATTATGTTGCTAATAACCAATTTTAGTAATTAATACAATTAAATAATCAAATAAAAAAAATATGTCAGCAGCTTCCGTTCAGTCTTTTCTATTATTTTCTGTTAAATTTAACACTGCTTATTACGTACAATTTACTTGTCGAGAGGTTTGATGCACATCTAAAGATCATGCTGCTCGTTTTCCATTTTAACACATTGTTGGTGTTTTTAATACCTATACATTAAACGATACATGTTAATATAAAGGTATTTTCGCGTGTCTGATTAGTTGCGGGATTTTCCACTGCGGCGCTCAACGTGTTAATATCACGAAGTGTTGAAGATTCTTTTGCACATTCAGCACCTATTTCTTAAATTGAATGTTATCTTTAACATCATCAAGCATACTGACACATATCCGCACGTTCGCATTCTTTTTAAATATTAAAATATTATTTACACAGATGTCATTAACATCGTGTGATTTAATGGCAACAAGTACATTATATTTCTGACAGATTTCAGATGTACTCCATTTTCCATAACAATTCATATTCAATATTACATTACCTTTCTTTCAAGTTCAGTACCTTTATACCTAAACAGGTGAAACTGAATGATCGTTTATGTAATCGGCCCTCCAATAATAGAGGTTCTAGTGCGCCACTCGTCGCAGAAAAGTAGCTTCTATACGGTTTATTTAAACAGTTTCTTTTTCTCAAAAAAATGAGACATAAGGCAACAGTCGAACAGTTGTTTCCTCCTTCGCGCTATTGAGGATGCTGAAGAGGGCATCTCTAATTCAGATTCTCTCTTTTCGTCGACTTGTTGATATATTTACGACGAGAGGGAGAGGACAACCTGCTTCTCAGTCTCTTGCTTTGCTGCCCCGGCTCCCAGCAAATAGATTTCTTATAAAAGCGTGTAATGCGGCCGTGTATCGAGCTCCCTCGAATTAAGTACACTCGGGGATGAATCGCGACTTTACTTCAACTTTTCCTCCGCTTCATTATTCGCTAATTCGTCCGTGAAAGTTAATGAGAAATTGGAACGAACGCAATAACATTCGCTCGAGCCGGCGGAGATCCGTCGACTCGGTGAAACTCGGCTAGCTCCCCTTTCTACGGAGTCTATTGTTGTCGTTGCCATTAATCGGTGAATTGGCAATATTTACTTATTGTTAGTTGTAGAATTAGTGTACCTAATAGATGTGTTGCATTGATTATTTCAACTTTGTATAAAAACTCTTCTTTACGTCATGAATATTTGTATATGTTACAGCTTGACAGAGTAGATGTAATAATTAATGGAAATCGAGTCCAATTAATGCATGCTCGGTCTCTTTTTTAGCATAGAATATGTATGTTAAAAACTGCCAGTTTTATAACTTCTGAAGTGACAGTATTTACTTATTGTTACTCGTAAAATTAATGTACCTGTATATGTTACATCTTGACAGAGTAGATATAATAATTAATGGAAATTGAGTCCAATTAATGCATGCTCGGTCTCTTTTTTAGCATCTGATGTGTTTGTTAAAAATTGCTTGTTTTATAACTTTTGAATTTTTCTGTAAGAGTGTAGTTATTAGTCTACCGATGAGTTAACTAAGATTTAGACTTGCCCATCATGGAAGCATTCTGAAATGACGAGTTAATTAATCTTTCCTCGGTGAACGGTTTCATTATTTTTTTAAGCTTTATCTAATTTTCTATCCAGAACTCCATCACGATTTTGGAGATGAAAATATTGTTTTTAAAGATTATGAAACTTTTATTAAATGTTCCTGCACATCATTTACTCTACTTATTACTTATAAGTGGCTCAGATTCACAATAATATCATATTGAATTATTGACGTCTGTAATAACGATTTCAATTTCCTATATAGAAACCATAGTGTGACAAGAAATTTCCTGGATAATTTCACACATTTTTCAAACCTTTATTGATTTTTCTTTTTAATTAGTAGCTTGGGAAATATTTGTCCTCAGATTGTCCAATGAATTACAAAATTTCGAACATGTATCAAATTCTGTGATATGAAAATTTGTTTATATTGAACGTACGACGGATGCACATAAAACATCTTAAATAAAACAGCATAATGGCAACAAGCAGTGCTTCGTTTCTGTATACTATACACTAATTAGACGTGAATAAGTAACTTATATTATAGGCACAACAAATTATCATTTACTTTGAAGTAGACAAATTATCAAGCATTTATAGTTACTTTTGTAAATACCACAAGGTTTTGTACTTTCAATCAACCTGCTCGAGCAGAAAATTATAATTTTCTAATATAATAAAAATAATAGATGAATAGAATAAGGTAATAGACAAAAGTAATAAGCAATTATAATGTTACAATTTCTATAATTTTCTAATAAAATTGCAATCTCCCTTATGCATTTCATACACTAATTGTCACATTGGGTTATGTAAATCAATACATCAGATATTATTGAGTCGAATCAATGATCCTCATAAAATCGCCACTAACATCAATTTCATAATTGCCACATGCCATCGCATATCGGTTTCCTCCTGCATCTTATGAAACAGTAAGAAAGTAACTTAGCCAGTGTAGAATTCTCGAAGACAGTTCGCACTCACGGTTTCAGGACCAGAGATTTGACTTATACCTCGACCATTTCGAGCCTCACGTTTCCGTTCAATTTACAAGCATGTGTGCAACCGCACTTAAGGTCTCCTAGAGGCTGCATAACGTTTGCGAGTTCGCGTTTACAACGAACACGGAGTTCGCGACGGAGAACTCGTTTGAAACAAGCATCGAGGCTTTATCGTAAGCGTGGAACTACCGTTTCGCGATCGCGGTTATTTCGGGTAGTTCCGGGGGGAGGCATTCGCCAGCTGCAATAAGTGCGGACGACGTTTTCGCAATGAAGGGGTGAGAGAAGTGTGCTAAGAATGCACGGACGATAACAACGTCTTCTTGCGCGGCCCATCGATTTCCATTGATTAGCCCGACGCGCTGATAACGTTACAAAACAAGCTTTCAGTATTGTGTTCCCAAATGAAGACTTGTGTTACAGTTATCCTAGAAAGTTTGAAAACTGTTTCGTACTTTTAATTAGATAAATAATTACTGCGGACTGAATAACTTTTTCCCCGACATGGTGGAAGGTTATTGTTACATTCTGCCTCCTTCCGACAAGTTTATTATTATTATTATTATTGTTATTGTAATCGTACCTCCTATTACTACTACTATTGTCTCTATTTATACTACATATAATTATTAGTTTAACCTCTTCAAGGATACTGACACGTATGCGTACATTTAATTTGTTTCTCTAATTAAATGGTTATAGACAAAAATATTACATCTAACGGCCATATGTGTGTATATTATTTTTCATACAGAGCTTTAAATTTTGTTCATTTTTTATTCCTTATTTTGTAAATATAAATTTGTATTGAGTAAATGTTAGATTTCCTAGGTTCAACAAATTTGAAAACAAATAGAACAACAAATAGAAAATAACACAAGACAACATTCAACCCTTGTCCTCCCCACTCATTACCGTTTAAGGGCCCGTCCCCACTACGGCCCAACAGTTTTCCTTCTCTCAGCAACTCTCCCCCCAGGAGACCCTGGATAACGGAGACCTCGGTTGATCCACATACCGGATAATTGCGATCTGGTTAATCGAAGTCCTACTGTACTTTAAATGATTTTTCACCTCTCTAGATTACCGAATGTTAAATCTTTAAATAGTGTTGTAAAAACCGAAATAGGTAGTGGAAACATCTTGGAACTCCGAAATTAATCACACTTGGCCCCATGTACGTTAACCCTTTGGACTCCCAATATTTTTTTAATTTTCTTTTCAATAACTCCTTATTATTTTAAGTGTCTTATTTGAAATGTACTTCAAAAGACAGTTGGTTGATAGGAACTAATTTAAACAATTTTTATTTCTAATTATATTGAAAATAGCATTGGAGCTTTGCTAAGATCTGATATTTGTGGTAAAAAAAAAATATTGCCTCGATATAGGAGTACCTGTGAATAAAATCGATGTCGAGTCACACTCGACAAAGGAGTTCAAAGGGTTAAGACCCTTTTATTTGTTTTGATGAGTTCTATATACCCCTGAAATTTGACCCCAACTTTTGTTAACACCTGTATAATAGTACAAGATAACTCGTCATTCGCTACTTTGTGGCAAAAATAAGTTCGAGCTGTGGAACAAGTGGACCGAAGAAGAATCTCCATGTGGGAAGGGTTCAGTTTGATGCATCGGTCACTGATGAGCCACGCGGCGATGTGTCGAAGGGAAATTGTCCTCGAAGGAAACGCTGCGAAATGTAAGTGAAACGGAAAGGGACGTTATATCGACGCGACCGAGCGCATAAATTTTTGCGGGCATCGTCTCCTTCTTCGGCGATATTTTTCGGAACTTCACGATTCATCCGATTTGTCGGGTAGGGGGGAGGAATAGCATAGCTGGCATTCGCAAAAAGTAATATTTCACCGGAGGTAGCTTGTGTAAGGCCAATATCACCGTATATCGTTGGTGACAGCGTGCGTTTCAAAAGCGGATTAGTTCCGGTATTGTATTTACAGGTGGTCGTGAAGTGAACGGCTTAGTTGCGAAATTGGTCATGCGACCCGCGATGCATCATAACTCCCCGACATTCAGTCGATTTTAAAATTCTCGCTACGGCAACTTTCCCCGAAAGTTCGACCTTTCGAAATCAGCACGCTGAGCGTCACAAAGAACAGCTTTATTCGGTTGAATTACTTCGTATCGTGGACTGAACGAGTACTCGAAAATATTTATACTAAATTTAGGAGAATCAAATAAGGAATTTACTATTTTTACTGTTTTAAAAATTGCACATAAGCTACTAATCGATATTTTGATAACCGCATCAGCTATACGCAAAAGTCCGACCTTTCGAAATCAGTTCACTGAATGTCACAAAGGAGAGCTTTATTCAGTCGAATTAGTTTAAGTAATGCTCTGAACGAGTACTCGAGAAATACTTAGTGTTTCTACCCTTTCCCTTTGGGAAATCTGCCGCTTTGTCGTATTATGCAAATTATTGGATTTTTATTCGAGTTATTTCAAATTAATATTTAACGAATTATAAACAAATACATGTCAGGATAATAAAATTGTCAAAGTTGTTTAATAATGCGGTTTGGTGTGGAAAATTTCGAAACAAATTTGACAACTGTAATGAGATTGTTCTTGTATATCGTTTTTTGTACAAACAATACAACGCATTGTTGTTTAGACAATTGAACAAAGCAGTACTAGTTATCTTGGGGCTATCAAACTATACTATTGGATAAATAAGAAAAGTGCTCTTGAAAAACGGTACAGGTAAGAATCAACTCCATAACGGAGAATTTGAGAAATTGATACGTGCTCCAAAATATAATCTTAGAATTATGATATTTCGAAAGATTTATCTCTCGCTTGTCCCAATTTAAATTCAACTTATCAAATCTATAAATACCTTCAAATTTGTTAAAATACAGTATCACATCTTTCCCTTTTTTAGTACTTACCAAAGATATTGTTTGGATAAATTAGGAGAGCTATTAATACCATTAGAAGCGCCTTCTGCCGATCCACCATTTTGTCACAGTCATCGATCCACCTGGAAGAATAACAAAATCGTTCTTCATTGATTGATCTGGTATAAAATCACATTTGATTATTGGAACAATGTGGAGATTATTAGTGAAAGTTTAAAAAACAAAAGAAATTAGTCTAGTAGATTGCTAAAAATGTATGAAAGCGTTAATAGAATATTTTGTGCACTATTTGAAACAATTAGAAGATCAGATCTCTGGACAGATTTGAATAATCTGCCAAATACAAAACATAGATTTATGTTAAAAAGTATATTTCTCATATTCCACTATATGCACAGTACAATTTTCACAAACCAAATGGGATAATATTTTATATTTATTTAACACATGTTTTATAAGATAGGGATCGACATAACTTGTGGGATGACCTGAAATTTCATTCTAGCGTATACTCCAATCTATAATTCTTTGGACATTGGCTATAGTTGTTGAAAATACGATATTTTTCCAGGATTATTGCCAACGTCTGGAAGAATTACTGAGAACAATCGAGGGAAAATAATGAAACAAAAATCACTCACTGGTCTTCTCAACCAACCGATTTTGAACACAATGGAGAAAATATAGAATGAAATAGATCAATAAAATATAATAAGCCTACTCAAAATATTCTCGAATCACTTGCAACAGAAATAGGACACAATATTGATAGAAACTATACAAAAGTTCACAGCTGGAATGGCAATATTGGTGGAAGTTTTAATTAAGAAGCAGCGGAGCTATGTCAACGAAAAGAAAGTTTGTGATTTAATTAATTAATTTCCCTGAGTGACATTTGTGGTAGAATATTGAACAAACATTTTCTTTGAGGTATAATGAGGTATATAATTTCAGATTTGTTACGTCAGTAATTCTAATACTTATGGATGGGGGTGTATTTTATGATACGGATAATCGCAACCACGTGATCCTCTAATTATTTTGAGCAGTACATTAACCCTTTTCAATCTCATAGCGACCTAAACTCGTCAGGAATCTTCCATCGGCTTTAAATATAAAATTGATAATTCACCTGATAATTAACAATTTTAGATATCAAAATTTTTCGTTTTAACGTCGGTAAAGAAATAGAACTACGGCAGAACTATATTTTATCCTTCACACGTTGCAAAATGTATTTTTTATTTTATCTATTCTGCAATGCGTACATTTTGCACCCATTTGGATATGGTTAAACTGCATAAACATCCGCAGTCTACTTACAACATTTCCTGATTGATCTTTCCTTCACTCCTACATATTCTATTATTATTACTTTATAACACACACATATATATATATTAAAATTCATGAATCCCAAAAAGTCAAAAAGAATCAACCAGAAAATTGAACTGAAAAAAATTGTATGACTTCACGTGCCGAGCGAAAAGGATGAGAACGAATCAAATTTCGATACCGAGGATTAGGCGCTTCTGTAGCGGCAAAATTCTACTTTTAACAGTTCGAATTCACCAGGTCCCGTGTCTGGCTGCTTCTTCCAAAAGTGTCACCACATTATTACGGACAAAGAGGTTCGTGCGAATGGAACTGAGATACGAACTTATGCAGCTGAAAAAGTGACGTGGCGTAAAAGTGGTTGGCTGGAAGAGAAACGCTGGAACAGGAAGCTCGAGGTTCTCACAGAACGTTACGCGAACGGGAAATCATAAAGGCATATTATAAAAACTTGAAACGGGACCGAAACGCGGAGATAAGTGGTTGAAATACAGCCTCGGTGTAAGAAGGTCTGTCGCAGACGCGAGATGTGAATTTAGATATTTGAAATTGCGCGAACCCGCGGGACGTTCGAACGAAATCTCATTCTCGCCAATTAAAACCCCTAAACGCCAGCGATTCGACTGTTTGCCAAGAAATTGAAAGTCTGACACGTTATTTCGGGGAGGTGGACGTTATGACCTTGCAAAATTATTGCTTCTGGGGCTCGCTATAATCGTGCAAAGTTTAGAGCAAACTCTGGTAAGTCTGTGATGGTTTTAGAATTTTTCTATGGACTGCTGACATTCACGTATACTGAAAATGAGTGAATATTTACAAGAAATGTGATTTTTTGGCTACAGTGGCGCCACCTATAACTTCGTTCAAATTTCTCTTACGTCAAATTATTCCTCATAAAAATTGAAGTAATTTTTGTCTGTACCATTTCTTTTTTGTGTTTGTTAGTTTTTGAGTTATTCGGCTTAAAATGTTCTCATTCCCCATCTTTGAAGGGAAGCTCCACCCCCAAAACATGAATATCCGCGATAAAAAAAGTACATGTAAAATATTTTCGAATGCTTTACCTATGTACAAAGTTTTACGAAAATCGGCGTTTGTCAATTGGGTAATGTTCCTTGTAAGTATACTTCATTGCAAAAATTACAAAATTAAATTTACACGAAGCACTCTGGTTACGCTGTGATAGCTCTGGTTACTCGGTGATAGTTCCTGTTAGTCCATGATACGGTCACCAATTTGTTCATTATTATTTGTATTATTTCCATTTAAAAACCTAAAGGCAAGCTGAAGTTGATAACTTTGAAAAAAATTATCTGCAAAAAATATACTGCAATTAGTCTGTAGGTCACTCTAAACCAAGGTATATAAAAACAAAAGTATTTGTTTTGGTCCAGGAGTAACGGAAAAATTAAAGTGGTCATGTTACGTTGTCCACCCCATGTAATTAATAACAGGATCACTCATGTTATAACTATGTTTCAAATAAAAATGATAATTTTATTTTAGATCTAGCATGCTTCAGTCGCGACATTTCTGCATACAGAATTCAGAATATTGTTTCTCTTTTTCTCTTACACCTTATAGTCGTGCGAATTCTCTTTCGAGCGCATGAGCGCCGAAGTTTGCCATCTAGCGGCTGTGCGTGAACTATGCCCCCATGGACAGCGCGTCGGCACTCCGACAAAAAAATAGTTACATGTTTTCTTCTCGATATATTATTTATTTCGCGATAAAACGTAGCCTATGATACTCCGGAAAATGTACAGAAGCTACTGTGGAAATTTCAAAACAATCGGTTCAGTAGTTTTTGAGACTTTTGCGAATGAACAAATACACTCTGTCTTTTTATTATAATAGTAAGATATAACATATACAGTGATATGAAATTCGGTACATAGTGTCACCATCGATAATTTGAACTTGTAACTGAAACAAGATCACGAATTTTCGAATGACCTGCTTTCGGATAATCGAGGCTCCACGGTCCTTGGGAAACAGTTTTCCCACGGTGTGATACGGTTACCCTCGTTATCATTGCTCGCGACTCGGAGAGAAAATTGCGCGCGAACCTTGAAGGGCAGAAAGTAAAACGCATGTCGCAAGTGGAAACATTACAGTCGCGTCACTGTTTCTGACAGAATTCCATGGAGGACAATCTTTGCTCTTTTGCGCGCAGATCAAAATGTCAGCTTGTATTAGAATCCGTACAACGTCCCTTTAACCCTTTGCCCTGCGACCTTTTCAATACCTATCTGCACTGGAGTTTATTATTCAAGCTCTCTAAGAGCCAACTACGGGAACAATACCTAAATCGTTTATTATTGAAACGGCGCGTGTCCATTTTGTAAAATATTACACGAATCAATAAAAGCTTCCGAAGTTTCTTCCTGGGCAAGAGCCCTTCCATTAGAAAATGATATTTTCAACTGTCCGAAACTTTGTACAAGGTGATACATCGAGGTACATTTCTGTACAGTAACAATAAGTACTACCAACGGAACAATAAACACTCAAATTTCTAATAAAATAACAAATAACTGTCACCTACATTAATTCTTAAAAATATCAATCTCAATACAGTAGAAGAACGAACAATAAAGTAGACAAAAAGTTTACTTTGATAATCATTTAAAATATTATTTCAGTAACGCCCAGCCCACATCTGAAATTATATTTTTAATAAAAAATAATGAGTAATTAAAAAAGTAATATGAGTATAACAAAATATGAAACATTAAAACGGTAAAATTAAAAAAAATGATTTTAAACTTTCGGAGAAGGGAGAGCTTGCAAAACGTAAAGTTATAACTGCAGAATATCTACAAGAATTCGCTGATGGAAATGCGAAACAAATCCAGCACAGTCACGTCGCTCGATTATGATAAACTCAGGAACGAAAGAATTAAAGGCGCACTCCAATCCAACCGAATGATTCTTAGAGCGCGGAATTATTTCAAGCAAATACTTGTCGTGCAGATTAAAAATTACATTATTCATACGCGGTAAACGACGAATTCCGATCTGCGTTTAAATATTCATGAAAAGTAACGTGAAATTAATATTACACAGAAATTGTGCGCATCGATTTCGAGCCTCGTCATCCTAAAGAGCTCACCCGCTGCACAGCCGAAATATAAATTCCATTTTAATCGTGTTTCGCATTAAAATTCGGCTTCGTAAATCACCGGTCCTCGTCTGACGTGTTCCGCGGGCACGAGCGTAACGAAAAAAAAACACAAAAGAAAAGAAACAGGAAAAAGGAAAATCCACGGTATCACGTTTGGTTTCTGACTGTACCGTGTACAATCTCAGCCGAAAGCGGGATAAATTTTCTTCCCGAGACGCGCGATTGTTCGCGCGGTTTGATGAACGAGCGAACTTTATTTGAGAATTTCCTTAAATTAACGGATCGACGGAACGCGTTTAAGGAGGCCGGCCTTCCGGCGAGCTCATTTTACATTCGAAACAAATGAAATTTCAAATGTAGATTAGTTTCTTGCGCGGCTGTGTTCCCGTTTTAAGAGATACGGAAAGTTCAGGGAATTAAGGACCGGCCGTCGCGGTCGCCTTAACAAATATTTGGACGGTCTTGAGTACATCATGTTGTTTCGGATAGACTAACCGGCCCCCTCGAACTTTCTCGGCTATTAAGGAACCGCCATTGCTCACGACATCGACATTGAGGTAGATTTCTTAAAGATTTGCGGGATTTTTTAAGAAAACGCTAGGTTCAGGTATAGTGCTGCACTACTCGTGATTTTATTATAACTTACTGCATATTATACTCGATATTAAAATCGATATAAATACCAGGTCGTTCCATCAGTGATGTCGTTCAAATTCAAAATCAAAATTTCTCGCTGAGACATTGAGCTTATTCATAAATAACTTCCGGTTTGTCTTGTTAAATTTATTAATTAAGTCATTCAAACATAATATTTTGCTGCTTCTACAGTATATTTGAGTTTTTGGGATATCTAGCTCCTAGTATGAATACAAGTTAATAGTCTACGCGAACCATTCAATTTTTTAGAAAATATACTAGCTATTATGCATCCGAAGTTATTTATGACTGAATCTAAGTCACAAAATCGAAAGAAAAAAAATGGATCACAAATTATTTAAAGAGGCATGATTTTTCTTAGTCGTTTAAACAGTTGATAAATTTTCAGGTGAATGCAAGTTAATCTGGACAAACCAAAAGGTATTAAATTTGACGTCCTCGTAGTCTTATTATCGCTTTATCTTCACGAGCGAAGTAAACACGCTCAGGTGTGTTAAAATGCAATCGATAACACATCTACACCGATTAGATGGTCGATGATGATTGTAGAGGTTGAGGATTGCAGAGTAAACTTGACAAGAGGTTCGCGCCTGACTAATCACTGACTTCGACTACTGAATTTGCACAGAAGTCTCCGACAAGCTTTCAGTAACCCATGCCCGTAACATTGCAATATTATACAGGCCGCGGCAAAATTCGTGGTGCAACCAAGAAGAGGAAGATTCTTCTCACAAGAAAGAATCAAAATTTAATCGTTTTTTAAAATTTGACACCAGGAAATAAAAGCTTTACCTAATTTTCTCCGAAATAATGTTCATTCGGTTTTTTTCAATCGGAATCAATAGGAGATATTGAAAGACATATAATTTTCTCCAAAATATGAACATATTATCTATATAAACATAAATCGTGTACAAACAGAAATTCAAATAAAGATTAAATAGTTTAGCAATTTTTCTATTTAAATTTCGTTATAAATAATGAAAATAGTATTACTACCTCTATTTTTAAAAATGTTCCTGACATTCTTAAAATACTTGTTCATACAAAATTTAATTAGATAATAATACTTAATAAATATATATAATGATATTTTTTACAACAACTTTTCTCTGTGTAAATATCTTTTCATAACCAAATGAGTGCTTTAATGTATACTGTTCTTGTTAATGTTCTCTCGGTATTGTTTGCACACGTACCTAAAATACAATATTAACGTCGTGTTAATATTAAATGAATCTAATAACATAAACGTGTAATTTAATTCCCTGCCCCAAAGAATTATTCTTCGATATTTTTAATTTTAAGCATGCAGCGATCCAAAAGAAAACGAATAATAAAGTTACAGACATTCCATCCTCACGGCAGATTTTACGTTTTCACGAAGATTTTCGTTAATATTTCATCAACGCACGAAGGGAAAAATGTCGGGACAAATATACCTGTCGGAAGACCTCGTTCAAGATCCTGAAATAAAGCGTCCTTATTGGAAACTCGATAAAGCTCCGTCGAGACTTACGGTGATATATTTCCATGGTCTAATAATAGAAAACTCATGGCGTGTATTTCAAAATTTGTCTTTCGCCGGCAACTCGACGTCCTTGAGCGTCGTTTATTGTTCGTGCGGTTTCGTGACACGCCGCGTTTCCCTTTCATCGATATTTTTCATTAAGCTCGCCTAATCCGACTGGCTACGTATCATAATTCGCCCTACCGACTTCTGAATGGTATTATAATACGTTAAAATGAATGAAGTAGTCGGAGGCAGGAAGAAAAGCCTTCTGTCAATTTCCCTGGAGCGACGTTAATTGGTATCGGGTGGACTTCGCGTCGTTTGAAAATTAATACCGAATTATACCGAAGAAATTCCTTGAAAATCGGGAGAACGGAAAATGAGCAGCATGAATGCTTTATTCAACGTTATTGACAGTTATCGGATTCAAGGTAAAAACGGCTCCGTTTGTGGCAAGTTGCGATATTGAAAAAAGGAACAATAAATACATATAAAAATACTTCATTATATCACACTTTTCGAACTCCAAAATTAATTTTCAATATGTTTGATGTAAATTAGGATGATCAATATCGGGGAATTAGATTCCAGCCGACATCAGACATTACCTAGTTAAAAATTTACAGTGAATCTCGATAATTGAATTAGGTGGCGATTTTAGACATCTTAATTTTAGGATTAGAGATTTATAGAGATTCATTGCTGTTATTAGAAATTTTACTGCGTATTATTATTGGTAATTTAATTCGGTGGCAGTTATGGAAATTCTAATTTTAGCATTAGAAATTTATGGAGATTTATTACTATTTATAAAGAATTTGACTGGATATTATTATTGGTAATTTAATTCGGTGGCAATTTTGGAAATCTAAATTTGAGGATTAAAGAATTATGGAGATTTATTACTATTTATAAGAAACTTTATTGGATATTATTATTAGTGTTAATCGTGTACTTTATGTTAAAAGCTAACGCAGGTTTAACACTAGATCCACCAACGATTAACATATTTCATCGAAGCGATCAAAATGACACGCTTTAGAAAAAATACGTAATTCAAGGGAACAAGGTTTATTTACTACTATATTTTTCCGTCTTATTAAGTCAGCGTCAATTCAGTGTAACCATAATGGTCGTTAAAAATAAATCGTTCACAGTGAAATTGCAAGCCTGTCGTTTTCACTGCCTTGGTAGTTCTAGCGTTAAGATAAAATGAAGAAAGAAGGATAATATCTTCCGCGTAGAATTTTCTTCTGCGCAAGAAGCATATTTCGTGCGGGTAGAACGCATTCCATGGATTACTCAAATATTCAACGCCGTGTAACCTAGTTACTTGACAAAAAGTTTATTGACCCATGCGTAATGAGATTAATCGCAAACTAACCATACTTTCGCCGAACAAACAAGTCGATCTCACTCGAAATTGAGCGACGGAACAAAAAGAGGTTAATTAATTACTTTTCGCGTGCTTCCGCCGGATACCGGCAGTTCTCACGGATTTGCAATTTGGTCAGGAATGATGTTACTCATTATTGCGCTCGCGTGAAACGATCACGCTTTTTCCTTCGTTTTCCGCGAGCTTGAGCGCAGCACCTTCGTAAAATCGGCTGTGTGTACCCAAACGCGGTGGTAGTGATGGGTTCGAGTCGCGAGCACAGACGAAACATGATGGAGAATATTCGAATCTTATATAGGGTGTTTAAAATGCTATAGACTCCAACTTTATTGGTTGATAGAATTTATAAAAATAGAGAACAAAATTGTAATAAACGTAGGTGTACAGAATAATCGTTTTGGAAAACTAAACTTTTTATTTTCTTAATACTGCCAGCGAAAAGAAGTTCTGAATTGTTGATATTAGAAAAAAAATGTTGAATCAGGTATGTTATGCTTGGAAGGCTTCGTATGATGAAAGAATTTGATTTTTTAAGCTGAGCATATATTTAAATTATACTACGCACTATGAATTACAGGATAGTCAGTACTCGTCGAACTGAATAAAAAATGTCTAACAAACGTCTGTCGACAAATCGATATGGTACTTTAAATGTTTATTGCATATTCACATTAATAGAGCAATTATCAAATTCCAGTTTCGTTTATGTACAGAGTGTCTGACAGGCTCGCGTACTAAAAATAAGACGAAAATTTTCCTTGAACATAACTTGATAAATGCTTCATTAAAAAGTTGAACAAAAACATGAAATATGCAATAGAATACAAATATATAACGGATACAAATTGTGCTCACTGTTGTGAAATCGTTCTGACTCTGGAAACGCAAAAATCTTTCCAAATTTGAAATCATTTTTTGTATTAGACCTGCCAGACACCCTGTATATATTGAACGCTATGCAACAATTTTGAAGCTTAGGGCAAATGTGCAGAACCTTATAGGTATGTAAGAATTTTCAAATATTAGTTCCCACCGTTTCCGTATTTATCAAAATTGAACATTTTTGCATGATCACTACAGATTTTAGTAACAGCAACTTCACAGGTACATAAAATGAAGCATATATTTTTATGAGTATTACTCGATTTCATTTAAAGAGTACCTATGCAGTGAATAAAATCATACTCGTAACCACACATGGAACTTGATCCCATCACTATACAGGGTGAGCCACCTAACACTAGACCCTAAAATATCTCCGTTGCTTTTAATGACATGAGAAAATGTACCTATGTAGCTACCTATGCAGTGAATAAAATCATACTCGTAACCACACATGGAACTTGATCCCATCACTATACAGGGTGAGCCACCTAACACTAGACCCTAAAATATCTCCGTTGCTTTTAATGACATGAGAAAATATCTAAGAAACAAAGAAAGATATTTATTTTAAAGTAGTAAATATTGTGACAAAAAGGATTTTTTCTCAAGATCATATTAACCGCAAACGGTTAATCTCTAAGTATGGAAAATTACAAACTTGAAATTATTTAAATAAAGATCGCTAGAACTGTTTTCCCTGCCATTAATCAGTAAATCATACCTCTAAGTAACTGTGTTAATAGGAACAATAATTAATGAATTCTATAGGAGCTGTACCAACAATCAACAGGCCCCAGTAATTCTTCTATAATATATTCGCTGAGCCTCTGCTAATTCCAACGTCATATCAATTATAAAATGGAACCCCAACAGTCATGGTTTGCATGATCCTCCATCAGCGAAGCCGTCTTTACAGGACGCGTTTGAAGAAGCCTTTCCAGCGTCTCAATTATTCATGCATTCGCGCATACTTCGAACAGGCAAATCACTCTTCCTCGAATAGAATTATTGTACCAGTAGCGAATCACTCGAACACACGGCGATTCTAATGGTCCCTAATCTGTACGCTCGATCAGATTCGAAAGCGCACAGCGGGAGCCGAGCTTTCGAGCGTGGAAATTCGTTAAAGGGGATGCAGCTCGGCATCGGATCTTTCGCTCATTAAAAGGACAAACTTCCGTGCAAAAGTTCTACGGCATCAAT
This sequence comes from Macropis europaea, assembly GCA_916610135.2. Classification (NCBI taxonomy): domain Eukaryota; kingdom Metazoa; phylum Arthropoda; class Insecta; order Hymenoptera; family Melittidae; genus Macropis; species Macropis europaea. Next base: position 13,443,423 of record OU744344.1, on the reverse strand, counting down.
GTACGCGTGTCCTTGTACCGTCTGTCCGCTTGTCTCCTCTCATCGACTCTCTCCTCTACCCTTCTCTGTCTCCTCCTTCGTCGTTTATGACGTTAAGCAGCGCGGTGAAAGAGCTCGCAAACAAATTACGATTACGGATCCCCGTTGGCCGTCATCCTCGACGTCTGAATTGTCGTGCTGAATACGCGGGCTGAGGGTTAAAAAAAAAATGAGGATGGAATTGGCCATTATGCGAGCACGGGGGAGGAAAAAAGGAGACAGCTCCCGACGACGAACAATCCGGCCAAGTTTGAAAATGTTTTAAGAGCGACTCGTCTCGTTTGTGTACCCGCGGGAAAATTAATGCCGGCTGTTCCGGGGAATAAATTTCCGGCGGACGCGTATTTGTTTCGCCGGATTTTGATTCGGTCCGGTCGCGTTTCGCGCGCTCTGAATGATGTTCGCCGAGACCAGCTCGCAGAATAACATTCACCCCGACGAAATTCACCCTGAGAGACTACGTTTGAATTATCCTCGCTGAGATGTCTGCTGTCTCGCCTTTGCGCGCTCTTTGTTCGGACTTGCCTGAAGCCCTGATCAACACGCTCTGTGCACCGTGGGCCATCTGCGGCCCACGACAAACGTCTTGTTCCGGTCATTAGAGATTTTGATTAGCGACACGTTTTGTGCACAGTGCTCCACCGGAGGAACAGGCGTCAACTTTAGTTTCTGTAATTAACTACTATCCTATATGATATTGTTTAGGTTATGGATCGAATAAAGCACAGCATTTTAACCCTTTGAATTCATAATTTTGTTTTTAATTTTCTTTTCAATAACTCCCTATTATTTTAAGTATTTTATTTGAAATGTACTTCAAATGACACATGGTTGATAGGAACCAATTAGGTACAAACAATCATGTACCTGAAAACTTCTAGAATTTTTTTTGTTACAAATCAGGGTCATATACGTGTAATATTGCTTATCCAGGTAAACAAAATATTGCGAAATATAATACATATTTAAAGTGGCAATTTAAAAATGTCGAGTGCGACTCGACATAGGAGTACCTGTGAATAAAATCGATGTCGAGTCACACTCGACAAAGGAGTTCAAAGGGTTGATTATTTATTATGTCAATCTATCATTCGTATGTCCGTGTTACGCAGCTCAGTAATGGCCACCGGAGCTGCGGCTTTGCCCTACTCTAGGTCGATTCCCCTCGTTTCAGTTCGCTCCTCGTACCCCTCGGTCCATCATTGTCGTAGATCACAGCCTAGATGAGGGGAATGGACCTAGAGTGGGGGAAGGCCGCAGCTCCGGTGACCATAACTGATGTAGCTGAACGGAGATTATAGACCGTTTTATACACGTTCATAGGAAAAGAAATACAAATACCGTGTCATTATATTCTATACCTACTTTGTAGAGCAAAATATGGTCAAGATATGTCAGAATTTCAAAGATTCGAACATTTAAGTTTGAAAATATAACTGTACATGGTATAAAACAATATTTCTAAATATACGAAATGTATTTTCCGACTTTCGGCTGTTTAATGTACGATAATGCAACTATTTTCCACAACTGCAGAACTTTACTTATCAGTTCTAATTTGGTTTGTATTCAACATTAAAGAATATAATTTTGTAATTTCGTCATGGTGTTCGTCAATTTGAAGCACAAATTTGCATTCATTTATTTATTAACTGGAAAATATAGTTTTTATTCTTCATAACAACTCCAAAAATTGCAACGAAATTTGTGAAAACAATGGAGAGTGCGTGAAAAGCTACAAAGTATTAAAGTTTATTCTGTTCTATCACTCTGAAATGCATTAGTAAGTAGTCGAATACTTTTGTGAACCTTGTTTTGCAACACCGTCCCACAATATTTTATTCATAACGTACTTTTATGCATGACTATGTCGCGTATAAAAATAATAATTTTATTTGAAAATATAGAATACGCAATGCTATAAAATTACGTACACGCTGTCACTACAGATAATTTTACCTTCTAACTGACATAGGCTGACCAATTTTTAGATAACTGGTTTTTGATAATCGAGATTTTACTGTATTAGACTAAAACCGTTTAGTTTTCTATTCTGAAGCACTAAATATTGTAGCATATACGGCGTGAACGTCCAAACGTAACCGCTCGAGGTCTTGTGATCATAACTTTCTTGTTTCGTACATTCAGTCGCCACGTGGTCAAGGTTTTTCAGGAAGAGGAACAAGGACGGATGGAATTTCAATAGCAGACAGGTTGCTCGAGGCCGATTTCACTCCCCTTTGCTATTGTCAGCGAGTCTCTTCCTTGTTGGCTCCTTTCGATCCCGTCACGGGTAAGTCTACGATAAAAAGAATAACTACTCTCATCCACGATATTACGAAAAGCCGGTATCTTAGCTGTAGATGTTCATAGCACTGATAAAGGACGACCCCTGAAATCCTCTTGGGTATTTGCTTCTTCTATTCCTAAAATAGCGATATAGTCACACGTGAACATTCCTTGATTGTTCCTTTGTCTCTGTTTATAATTCCAACCTTTCGTTCGAAACGTTTCAACTTCTAGTTGTTTTCTTCGCATCTACAACCTTCCATACATTTTTAATTGTTTTTATACCGCGTTTTACTGTAAAGAAATTAATTTTATTGGTAAAATTAACATTTTTATTTGAGCATGAATATAATGGAAAGCTTGAAATACGTGAAAAGGTGATTTAAAAGGACATCTTATTGATGGTTATTTATATATAATGAAATCTCAACAAAATGCAGCTTGTGTATATTTAATTGAACCCAAATTTTTATTTACCTCGCTGTGGGTTTCATGAATAAAATAAAAGTACAGGGTTATTATTGGAAAAGGTTAAAAAATTTAGAAGTATGTAGTATACTTGTAAAGAATAAAAAATGTTTAATCAACAAAGATTTTAAAATTGCTCCTTTAAATTTTACGTATAATTAAGGTCGGCATTCAGATATTGTACTTATGAAGCAACATTATTGATCGTCCGCATGAAACATATGGATATCGTATAAACATCATTAAAAAAATTTATTCATACAAAAATAATAATTTGCAAGCATCTAACTCTTGTCTGTTTTAGTGACCACGCGCCTATATTCTTCGACTTTTTTTCTGAATCACCTTGTATATGTTTACAACCAAAATATTGAGAAACAATACACGTTCTATTGATTGATAAATAATTTTGAATCTTGACGATATTAAATAACATTTACCCCATTCGTTACACTGAACAAATTTTCTATTGTATTTGCATTTACATTTGTATTAACTTCTCATTTAATTATGTAATACAGAAACAGGTATACTACAAAGAACACACATTGTTAGGTCTTCGTACTATATGAAAATTTTGACTGAAGATCTAGGCTTCTCCATTAATAATTACGACTGAACACGGTTCCCGTGAATACACATGTGTGAAATAGCAGATAATCATTTCGATCGATCGACACAATTAAGCACGACATTACTCTGAACCAGCAACATTTAACAACTAGGCACTAATAATCAATTTCCTGGCTGCATTATGTTCCGTATCACATCCCGCCTGTTCAATATCATGCACGCGTGTTCAAATTTCGCACAATATAATATATCAATCAGTCTGTTCATTAAAGTGTCATCTTGCCTACATTGAGCATATTAATATTTAAAGCGTGGCATTATACGTGTTCTTAGTATTATTTATATACAATATTATTCCATATATTAGCACGTGTTGTATTCTTAAAAAAATTGGAATTTTATTTTTATTAATTTTCTCAATTTGACGCCAGGGGACAAATTAACTTGGAAAAATGAGGGACGGATGAGGGTTACAGTCAAGATTGAATTTTACTGACATATAGGAAAGCACAGAAAACTCGTTTTTACACCTAACACAATTTCTTCATCCACTTTGAATGTGAATAAAAATGCAAACGTTGACTTTCTGTAACAATTAGCAGAATCCTCGAAATTGTAACGAAGACTACGCTTATTCACACTAAGAATGCAGGCTCACGTGGCATTTTTGGCACATGCTCCCGTAGATCCCCGTGACAGGCACACGGTTAATGTCTGCGTATGGGAAATGACAAACCTGAAATTGTTTTAATGAAGATCGTTAGTATTAACCGCTTTCACCGCCATTTAATCAGTAAATCATACCTCTAAGTAATTGTATGGCATTCATCCAGAAAGGGAGCTATAATTAATGAATGCTACAGAAGCTGTACATTAAACCAATAATCAACCAGCGCCAGTAATTCTTCTAGAATATATTCACGGATCCTCTGCTAATTACAACGACATATTAATTATAAAATGGTATCACAACAGTCATGGTTGAAAATAATGAACACGTGAGAGATTAATCAGCAAATAAACGTGATCGAAAATACTGTACACGAGTTTTATTTGGCAAAACGAATGACTAGAGGCCTTGAGGACAAAATGATATACACGTTAAATGCCACAGTGAAGACAACCATACCTGATCAGACACGATATTATATATTACATTTAATGTAAATTCTAAAGGAAAAAAATATTCGGGTATTCAGTCATGTTTTTACGTTCTGGCGTTAATGTTACAGCGTGAAAATTGCTCAAAATTGAGTAATAATAAACAGTTATTTAATTAAATTAAATTTCAAGTGCTTGTCACCGGTGACCCCCGCGGCATTCATCGTGTTAATCTATTCTCAAGCTTTAAATGTGTAAAATTTCTGGCTTGCTTGAAGCATGAAGCTACAAGATTTGAATCAGAGTGCCAAGTGGGCTAATTTTGGTAAGCAGAACAAACGCTGTAGGATGAAGCAAACGCAAAGTATTATAATGATAAATGCAATTATTATTGTGGAGATTATTTAACATAAAATGTCTCTTATTATCGGTAGGGGTTGATAAAGAGTTTATTTAACAAGGCCTAGCTGCAAAGCTCACAGTAAAAAAGAAACTCATAATACTATTCGACTCACAGACTGATCTACCGCACCCAAAAAACACTCGTTTTATCTCCTTGCATTTCTCCACTCTCTCTCTCTTTCTCTCTTTTCTTCACCCGAAAATAAACGTGCATTCTCAGCAATCATTCCATGCAGTTAGGCTCAGTCATTCGATCCCTCCCGCTCTACCTCTGTTAGAATTCGCAAACAATAACTCTGATGCTTGTAATAGACACATAATCCTCATTTAGCAATAACAAGTTCTTAGTCAGCGTAAAATAATGTTCAAGTAAGCTTGAATTCTACTTTTTTGATCAATAATATCAGTAACACTTATAATTTCTTTATTGCTCCTATTAGAGCTGATTAAGTATATTTTTAAAATTTTAAATGATCATATAAATAATGGTTGAATCTATCTATCACCCAGATATGGGTGACGCGGCCCTCAGAGTGTTAAATTCCAGCACAAGTGGTTAACAATCATCACCCGTGCGTACCCGCAACAAGAGCATGCACACATATACAATTCTTATAATATAAACCCACGTTATTGTTCCATCAAACCCTCCGATCGATCTGTTGATCCTGTCGCAGGAGAGTATGAGAAGAATTGAGAAGCACGAAAGAAACATGAGCGGGCAAGCATGTAAATTGAAAGCCGGTCCGCGAACAACCGGCGTGTCCGGACTCCGTCATTAAGTCGGCAAGCGGAGCAAAAACTGTCCGGTGGCCGAAGGGGCACGTTAAGTTTTTCGAAGTCGGTCGTACGACTTTCCGTTCCGGAGCGGAAAAATAAGTCATCGAGGAGAGAGTCGTCGCGGGACCGGGGCTCGTTGTCTGTGACGTTTCTGACTAATGACCCGGCCGGGACGGAGCGCGACGTCCACGGGAGGACGCGTATTTCGCGGCTAATGATCGATTGATTAATGTAGCGCGAAATGAAGAGAAACCGGCGGGACCGTCGGCGGTTTATAAATTTCACGAGCAAACACCGATGAAAGGGAGAGGTCCGACCGAAGAATGGGGCGGGAAGGAGGGAGACGGAGCGGCACGGGATCAGAAAAACAAACGGGGCGGGGGAGGCTGGGGCGGGGTGGCAAAAACAAACGCAGAAGGGATCGCATTCTCATAATGGAGCGGAGCAGAGCTTCTGAAAGAAGTCATGTTCGATCGTGAAAACTTTTCCGGACTTTCCCCCATCCCGCGATCCCTGATTCTCCCCTTTGTCTCTCCCGTTTGGTCGGAATGTCGGCGCACCAGCCTGAGAGCCCCCCTCCCTCGACACCTTGCACTCCCTGTGTTTTTACGATTTTCCGGGAGTTTTCGAAAACTCTCGGTCACGTGTTGGTGTCTCGTGGCGGAACAGAGCGGAATTTAGAATTTAGATGCCATCTTTCGAGCGAAGGGCGGAGGGGGTTGACACGAAAGCCGGAGGGATGGGAAGGATGGTGGATGCAGGATTCGTGAGCGGTGAGAATAACGAGGCTAATATGTATTTTTTTCTTTTCTTCGATATTCCAGGCTGGAGGGAACGTGTTGTTCGAAGTCACATGGGAAAACGTTTGTGAATAACCCAGGGAAATAATGATGTACAGGGTGTTTCGGTAATCGTGGCACTGCCAAAAAGGAGGTGACTCTTCATGGAAAAATGAGTTGAATACATAGAATAGAATTTGTTCATATTAAGCTTCGTTTTTTAGAACTTCATGTTCAAATATTCTTCAGGTGCGCCTGCAGTTAATTAAACACAAAATGTCGTTTGTCTGCAGTGATCGAGTGCAATTGAAAATAATATATTATGTTCCGATAAGGGATTTCTTTTGTTCATTTATAAATTATTGAATATGTCGATCTTATCGTGTACAAATTTTTACGTAACGAAGCAAAGAAAATGAACTGATAATAACATCGTTCCGAAAAGAAAAAATTGAAATAATATTCATTATTTGACAGAAGAATCTATTTTATTTAACTTGTCAAGGCTCTTATTATCGTACTGGGGATTAAGTAATAAAACATTTATGCAAGTGATCCTTTAATTGGTTTGAACAATCTTATTTGGAAAACAAGCAGGACAATTAAGTGGCAATTAAAAGTAATCATCGCATTTAATAAATAATGAATCGTTATTGTAGAGAAATATAATTCTGTTAAATTAAGAATTCCGGCTTTCACGATGGGCTAATTTAGAAGATTACTTCAGCAAAGAAATGTGGACCTTTAAGTGGATACGACCCTTAATTAAAAATTTAATTCTTAGACACGAAAGGACCCAAATTATATACCTACTTAAGGTAATTGGTAATTAGTTACATTTGAAGAACAAATTTTTCCTTGGAATAACCTTTATTTTATTTCGAAATAAGAATTTTATCATTTAGTACTGTTGAATTAAAATTTTAACATTATAATTTGATACAGTATTAAATTTGATGTTTAAGAAATGCTGTGCCACAGTGAAAAATCCCATAATAATTCAGACACTAGAAACCGATGTTTGAAATATAAATATCGTTAAAAATAGAAACATATAATTATTTAATTATATAATTCTTACTGTATGCTACATATTATCATAGAATTAAAGTTACTAAAAATGTTTACCGAAACACATAAAAGGGTGAGCATTTATTTAACACGTTCCCTGAGACAGTGGAAAAATCCGTAACTAGACAGACGCACGAAAATGGCTATTTATTAATACACGTGGTTGATTAAACAAATATTTATCTATTTGATATTACACTTTCTATTTCTACTATCGTTTTAACGTGAATGTTACTCCAAATTGCACAAGGGTTGGTAGTTATGTGATGAAATTAAAATTGAAGCGTGTACTGAAAACGGTACATGTGACAGGGAACGTGTTAAAAACGAAAAAAAGATAAACGTACGATTTTCAAAGTGCTCCGTTCGTGAAAATTTTCTTTCTTAAAATATCAATGTGCATTCCTCTAATTAATGCCATTTTGTCAACAATCACTTTAGTTCGTTTACTTATGGTTTATGCACTAGCCACACTCATCAATTAAGATTTAATTTTCGATTTCAGATCATTTTAGCGGCAGCAATCGTATGAGTCCATTTTTTCAACCTGTCTACTTCCACAGCAAATAATTACTATAGTTTCATTGCTGATAACAATTTGCAAAACTTCTTGAATATAGTATAAATACACATGAATAAATTTACAATGTCTCATAAAGACACGTTGTACAGTTCTTTAAAAAAAAAAATTCCCAAAATATATCCCCAAAAATGGATGGGAAAAGAGAATACCCCGTTAATTTTCAAATGAGAAAAAGAAAAACTGTATTGTTCACGAGAAAATTACCTTGAGTGGAATAATTCGAGAGCCCCTACAGCAGTAACGAGTAGAACAGTTTTAAACAGTAAGTAGTAGCAACGTACGTATGAGCATACCTGTGGAATTACTCTGCAAATTAACTTCTCATTTTTAAACGCAATCTTAATTCATCAAGTGACATTCATACAGTTTATCGTCTTCTCTCTGATTCAGTTTAACTTTCAAATGAAAAGAAGGGAAGCTGTATTGCACACGAGAAAATACCCTTGAGTGGACTAATATGAGAGGCTCTACAGCAATAACGAGTAGAACAATTTTAAATAGTAAGTAGTAGCAACGTACGTATGAGCATACCTGTACAATTACTCAGCAAATTAACTTCTCATTTCTAAACGCAATCTAAATTCTTCAAGTGGCATTCGCTCAGTTTACCATCTTTCAACTTCCAAATGAAAAGCAGAGAAGCTGTACTGCACAATTACATTTGCTACACGAGGAAATGACCTTGAATGGATTAATACAACAGGCTGTACAACAGTAACGAGAACAATTCTAAATAGCAAGCGATAGCAACGTATGTACGTACGAAGTTATCGAACAAAAGTGTACAAAACAACGTATTTCAAAGTTCAACATGCCCGTACAATTACTTTACACAAGTGCCGGCAGAGATTGCGCACGCGAAACTTCCACCCCCGCAGTTTATTTAAAATTTCAAGCCCTCGAGAACGTATCTCGCGGAACTCCGGCAATTCTCTCGGTTCTCCCCACGGTGTAAGTCCGACGGCGAGCACGCGTGGCAAACTCGAAATGTATAAGGCTTCTGTGTCAGAACGTTTGATCATCAGCGGCACAGGAGAGACGGGAAAAATTGCGAAAACATTGCGTTACAAACCGCAAAGGACCCGGAAGTAATACATGTTTATCTTCGGAACGAAGGAAACAGGATCCTCGCGACGCTTTTTAACCGAAAGGGCCGAGACACAGAGCTCCCGTTTTTCTCTTTCTTTCGCCTTTCGCCGAGTCAAAGGATGAATTCTCGTTCCGTGACGCGCCTGAAACTTTAACACGGTAATTACCGAAAGTGAATTCCCATCAGAGATACCCCGTTTCTTTTCTTTTTTTTTTTCGTACAATGCTTCACTCAACTCTGCTCGTTAGAAGCTTGTTTTATGAGAGAGGATGCGGTATGTATGAACAGAAGACAAACGCATGGTTATCTCTTCCATTTTTCAATGGGTGGTTCAGACGTCATTCAGATGGTTTCAAAGGACGATCAAGGCTGAGGAACTAATTTTTTTGAAGGTCACTTTTAATTTTCAGGGTGAACTAACATTTTTTATGAGAGACGTAGTTAGTGTACCGTAGGGCCACGATCATCCGAACTGTTATTAGTGGACTGTAGATGTTTATGCGCTTTCAATAACGCAAGGAAAGTAAGAAGCACATTTTTTAAACATTTAAACGACATAGTACAGTTTGGATAATGTTTCCTTTCTTCAACTACACTTACAGACGAAATATTGGAGTGTATAAAGATATATTTGCATAAACATCCGTAGTCTGGTTATTCGTAACAGTTCGATTGACATTGCAACTATATTTTGTATAAAAATGGTTATTTTAGTTTAGAATTTAAAATACTTAATGGTGCATAATGAGGTACACAGATATTATATTATGTTACTAATAATAATCTTAGCTTGTAACTGATATAGCGTGATTAATTCTCGAATGACGATTTTTGTTATATCAAGTATCTGGAATGAAAATTCATCTGACAGGTGTTATATGTATCCTGCTATACTCTTTTGTAGAAACATTAACATTCATTTTACAGAATATTTTAAGTAATTATTTTGTGTATTTGTTTTTCGTAACGTCTATCAGTTAATTTTTACACTGATTTGTGACCGATCATCTTTCCAATTCTTTGAATGTTTTTAGTAATATACGTTTCACTAACTCAGTCGTAATTGCAATTAAAAATTACAATAAATAATGAATTAAATATTCAAGCAATATTTACGAAATTGCTATAGAATTTAATAGTTAAATACTCCGAACGACAAAAAATAAATTCTGGACTTATTGAAACTTCGTTAATCACTTCCACACGTACCAGATAAATTTTCAAAATCGATTTTCTCGATAACAGCCACACACAAACAAATTTTAATTAACCTTGTTGGTTTGTTTTTTCGTGTAAAGTTATTTGTTCCTCGCTTGCACCACTATTTGTTGGACAGCTTGTGCAGTTATTAAGAATAATTGTCACGTTTACCGAATCAAGGTATTGCAAATAAATAACCGAAAAAATCCCGATGGATTTGCGTGCTGCATGATTTGACTAACTTTTCTAATTGTAAGTTACATTAACTTATTTTTAGAATTATTCCTGCGTATTTAAGATCATCTCTTAACCTGTTAACTGTCTAGCCCTAGTTTAAAAGTATGTACCTACGTTGTGTCGCAAAAATGAAGAGGAAACGACTATACTCGTCAAACACAGAGCATATGCAGCTGCTGTAAAATTGAATTTAAATATAACGAAACGCCAGTTGTTTTTTTTTTGAGAAATTAATAATTTATTGCTCAATTTCATTGATATTATTGATAAAACTTGAACATTCATTATTAAGAAAAACAATGAAAATCAAATACATGGAAAAGAAATTTTTATTTTTTTCTTATTTCCTTCTTGTCGCAAAATATTCTACAATATCTGAAATTTACGAATATGTTTTAGTTTTCACTAAAATTTTAATTGAAATAGCAAATGGTAATTACTTTTTTCACACGACGAGTGGACTCCTCATAACACAAAACATTGCCATTTCTTCATGACGAGTATACTCGTCACACACAGCTAACAGGTTAAAAGCTTTATCAGCTTTCCCATTTCCAATTTTCCTAACATTAACACGGATCATAATATCATAAGCCTATTATTTCGTTTCGCTTCAAAACGAGTTTCTAATCATTTAAAACCGCGTTATCCGTAGAAGCTATATTACTATAATTTCGTCATGATAATAGCAGCTATTATAAATAAATTTGTTGTACATAAATACCCGAAAAAGTCTAGATCACTTTACGTGGTGCATGATTCGATTAACTTTTCTAACTAACAACCTACAGTTTCGTAATGGTACGAGGTGCACGTGAAATTTCGCCGGTGTCGTAAGACTTTTGAGCGTGTATAGTGCACGTCCATTGGTGTCGTCATGGCAGGGCAGGTTGACGAGACAAGGGGTGTTTATCTCGTAGGCAGCCGGGCCTCCGAAATTCCGGAAATCCGTTGTACAGGAGGCAACGCGAGAGCACGGCACGAGTCTGCTGACTTTTCGAAATTGTAGACGGGGTGCTTGCTCGTCGGCGTAAAATAAATCAGAGTACAGGGTGAGAGATCTACCAGGCGATATATATCCCGGTACGTCAGGTATATTCCCCTTCTTAAGTTCTCGTTGGCCTTCGTAGAGGGGAACGACGCCGACGCCATACCGGCGTCTATAGATTTGGCTCACGTCGAAGTCAGAGCACAGGCTCTCTCGCCTCCTGTTCATAAATCTTCCCGGAAGGATTCCTTACCTACGGCAACGATACGCACGTCCAATCCGGCGTGTCCGTGTTTTTGATACAATAAGCGCGGGAACTTGGCCAATCCTAATTGATTTCGCCGCCGGGAATTTCCGACGCCGACGTTTTTCTCATTAACTCCTTAACGTTTCGACGAATTAGTCGTTTTAACCCTTTGAACTCCTTTGTCGAGCGTGACTCGACATCGGTTTTATTCACAGGCGCTCTGTCGAGTCGCGCTCGACATTTTTAAATTGCCAGTTTAAATATGTGTTATATTTTGCAATGTTTTTCTTTTACCTAGATAAGCAATATATTTAGAAATTCCACAAACATTAGATCTTAACAAAGTTCCAACGCTATTTTCAATGTAATTAGTAAAAATACTTGTTTAAATCGGTTAATATCAACCAACTGTCTTTTAAAGTACATTTCAAATAAAACACTTAAAATAATGGAGAGTTATTGAAAAGAAAATTAGAAAAAAATCAAATTCAATTTCAAAGCTTTTTAAGAGCAATAGAATACCATTTCAGTGTTACTACAATAAATTACTTTGAAAATTGTAACTAACAAAAAGAAATAGGGACAATAATAAAGCAAAAAATATTTTGACCAGAAACTAAAATAAACAAACAAAGTTTGACTTAAAATACTCACTTGTACTATTAACTGTTACATGTCGTTCTAAATAAAATCTATTTAAATCTAATATTTCCATAAATTCGTTGGAATTCAGTATTGCACAGTAATTAAAAATTTGAGAAGAATAAGGACTGATGCGTTCCGTACGAGTGTGTCGAACTCAACGAAGAAACCCGATGGTTCACTCACAGAATTCAAATAAAAAGTAGTTGATTATGGTCATTACTTTTTGTATTGAAATTTCATGAAAGCGGTTGGAGGCATCGGATACGAGTGCGAGTCGTTTCAGAGTGATTATCGTATTCATCAGAATACATGGCATGGGGACGCAATCAATCGCGATATTGACGCAAAGAGAATCGAATTATCAAGTACTCGTACGTGCTTCGTAAGAATCGAGTAATTTAGAAGTAGCGGCGGTACGTGAGATTCTTTATCGTGATTCATAGACAGAATTTACTTCTATTTCCGGCGTTTATGCTTCTGCACCCCGTAAGCAAGTTTTCAGACAGCCTCTGATATCATCGAATACACTTCCGTGTAATAATTTGCATTGCAAACTCGAATAAGGCAAAGATTGTATTTTTATTTCTATATTTATTAATACGTGGACTGTCGTGGAGGTCACTGGCGACCAACGCCACAAATTTTATTTAATTAAATAACTAGTAATTTTTATACAATTTTGAACAGAACTATTATCGTAACAATAGTACAGAGTAACTACTATACGTTTAAATAATAAACTATTCTTTTTCCTTCACGATTTGTATTGAGCACGTTGAACGCCGTGGCGGTCACCGGTGACCAACACCTGAAATTTAATTTAATTAAATAATCATTTATTGTCGCAAGATTCTGAGCAAACTTCATACTGAAGCAATAATGTAGGAACAGAAGAACAGGATTGAATACTCAAATCTTTTTTTTTCTTTACGATTCATATGAAAAATAGTGAATTATATCGTGTCAGATTGGGTATGGCCGTTTTCACTGCGGCATTCAACGTGTTAAAACTTAAAACAGTAGAGTACAGTGTGTCTGACTAGGTACACCAGTTTCCACTGTGACATTCAACACAGTCGACACGTTGCAGGGAAAACAGCCGTATCAAGTCAGACACAACATAATTTTCTGTTTTTAATGTATTATAACATTTTGCAAAAATTATTTCTCTTTTAACTCTGAACTTGAAACGATACTAATAACGTTACACGAATAAGAACAATTTTGTCAAGAAATTTGTACACAGCAACTGTCACTGAAGAATTACCGGTACCGTTAATACCGAAGCTACAATGTGCCTAATGTTAAAAGCTCAAAATAATTAAACTACATACCAAATCCTCTCGTGTCAAATTGTACACTTGCACATATATTAATATTTAAAAAAAAAAAGAGAAATTTGTTCGAAAGGTCTTCATAATATCTCTGAAAGTCAGCGACAACGCGGATCCAAAAATATTCCAATTTCTTTAAAGCTCCGCGCTCACGATTCCCGGATGTTTAATCCCTCTTAATTAGCTCGATTTTTTTCATTTCCAATTTTATCACGAGTAATATCTGGGCCAGCGAATCGCCGGCTCAGTGCTTATTAAGCCCTCGCGATTTCCCTTCTACATGTCGGCTCTCGCATTCCCCTAATATCGAAGTCGATCCGCGTCAGGATACTTGCACATTTTCCTGCAAATATTTAAAGAAGAATTCCTTTCTGACGTTCTGTTTGCCAGCGCCCCCCGTACACACGGCCCTCCCCGACTTCGCCGTGGAAGCGCGAAGGTTAACTCGCTCATCGCATCGCATACACATGAGAATTTTCCTCGAAATTATTTCGAGGACATTCCAGCAAGAAGTTCGACTCGAAAGAATTTGACAGTTCCCGGCGTCCTCGCCCGAAACGGAGCTTTTTATCCCGGGCTCTTTGTAACACGCACGCCGCCCTGAACTCCGTTTTCGGAGACCGTAGAAATGGAAAAACGGTTATAAGGGCGACAGTCCCTTTTCGAATCCGGCGAATGAGCGATGGAAATTCTTCACTCTAATGGAATGGTCTGGCTGTGACTAATTTTGAAGATGCTCACTCATTTACGAAGTTATGAATCTTTTTTAATCCTACAAAACGGACTTGTTGCGGTTATGATGAAAATTAGGCGATAAGTAGAGGACGAACGTTAGTCGCAAGATATAAATTACTAATTACATTTCAATATATAAATATGTTATTGCGAAAAAACGGCTTCCAACACTGTAGTTGCAATAGATGATGACGTGCAAGACACGTATACAGGATGGAACATTTAAATGGGAACACCTAAATGTATTTGTTATATGAATGTATATAAACATGTATGAAGGTATTAAAAAATTCTTCTTCAGGGTGATCATTTAGGTGTCAACGCCATCAATGGTTTTTTAAATGGTACTGTACGTTTTTTATTTAATGCCATTATTAAAGACGTTAAAATAAATTTAACAGCGTATATATACACCCCCCTCCCCCTTAAAAAAGTCTTAGGGCACCTGCGGTTTTGAAAAGTTAAGAAACGTGGCGGATACTTCGATGAAATAAAAGTATAAATGTTTTGTTACTTTTTGTAAGATGTTTAATGTATGTCAGCACAGAATACTTCCTTTAATTTGTAATGTTTCAAATGAGATAACATTCCTTCACGTCTTCTAAAAGTAAAACGCATGTATTAAATTCGATGTTATTTAATTAATTGACACAAAGCAGATTCCATGATATACCAAATTATTAACAATTTATTTCGTTCAACGTTCAAGGCACTTTCATACATTATTTTCCTTACTAAAACAATATATTATATCCCAGAATATACATTATATTCTACAAAAGGGCGCCCATAAAATGAGAAAACTTCTCTAAGGGTAGAATTTAATTACACTTAATTAAACGGGAGGAACAATTATTATTTCAGAGTACAACGCAGCAGTTAGCAATTATTAAAGTCACAAATTGAAAATGAAATGACCCGCCTATGCAGACTGGAATATTTAAAAAAGTACAGATATTCGGAAACGAGGCTCGCTGTAACATTCCTCGGATTCGTTCGTACGATTTCGAAAATTTCATTTAATAAGGGCCAGCCGATCGAATGAGAAAACATAAATTGAATACCTCGAAATAGTCGCCCTTTCCATGGTTCAGGCGCTGATTTGTCATGACAGCTCATCCTACGGAATTTCCTCGTGGCTGCACTGTTCGTGCACGTTCACTTTACTTCGTACTCCGAAAATATAACTTACGGCTTTCATGTACCTTCTTCCATAAATCTTTAAGGGATTCTTTATAGCTCACCACACCGTGCAGTGTACATAAAACGAAAACTCTTACATGGGTGCAGCGTTAATGAAGCCTCTCGCGATGGACAATCGCCGCTGTTTCGATACACGAAGTACAGTGGCTGGTGGAGCATAAGTTCCCTTGGACCTCTGTATGTGTGCGTGTAGGGCCGTGTTATCCAAGATGATGTAATTGACTCAGGCGTTTTATGTTCCGAAGGTGTGTAACAGCGTCTGTATGGGTGTACAAAAGTGTACGTGTGTGTTCTAATGCTGCGACTCAGGGATACAAAATAACTGACGCACGTCTCTGTGTCTGAGTGTGTAACTTCTTCTAGCGTCTATGTATTCTATTTAGATCTGATGTGATCTTCTTCAACCTCCATAAACATAAAATCTATCTAAGGAGGCATGACGTGGATGTTCAAACATTCTACCGTCAGGGAGTTTTGACACGGACGCTGAAAATATAAGTAGGGACACTTATGGCATGATGTGGTACAGACAGTCCAGTACCTTAGCCTGAATATTCTTGATTTCTCCTTATGGAGTTATTTTAACCCTCATCCGTGCCTTGTATGAATTTGACACATTTTTCTCACAAGAATGCGGTAAATGTAAAAAAACAGTATGCCTTGCACATCGCTTTATTACTTGTGAGCAATGCGAACAATCTTGTGCTTGTTATATCTAAATGTACAGAAATTTCATTTTTTTATTTTCAACGAAAGAGTTTACGAATGTAACTATTTATCTCTTTGTTATATTAATTTTGTATGATTGTGTCAGTTTTACACCATGGAACAAATTAAGTAAAGGAAATGAAAGACGGATAAGGATTGAAGATAAGATGTACTCGCGTCCTTTTATTTTAGTAAAAGACTTGAAACAAAGGATTAAAGCGAATTGGAAGTTAACTAGCGATCACCTTAATTCTTGAATGAATAGCGTAAAGAAACGGTTCGTTGAATGCCTATTGTGTCAAGTTGAAACAGTTGAAGATCTCCTTGAATAGAGCGTGCTCTGCATTCAAAAAATTGAAATGTCTCGTGACGTATCCATTTTTCGAATACCTTGCCATAATGTGTTCGCATGCACAGTATTTAGAACAATCGATTTATGTAAAAAAAATATGCAGTTCCAATAAAGAATGTGCAACTGCGCTTCTCTTTCGCATCACTGTACTTATGAAAAAGGTAAATTCGGAGAAGTATACACATTGTTATTTAATACAACTTTTTTCTCTATCATTTGTTTTCTATCATCGGCTGAAAAAAAGCTACAGACCGGCCTAATTGCGTAATTTTTCCTGCATTGACAAATGTGTGTCAAATGTAGTGGAGCTCTGGCGAAAGTATCATAAACTTAATCTGAAACAGATTTCTGGGTGTGGAAGACGATTCAGCCAGGTAACAGTAAATTTAACGACAAAGAGTATGCTGTACACTCTACGTTTACATTAAATATTGTTTTTGATTAGTTTTCATTAATTTTGATTAAATGAAATGTCATATAATATACCATGCAAATAGAGTAATACGAACACATTGCGATAACTCAAATTACCTATGATAACATAATAAGATAATGAAATATTAGCCAATGCAATTTACATCAAACGTATGAAATTCGACTAACACCGCTGAATATTAAATCCATTCATCCGTGCATTTCAATAAAAATATTGTTTCATTAAGCTGTTCAAGATGAATTACACAATGGCCTTCATAGTTGATCCATGGCGGGTCAAAAATACAGTGAACACCCCTGTTTAATTAATTATGCAACACCTTCTATCGATCTCAGCTTAATAAAACAGACTTAGCCTGGTATTGATTGAATTATTTAGTAAAGGAATCCAAAAATTCTTTCGATCAATATTCGAATAAGAGTCTTTATTATCACACTTTCAGTGCATTATTTCTATTGCCTCTCGCGATATTAACACTTAAAGGGTGGACTATTTTATTTGCAGTCACGCCCAAACCTCAGCTATTTATTTTATAAATTTTAAGAAGTTCCCTTTTAAAGGAAAAATTAATATAACGCTTATATTGTTTTTGATAGCTCAAAGTGGAACTTGAACATAAACAATGATGTCTGTTAACAATGGTTGTGCGTTATCTGCATATTTATTTATTTACAAAAGCCAGTAATATAAAATTTACTGGAATTAGTAAATATTTCGTTATAAATGTTGTTACTTATATCGTATTTCCATTTTATGGTTATTTGATTGGTAATGGAAATTCAATTAGAATTATATTAAATTTTTTAACCCTTTGAGCACGATGGAACGCATGTGCGCGTTCCAAAAATCCAAAAAATTAAAATCCTAGAATACCTAGATAAATGAGGAACGTGTATCAGCTCATACAATTATCTTTTCACAATCCTCTGAAACTCAAATGCAACTGCAAAACTATAAACAATTAACCACATCAATCATAGTATGTGTCACGAGCCTGACTCGTTATTATAAGACAAGGGGTTAATCACGCTAAAAAATTAAATTTTACAGTTACCGTGTTTCATATTTGTTAAAAATATGGAAAACTTGTGGTGACTGACTAGATTCACATGGGTTTAAGGATATTCTTGTACAAGGAACGACAGTCAACCGGAATGGCAGCTTATCCTCGAGAACAAGCACTGTCGAAGAGAGACACGTCGTAAAAAAGATCAATGATAGCTTGCCAATGTGTCTCACGGAACGACCATAAATGTGAACATAAGTGGTTCAACCTTCATTCAGTCCTTGTTATCTCTACTTTGCGAATTTACCGACGAGACATTACTCGCTGTAGAATTGTCAGAAAACCCATTTTCTCACATCTTTTTCCGCAGATTCGCTGAGGTGTGCGAGTTTCGCAGAATGGCAGATTTATTCTCTTGAGAACTGTAACAAAAGCATACGGTGGCTTATACTGAAAACCGTCTGCTCCCTGTGCTGACTTATTTGTATTAATGAACTGTAATATACAGGGTGGGGCATCTAAAACAGGATACCTGAATCACTTGTCAAATTCACTTGTTTCTGACGATAGCGAAAAATACACAAGACCAATCTTGCACGGTTTCAAGGGAAGCATAATCTGATTTTAATAGTTTTTTCATAGGTGGAGGTGCAGAAGAGATGTGTAGGGTAACTTTGTTTTTTCTTTTATATGGAATGATACGTTTGTTTACTCACCTTCTAATAAAGAAAGGTTAATTTAAAGGAAAATTTAGTAAAACAATTATAAATTGATGGCTGAGGCACGTCACACTAAAAGTGGCCCACCTACGGAACATGGGAATTTCTTGAAATAAATCTCAGTGCAGTGAAGTACATTCTTAGAAGATATAATAATGATAGACATAGTTCGCGAAAAACATGGAAAAATCGGAAGGAAGTGCCTATTTTAAACTTGCGATCAAGCAGATACGGAAAAATACCTAAATGACGAAGTTCATTCGGTTGATGCAAAAATATCACGGGAAAATAAGTTTCACGGAGAAGCAGCACGGGAAACACATACATCAACTCGAAAAAGAAAACTGAGAGATTAAAATCTGGTAAAAAATACATGGACGGAGGTTCTCCTTTTGGAAAAGTGTACTATTCGCGGTCGAAAGCAAATTGAACACATTTGGTTGGGGTGGAAAGAACATAATACGCAGAAAACCGAGTGAGGAATTGAACCAATCTGTGAGCGAGTGGTGGATGCTTTTTAGTGTGAGCGACTGTATAATTAATTGCCAGAGCACGTAAATGGAACGCACATAATTTATTAATAAATTACCCTTTTTATCATGCAATTTAGGTAATGTATATATTATAACGAATACACGTTAAATATAAATTTTCGATATTTTTAATGTTATATAAATTAATATATTCTGTCAGGATTTATTAATTTCTTAAAATCGACTCAGTTAAGAAAAAGAAAACGTAAATAAAAATTAAAGTAACAATACAGATCTGTATAGCTCATTGTAATTGCTATTAACTACCGAAAGCTGAGGGACCATAAATTCAAGAAACATCCCTTTTGGTATAGTAAATTTAGCGTACCTCTCGTTCTATTATTTTCCATGTTCTGTAGTATTTATCAGAAAAATTGTTAAATGGTTGCTAGAACATTTTCAGCGGCTGAAAAGTAAGTGATGGAAACTTTTTTATCCGATTGAATTTTTTAAATGTGTAAACATGAAGAATGCGGCCAATGAAAAAAATCACGCGTGCGGTGCTATCGAAAAAATATCAGCAGAGAATATTTAACGAGCGGGAAATTGAGGGAATGATTTTGCGAATCGGTACGTTAAGCCGCCAGGTTAAACACGAATGGCGGAAATACCGCAAATTATATTACGAATGCCAGAAATTGTAACAATATCGTTTGCAAACGCTGTTACTAATCGTTAAATACCCCTACGGGCTGTATCATCTGGAATTAGCAACGGATATCGGGTCCTGTAGGGCGGACCTAAATTATTTTTAACAACCGAGAAAAATTTATCGCGTTTTGATAAGTTTTATTTACACGTTTACTTTATGACCGCTGTTAATTGCGATCCGCTGATTACACTATTATCAGGCGCGGTTGCAATATTAAAAGCCGTCCGAATTACAGTCGGGAAGAAAAATAAATGGACGTCGACCTTGCACACTCCGATACGGAAACAAAAAATTAAAAGAGGGCGATAACATTGGAAATTCGCAGGATAAAAAAAAACTTTAAAAAGAGTACTTACATTCCACGGCAATTTAGATTGTACAATGAAAAAGAACTGGAGGATGTCGTAAAACGGTATAAACTATTTTCGTTTAAAATATGCGAAATCACCAGTACCGGATTTTGTAGAATTTTACATGACTCCTGAAACATATGAAAGTTACTAAAATTCATAAATGGAAATAAACATGTTAACATCTTCTGGGATGAATTTATTAAAGTTGATAAAAATTCTTTAATATTATTTAATGAATTATATTTATTTAGTCAATTCATTGCTACTAAACAAAAGGAACAAGATAACTGGAAAATGTTCAGAAGTATCTATTAAAAATATTTAAAGTAAAAAATGCAACATGCACATGTTTGTTAATATAGAACGAAAAAGAATATTATCAATTGATCATTACAGAGGGGTTCCAATTTGTAATTGCAGTTCATCCAAATTCGTGTTTCTGTCTCTTTTTTAAACAAACTCTTTTTGGCCCGAAACTTCCTTCTCGAAAAAGAAGGGAACGACATCGACACATTGTGTATGTGTACACTAGGGTGGTCCTTGGCTATAGGGGTCAAAATTTCTGTTCGAGTTTTTTTTGTTCACACACACCAAAATTCTGACACTTGGTGAGAAAAATGGTTTCTACAAAATTTCAGAGTGATTGGACGAAGGGAACACCTGCCAGACTTGCGTTGCAGTTTTGAAATTTTAATGATTTCACGTCAATTTCGAACATAATTGTGTTCCACTATTCTATAAACATTAGTGAATAGTTTTTAATAAAAGTACAATTTCTTAGATGTATAATACTAGTATTTTTTTTTATTATTCGCGTAATAAATAAAAATTACTCGTCGTATTTTTGTAATATTTGTAAATATTGTTCGTTCCATGTTTCACTAGAAATTCTGCCATACTCCCGGCAACACTTCTGTTACTGAAAAGCGTTCTCAAGTACAAAACACGCGGTGTGGCGCGTTGAGAAATACATGCTGGAAACGCGGCATCGTGAAATTCTAATCCACCTAACGCAAACACTATGTGTACAATGCAAATTGCTTGTGTCATGTTTGCCGGGATTCGCTGTTAATCGCGGACACGTTTTCTTAAGAAAACGTTATTCAAAATTAATATAGCTATTATCTTCTGGTAGGCGAGCAGGATTCATCCGCTCGAAGCTCTTTAGCGCTTTTCAATCTCGCTGTGACGACGTAAAACTAAAAAAATTCTGAACTTTGTTTAGAAGTTAGGGTAGCATCCACGTAGAGCTGGTCGTTATTAAAATAAACTTTTATTTGCATAATTATCTGTTGAATTAAAATTTTTATCTTATTTGTTATTTGTTCGTGGAAGCATTTCTTGTCTCATTTACAATTTGAGTATTTGTTTTGCTTTTTGTAAATTCAGTATTTATTATCTTATTTCGAATTTATCTAAACAGTAATGCATATTATAGTTTAGATGTAATGTAAAATATATGAAAATATAGTACTGTAAACCGAGCTAAGTAATAAATGAATTTATTAAATAAATTTCTTCCTTTATTATTATGAAAAAATGATATAACGTACCGATTCTTCATTATTTTTTAAAAGTACTTCATAATTGAAACAAATTCAATTTGAAAGTTCCTAGGTTTCTTTTAACACTTGGAGAACTGAAAAATTACTCTCAACTTGCCACGGAGAACTTTTTCTCGGCCTAATTACAGAAATTCTTTGCAACATTCTCGAGAACAATTTTATGAAGGTACGGGTTCGTTGCAGAACAGTGAGGAGAACTTCAAAATGAAAACAATTCGTTTATAACAGCGTTTCATCCTATATAATACTAGGTCCGTGCACATGTAATAGACGATTTATTAATGAAAATTCCCACAGCTATAATTTGACTAAAAGTTGTATGTATGAAACAAAATATACTCCAGCAGCTTGAATAAACCTTTAACTGTCACCCTGTCTTAGCTGAAAATGAAAAACTTTCTAAATCTTTACATAAAATAAATATTACTTGAAAATATATCCTTTTGAATCAATGGTAACAGTAAATTTCATAATTTTTTGCTGGCTCTATTTAACATTATTAGATATATTTATTAATACTCTGTACACAATTAACATTTTGAGTGTCACGCTGCATTAGCTAAAAATGGCAACGTTTCTAAATGTTTACATAAAATAAGTATATCCATAAATTCTACCTTTTTTAATGAATAATATCAGTACCTTTCATCATTTTTTAATACTTCTATTAGACCTTATTAGGCATAATCATTAATACTACACATGATCAAATAAACAACACTTGAATCTATATGTCAACCACACATGTATGACGCAACACTCAAAATGTTAAATAACATTACGATATTTCTTCAGTTACCCATTCCCCATGTTTTTAGAATCTTCTAGCAATTATTAATCACTATTCATTCGAGTCGTTGCAAAACTTTTTAATTGACAAAAATTCAATGACACCGGTCGCTTGAAATTAGCTCGGAATGAGTTTTATGGCACAAAACAACGAATGAAACGTGTTTTTGCAAATAAGTATCAGAGAAGTGTGTAAAAGGTGGAACATGACCATTAAAAATAATGGTCAGTACCTCAATTATTAGACATAATCATAACTACAATGGAAACTCCATTATCCGACCGTTCAGTTAGCTGAACCCAATAGTGTCGCCTCAGAAGATTAAACAAAAATATCCCATGCTTTTATTGATTTATCTGTTCATACAGAAATGTTTCGTTAATAGTTGTTAGTTTCATTGAACAGCAAAATATCATATAATAAATTATCTTCGTTCACATGGCAATGCAATTGTTCAAATATCCCAGAAACGTGTCCTAACCCAGACTAAGTCGTTCAAGGCTACTTTCTCATTTACAAAACAACTTCTCTTTTTTTTAATTTAACTGTGTAAAAGTGAATATACAAATAAAACAGAAAGATGAATAATATCACCATATGAATCTATGATAAATTCACGATATAAGTGTGAAGTATTGATAAGGTGCAGTGTAAATTTTTAAGATATGTAGTATGGGAGGTACACATGGAAGTGTGGTATGATGATTGTAATCAGGACTATTGATTTGAACCGGCTATCTGAGATATCCGAGTAGACAAAAATGACCCAGCTACCCGGGTATCCATAAGATAGCTGGATTGATGAGACGTTCGAGAATCTCGATTTGGAACCGCTCGTCTGTCGGTCATTTTCGACTAACATCCGTAAATAAACGGAATAAACCGCAAACAATAGAGTATCGTATTTCGTTCATTACTGATGTTAGTCGAAACTGACCGAAAGACGATCGGTTTCCAAATCGAGATTCTCGAACGTCTCATCAATTCAGCTATCTTATGGATGCCCGGCTAGCTGGGTCATTTTTGTCTGCTCAGATATCTGCAGATAGCCGGTTCCAATCAATATCCCTAATTACAATCGTGACACCACACTTACATGTGTTCCTCCCATACTACGTATCTTGACCTTTTAACTGGGGATGACGAGCCAACTCGTCATGGAAAAAATGCTTCTGCAGCGCGCATGACGAGTTAACTCGTCTCGAAACTTCAGAGATTACGCACATGTACTAAATGTCCACATATCATACATTTTTTATTATCACTGTATTGGTACGATGTTTTAGCATTTTTTACAGGCGAAACAAAAAAATTAAAAGAAGAATTAATTAACTAATTTGGTAGTTTGTAATTTGTTTCCGCACTTTTTCTTCTCCATGCGTACAAAGAATATTTTTCACTGAAATTATTCGTTTATCCGTCGAAGAGCGTCTGTTTTTGAGTCTCTTGTAGTTACAATTTTACCAGACACAGGTTTTGACCTGTCGCATTTACTACGGGCATGACGAGTTAACTCGTCTTTATAAGTTTGCCACGACGCGTAGAGAGTGCGCTTTTGGATAATGAGCTCCCCAGGTAAAAGGTTAAAAATGTATACTGCACTCTATCAATACTTCACATTTATATCGTCTAGCATTTCACCGTATTAATTAATACGGGCTCCTAACACATTGTATGCGGGAGACTGTGATTGGTGTGTTGAGTGGGTCAAGCATAGAAAGCGGGGCAGTGATCTGAATTACGTGAAACTGTGTTTGAACGTTACCATCCATTACTTACTATTCAGTACTAATATTCTGTAAATTGGATTTGTTTATATTTTTATACAAATTCAAAATAAATGTTCACGTGTAATTATTAAATATTTTGAAAGAATATTGTTCCTTCAAATCGATAGTACTTTATGAACGTCAAGTTGATTCTACATAGCACTGGTGGGATGGTTGGATTTGCTATAATTTATTCGTATTTGTGATATGTAACGGGACCTTGCAATAAACAAATTTAGAGAAAAAATCGTTGGATTTACCCGTTACGTGGATAAAGACAATAAGAAAGGCGCCCGTCTACAGAGTCTGAAAAATGATCTATTCAGTACTAACAGAGTAGATAGTGCTTGACAATCTGAGTAATAAGTGTCTACTGAACATAGATCAAATACTCTATATTATTCGAATTCTAAACAAATTTTTTAACAATATTTCAACATGAAATTGTAGCTCGGATAATATTAATTTTTCAACCAGTGTCCCTGAAACACTTTCTTCTTTCTATGTAACTCAGCATCAATTGCTATGGTCACTTAACCAGTGGACCATTCTTCCGAACCACCGTGTTTCAACAACAAAACACAGAAACATTGACAACGGTCACCCATCTCAACGCTGACCGTGTCCAGCGTAGCTTAAGGAGTTACTCTACCGTGACCAGACGGAAAAGTGTACATTCTTTGTGCTTGAAATGCGATTCTTTTGATATTTTGCAGTTTATTGGGCCGTCCCTTGAGCTTTCTGTATTTAAAATTGTATTACAAAGTATCAATAGTCGAACGAGATACAACGCTTCTCGTAAAACGTGTCTTTCCTTGCACGGGTGAATGGTATACAAGATTCCACCATTTTGGTCTTCGTAAAACAGAAAAACAAAACTTTTTAGTAACTCTTTTACACCCCCACCCTTTTGACGGAAGTTTATTCTGTTTGGTTGAAAAGTGGCAATAAAAGAAATTGTTGAAATTTGTCCCAACTTTTTTCACTCCAAAATTGCTATTATATTTTGATGTATTTTCTGA
This sequence comes from Macropis europaea, assembly GCA_916610135.2. Classification (NCBI taxonomy): domain Eukaryota; kingdom Metazoa; phylum Arthropoda; class Insecta; order Hymenoptera; family Melittidae; genus Macropis; species Macropis europaea. The sequence goes on along the minus strand of OU744344.1, from coordinate 13,417,754 downwards.
ACCAAAAATGTTATCAACAAAATCGTCCGTCAAAAGGAAGCTACTGTTTTCCTGAGCATGTGTTTTAAATTTCAGAGCAATCCGGCAATTATAACCTGAGATGTACACCGTTTTGGAAAACATAGTTTCGAGAAATAGGCGTTTGAAGCTTAGCAGCATCTACCAACGCGTAGCTACATACCTCCCCTTTAAAACGCTGTATCTCGAAGAATGTTTTGAGTATGCACATGGGACCTTTTACACATTAATTTGAGACTTCAAACTATCTTTTAAAACAATATAAAAGTTCTCGATCTCATCCAAATTTTACAGTAGCACAACCCTTAACTTCGGCGATCAGACAAAGGCCGATGTTTCCTACGCAGCAACACTGTCGACATTACTAAACTCTTTACTTATTTTGATAAGTACAGTGCGCCTGCTTAGTCCTGAATGTCTTTGTTAATATCCCGCGCAAGCAATAATCTATAATCCAAATCTAGCTAATCAAGATTCTCTGAGAAGGCAAAAGTAAATCACTGATGAAATCGGAGCGCATCCGATTAAACGATTCTCATTTATCAAACATTCATTTTTTTACGGACAGGGAAAACGGAATTCAGGCGTGACACGGACCAGGGGAACTCCGGAAGGCACGATCCTCTTTCCCGGTAAATGAGCATCGAGAGATACCGATTCACTATCTGTAATCGTCATTCATTTCCTCGAGAAACGAGCTCGCAACCCCGACCGCGGTCGCATTAACATTTTTATTTTTATGATAAACAGAAAATCACAATTCCGCCGGGAAGTTCTCGCGACTTTTTCCTCTCGATGAACACCAGTCGGAGGATAAATCCGGGTGCCCTGATGTTCACCGCATTCCTCGCCTTTAATGCAGTAGAAAAATGTTTCCAGGATCCGAAGTGGTTGACCGGTCGCCTGCGTAACTCACGGAAATGTATTTGACACGGTTGTATGATGGGAACAACGTGAGTGCAATGAATAAATCCCGAAGCCTTTCAGTTTTTAAAAGCTCTGGAGCTCTGAGTGATAGCAGAACTGTAAACCGTTAGGAAATTTAAAGGTAAACACTTAAATATCTCTGTTGATTTTGAACGTGCAAAGAAACTCCCACGGAGAGAATTATAGGGTTAAAAGAGAGAAATAGAACGATCTCCTTTCATTTTTAATAATATTCATATATCTGAATTTATTACGAATTGTTTGAAACGCAATAGGAAATTGAAGTGTCTGGAAACTTCTGCAGGCCACTGTATGTATTGTGTATACGTAAATGTCGTTAAAACAACCGTTCATATAGATATATGTAACCAAATCTGTATAATAATCCAGATTTATTAAAAAATGGCACGGTGTCCCACGACTTATGGACGGGGGTGTACAATGTTCGTAGAAACTTCCAAAAACGCGTTCCTGTCACTTGCATGAGCGTATCCAAACTGTTTCCCGGTTCTTCTGGACAGTTTATTGCAGTAGATGTGCCGTAGGTTTAGAAATATAAAAACAGAGGGAGACGGAGAGACAGAAAACATGAGAGGATAATTAGAAAAGCACAATTGCACGTGGGTCCATGTGAGTCTGGTTGACAAATGTACGGTGAGGCTGACCAAACTCGAACAAACCCTTCACGAAGACAGAAAATAAATTCTAAAAGTGTACAGGGCAGTTAAGGAACTGCGAGTGTTTAGAAAAAATTCAGAAATAAAACATTATGACAAGGACGTTAGGTTTAGAAAGGTAAAAGAGGGGAAACGGTGAGACAGAAAACATAGGAGGATAATTACAAAAGCACAAATGCACAAATGTACGGTGACGCTGGGCAGACTCAAACAAACCCTTCAGAAAGACATATAAAAGACAATAGACAAAAAAGGGACTGTAAAAGTGTACAGAGCAGTTGAGAAAATGCGACAGTTTGGAAAAAATTCAGAAATGAAACACGGTGGCATGAATATGGTACTTCAGGTGCGAATTTCTAGATTGTTGAGACTCCGGTGATTTCAAATTTAACTATGTATCTTGTGATTGTGCGGTCTGAATAGGGCACGTATTTACAACGTTGAATTTGCCTTTTTATACGCTGCAAAAATACGGAAGAAAAAATATATGGTTCCAGTTAAACGAAACATCGATGACCTTGAGAAACATTATATTTTCAATCATCACGTTGGGAATTTTTCTATCAAATAAACCACTGTCAAAATACAAGGAGTAGATTAGTATATTATGAAATAATATTTTATTTCGTTGCATCGACTGCGACTTTTCAATTTTACTATGCATAGCAGAAAACTGGAAAGAAATACAAGAATATGTACACTGAAAGGGTATCGAAGTCGGGCTATTTCCAACCAGAACTGGGTAACGAGTTCTGAAACGTATTTTCTCAAAAATGCTTGAGAGATCGGCCCTATTATTTTAATTTTACGATCCACATGCAGGCTGAGTCAGACGTTCTGTCATGAAATTTTCATTCGTACACTGCCCTTCTTAACTCAATTGTCTTAACAGGTCGAAGCATCCGAGGAAAATGAGGTTTTATCAGTAAAAACCATACGAAAAGCAGTTAAGACACATTAATTAAACTGTTTCTAAAGTCCTACAAAGCACATAGGGCATTCTAACTTTGCTTAAAAGGTATAAAACATATATAACTCTAAATATTTTAAAATATCTTGAAAAATGAAAGAAATGGTAGATAAGACTTTAAAATTTGATTGACAATAATAACAATAACTTTGTTTATTTATCTTGTGTAGATTAGAAGAACATCAAAATCGTCACAACTCAAAAAGGGGGGATTCTCAAAGGCTAAGAATAAAAAATTATGGAAATAACATTTCTTCATTCTTTCCTAGAGTCTACTCTTTTTACCTATATTTAATAATCATTTTTCTGCAAACGTACTTCTTTTTAGTTGTGTCACTTTTGAAATACATGTGCGATATATCTCCTACCTCCGTTCTTTCCTTCAATAAAAGGCTTTAAAGAAAACTATCTCAAAAACAAACGAATTCAGTACCCACGCTCATTAGAACTATCTTGTAAGAAGAACTACCCTTTAAGGTACAAAATGCGTCTGAAAATTGTCTGAGAGCACTTCAGACTCACACTGTGCAGAGTACTGTCGTTGTGTACAGTTTGTATGAACTCAGTGACCTCAGGGAATCGCAGTCTACCTGTTACACCACTTACAATTAGTCTTTTTGTTCGCTCACACGCTGTGTATCCGTCTGACAGCTAACGCGAAAGCGAAATGATGATCCTTTTTACTAGCGTGTCGCGGAAAAACTCGTTCAAGGTAAATAATTATCACGCGAAAGCGCGTTTTGCTAAATTGCGAAGAAGAACGTTTGCAGCCTCCCTTTCTTTCCTTTCGCCGCCCTTTCGGCCGTGTGCGTGTGAGCTGTTCTGCTCGTTTTTCGAAGAGCGAGTTAAATGGACGACGGATTAATTCGCGGGACAGGAATGGTTAAAATAGTGGTCGGCGCGAATAGCGAACTCAAAGAAATACAGTGTTCCATGGATGAATGTGGGCCGTTCCATTGGTCGTGGGTCCTCTCCGGGGGCACGTCGGAGCCGGTGGAACGATTTCGAAATTTCTTTGAAATCCGCGGAATGCTTTTCTAAGCGAAAGGCTCTCTTTTTTTCGATCCTCGGCGAACTGTGGAATCGTGGTGACCAGCTATTTTCAGAAGAGTACAATTAATTCTTTTGCTGCGTATGGGCATAACGAAATAGTACGTCGAATTTTGTCGTACCCGCGCTTTGCACCGGTTCAACGAGATTTTTGGGATGAAGGCATTTTGGTCGTGATTTCAATGGGAAGAAGTGAAAAAGAATCCTTGTAGTATTCAATTTATCAGATTATTGGAAAGGTACTGTAACTGGACCGCTCGTGGTCACTCTTGTTCTATGGTCGGGGTATGACAAAAATTGTCAGAATAAAATAATGGGGAAAATAGTAAAGTAAACAATGATATCATAAAAAAAAGCTGGGATAAGTAGAGGTCGAGAATTATAAAATAGAAGAAAATAAAAAAGAAGTAACTAGGTATCTCGAAAATTCGAACTCCAGTTATTTGGTCAGAAGTCCTCTGCGCATCTGTCGACATTCTTGAGGGAACCGTCATTTTTGTAGTAATTTCAGGTAGAAGCAGAAAATTTGAACAATCAAACCCACTTTTCATAAAAATGACTGATCAGGAAGGACTAATGTTATACTATTTATTTATATGAATCGAATACTGTAATTTAAACTCGACCCTGTCATCGAAAGCGGAAGTACCAATGATTTCTGATTGCGTCTGAGCTATTTTCAACAACATAAAACACACATTAATTGAAACATTTTTTAACGTACCCTAAACATTTGGATTGAAACATTTTTAAATATATTCTAATCAATTGATTAATAGTATAATATAATTAATATTTGACATTATTTCGTATTTCAACAGTTGCTAATAATTCTACATCTCGAAACGTGATCTATCGATTTTCGTTATTCATGTACAATTACGTTCGAACAATTTCGCCATAAATAATAGAATTTCGTACTTGTACAGCACTAACATGAATTATCTTCTAATTGCATTACATGATTCACCGAATGAAGCCATATAGCTAGACTGCGGGTGTCTATACAATTTAATATATCCAAATAGATACATAATAGACATTTAATAACTCAACAAAATAAAAACCACATACTTTGAACATTTCAAGGAGCAAATGCAGTCCTGCTGAAGTTCCATTCATTTGCCTGCATTGACATAGAAAATATGGAAGTCCAAAAACGTAAATTTACATAAACATGCGCAATCTACATATCACTTTTTTAGAAAACATTTCCCTCGACGTTTGGCATGCAGAAAATATTCCCGACCATGAAGTTGGATCGAACCTGAAAACCCGATACTTTCACCGTTCGGAATGTTCAGAAAAGCGAAAACCTATTAACAAACAACCCACGGCGGCGCGATAAAACTATAAAGACCAAACAGTAGGTTATCCTGCTCGAAGTTTCCAACGGAAGCACGAAGAAGAATATAAATATCGTTCCAAAGCGGCGACCGACGGTTCAAGTTAAATAAATTCCCCGCTTTGCAATTTGATTATCCATTATACCTTTTTCCGCTTTCGGATACTCGCCGCCACGTGAATCGATTACGCCGGCTGAGAAAAAAGGACTTCGACCGGGTTTCTTTACACAATAAAATATTATTTCCATATCATTAAAACTTGACAACGATATTCAAGCGTACGCCTAGCTCCCGCGCCACCTCGAAACATTTATGCAAATGATGCCGGCGAGTCGCGGCGGAAAAGAAAACGCAGACGTTTCCCTGGGAAACTGTAAAACGAGACCAGCAACACGTAGACATACGGATTATCGATGTTCGTTTCTCGAGCGGAAAACCCGTAAACCGCAACGCAATCTAACTTGGTCCCGAAACATCGGAGCATGCCGGTCATGCACGTACACCGGACAAAAAGAAATTAACTGCTCATTACCGGTGAACTGAAAATAAGTACGAAGAAAGTTCTCGCAGCCAGGCGTGAATTTCGGAGGGTTTCGTCGAATCACGAAATTTCACTACGGAAAATTCTCCTGGTTTTTTTGCTCTGTTTTCGCTCATCCGGGATCTCGATCTCTTGCACATTGTCCTTCCAAATAATCCCGGCGAAAATTGGCGAGCGAATTTTGGCGAACGCGCGTAACGGCATGGGATTCGAGACGGCCTTTTTTTTCGTTCTAATTAGTTCGACGTGCGTTCCGTATCCGCGTATTCTTATGGTTTCTGGTGGAAAAATTGTTTCGTGTATTTCTTCGAAGTATTAGATCGATAGTATGAGACATTTTCTGTTTGGTACATTCTGTCCCCCTCTACAACAATTTATTTATTTGTAGATCGTACGGATATAAACCCAATATACGGGATGTCTACAAATTTCTGTCGTTTGAAATAAGTGTTAGTTACTACAATGATTGTTTAGTTACTTAATAACTACACAATTTCTTATTAAAAATAAAACTATGTGACAATAACTACAATGGGAAATGAATTTCATAGTGTCAACTTCTGTTACATTTACCCAAAACGGTAGGTGACATGAAAAAAGTGTAAGAACATTGTTTGACTGTGTAAAGCAGTGATGGCCACCGGAGCCTCGGCCTTCCCCCACTCTAGATCCATTCCCCTCGTTTCAGTTCCCTCCACTTCGCTGCTCGCCCCCCACGGTCCATTGTCGTCCCAGATCATAGCCTGTATGAGGGGAATGGACCTAGAGTGGGGGGAAGCCGGAGCTCCCACAGCAATCACTAATGTAAAGCAAAGATTTTTCGTTCAAAATTTTTAAGAGCATTTGAAGGTCGCTTTGTATTTCCTAAATGGGACAACATATTTTTATTCCCATATAATGAAAGAGCAGAAATAAACGAATTGAAAACAGTACTTCCGTGACCTTGAATCAATACAAGATCGCAAAAGAGAAATTAGTGTTGGAACGAATAAGGAAGGAGTTTTCTGTCCTTTTACTCGTTTTGTTTATAAGGTGTTTATAAAATTATTACCTTTAGCTAGCTTCAGCTACGTAACATTTTATTTATTATTAATCCTTTAACTGCGGAGCACTGGGAGACAAGACGTATATATGTAGAAGAGACGACAGCACCTGTGATGATTGTAACGATTGTGACATTTGAAAGCGTAAAAATCATAGTGGTGTAAGTCCTGTAATCTTCATTTTTAGAAATAAAAAGTTTCATCAGACTGATTGTAATCAATTCCACGGTGAGTTGTTAATAATCGTAATGCATTAAATATTGTTATGAATTCTTATCATAAATAATTGGAACCACTTTTTCTGTCAATTAACAGACATGTATAGATTGTATCTATATTCGCGTACCAATATCTTAAAAAACTTGACTTACACAGCCATGGACTTCACCCCTCATTTGTTTATAACAAACGAAGAACGTCTATAGGCGTTGTTCGCGCCTAATTGTAAGTACTAATCACCTATAATGAAAGCTACCGAAATGGACGTCTAAGATTTTAATGAGCCTCTGCATTTTGATAAATTACGTTATCACGAATCTCTCTATATATGGTTTTAGGGGAAGAAGTCGATAGTTTAAAATATATTTATTCCAAAAAGGAGCTCTGCATAGCAACCTAGCATCTTGCCGACTGATCCACGCTGTTCTACTTGAAATCACCTTGTACGGTACACTGGATTAACCCAATTGAAAATTTAACGTTAAACGTCTTTTAAACTATTGATATTATCATGATCGATCAACATGCGGAAGCTCATTAAAATCTGAGACACCCACTTCGAGAGCTTTCCTTGTTAGCGTTGAACGCCTAAAGGCGCTGTTCCAATGCTGTGAGTAGTTAGCGTTGAGCGCCTAAAGCCTCTATTCGCAGTCAAAGGGTGAACCTGTATACTGTCAATTATTATTTATTATTTATTGCTATCTTCTGCCTTGATCCTGGATTTCCATGTATTATTCATAACTAAAGGCGGAGATCCACGGTGAGATGTTTCATGAGATTTTTCCCTCATGAGGCAAAAATCTATAAATATTGGTGGTATGAAAAAATGTTGTTAGGAAAAATTGAAGTATTTTAAGGGGCACACTTTTCGGCGTAATTTAATTTTCTTTACGTGAAGATGTGAAGAATATTTTAAGACACTCACCTTTTTTGCAATGGAACTACACACTGTTTAGTATGCGTAAGTATAGCTCACACTAACACGAATTTAATGGCCACAGCCATTCAAGATCAATCAAAGTCACAGGTAAAAAAAACGCAATTATATCTTTGCAATCACATTTATTTGTAATATTCTAATGTTTCCTGTCTTCGATCGTTTGAGCGTAATATTCAGTTGTCATGCTTTACGTGTCTCGCCCTGTATATGTATTTACATTTAGTTGTTGCTGAGCTTTTTCTCTCATGACAGGAAAATCTTACAAAACATCTCATCGTGGATCTCCACCTTAACATTAAGAAACAGTTTTCAAAGCCATTATAGCGGCCTTTCGTACGTGGAACACTGCACTTCCAATGCGTACGTGTACGTCTTTCTCATTGTAAATCAAAGAGCAAAGAAATAATTGAATTTTAGTTATAATACACAGAATTTTCGTTACAGAATAGATATATTGCCAAATACCTATAAACATTTCAAAGTTTGAGAAAATATTTTTTATATTAGTCTACAATATTTTGCATTGAATACTTTCTGTTCTACACTTTGCCTCGTAAACAGTATAAAAATAAACATGTAAAAGTACGTCGAGCTTTCGAGTATGAAAAAAACATAATGCTGCGTCAACATCGCCCAACTTTTACAAACTGAAAAACGCTGTACTCTATGTTATCGTTCGTGAAGCTGTTCAGTTTGTGTTGCAGTTTTCAAAATATTACTCCTACTTCTTAATGACTTTAATACTTTCTTTACTAATATAAAATGTCTGAAAGGATCCGGTTAATGTAAATCAATTGTTAAAATTGGGAAACGAAACATATAAACAATTACATATTACTGAAAATCAGTGAAATCCTACCCAATTATCAATTTTCCAACAACAAAATATAATTTCGACACTAGTTTACAAAAACTGGTTGGCAGTTTTTTTGTATAGTCATAAACACACAATTTTTCGATTAAACGAATATCTCTCCCTCGACCCACTCAGACTCATTGAACTGCCGGAAAAATAGACGAGACAGTTCCTGGAACACACATTTACTCCCACACAAAGAGGTTCAGGACTTTAACACATTGAGTTACACAGACACGCGAAAATACATTTTCATTAACCTTTTAAGTTCTGAATTATGTCATCGTTATTTTTTTACCGTACTTCTTATTTTAAATATTTGAAAACTATACAAATAACATATTCTAAGTATAAATATTTGTTACAGTATTTTTTTTTATTTTAGCTTGTAGAATCACTCCCTAAAATATTCACCACATGTTCTGAACGTATAGAAATGGAACGTATACAAAATTGAATAGAACGTATACAAAAATTGCTGCCCCGCAAAAGTTAATTATAGCAGTGAATGCCTTTAAAAATACAACAATATCCAACAGACTAAAAACAAACGAACCGTTACCGCGCGCATACCATGAAGCTTCCTCTCTGTGTAATTAAATATGGTGTCTCTGAGTTCTGGAATCATTTCGTAGCATCTCAGAGGACTTCGAAGACGTATAAGTTCTAACCGGATTTTAATTATATTTAGTTCATGGTAGCATTTTAATATAAATGGTACTACAAAGTACCGTCAAGGCATAGAGGGTTGTATCGTTGAATATATAAATATTTATTTATTTGATAACATACTTCTTATTTTGTACTGTCATCGTAATGTAGACACAACTCAAAATTTCGTTAGAGTAATCAGTTATTTGACGAAATTAAAATTGGTACGTGTGTCACCGGTGGTGCACATGGCGGTCAACGTGTTAAGGACATATAGTACTCGCGAAATTAATGGTGTTGGAGTTAAACAATTTACATACATACGTAACAGCAAACAATTCTACGTTTTGGTTGAAGCAAGTGACTTATTAGCTTCTGGTGCTCCCATGCAGCATGAAAACAACAGATTTTTCCTCCTCCTATTTATACACACGCTTCATAACACAGGATTATCATCGTGCTTCGCCAGACATTTGTTAATTACGTATCCTCGCCATCAGTAAACAATTACAAAGAGTTATGACAATGCCTCTAAATTACGGTAAGAATGGCATCGAGTTACTCTAACCAGGGGATAGCAGAAGCGTATTCACATGGCTGTATTGTGTATGCAGTACAGTCAGCACATATTATCAATAAACGTCTCTATAATAAACAAAATTTCAGTTGGCTCAACATACTCATATTAAAGCTTAGTAATAACCATTTTTACAGGCGTCCATAACTGAAAACGACCTTGTACCCAGTGTGACCTTTTAAAACCCTGAATACTTTGATCTGCCAGACGAATAGGCGTTAGGCTGAGTGCTAGCCTGGCTAGTCCACTCACGAGTTACTGGCACAAGTAACTTATCAATGTGCATAAACACCTACTTGCCCCAAAGTTGGGGCCTGGCTAGCTACTTCTACCAGTTACTGGTACATGCCATTCACCGATGTAAACGCAGCCTTAATCGGCCTCATTCATGCAGAATTGTTTGAGTGTCATCAATATGCATCGTATCAATCCCATCACTACTCAACAGCCTGTATAACGGACGTCATCGCGGCGCTGCTATAAGCAATCGCAAAATGAGGCGAAACGCATAAATCTGTGTGCAGCAACGCGGTGTCGTTTCATTGGAATCGGTAAGAAAGAAGGGCAGAGTCACAGGGAGATTTATAAGGTGCATTTGTAAACTCGCGAACAGCGGGTCTAACGATTCGCGAAGAGCAGAGAAACGCGGGAAGCTAATTCCTTCTTGAGTCCCGCGGGAATCGCGTCCCTCCGTAGCCCGTTCCTGTTGTTCCCTGCACGATAGAGCAGAAACGAAGGGATCGTGGCGGAACTCCGTGACGTTGTTAACAATTAACGGAATTAACGGTTAGACAGAAGCCAGTTGAGCGTCTGATTTATTTCCGTCGAGATACAAATTGTTTTTTCGGCCTTTGTTGTTTTCTTACACGGTGGATCCTATCATACGCGAACGTCCATTTTCTTGCTGTTCTGTCAGGTCGACCCATAAGTCGTGTCGTTTTTAACCCTCTATAACGCCATGTGACTTGGAAGTTACGTATCTATATTTTTTAAGTCTTATTTCGTTTATTTATCACTGTGTACAGGTATATTCTACGACTATACCGCCACCAAGTAATCTATTCGTTTATTATTGTGTTTATATCCCGTGATACGAACTTTATCATTTGTCTTCACTAGTTACCTGATTTATCATTCTTGACATACCCAAAAAATTGGGGTTATAGGGGGTTAAATACAGTAGGACCCTGATTATGCGAACTGTAATTAGTAACAGGATGCGTCGCATTGTATTGGGTTAGCAATTATTAGGTACCTGAAAAAATTTGTGCGGTTTTTCTGTCAGCGATCAACTCAAACCGAATTTCTTGTAGTACAGTCAGACTTGAATTATCCGTACTGTAATTAGTAACAGAATGGATTACATGGTAACTATGTTTAGCATAATAATAATTATTTGATTTTAGAATGTAAAACGCACAGTGGCACAAAATTAAAAAGACAGTGTCATTAATGAGAATTTTGGCTTGCAGCTGACATAGGATGACCAACTTACGGGTGATCAGTGTTCGGATAATCGAAGTTCTACTGTAATTCACTGAGTTGGTATGAGTGGAAGGTTTTATCCTTATTTATACCGGGTGCACCAGTGAAATGGGAAGTTTTCGAAGCGCAATTATTAAATGAATTCTTATTTTAACATAAGTTTTGGTAATATATTTTTGTTAGGTATAATATGCCATTTTATTTTTTAATAATAACACTTGACAGGTGAACACCATTACGATCCGTGCAGTCATCTAATCTTAATCTTATTAAGATTCTAGCATTTAATATTTGCGTTTTCAAAATTTCCCACTTCACTGGTGCACCCTGTATAAGGTTTCATACATGTATTCACACAATTCGTCATCTGTGATTACAGATGGACGCCCCGAACGTGGCTCGTCCTCCAGCGATTCATTGCCTTCCTTAAATCGTTTAAACCATTTTTCTGCTGCTCTTTCACTAACAGATCCTTCCCTACAAACATTACAAATGCGCCTTGCAACATTTGCTGATGTATTCCCAGGTTTAAATTCATCAAGTAAGAAAGCACGAATTTTTAACTCTGCACTCACATTTAACCTTGTATAGACGATGGAATATGAACACAAATGACAGATACAAAGAGTATGTATCAACTAAATAGATGAAACCTTCCACTGATACCGACCCTGTGCATTAGATTTTCGAATTACTACAAGAAATTTGATTTGAGTTCACCGCTAACAGAAAAACCGCACGAAGTTCTTTAATAAATTCTCGACCCTCGAATTTCTTGCTATGACAACGTTTATTCAAACTGTTGAAACAATTTTGTATTAAAGTTATTTGCGTTGCAACTTTGAATGCTCTTTCGTTACAGTGCTGGGAATTTTTTGACTTTACGATAGTAGAGCTGTGGAAATTTTGGATTCCAACAAAGACGTACACGAATCAGTTGTTCGAATTTATTTAATAAATATTGGGTTAGGTTATAAATAACTTCCGATCTGCCGTCGTCAATATTTTTGCTGATTTATGAAAGAATGATTTTTTTGTTGCTTCTGCAGTATGCGAGAGTTTTAAGGGTGCTTACCTTCTAATATGCAGCAAAATTCCTAATTTAGCTGGACCACTTGACTTATTAGAAAGAAAATGTAGCTACTTTATATCAGAAGTTATTTATGACTCAAGCTAATATTTTGCTTTACGCGCAGTGCAATGTAATATAACCTTCATTTTGAAGTTTTAATAAAAGTTCGACTATACTAGCAGAGATCTGTAGTGAACAATGTTGACAATCAGATGCAATTTTAATGGAAAAAAATCATAATAACGATGCAATAACATAGTCATCAGATTCTGTGAATCCTGTTGCATGTGTTAGTACCATATATTTTTGTTGGCAAAAAATGCAGTGGTACTGATCGCTTGAAATAAGTTAAAAATGAATTTTCAAAATTAAAGTAATACAATTTCTTGAGGGTGGGATCAACAAATTATTTAAATCATAAAATGAGACCATCATAAAATAATTGTCAATATCTCGATAATTAGATGTAACTGTAATTGTTAGTTTATTTACGCTTGAAGGTATGTTTAAAAACGGCATAATTTATGCAAAGACGTAATATAATGTGACCGTTTAGGTATGGCAATGAGTTAACGTACATGGTGTTGCACAAACCAGGGAACAGTTTTTTATAAATTTATAAATAATTCTGAAAATTCAATCATAAATATCGATTGTATCGTTACGGTTATTTATTCGATAATAAAACGAACGGTTAACTTAATCCACCGAACATGGAAACAGAAATATTCGTAATTACATTGGATGCTGTTAAATTTATTTAACTATGGTGGTTTAATTTCAATGTGAAAAGATTGTAAAGTTACATGGAAAATTGATGCAGTTTTAGCGATGAAAGTGGATTGTTTTCGATGTTATTAACTTTTTAATCGCACGTCTTCGCAAAGCAGTTTTATACAAGTTGTATCAGCTGTATACTAATTTCAAGTATGAGTGAAGAAAGATTATATATCACAGGTATTATATTATAGAAACTTCCATCAAGTGTTTACATAATTGCACTATGGTACATTTAAAGAAAAATTAAAAAAATAAAAAATCATTTATTTCAGAGATTCACTCTCAGCACTTTTTGCATTATTTTTTCTAAATTCATTAGAGCACTAATATTTTTATTATATAATTGAGTCATAACAAGGAAAATACATAAGAAGGCTATTCTATTATTAATACCACTAATATTACTGATCCAAATCGTCGAAAGATTTCAACTCCTCTATTTTATAATATTTTTTCATTTTCGTTTTCATTGTGAAATTATCTGCAATTAATTTTATATCCTTATTTAATTTTAACACGCAGACTTCCGTGGAGTCACCGATAACATACATTTCAAATTCTATTTATTCAAACTTTCACTGATTTCTACAAAATTCTAAAAAACTAATATATGTGTAATAATATAAAAGCTCAAGTGTTCAATCGTATGCTTGAATATTTTTTCCTTCCATGTTTGTATTAGAAACAGGATTTTATAATGTGTCTGACTATGTGTGGCTATTTTCACTGGGACATACACCGGGTTAATGAGATTCTGGTATCTTTCTGCTGACCCGATTACGTTTTGTACATTTTATTTAACTCATTACACTCCGACATTTTTTAAACCTTACCGACTGTACACTTCGCACTATTTTTCAGGAAAATCCTTATTTTTACTACAGATTACACAAGAAGCAATAAAAGAAAGGTAGATTGACTTACTCATCATTTTTGCTGTACGTATGTCACCTGTGACTACTTATAAGTGTTTACTACTTAAATTTTTGAAAATCATGAGCTGGGACGACTAGACTATTATATTTCATTACATACTTGACATGGTATTGGAAACATTTAAACCCAAACACCGTTTCTTAAATTATTAGGTTGGTACTTATGACATGTTTGTCAGTACAGTAACACTAGGACTCTGTCTAACAATCAAATGTCATATTTCACAGCAAAAACATAGTTTTTCGTAACACCATAATATTAGTCGAGGATGAAGAATTATTGTTTCTTACGTTTCATTGTCTTTGTGAATTTAAACAGAAAATTTGATGATTCACAATATAGTATTTTGCAACGTCTGTCATATTTTTTTCAACGTCACCTAAAGGCTTCCCATTTAACACGTTGACCGCCACAGTGAAAACAGCCACACCTAATCAGACACTATATAATTTACTATTTTTTATATAAATCGCTGAAAAGAAGATTTAAATACTCAAACCTGTTCTCCTGTTCCTACATTATTGTTTCAGTATGAAGTATCCTCAGAATTTTGTGACACTCAATAATTATATAACTAAATTAAATTTGAGGTGTCGCTCACCGGTGACCGCCACGCCGTTCAACGTGTTAAAAAAAGTAAATAAATTTTTCCAAGTATATGACGTAAAAGGTATTTGACTTTTAACAAAGTTAAATTGCAAATCTATAAACAATCTGTTCAGCTGAATATATAATATAAAAAAACGACATTGACACTGAAACCACATTGAATCACAAACTAGATAAAATACTCTTCATACTCCCATAAACAGACGTTACATGATGCAAACTATCAATGTATTCAAACCCGATTAGCATCTATAATTTAACTTCAACATTCCAGCATAAAGGAATATCAGAAGCACTATGGAACAAACGATCCGCTACAAACACGCGTAAATATGTGAAAGCTCCGCGAAGGCTGGCCATTCAAGTTAACCATAAATTACAGAGGATCCGGAAACCGTCACTATTTAGAGGCTGGAACACACGCATCGTCCCGTGAATTATATTTCAAAGCCGTCGAAGCATAAATACGGGGGCGACTGCAGAATTTTACCGTTTTCTTATGTCTGGCGTATTTCTTTGCTCGCCCCCCGTAAAGCGCACGTGCACGCGAAAACGATGAAGAAAATTTCACGGGAGAATATATAAAAAAAAAAGAAGGAGCGAACGGCTGCCGAAGTGGCGGCCGGGCTGACGTGCAACAGTGTAAATCAATTTTCGGGTTGTTCCTCGTGCGATCGTCCGCGATTATTCCACCAAAAGTGCTCAATTATCGCGAACGAGGGGGCGGGGAGAGACAGACACAGGCTGACAGGCGAAATTTTCATTTCAGGAAGTTTGCGTCCTCGATGGAGGACAGGCTCGTGCAGTCGCCGAACGAGCGTGTAACAGAGGCACGGTTCGCCCGCGTGCCTTTGTGTACAACGTGTCTCAATTAAAAAAGATAACGAAGACACCCGACAGAAGTACCAATCCAATTATTCCTGCAGCGTTTCACCATTTATTTCGGTACTTAAGGACGGCACGCGCACTGTTTTCCTCGCGTTCCGATCCCCGCACAGCCCGAAAAAACCGGTCAACAGCCTGTCCCTAATTTCCCGACGAGAAACGTGCATCCGTCGTTCGAGAATCCCGCGACCGATTTTTCAAGAGATCCGCACACCTTTTTCCCCCACACGCCGTCGGATTTCGTTCGTTAGAGGACGAGTATCGGCGTGATTCACCGGTTTTTAATTAAGTTCATTTCACGCTGCCTCGGCCCCGATGTCATTAACATTCACGCGGTGCGTCTTTACAAATTAATAAGTGGGGATCCGTAAATTGAAAGTAGTGCTCGATACAACGTTCAGCCTTTTTGTACGAGAGGACCGAACACGGTGGAGCTTATGAAACAGGATGGAGAAATTTTCGATGAAAAGTTGGTGATAGGCTGCGATCGTACAGTTTGTTACTTCTTGAAATTTACTAATAACAATTGCCACGATTTGGTCTTCGGCTGACAGGAAACTTTTGCAAGAAACTTTCATATAGTTCGTTGTTGCACGAAGAAAGTGAAGTGAAGGAGTGCAACACGTTAGAGCAGCAAGGATACTTTGACTTATCATTTTTCTTTCACTAACACCGGAGCCGAGATTGATGTATCTGACTTAAATTGTCGCGGCCACATGATGGAACGGCTGACATGAAAACTTGTCCGCGTTCTGCAACCGACCTGCCGAGGTCCGCTCCTTCGCCTAATAAGAAGGAAATTTTCGTGGAGGCCGCTGAAGGGTCTCCAACGGCCGGATAAATGTTCAGAAATGAGTGTCACCGAGGCGACTTCACAGGGAGCCGGTGAGAAGGTGGCTGGTACTCACGAGGAGGCGTTCACGATTTTCCGAGGGCCGATCGGTCTTCCATTAACACAACCGCAATCGAGTTATCAGCGGCGGGGTGAACTATCGCGCGAAACTCGCGGGAACTTACATAAATTCCCGGCTCCACTGCCATCGACTTCCATCCGAATGCATCGATTCACAGAAAGTTCGCCGCGCACGCATGAATGAGATCTTCTTTTCGACGGCGAGGAGAAGCGGAATGCGCTTTGCAGAAAATTCACGGGACCCGGCCGGATCAGGCAAGGGGAGAGAACGCGTCCTGAAGCGGAGCAAGCGAGACGGGCAGGTTCGACAAGGAATTTATCTCAAACCTGTAACGTTATCTCCAAAGAAGTTTCTCATATCTTAAGGCCTCCCAGAGGATCGCGAAGCCGTGGCCCGTACGACCGGAAACTCCGTTGACATCCCGTGGGAGAAGTTGTAAGGTATGCACGGCGCGGCGCCTCGCGTGGACGCACGTGATCGACGGCGCCGGGACGACGGTGCCGGACGCGTACGCACGGACTGAGAGATGCCGGTAAACTGATCGGGATCCTGACGGTCCTCCTTCGTTGAGGAGACCTCTTCCGTGCAGGATGAGGCGCGCAAGCCCGCCCGAGCGCAGGAGCGACGAAGAGCACCGGTGACGGTGACGGAGAGGGAGGGGACTGGCACGTTCAACAGAATGGGACTAACAGTGGATGGAGGAACTGAGAGAAAAAGGACTTGGTGGAGACGAAAACAAAGTGAGAGTTGAAGAATGTAAACGGAGATGATGAAGACGATTTCGTTGAGAGAAGGAATTCCAGCGATGTGTAAGGATTAGTGATCCAAATGATAGAGGAAAGGTTTTAAACGGTGAAAGACGAAGTGAGACACCGGGAGAATTTGGATAGGTTACGAAGATGATGTGGTTGAGAAGCGGTTATAATAAAAATTAATTGATAATAAGCATGATCTAAGAGGATTTACGAGGAAACGAAAGAATGGGAGACTTGGAAAGAATTTGCATCGATTACGAAAATAATGTAGTTGTGAAACAGTTACAATAAAAATGATTTGACAATAACCATGATCTAAGAGGATGTATGAGGGAAAGAAAGTAAGAGTTGAAAAATGTGAATGGAGATGATGAAGACGATCTGATTGAGAAAGAATTGAAGGAAGGTGTAAGGATTAGTGATCAAAATGATATTGGGAATGTTTTGATGGATGAAAGACGAAGTGAAACTTGGAAAGAATTTGGATCGATGACGAAAATGATGTAGTTGAGAAACAGTTATAATAAAAATGATTTGACAATAACCATGATCTAAGAGGATGTATGAGGGAAAGAAAGTAAGAGTTTAAAATTGTGAATGGAGATGATGAAGACGATCTGATTGAGAAAGAATTGAAGGAAGGTGTAAGGATTAGTGATCAAAACGATATTGGAAATGTTTTGATGGATGAAAGACGAAGTGAGACTTGGAAAGAATTTGGATCGATTACGAAGATGATGTAGTTGAGAAACAGTTATAATAAAAATGACTTGATAATAACCATGATCTAAGAGGATGTATGAGGGAAAGAAAGTAAGAGTTGAAAAATGTGAATGGAGATGATGAAGACGATCTGATTGAGAAAGAATTGAAGGAAGGTGTAAGGATTAGTGATCAAAATGATATTGGAAATGTTTTGATGGATGAAAGACGAAGTGAGACTTGAAGAGAATTTGGATAGATTACAAAGATGATGTGGTTGAGAAACGGTTATAATAAAAATTAATTGATAATAAGCATGATCTAAGAGGATTTACGAGGGAACGAAAGAATGGGAGACTTGGAAAGAATTTGGATCGATGACGAAAATGATGTAGTTGAGAAACAGTTATAATAAAAATGATTTGATAATAACCATGATCTAAGAGTATGTATGAGGGAAAGAAAGTAAGAGTTTAAAATTGTGAATGGAGATGATGAAGACGATCTGATTGAGAAAGAATTGAAGGAAGGTGTAAGGATTAGTGATCAAAATGATATTGGAAATGTTTTGATGGATGAAAGGCGAAGTGAGACTTGAAGAGAATTTGGATAGATTACGGAGATAATGTGGCTGAGAAACGAATGCAGTAAAAATGAATTGAGGTCGTGAAAGTCATAATGGTGTAAGTCAAGTTCTTCAAGATACTGACTTGCGTGCATAGGTAC
Source organism: Macropis europaea (assembly GCA_916610135.2). Taxonomy (NCBI): domain Eukaryota; kingdom Metazoa; phylum Arthropoda; class Insecta; order Hymenoptera; family Melittidae; genus Macropis; species Macropis europaea. The sequence continues at coordinate 13,399,075 of OU744344.1, read as the reverse complement.
AATCTGTACATGTCTGTTAATTGAATGAAAAAGTGGTTCCAACTACTTATGATAAGAAGGCCTCGTAATAATATTCCATGTATTACGATCATTAACATGTGACCGTGGAGTTTATTACAATTAGCCTAATGAAACCTTTTGTTTCTCATAATGAGGATTAAGTGACTTATACCGCTATGATTTTTACCCACTCAGTTGATAATAAGCATGATCTACGCGGATTTACAAGGAAGGGAATGAAAGTGGGAGTTGAAGAATGTGAAGGGGGTTGACGAAGACGATTTGGTTGAAAGAAGGAATTGAAGGACTTCGTAAGGATCAGTACAAAAAATTAATAAAATGAAAAGAGAGAAGATGAACTAGGACTTGGAGAAAGTAAACAAATATAATAAAGATGATGTGATTGTGGAACAACGAGAGTATTTAAAAGAAATTAAATAAAAAGGGCGACTAGAATTAAAATTACAAACAAGATGAAATAATTTAAGAAACACTACTAGTAACGCGATCATGAGTAACTGGACATTACTAGAATCAATTAAAACCCAACAAATTTACACAGACGTCGACAACAAAATTTCCAGAAAAAGAGGAAACGAAACAAAAAGCAATCAGAGGAAAAAACACAGAAGGGGAGTAATACATCGTTTGAAGAAAACTATCGTTAAAAACAGCAAAGAAGTATACGAAGGAGCTGGCGAGTGAAGAGTAAACATGAATGAAAAGACGTCGAGGAATGTAGAGGAGAACCGGAAGAAAGGGGGTAAATAGTACGTGAAATTAAAGTGAAAGACAAAAAGAAGGGGCTAAACGAAGAGCGGAGGGTAGGAAAGGGAAGAAAAGGTATAAGAGTTGGAAGGAAAAGCCAGGTTTGATCTAATCGTGAAGACGGCGGAACACTATGGCCGTAGTCCTTCAAAGGATAAAAAGCTTTAGTAATTTGCACCGAAACGCGAGTAAAAGAGGAAACGCGGAAGACAATTTGTATCGTGGAAGGACCGGGACGACATCGATTACAAACGTTGCACCGGATTAAATTTCCCGTCTACACCCAGTGCATTATCGTTATTAGATTTATGAAATCTTGATATGCGAAGATGTTTGTTAAAGCTTAATTGGAGGATCCGGCGAGAGTCGTCAGTCCGCGTGGGAATGCCTCCGCCGAAAATTGTACTCCAGTTCTCGAACTGCGCGGCAAGTTTTGATTGCGAAATCTCATCGAAGAAATTACCTATCATGTAAAGAAAACTCCGAATATTTTCGAAATTACCATAGCCCAACGTTACAGGAAAACTTGCTCGTATATCCGATTTTTTCAAGAGGAATACCTCGAAAATTATTTATTGGCGCTTGATGGTTTTCCACTTTACGTTTAACACTTTGACTGCCGCGTCATCCACATGCGGGCGACACTTACAATTAAATTTAATTATTGTTTGTTTGATTATGTGTAGCGGAATAAGCGTATCTAATAAAATTTATGATTCAGTGAAAAATAATGGAAATTACTAATATTATTGATGAAAGCGAGTAGAATTAGAAGTTATATCCATTTTGTATAAAAATTTAGAAAATTTGCCATGTTTAGATAATATGGTGTGGCAGTCAACATGTTAATCGTATTTTTGGTAAGTCGCTAGAGTCTTTATTTATGACAAGTTATACTTAAATGTACTGTATAATATTAAATAGAAAAATAGTAATAATTGACACTGTGAAGAGTGTTCAGTAATTAGTTTATAATTTCGTATACAGAATGTGAAATAATATTATATACGAGTTGTATGGGAGTATCGATACAATAAGGGTGTCATTGATCACTCGAAGACAATCCCCGCTCTGAAAATCCACATACTAGAAGCGAGATTTAATATCCGAGAAATGTCAGGCCTTCAAAGCTTCACCTAGAACTATAGATTACAGGAAGTATGAATTAAAAATATAACTTTACATTAGTTTCACTATAGAATAATATTTGCAAATTTATTTGAATCGAATTTATGAAAAACTGTTACAACCTCCCTTTTATTTATTTAATGTCACATCCCCTGATAAAGTATTAGTGACTACAGCTTACATATAATTGCAAAAGATTAACGAAATAAATGAAATATTATTTTCAGAAGCATTAAAAGAATGTTAGTGAAAGCAATTTTGTACAATATAGGAAGCTTAGACTATACATTTTATACTATAATATAGCTATCCATTCAGAATTAACAAATTAAATAAAATATTAATTTCAAGCACATTGGAAGAATGGTCTTGCATGCAATTTTCTAAATTATAGGAAATCTTCGAGTACAAATTTTATAATATAATATACACATCTGTAAAAATTTAACGACATTAATAAAATATTCATATTAAACGTATAAAAGTATTTTTCTAAATCACAGGAAATCTTAGAGTATAACTTGTATAGCATAAAAACCTATCTGCAAGAAAGTAATAAAATTAATCAAAAATATCCGTTTCCACCACATTGCACAATTTTAATAAAGGCACTCTTCTAAATCATAAGAAAACTTGGAATATAAATTTTGCAAGAACGCACGTCCGTGTACGAAAAGCTAGAAGTTCCCTTGATCTTCGCAGAAGTACAGTAACTGAATTGATCTTTGTCGTTGAATCAAGTTGCATTGTTCTCCAGTGAGACGTATTGGATTGCAGGATTTGCTGCGTTTTAATGATTACAGTCGTTGAGAGCCGGTACCAACAAAGGAAGCATCCCTTGCCGAGAAAACGCGACTGCTTCCCTCTAGACATCGTTGATCTTACTTTCTATTTCTTGTATGTGCTTGTAATCTATTGAGAAGAATTATTATTCGTGACTTTGAGTGCAAACACATATTTTCGTTCGGTAATTTGATAAATTAAACGTTCGTACACGTTTGTTTGGTGAATACCGTCGAAGGTTATCCGTTGAAACGGTGCCATTTCATACTACTTAAGGGTTCTTCAAGTGAATTTCATTGTCTTCACTGCCTTCGAGGGGCAAATTCGCGTTTCACCAGATTCATAAGTACTCCCCGTGTGTAGAAAGCTTAATTAGAGTCAATTGCTGGATCAACACTTGCTGGATGTTTTTTAGAAAATTTATTACAATCCACTGATAGTGCGAAGCTTTTACTTGTGTAACATCGTCAATGTTGTCATTATGTTAATTTGAAAAGATGTAATATAAAAATTAATAGCTTTCAAATATACATTTGAATATTTATCGTATCTAAAAATTAATTGAAGTGCCAATTAACTTATAGGAAAAATAGGAAATATATTTTCATCTTTCATAATAGGGGAACATTGTAAAATAACAGAATAGTATTATATTTAAGAAAAATTGGAACTCTAGGTCAGGTGGTAGCGTGTCAGCTTTCCATATGATTATTTAACTATGTGACCCTCTAATTGTTTTGAGAAGTGTATTGCCAGAAACTGTTGGGAAAATCGGAGCTACAATGCCTAAATTGGTGGAAGTCATAATCAAGAAGCGAATAGAGTTTATTATCGAAAAAAATGTTTGATATTTAACTCATTTAAATTCCCTTCAAGTGCAATGTAAGAAATAGGGTTTATTACAAATAATTAACAATTTCTCGCTAGACCGTCAAAATATTCTCTGGGCGAAATAAAAAATTAAAGAAACTGCTGGTTACCGGAATTTGTAAAACGATGAGCCACTACAGTGACCTGTTGTCCTAAATAACCACCTGACGAGAGCCACTATAGGGGCTAAAGGATTAATAACCTTTTTCATTTGTATTTCCAATTCGATTACTGTCCTAACACTTCTAAAGAAGAGTGTATGTTTACATAAACATATACTATTCTCCTAAGTACTGAAACCTTGAAAAATTTATCAAACATGAAATTGCACCCTGTACTGGTGGAATTCGGAGACATCATATAATTCCTCCAAGAGCTCCTGATACAAACAAAATTAGAGTAATTTCAATATTTCCGGTACAAATTTTCTTCTTCTATTCAGGAACCAATGAGCCTGATAGGAACGCGTTTTCTTAAAACTCTTAGTCGACGCCTTGGACAAATCTCCTCGAAGTTCAGGAGAAGTTTCAGACTATCCCGGTGTATTTCCTTCGCGGAACTCTGATTATCTAGAAAGTTGTAATCACGTTAGGCCGCCAAGGGCTGTGTCACTGTTGGCTGAAAATTAATAGGCGACAGCTCTGTCAAGAATATACCAGGCCCTAGCTATCCTTAATGATAGATTTCATAAGAAAGCAACGTCCTGGGTAAATCTAGTTTAACGAGACTTGCATAATTTCTAGAGACTTGCAAAAATTCGACTAAACTCCTGAGTTTCTGAATTCTCTCTCTTCCTCTTTCTCTATATTTCGGTCGCATTTTGGTGTCCGTTGTTCAATGCTTTATTGACACGTTGAGCACCGCGTGTACCATCGGTGGCCCACGTATCAATTTTAATTTCGTCTAATAACTGATTACCTCAATGAAAATTTGAGTAACATCTATCAGACAATGGTAGTATAAAATGTAGTATAAAAAAGTATATTATAAAATGAATAAAAATTTATATATTTCACAATGCATGTTAAAATGATATTTTCGAGTGTCTGGCTAGTTCTGGGATTTTCCACTGCACCGCTCAACGTGTTAATAGTCGATCTACAAAATTTTATGTATTTATGATGCCTGTATGCCAGGCTAGTAAGTGTTCTGATAACTTGTTTTGCTTGTTTACACATGAAATTTATTTTTAAACATGTAACGGGATCTTGCAATAAACAAATTCTAAAGAAAATTTGATCTACAGAAACACGATCGCTTTATTAAACAAGCGGCGTGGCTGAAACTTTGAAACGCGAAATTATTGAGTCACTGCGAGGAAAATTTTGTCAACATAATTGAATGATGTTTTTAAAACAATGACACAACGAATGAAATTGATCTGTGTTAAAGAATATAAAAAAAAAATAATAAATGTTATATTAGTTTAGTGGTTTAATATGTTTGTTCGTACTTATTGAAAACATTGTTTTTAAAATAGAAGGGAAAATTGAAAAATGCTTTTTTATAAAGAATCGTTGAGAATGTTGTTAACAACATTTCCATAACGTGAATCTGAGAGAATATTGATTTCGTGATGTTCCCTCGCCGATGATTCGTGGACTCATAAAAACATCCGTCGTTCGATTCGAACACAAATTTATTTATTAAGGGTTTTAATATCGCATTATCCTTATATAATATAAATCGTACGAGCATGCCTGCTCATCAGACTGTGCTTATAATCGAATCGATAGAGGCTGTAATTTAATTTGTAAGATAATTTACCCGGCACATTATTCACTGGTAGAGCATCAATTCTCAAATAAAATTATTACATTTTAAATTCATTATTTAGTGCCGCATCAACTAGTACATGGTAATTGGCAGCGTTATATTAACGAACTGTGTCTTAGAGTTTACAAATTAATTTTGTTTCCTTCAAAAAGAGCAATAATTGATATTATTTTTGTCCCTGAAATTATTTGTTAAGTTTGTCATTATATGAATACCATTGCGACCAGTCATTAATTTTCAGGTGGAATTCTCCGATAATTACTAAAAAATTTTATTTTCATTAATACGATACTAATTATGTTATTATGAATATAAATTAACATATATAGAATATCGCCACATCAAAATAATTTATTTCATTTCACATGAGATATGATTTTATGAATGTGACCGAGCTTTTGATGGTCAAAATATGTTAAAAATAATTAACATCGTTATACAAAAAGGGCACGGTTTCGAAAAGGCGAATGCGATACAGTGAAAATCAGTTTTTGATGGATGACGCCAGCTACAACTTGCATGTCATTAAGCGAGTTAGACGCCAGCAGAACCTAATTAACTCGTTCCGATACTTCTGGCTGGTTCGTGCTTCGCAATTATTACACAGAGTGTTGTAATTTCAATCTGCAACGTTTTCCGCGTTCGCTTACGAATCAAATAACGTAATTAAAAGCAAAGTCACCGAAAATTTCGGTAAGCAGCACGTAACAGATTCCTTCTGTTCACGTGCGCAGAGTTTATGTTAACGATGTTTTTACAAAAAATTTCTTTTTTCTTTTCACGTAAAATTGTGTGATAGTCCCAACATTTTCGGCGGCAGTGTACATTACACAGAGTGTGCCGTTACGAGAAGGTGACTCTAAATGAAAAAGACAAAATGAAAATGTAAAAACTCTACAAGGAAGTACGTAATTTTAAAATATCGGTGACCTTGACATAAGGGTCTTAGTGAGCACTAGAAAGAATATTTTTACATCAAACTATGTACTACCTAGAAGCGGAATGAGAGAGGGAATGTTAGAACACCTGATGAGGAAATGGAAGAAGGTTGAGAGGGGAGAAGTGGGAATAGTTTAAGTTCTAAGCAGCAGAAGGTATGCGAGAGCAGAAGAGTGGTTGGAAAAGATGGAAAGGAAAAGGAAAGAACGTAGTCAGATGAGAAAGGACGAAGGGGATGAAAGGGTGAGTAGGATGATGAGAGCATGACTTAGACAAGATGTTCTGTAAATCAAGTCCATTTCATAGGCAGTGATGTAGAAATAAATAAATGCGTAAACAATATTAATATACACCCTACAATAGTGTAATTTAACTCCTAAACATTGTTTTAGGTATCCTCTTTCTGGTGGCCCACCCTATATGTTACATGTAGAGCTCTGCTCTGAAAGGCTACCAGGTGAATACTGTATAATTAAAAACTTGATTCTAATGCGTTCGTTAAAAACATGAAAATTTACAGAACCCTGTTCACCCTTCCAGTGAGCCCTTAGCGGGATTTGGATGGAGGAAATAGGGTTGCCAGACCCGTTTCCGGTGGCGGACGAAATTTTGCCAACGGAACGGAATTTCCTTCAGACCCGGGTCCCATCGGTTCCGTCAGAAACTAATTTTTATGTGACCTTTCAGAAATATAGAAGTTTCGACACGTTATGGTGATATAGAGAACGATAGAAGCAACAATTTCATGTGGTTAATAGTAATCTTAATTCTATATAAGAATTAATAAAAAAAAATTTAAGAAATAGTTCGTGAGACAATATAAAAAAGTATTGTTTCGTGGATCAGCTTAAATACCACTGTAATCAGTTGCTGGAAATTCATTTCCATTTGGGAATTTGAAGAATGAATATAGTCAGACATAGAAATGTGTTTGTCATATTTATATTACTAATAACTCGACCGCTGGAAACATTAGAATCCTATTACTTATTTTTAAATCAAGAAATTCATTTAACAAAATTCATTTTCAAAAATGAAAATGTCTGCCGTATCGAAGGATAACAACTTCGATTCTCATTGTTGTATAATTTTCATATAAAATATACAGAGTGTATCACGATAATATTTTCAGATAAACACCTTCGAAATTATTAGTGATATCGAATAATATCTCAAACAAAAATCGAATGAATCAAAGGGGAACATACTGTGGCGTCTATGATTCCTTTATGGGGGAAGCGTAGCGGAGACGTGAAAGTCATCTTCGTTTTCCTAAATATGGGGTTCAGTCATAAATTACTTCCGATTTGGTTTCTTAAATTTATTGATGATTTATTACAGGGTGGTTATTATTGCTTATGCAGCATGTACCACATTTTAGGGATTCTTACCGTCAAATATGAATAAAAAATCAGTAACCCAGATAAAATACTTCAATTTTTGGAAGGAAAAAAAATCTGTTATGTGATGGAAATTATTTATGACTCAACCTAATAGAACGAGATACTTTTCAACATATTAATTGACGCAACTCTTCATTTTCTACTAAAAAAAAGTAGTACGGTATTTATGTCGAGAAACTGTCAGTTTGGTAAATATTCGTTTTCAGTTTTGAAATCACTACCCGTGGCCCTTAACGCAGGGAATATTCTGTTTTAATGGAACCATCAATTTTGTGTAACAGGAGAATCGATGTAGCTAGTTTTTCTCAATAAAAAAAAGCATTAGAGTGTTTCTGCCGAAAAGCTATTACTTTAAAAGATATTTCAATTTAAATATTGCTACATCTGAAGCTACGAATAGTATTTCACAAAATCGAGAAGAAAATGTTTACTGAACTAATGGTTTCTCAGTGTAAATACCTCAATACCTTTTTATACCAAATAAAGGGCTGCATCGATTCTTGTAAAAAGAATATACGATACTATTTAAAAAATCAAACGCAATCTTCACCTACAAAAATACTATTGACAACACACTATACTCCCCTCAAAGTTATTCAAAATTTATCTGAAGAGTTCTTAAACGTCGCTGGTAGTTTCGAAAATATTCGCCTGGGAATATCAGACTGGTATTCATTATACCTGTATTGGTTATTTTCCGAAATCGCTTGAATTAACAATGTCGGATGAACCAGAAATGCTGAAACTCGACCATCCGAAAGAATGCGACGGTCTTCGTTTCCAAAAATATCACGACTGGACAGACCCGACAAACTCAGCTCTCCCGTTCCCCCGAAACGAAACTGAATTTATTCTAAAATAATGAGAGGACCGTCACGCGGCGAGTTTCTCGAGAAAGTAGCAGTTTCCGGTCGTTGGAATGCACGGCGTACGCGCAAAATTATTGGAAAAAGTAACAAAAGCCTCGCGGAAAGTAACAGCAAGTAGACACGGAGTGGAAGAGTTAATGGCGAACAAGTAGTTCACACAATTCATGCAGGACATGCGGAAAATTATTAAACAAGTACGAAAAACCGTGCGATAGCTGAAACAGAACAGAGAGAAAAGTAAAAAGCGGATATCTGCTGCCACGGAAATTGTATAATTAAGAAAGGATATTACGGGTGTCTCACTGAACCGCGTAATATTATAATCGTGGGTTACCGCTGAAAAATGTGTTAGTGATTCTAATTGTAAGTTCTCATTAATATTTTTTAAACTCTGTGGTTCATGAGATACACTATATAACAGAGTTAAAAGACATTTTTATTCAGGCTTCTCGTTTTACTTTTTTTTTTTGTATATAAATGGTTGTTTTGATTTTTTAAAGTACTTACGTATGACGACGTCGCACAGTGGGGTAAAAAGTACTGACGGCGATCAACAATGTATAACTTCGGTTCTATTATAAACATTTTAATGAAATTTTGAGAACTTAAACCTTACATTACAGCCGTTAAATTGTACATATTAACCTTCGGACACCGGATGTTCGAGCAGGGACGCGGGCTCCGAATACTGGGTCATTTAGACCCATTGTAAAGGTTCAGTTATATTTGTACATTTTGAAGGAAGGTTTTGTAATAAATTGTGCTGTTATTATTTTTGTATGGTTACATTATTTTTTCAATATTTTATTGAATAATAATGAAAAATACATACGCTCTCGCGGTAGGCGGGTCATGGGTCGGGTCAAAACGACCCGGCATTCAAAATTATAAACGCGTTGTAAAAAAAAATGTACATGGAGAATTTAGAATGATCCCCTATACATCCCCAATTAAAAAAATTAACGCCCAAGTTACCCATAAACTATCCAAAATGAAGTTTATCGCGACCCATAGTAGCTCGTTAGAAAACCAGTTGCAATTATTTTAATGGTCCATCCTGCATACTAAAATAAAAAAGAAAACGATACGTAAAACTCTTTTTATAGAAGATTAAAATTATATAATGAGAGAATAACACCGCACAATCTCTGATAATCCTGTTTTCCACCGTTCACATATAAAGAGCGGCTTTATTTTAATTATTTATTTATTCAGATCGCATCGGCTATGAAATCATAAATAACCACTTCACACACACATGTTCTTGTGGAATAATTACTTGCACAAAATTTAATATAATAACATATGGTTCTTGATTCAAGTTGCAAAAAGGTTTCAAAATACTATATTTCAAAAAAATATTCAGGCCAGTACTGCCGTCCTTAGCTCAGTTGTCCTAACTAACATTTCGAACCATCCCAGAAAAATGAGGTTTTATCATTGAAAAACTATACGAAAAGCAGTTAGGACAAATGAATTGAATTACTTTTAAACCCCTGCAAAGCACGTAGGACATTCTAACTTTGCTTAGAAGGTAATAATCATAACTGTCTCCAAATATTTCAAAATATCTTGAAAAATGAGAAAACGGTAGATAGGACGTTTTCACTAAGGAGGCCTTACGGTTCAGATATCGAATAACTGAAATAACAATTTCCTTCTTGTTGCAGACATTCATCAAAATCTGCGGCAGTGTTGCAAGTTAAACGCAAGAATTATACTATTACGCAATCCAACAAGGTATGAGTAATTGTAGGTTGGTTGCTACAAGCCTGCAAAACTGTCGGCCGCCTTCTGGAAACACCTTGCAGCAGAGAAGCTCAAAGAATGATTTCAGGAACAATGTATGCGGCCGCGCAATTGCGACACGTAAAATTATTGAAAAAGTAACGAAAACGCTGGTGGAAGCGGCACGGAACAGAGACAAAGGATAAGAGCAGATAACTGCGACTAAATGGTCGCGCACAATTCACGATGGCCGCGGAACGAAACTCCATTTGCTCTTCATTTTCCGGGTTCTCGTGGCGATACACGAAACGCCTGAACACGTCGGACTATAGCAATTACTGCCGCCGGGGGAATGTCTATGCGGATCGTCGCAACGTGTTAAACGACACCGAGCCCCGTAAAGTTTCTTTGATGTTGCCGGCACCGTATTAGCCATACGCGCGTTTAGGGGCTGCACAAGAACGCGGCCGCTCGAAATTCGTAATGCTCGTGAAACTTCGGCCGGCGTTATCGGACACAGTCCCGTTTCACACGGACAACCAAGTAGTTTCACTGATTTTTGTCAGCCCGGAGTTTCAACCTCTGGGTGCTGAATACTTCTGAAGACTGAATGGCGCATAGGCGAACCGCGTGGGCTGCTTAGTATCTATTGGATTGATGGGGAAATAGTTTGTAAGATAATGTATAATTGACGGCATTTTTCATTAATCACTTTACATGAATTTTCGAGAAAAGCAGTTGTAGAAAGTGAGGGGAATCACTTACTATCATGGTCATGGAAGATCCATTATATAATCTTATTTCTTTTAGATGTTACGTTCGATATGTCGACCACCGACGTTCATACTGGGTGGGCCAAAAGTCAGGTACTATTTTAATACATATTTTAATACGTCCACGCCATAGGTTCTATATAATAATTTGCTAAATTATTGAGGACTATTTTGCCTGCTTGGATTGCAATAGTGTTATTGTGGAGTAAAGTATGTCCTTATGTCTCAACACTGACTGTAAATATGTTTTTTAATAGTTTAAAGCAGAGATAGCCACCGGAGCCGCGGCCTTCCCCCACTCTCGGTCCATTCCCCTCGGTTTATTTCCCTCCAGTTCGCTCCTCATTCTCCTCGGTCCATCGTCGTCCCAGGTCACAGTCTATATGAGGAGAATGGACCTAGAGTGGGGGAAGGCCGCAGCTCCGGTGGCTATTACTGGCTTAGAGTGTCACCAGTTGCTGTTGTCTCAATTGTATTCGAATAGCTAGTGGATTTTACTAAATTCTAAGAAACGTTATTATTACAGGGATAATATAATTTTTCACTTTAACAATCAACGTGTAAATTTCCTATTGCAAAAGTAATTCCTACTGCAATTGTTCTGAGCGTTTATAACAGCGAGCTTCAATAAACCTTCCAGAAGTTTAAAATAACACAAATCATTTATTGTCTGCGTTCGTGGTAAATAATTTAAAAGATACGTATATACGTGTATTTTATGAATTGAATATGTTTATGAAAGGATAACATTTTTAGTCCTTGAATAAATGATGCAACCTATATGATAATGGATTAGAGAAATTCCAGCTAATAAGTTCTGTTTAATTTTTTGTATAAACCTAGAGGAATCTTATATTATAAAATTTAACATATTAGATTAAGTATCATTAAAAAGGTTGTTTCAAAAAACGCAAGAGGAAATGCGATTTTTTTTATTGCTGTTGGAACGTCATTCAAATCATACTAGTATTTCGTTAAATCTAATTTTTATCTACATAACATGGTCTACGGGATAATGAGAATATTATTCTGTGACAGGTGTGTCAGAAAAAATTTCATGCTGCTTTCTAAAATTTAAAGAGCTTCCTTCAAATTTAATAACTGCTGCAATTATCGTGCGTGACAAAATGTTCGTGCGGACGGTCGCGATGAATTAAACGGAACTCGAAATTTTCTTTGATGTCGCACGCACAAACCGCGGCAGAACTTTAATAATAATTATACAATATTAAAAACGATTATACGTTCACTAACGATGGTCATCATCATCCGTGCGTATAATTTGTAATAATGCAAAATGAAATAACTTTTAAATCCATATTATTTCCGGTAGCGTTTCAAATTTATATATGTTTAATATTGACAAAATGCACTACGTCTGAAAACGCTTTTTGGTTGTTATTTGTTTAGACTACTTAGAAGATACAATTTGTACAGCGTGTTGTTGTTATAGGCTGAATCACGTGGTCTACAATAAGTAATCAAAATAAGTTTTTTGACGAATATCACGTCAAGATTACTCAGAAGTTCCACTGCTACATCAGCTTACAATAAAAAGAATATAAAGCAAAATTAGATAAGAAATAATTCCACTCGTGTTAATTTAAAACATGCCTAACTATAAACTCACTATAAACTAAATAAATAACATGGTATTCCACAGTAGTGATAGCGGTGCAAATTTTACAAAATGACGAACTGTACTTAATCATCAGATGATAATAGATGAGTTTTGTATGGCCTTAGTATAACAATTATCCTTTGTCCCTCCTTTTGAGTACTTCATTAAAACCCGCTTATAAAATTCATAATTAATTTCTCTGATATGTGCCTTTTTTCCAGTCCCCCTCCTAATTAGCATTAAATTCAATTCATGAATATTTATAAAGATCGATAATTAAAGTTGATAGTAATTGTGAATTACTGTTGAATTTACTCACTGCTTTTGCTGCAGCGTTTGTAATTTCCTTTTTAATTATCCCAACCCTTGATGTGATCCAAAAGAATATTATTGACTTGCACGAAAGTTTTCATCAAACATCATCGAATTCGAAAAGGTGCTTTGACATTGCGCGCGTCTCTTTATACGAACACATTTACCTGCGCATGCGTGAGAACGTTTCCATCCCTCTCTATGAATATCCGGCGAACACGTGGGCGCTACGGGGGCGAAGCATTTGAAGGAATCGCGAAACGGGTTTCTTGGGATCTCGTTTTCGGGATTAGAAGTGTTTTCCGGCCGGTAAACGAGCGACAATTAAAACTGGAATCCCGTTCACCTCGACCGCGGATTACTAATCGTAAAGAAATGGAATTTAAATAAGCTTTTTCCGGTTTACAAAGTGGGTCGATACGGGCACTAGAGGAGGATCTTTAACCGGCAGATACTAATTGGACGCAGTTTCTAGCTGGTGCTTCTGCCGGCAATTAGATATTTACGTGGCAATCTAGAAGGCTTGCGGCAGTTTACAATTTTTCTAATTAACTTTGAAAATCGAGGAGAATCGTCCCGACGGTTTCACTGAGGAAAGCTTTTTAAGGTTATTGGAAATTAGTATTCGCCTACTTTCGCGTTATATGGAAAATGAAGCATAGGGCGATGGAATGCTTTGAATTTTAGGCACTTTTGGTGTGAATGCAGAAAATAAATTTCATTGGGTTGTTTTATAAAAGTTATCCTTATGGAACGGATAACAATATTTGTAGTTTAATTGTTCATAAATTATTTTGTAGTTGGTGTAAATTTTTAAGGGGTATTAATTAAGATTAATGTTATGCAGTTTGAACTGTATTACAATTTTAAAAATTCTTCCACTATATTTTGCGATATTTTGAGTGCTGGAAAAAGGACATTTATAAATGAAAGAATTTTTGTAATGCGCCATGTACATTCAAGTAGATCCACTATCATGCTAAACATATATACATATAATAAAAAAAGTATTATTCTATCTTAAAATTGTGTCTTAAAAAAAGTTATTTCGTTTTAAATGTTCTTTTAATTGAATTATCAACACGTTGCATGCTACAGTGCAAACAGCCATATCCAATCAGACATAATATAATATACTGTTTTTAATATAAATCGTAAAGGAAAAAAATATTCGGGTATTCAGTCACGTTTTTGTGTCCCTAAATTAATGTTACAATATGAAAAATGCTCAGAAGTGTGCAATATTAAATAGTTATTTAATTAAATTGAATTTGTAGCGCCAGTCATCGATGACGCCCGCAGCATTCAACGTGTTAACATCAAGTAACTAACGTCTTATAATGCACAGTTCTTAAAAAAATAATACAATTACAATATATCAGCATATTTTGCTTTGCTTAAAATCTGTATAAGATAGTATAAAAATATCTTCATTTAGATATCGTCAGAAAATCTGGCGAGAAAAATTGTATAATAAACTAGCTACCGTAAAATCGTAACTGTACAAAAGAAATTGTATTTCCATTTGTATAATTGAAAAGTGAGAGGATTTCTTTGGTTTCATCCCGATACGGGAATCATGGCCGGCCAAAGCGCGTCCCTAATCTACTGCGAGTATCCTCGAGCAAAAGTAGAGTTTGTAAGGGAGATAAATGGAGTTCTCATCTGCACTTTTCATCAGACAGTGATGCTATGTATAATTAGAGTCTCGAGCTATGTAAATGTGAAGCTGTTCTTGCAAAGGCATTTATTAAAAGAAGCGAGCAATTCATTTCATGTGTCACGCCGACGCCAACTCTTAAAAGATGTTTATTAGTTTGGGTAGAAGCATGGAACAGGTACGTGTTGACGTACTAGCTCAAGTAAATATTTTGTTTGTTCCGAATAAGAGCTTTTAACACAGTTAAACAGTTTTGTTTATTACAGAGGGAATAATTAAAATTTCCTATTAATTGTTAGAGCAATAAATTTTGACTGAAATGAAGATATAGAATTTAATCTTCGGTCCTTGGCAGACAGACTATTTATAAGATGCTGCGAATTATTGTGTCATGTAGAAAATTTGGTCTACAATGTAAAATATAAACTAGAAGTGAGCAGTTAATTTTTTTCGACATATTTGTAACTTTTAATACAACAGATACTCCCATAGAATTAAATTTGAATGTTTCCTTGAACTTCATAAGAAGATTATGGATCCTCGAGGTCTCCGATTTCGATGAAACTTTTGATAATGATAGCACTCCTTAGGAAACTACTCTATTAAAATTATAACACCAACTTCTCAAGCATTTTCGAAACGTGTCATTCTAAAGGTTTAGTGCTTACAATGAATATCTACTCGCTGTTTTACTCTCTAAACTGTACCTGTAGCTGCCTTCACGGCGGTCGTTCAAGTTTTGCGATATCATTTCTTAAATATACTTGAGAAGTGGTTCCTATTGTTTTCTCAAAGGCCCTGACCTCAAGGAGTAGTAATCCTCTTGTAAGTCATTTTCTTCGTATAACATCAATTTGTTTATTATGCTTGTGGTAAAAGGTGGTTACAGAACTAAAGAAATCGTAATTACGATTACTTTTCGCATGGATGATCGCTACATCATTGATATTGTGTGGAAAGTATGACTGAGCTTTGGTCACGTTGTCTACGCCTTTCAAACTTCAACTCAACTTCAACTCATAACTACCAGTTCATTGACCAGGGTTGACACTTAGCTGGCCATATTCATTAATAATTATGAGCAAGAAATCAATCTGATCAGCTAAGTATCAATCCTGACCAACGGAGTGGTAGTTAGTAAACTTTGAAAGGTGTGGACAGAATGACCAAAGCTCAGTCGTACTTTCCACCCAATATCAATGATGTAGCGATCATCCACACGAAAAGTGAACGAAGCACTCGAATGTTCGACAGAAAATACGTGAATGAACGAGTGTGTGTATCTACGCATGTCAGACGCGCGTTGGGAATCTTCGAGGTCCGTGGAGAAGCGAGTGACAAGTGAAGATCAGAGCAATTGGTATAAGAAGGAGCACATGTGGCCACAAGTTTTTGGTGAGAGGGAGTATGAGAATCTGTCAGCGAATTAAAAAATAAGAAAAGGAATCTATTCACTACAAGACGCCCGGCCATTATACCTCTAATACCAAAATAAGTTTTATATTAACACTAAAGCTACCACGGCCGGTCAGATGACCGTTTTTAAACTTTTGATTGCATATTCTGCATTCATTGTTATCGCTTTCGTCACTTAATTTCACTTTTCCTATGACATACATATAATCAATTTTTGCCTGTACTAAATGAGCAGTGCAGTTGAGTGCATCCTGCGCCAAGCACCGTCTAGATCTCTAATATTCGACGCGAGTGGGCCCAATCGTGCAAGACCTCAAAGTCAGCATATTGATCGGTGATCTCATCGAGATCCTAAGAAATTCTGCTGACACGCTTGATCAACAGTCATAAATAGACTTGACCGATCATTTGTCTGTCAATGTACTGAACGAAGGCGTTAATCGTGGCCCATGAAGCGGTGGCTATCGAAGTTCGGAAGGTAAGGCCGGAATGACGGAAGTCTCAGTCGTTCTTTTCACCCAACATCAATGAAGTTTGTATCTGGCGCATATGGCGCGTGTGTATCCAGGTTGAGTTAGTGACGGGCGGGCTGTCGCCAGTATGTGCCAGCTGTTTCACCACTAGCCTCCCGTTCAAGTCCGCCCTGCCTCCACGGTCGACCACCCACAATCTCACCCCCAACCAGCCCTCCCACCTGATCTCAGCTTTAACAATCTTGTATGACGCGGGACGAGGGACCTTTGCTCGTGCGCCGCAGCTGTGACGCGGTTCGGCATATCATCGAAATATTATTTCACCGAATTTTAAGTTTCAACCCACCTCCTGGAATCCTTGTCTTCCAACAGCCGTCCACCCCCGCCCCACCCCTGTCGCCCTTGCTTCCGTTGCCCACGACTTTCTCCCGCACCGCTTTGCATGGAACTTCGATTCTTGATTAATCTTCGATTCTTCCTGCCAGATAAAATTGTTTTCGTCCTCCCTCTTTTTTACAGGAATCGGGTTTTATGTTTCCACGAATCGATTTCAGCGTTGTTTAGGTCAACCTGTGCGCAGATGTAAATTTGCAGGTGGTTTGAAGAAGTAGAAGTGAATGCTGTTTGTGGTTGATTTGTTGCAACTTGGAGATTATTGAAATTGTAGTTTATTATCATCGAATATCGAGTGGTTGAAGTATGTTTTGATTATCGAGAGGAAATGTATAGTATAGTACATTAAAAATCCGTCTGTGAATGAAAGGTGTTTATCGTGTGTCTTGTGTTAGAATATACTGCATGATGAAGAGTTAATAGAACATTTGTAGCATGTTATATTTTATTTTGTGTAGCTATACAGTTTTTAGAAATTATCGCCACTAGTGATTAAACTTACCGTCGTTTCTGGTAAAAATTTTCTGAAATAAACGGAAGACGGTAAACTGTGTCCTAAAATGATTTAACTTCAATATGAAAAGTGACATAATGAAACAGGAAATTCAACGTGGGCCATGAAAAATAGCGCAATAAGTTCATTATAATCTCCCGTTAGTATGACGAAATTGGGTTGAGCGATCTTCAGGATGTATTAGTAACAGCCATCAATGATAAAAGAGAAACTATATTTCGTAGTTAATGTAAAAAAAGAAAAATATAGTATAACATAGTGAAATAAAGTTTAACGTATTAATTGGTCAAGTTCCAAATTTTTAAGGAGTCAATAAATAATTTGTAACTGTACAAAACATTTTAGTTGTTATTTTGTATGTTTCAAGTACACGCTATGTAAACAGAAGCATAATTAGTTCGCAGCAAACAGATTGCAAACGCAAATTTGCATTGTACTGATTCTCAAAACATTAAGTACTCGAACCATTCAAAATGGTACTTTATCAATGATCAAATGTACTGGAATGTTCGTTTCGAGTAAAATGGACTACGAACCAATTACATAGGTATATCCACGTTTCGAAACAGTGAAGAATCGTTAGGTAAATAAACTATTAAAAAGTGTCTACCTTTTAAATTACTCTTCATGTTGAAAAAACGAAAGAAAATGTAAAATTCGATTTTCTCGATATCGAAGCAGACGAAAAAATTAATGTACGATTTCGATTAATTTTTAAAAGAAAAACCATTCTGTTTTATATTATGTTAGATGTTATTGATGGACATGAAGACTTTTTCTTTACCAAACATGAAATTTCGTACCAAAAAAAATTTATTGTATCATTTCGATATCTCTCTTCATTTTTATATATTATCAGAGTGTCCCTGTTTCATTTGACAGACGCGTAGGTATAATTATTTTTTGAAGCAGGATTATTTATTATATTTCAACATTGAATAACTTAAGCCCCAGTATTATCCGATTTGCTTCGTCGAAAAAAATTGACGCAGTTAAAAACGGCACGCGATAGCAGCGGATAAGCAGTCACTATTCACTAAAGAAACGCATAATTATGATTTCTCGTATTACATAGCCGGTGCAATATAAAACTTCCCTCTCGACGGCAGTTTTTCCTTTAAAGTTCGCTCCTATTACACAATGCTGGCGCCACAACAAGAGACAAAGTTTCCCTTTCTACGTTACTATAAACTAGGGGATGAAATTACACAGCACGCGACGGTCCAATGAAAAGCGTACACACTGTTCTTCAAACTAAGAGCGGAGTACATTAATTTTGCCGGATCAGCGGTAATTGTATTAGGACGGCAATTAAATTTAACATTATCCATAAAAGTTTGTATTAAAATCGTTCAACTAATAAAGCTTGATTAAAGTAATTTCCATTCGAGATGAGGATCTTTTGCTACAGTTCTGGTAATTTCTCGATTACGTGACAATCGTATTTAGTGAATTTTGGGAGAGAGAGATTTGAAAGATTGCGAATTTAATTGCGAACCCAGTAACTTCATTCTGTTCTCATTATATTAAGAGGACACGGAAAACATACCTTTTGTATATTACATATGTATTTAATTGAAATTTCATTTAATTTTCTCCGTAAAAAATATTTACTTCTGCAATTAATTACTTGAAAAGTTCCAGGCTTTTTGTACAAACCTCTGGGAAATACATTTATTGTTAAAAATGTTGGAGTCAATCATGTTACTTCAGAAGCTAGTATATCATTATTTTATGAAAACTGACATCCCTTTCCCTTTCATATTTCTTTCACATTTTCGAATAGTCAACATTTCGTGTATATTTTTTCTGTAGGGCAAGCCCAGTTTAATTGCCCTCACACATACTTGCTAAATTTCAATCAAATCCACTGACGAATGAAATGAACATTCCATTCAATTAATTCTGGGAATCTCCAAATATTAGAAATGTATTTATTGTCGAAAATTGGAAAATTATATGTTTTGTATGTAACATTTATATGTATGCTGCATCAATTACCGTGGGATTATTAATATAAAGGAAGATCGTTTATTCAGATAATTCAGAACTTTACGCTACGACGCTGGTTCGACGCTGTGTTTTCCTCGACGCTACACTCAACGCTGTATCATTCGGACTGACACTCCTCGCTCGCTGCATTTTGAAACTCTTCTAAGGGCTTTCTATGCATCTTCACACACACATACACACATACACACACCAGATATATAACAGGATTTGGTCACAGGCTACGACACAGTCACATCTCTCGATATCGATGTTTCGTCTACGTCGCGCCTAGACTCGCACTCTGTTTATTACTCGACACTTCAGTTATTTGGTAACCTTTCTTCATAACCCCATATTACTGTAGTGTACTGATGTAAATAGTCGTTGGTCGTTGCCATATAACACCTTCTATAACTAATGGCAGCATTATAAACGGACGGATATTGGCATTAACTCTTAGAATTTTGTACTAATATTTGAATGAAATTTATGTTGCAAGTACCTCAATAAATATTAAGTTTAGGCCTATCCGTTGCTTTTTTTCACTTTCTGTAGTAAAATATAGGGTGTTCCATTTAAAAAAGGGAAAACGTAAATAGAGTGTATATTCTCTTCAGAAACATCTTACAATTTATTCTAGATGACGATTTGAAGTGACTCAACCTGTATAAACTTAAAAATATGTTTCATTATATATTTGTTAATAATAATAATTGTTTTATTGAACCTAAATGGTATACATTTAACAGTTTTACAATAGTATGATTATAAATGTTCCAAGAGCATTCATAGCTCCGCTCGCCATTCACGCTTAACACTAACAATAAGATGTAATTCCTTATAACATTTTAACAATAACAGTTATGATAATTTTAAAATTAAAATACTGTAAAAAATACATATGACAAAAAAAATAGTAAAGTACATTTTTCACATTTTACAATTGCTTACATCTACTACATTTATAATAATAATAATAGTAATGATGAAAAAGACATATTAATGTCGTCAAATTTTAGAATAGACAGACTTTTCTTTGAAACTGTTTCATAATATCTGCATGTAATGTATGTATACTGTGTTGTATGCCGCTAATAACCATTAGCAGTTGATGCGACACAAATAATTGAAACCTATCTGGAAATGTAGAAATGTATATAGTGTTTTATTAAAAAATATAGTGTCTACATTGTAAAATGAAATTATCCAGCACACTATATAAACTAATTGTATCTACTATGTATGTACTATCGTTAATAATTTCTAAAAAGCAGTACTTAACAATTTGTACAAAATTTCCTATAAAGTTTTCGTGAGAGCTCGATTTAATCATTTGTCTCCTTTTCTCTGTTACGTTATTATATAAAACACAGAAGGAGTTGGGTCTGCCAATGATTTATCATTGAACGATTTCATCAATTTGGTACAAACTACGTGTCAGATCGATGACTTTCGGTTGACAGTTTTTCTACCGAGCAGGACAAGACGAAAAAGGGGGGAAAAGTAGTACAGGGAGATAGAAAGTTTCCCAACGTGGACGACATTAATAACTTCGTAGTTGATCGACTTCTGTCACGCAGTATAAATCAACTCAATACTTTCCGACTCGTGAACTTGACGATGTGTGGTTCTCTGTAACTGTTTGCTTTCTGAACAAAACAAGGACGAGCCCATTCATTGTTGTTGTTGAGTCTAATACGTTGAGCTCCGCGTGCAGCACCGGTGACCCACGTATCAATTTTAATTTCATCAAATAACTGATTATCTCCATGAAATTTTGAGTAACGGTTATGTTACGATGATAGTATAAAATAAGAAGTATATTATCAAACGCACGAATATTTATACAGGGTGTCTCAGGTTTTTCCTGCAAGACGGTGCCAGCATATTCTGTGAATAAAAATAAAAAGAAAATGTGATGAATAATTGGCTGATAAATGCTTTATTAAAAAATTATAACAAAGCAATAACAACTGACTGATCCTTCAGTCAATACAACGTGGAAACAAATTGGCGATATTTACTGTAGTTCGATTTCAAAGTGTCGCCCCTTCTTATAGATACAGGATTGACATCCATGAAAAATTTAATTTATTACATTACGAGTTTCTTGTTGATTTCCTTTAATTTCAGTGATGATTACCAAAGGATTATCTCAGGATTCTTATCAAAGACATTTAAAATTCTTGCATGTCGCCATATTCCCGATATAAGCCACATTATCTATCTACAACAACCCAAATTAGTTAACACAGTTCGTGTAAACAGATTAAATAAGTATTTTTATTATAAATTTTTAATAGAGCATTTATGAGACAATGTTTATATGATACTTTTTTCATGTTTTTACTCATAGAATATGCTGGCACCATTTTGCGGGAAACACCTGGGATACCCTGTATATTCAACGATATATGTTAATGAAAAGCCATTTTTGCGTGTCTGACTAGTTGCGGGGTTTTCCACTGCGGCGTTCAACGTGTTAAATTTTCGTCGATCACTGATGGCAGCACTTAGCAATTGTAATAAATTATCAAATCGAAATTTCAAGATTATAATCCTGTAGGTCATTTGACCCCTCTAGGCGCCAGCTATGACGCTATCAACTCAAACAAGGAAAGTTGTGGATTTGATTTAAAAAATCATTGTTGGCCTTAAAAATGACCTTCGTCGTGGCCTTAAAAAATATCATGTATATACATGCCAGCTCGGGTACTGTAACTTCTATTTTAAACTGTTTTCAAATCGTGAAAACTGACATAGATATCTAGGCGCTTCTCTTTAAAAAGACTAATTGGTTTCTGACGTATTCCAGATTTCTAAAATTGCGTTTCATGATCAGTTATAGCTTGTGAGTTCACTGACTGCATTATTAAATTGTTCCACATCGTGGACAAGTTTGGAATGGCCTACTTTTGAAGTATGAATTTTATTCAGAAGCTATCAATCAGCATTTTGTAGCAAACTTTTCTCTATTTCTAAAATAATAAATGCCTCGGTGGAACTCCCTGTTTTAACAAAACAGCCTGTACAGAAAGATTGTTTCTTCACATTCATAGTGATTTCTTTTGAAAATGTTCTATGTAAAAGGATCGAGAAATATAGGAAACGAGAGTAAAAGAGTACAGCATTGAAAAGTGGGCGTATTAGTCCTAATGAAAATATATGAAAGTGAATATTACCAATAATTTACTGTGACAAAAATTTGATTACTGTTGAATTTATCTTTAAGCAATGTTAATTGTAGATATTTGAAAGGTATATAGATATAGGTTTCCAAATAGTAGATAGAAAAATAAGTCTCAGAATACCCAAGTAGATATAGCAAAAATGTTTCCAAGCAAATATGCTTAAAAAAAGACTGAATAAGTATTAAATAAAAATTCTTAATCCTTCATTTTATTCATTACTATACGAAAGGTGTAACAAATAAATACAATAAATCTTCAACCCCTTCTGCGATATTAGAACAGTTGTGTATACATTTATCTTTTTTTTTGCATTCAACTATCGATAACGACAATGTGGTTCATAAATATTTCTGAATTCTGTTAAAGTTTTATTTAATAACTAGAAATTCATATTATAGAAATATAATTAAATGAAAAATTCCATAACTTTTTCCAACATCAATTACTTCGTTTCTCAAAGGTTAAACCTAACAGCATTTTAATATATGAACAGACTGGTTTCTTTGAAAGTACATTAAAAACATTTATTGGCAGGAAAAAATTAATGTAATACATCCTTCATCGAATACCTTTAAACAGCTCTTAATACCACTTCGAAGTGATTGAATGGAAGTGATAGAATCCATAAAACTGACACTTTTTTTAAGAAGGAGACAAATTGATTTCTTTAAAACCATTCATTGACATGAACCATTTATGTAATGCATCCTGTCTCGAATACCTTCAATTAGCACCATACGATATAATACCTTAACGGTTGACGTGCTATTTTTGTTACATAACGGGTGATGTTGGGTCAATCAGACCTTGTAACTAAATTATCGATAATTGGTGAAGTGGAGTCTACATGATTCTGTAAAAACTTTGAATATGAATGAATCGAAAACCACAAAACAATAAACACAACTAACATATAATGAACAGGGTCGTATTGATCTTACGTCACCAGTTAACACGTTCAATGTAACAGTGAAAACTGCCGCATCTAGTCAGACACAATATAATGTCCTATTTTAAATATAAATTCTGGAAGAAAAGACTATTTTACTCTTTGAACGCATGGGTATTACCTTGTACTATTATTGCAACATTAATATGATCCCAAAGTTTTACAAGAATTATTAATTATATCATGAAATATAATTTGAGGTGCCGGTCACCGGTGACCCCTACGATAGTCAACGTGGTAAGGATTAACAGAATTTGCAGACGATCGTGCGAAAAGCAAAAGATTCATAGGGTCCAACGTTTTCATACAAAGGACCCAAGTAGGATCCCGAAAAAAGCTCGCAGCCAAAGATGTATTCGAGGCCAAGCTCGTCGCTCTCGTTGTTTCATGCGTAATTTCCAGGATTCGTTTTATTACGACCGCCGTACGTTGTACGACGAGATAGTCGGCTTGTCGTTCTCAAGTTGCGACACCGTCGTTTCAAGGTTTACGACAATTTTCAGTACACCCACTTAAATGGGGAGGCAAATGGCCATAATAAGCTTCTTCCGGCTCCGCGTAGCTCGGACTCTGCGGTTTGCATAAGAGCTTCTGCCTCTGTCACGGTGAGTTAAAGGACACCCATGAACTCTGAGGATTTGAGGTAATGTGTAAGAAGGGCTGCCCTGTTTAATTAACAAACCATTGTCATCCAGACAACCGGGAGACCAGCCGAAAAACTCCTCGAACAATGGAAGGCCGATCGAATGAATGCTAATATGTCCTCACGTTCCTTTTTTATGCACTCGGACTTACAATTTTCCATGCCGGCCTCTTCTATTCTTCGGAGTCCTTTCAGTACCATCCGCCGGACTTTCGGCATTAAGAATATTCATGTACTTAGTCGAAAATCGTCATTCTAGTTTTGAAGATGCTTATAAAGGTTCAGGTTAGATATATTAGCAAATGGGAGTTCCAAGTCACGTATCACTACGGAATATTAACTAATATTCAATCGATATTATTAGACCAAGACACGTTAATTTGTGTATGAGTTATAATACTTAAAAAATTAGTTTCCGTCTTTTAAATTTGCAAAAAAATTGTTTTTAATGGACATATTTTAACGAGCTCAGTAAGACAGTAGAAAATCCCATATCTGGCCAGAGCAGACAATACTACTTTTTATCAATATGTATCGTTGAAAGTAGAAATATTCCATTGTTCGATGATGCACTTCTCATTATGTATTATTATTATTATAATATTAACCCATACTCTGTAAACGTGGGCTATTTTTGTCGGGCTAATTCCAAAGGTTGGGTTAGGTGGCTTTATATGTTTGCAATAATAACATACTTAACCAAATTATTTTTCAAATATATTATTATAACCTTGATCTCTATTTAGAACGTTTGAAGAAGCTATGTGAATTTTCTCAGATTTTCTTCTTACTTTTATTCATTGAAGAACACGTTGAACATAAATTTATGGTTTAAAAGTACCAAAAATACGTTTACGAAGTAAGGCTGACTATTACTCAAAATAATATAAGCATGAATAGTAATGTGATTATTAAGTTCCGTACCGCAGTGGAAAAATCCACAACTAGTCAGACACGCGAACATAAATTGTTATAAATACATAACATCAATAATATTATACAAACAATCTATTATCTTGTGATATACTTTTTGTTTTTAACTATCATTGTGACGTCTCCTTTAACACGTTGACTGCCATACGGTGTAGGCTGAAAACGTCTCGTCTTCCTAAACTTCGACACAACGTGAATGTAATCTGAAATTACACTCTCTAAAATTAATAATATTAGTCATTTGTTATAATTCCCACTGGCTATGTTAGATCTTCTCAAATATTTTACTAATAGTATTCGTGTTTAGATAAATGACAGCGGAATTTAACCGTCACCCATACGTGGGTGACATGGCAGTCAATGTGTTAATGGAATCATATAGAATACTAGCATTTATTTATAATATAGGAATTGGATGTGTGGGGCGTGTATGACCCACGCGGCATGGAACGTGTTAATTTATGTATGTGCTAAATGTGACCGAAAAGAACATTCACACTTCAAAACATGATTTTTAAGAAATTCGTGGAGGGTAGGCCCTAGAATTTTAATCCGTAACTATTACTGTCGGGTCCCACAGACCCAGCACTGCAAAAATTCTGGATAATGTAAAATTCCCATATGTTTGAAACGTGCCTCTACAATTTGTCCAAAATACCTTTAATAATATTTCGTTTGCTTTAATTGTTAATATAGATCATTTAATGTTATTAAGAAGAAATAAAGTTCTGTTGTTGCAAAATGTGATTTTTATTAAAAATTTCAGGAGTGGGTTTCGCTAATAATATTTAAGTTAAAAATTCTGGATAGTAATAGTTAAGACAATAGTCTGTAATATGAGTATTATCATTATTAAAAACCATCTAAAAAATTGGGTTTTAAAATCACGATATTTTTGCAAATTAATATTTTTCATACGTTCTGGTATTTTATAAAGTAGAAAAATCTGAAACTTACTCATGGTAAACAATCTTCTTTCGTTAATGAAACATAAAAAAAGCTATAATAAGGCGCTGTTCATGGCTGTTTTACTGCGGTATTGAACATAATAAATACGTCTTTGAATTTACCACAATTACGTTTTAACAATTCTCCATTACTCTTATTATTATTACTAAGTCTGTTACAGGATAAGCAGGCTCAGACACAGCTGCACGTCCGTGACGCAATGTTATTCCACGAAAACTCCTGTAGGGAACAGGAGTCCGTCGTAACGCAGCAGGTCATCAATAATTAATGCCTCACACGACAAGTCAAATTATACGATGCCGTTGCAGACATAATTTAATCAACGTTTTCGCAGATGGCTGAAAAAACAACATCCGTGTTAGTTAACCCTTTGCATTCCGAAAATTTTTTAATGAAATCGATTAGCTAAACCAAGATATTTTGTAGTCCCTCTCTGAAAATTGAAAGAATTGTTTTTCCAATAAATATTAATAAATGCATATCGTATAAAATTTACTTTTTTATGTTGTTAATTCAGATTATGTTGCAAGAAATATGACTTGAATTTTTATTATCTATGTCCTCCATTGTATAGTATGTATAGGAACAATGTACACCCCCACCCATAAATCACGGAATACTTAATAATTTCAGCTTCACATTTAAATTAAAATTATTAAATACCTGTGATATTGAATCAAATGATTATTCACTGATTATTTGCACTGAATGCAATTTCTAAATGTTCAAAAATATTGAAAATTATATATATAAAGTGGTACATTTTCTTATCAATACATGCTCCCCGTTTGGGGATGATAGCTCAAAATAATTTTGGCAATCTTAAGGTGATTTTTTTTAGTGTTTCTCATCACCAAATCGAAACAATGGTCGCCTAAATTGTACGCATTGTAAAACTGGGCTTGAACCGTACTACAACTATTTCAGATTTTTTTTTATATTAATTATAACAAAATACGAACCATATCATTAAAAATATATCGTGTAAACATAAATATCTTTAAAAGAACCGTTTGTATCGAAATAAGTGACCAAGTTTACTGTATCGTAATCAAGATTTATTGAAAAATCGTAAGGTGACCCATGACTTATGGATGGGAGTGTATGTCGCGGTAGTGGCGCCAATGGGGTTCAAAGAATTAATAACGAATCCAGATGTTTTGTTGGACTGAATCATATATGACTTCCTATTTGTCTTCTTAAATTCATTAATCATTTAATACAGAATAATTATTGTTGCCTCTGCAGCATGTATACGTTTTAAAGACTCCTACCTTCAAGCGTGAAGCAAAAATCAGTAGCCTAGATAAACTATTTGAATTTGTCGAAAGAATAAAGTCTGTTGTGTGTCGGAAGTTTTCTATGACTAAACCCAATATTTCTCATCTGCTAGTTGATAGTTTACAGATTAATGTACTCGAATATTCCAGCGGTGTTTATGTTTATACACGTGACGCCGCCGCCGCCGGGATCTAAATTTGTGTAGCAGACTAGTTCAATGGAACCGCTGGCAGCATTACGATCTCAATCTCAGTGAGATCTTTGCATTTTATAGGGGTGGTCCTGAGGTTCGGGGTTGGGACTGTATTTCCGCGGATGGATATTGAACCTAGCCGTGCATACGAAGGAGCAGGAAAACATCGGCACAATTACGCCATTTATCGTTCCGCCATGGCTGTCGCTCGATGATCCACTCTTCAGTCTGGTCCCTCCCGGGAAATTTTTGACGATTAATCCCGCTAGTTTGATTCTCTGCCATCCACCGGGTTTCAATTACTCGAATATTCACGAAAGAATATCTCAGGATAGTTTTTTTATACGTTGTTAGAGACTGGAGTTTAGTGTATTCAAAGATCGGTCGAATGAAAAATGGAAAAATGATGTAAGTTTAGTAATTGTTTATTCTTAGTCGTACAGCCTCCTGGTAGTTTGATCGAAAAATCTTGGAACACCAGACGTATCAAGAAAAGTTTATAGATGCTCCTTTATTTGACTCTCTTTATTCAGAAGAAGGGTTCTAGTCAACATCTCAATATAAATCGGTGTAATGCAGGAAATTTTTTTACAACATGCTCCGTTTTCGAGAAAATCAACTACTAAATCAATAGAGTACGCATGATTTTTATTGAAATTCTGGGAAATAAATTTCTCAAGAGATTTTTTGGCCTCCTTATATTAGAAGAGAATCTGCAATGTATAACATAGGAATTTTTTTCTGTTGCAAATGTTTTTTTACTTCTATTTTAACTAATATAATTGAAGCAAAATCTTTCTAATTAATCTTTAGAAATAATTTAGAAGAAATTAATTATTAGATTTATTTTTAGCAAGCCATCTTATACAGCTTTATTTTATTTATTTGTAGGGGTTAAAACAAGTGACTCACGTAACTGTCCCAACCTTTATTTCTTAAATAATTGGAAATAGCAAAATGTGTTTAGACTCTCCATGCTCGTACGTCAATTTTATTTGCATTTGTGCATCGGTGCAATTAAAAAATATCATCGAAATTTGTTTTAACAGAACCACTTACTTTCTGATTCACCACTGCAATTTTTCAAGCTACACAAAGAAATAATAAAATATTGTTTTCGAAAATTATTAGTTACTTCAACTTCCAGATATAAACCAACATGCAGGGGTGAGAAACAGTACACTGATAGAACTAACATTACTTCACAAACCTAAAATTCTCAGTAAAAGTCTTATTGGACTCGCCTACGTAAATTAATTCTTCGACACGTTTTCCAAGGAGAAAGTAATACTCGTGGTGAAATTAAAAAATTCTTCAAAAGGAAAACCGCGTTCCAGTTTCAAAGAATTCTTACCTATACACTTCTGGAAGGAAAAAAAAGAACACTTGCATTTCAGGACATTGTTCATCCCTGATATTCGTTTCTAGCGTCAGGCCGCGCAGGAAGATAGGTAGAGAAGGTAAGAATGCTTTTCTTCGTGCATTCAAACCACGTCAAGCGTTCCCCCATATTGCGATCAGGGCGATCCTGGCGAAAAAAAAATCTAAACAATGGCCCGGCATTTCGGGTGAAGAGGGCGGAAACAATGGTTATGGCGTCACACCTCGACATTATACCCCTGGGCGATAACTCGCCATAATCGCACATCTTAAGGTACGTACATCACTTAGACCTACGTGGACATGCTGATTAATTTCGGGCTAGTTCATAAATTCGAGAGGACGTCTTTATTTATTGATTCTAGAAATCACCTGAAAACTTTCATTTTTAAATTTATGTATTAACATCGCGTTAAGTACAGTATAATTATTGGCCACAACAATTGACGGTGATTATTACACCTGAGTTGAACAGGATGTTTATCGAAGTGGAGGCTAAGTCTTCCCAGCCGCTTTTGTTAGTTTTTTAAAATAATTGTTATCACATTGTTGGGGGATGTTTGCAGAAACTAACGCCTGTGGCCGGCTATTTTGCATACAAGTCAATACTGAAACACCTGTGTGTGAGTAAATAACGCTATTTTTGAAAATTTTACGGTAACGAAATTGCATTTACAACATACAAAAGGTTAGAAAAAAAACTAACGGGGCAAAGTGTGAATGATAAGCAGAATAATAAATTGTATAATAAACACTTTATCAATTTTAAGCTCTAAAAATTTCGCACGGTGATTTGAATTGTATCACTCTCTAAAAACGTCTGAATACATCCCCGGTCAATAAAGTTTTGGTAACAAAGGACGTATTAGTACGTCTCCGGTCAATAATGTATTAACAAAAGTTTGCTTATAATATGCTCCCCGATAAATTTAAATTAAGACCTCTACTTAAGGACAATTTCAAAGAAAAATTCTTGACTTACTAAATTTTATAAAAAGACCAAATTAAACAACGAACCAATATAGTGTAAACAATCAAACGTAATTATACACAGTATATTTTTTAAGCTGTCGCTAATAACCTTACACTTGAGGCGACACAAATCATAAATAGAAAAAAAAAGTATGCTGGTTACAAATAGGGAATAAGGTACTATGAACATTTCAAAATTAGTTCTTCGCCTTAGACACTCAAGGTTACCTAAACTTTTTTAAATGGAACCGAATAAGATAATTATGTACAGCTCGAGTCAGCTGTAAATGTATCTGTTACGTATTACCTTCCCACGAAGATGTGTTAGGTAGTGATGGGTAACCTAATCCTTCCACCTTTAAATAATTTCTCGAGAATCCTGAGAAGGTAGTCCATACTTAATTCAATAAAACTCGTTTCAAACAAGCCTTTTATTTGATTCATAATTGACGAAATGTTTTGACATGTATTAAAACTGAGTTAACGAACAAAACCCAAAGGTGTCAATATTAATTAAAAAGTATACTTTTCATCGAAAAGTATTCCAATTTTAAATATTTAAAACGTAATGCATCACGTATCTAACATTAATACTCAGAAAAACATATATACTATTCGACTTAAAAAATACTAATGGCCTTGAAATGACCACGACCTTCAAACATACAACAAAAACAACCACTCTACGTAATTTCCCCCTCAAAACACAGCAACTTTAATTCGAAACATTGCCTTCTGTCGCGAAAATGAAAAAAGTTATTTTTAAATACCCCACTCTGTGTAAATAACATTTCTCTTCAACTATGAAAAAGAACACCCCTGTTACTGTAACTACCGTTATCCTAAACACCCCTAAAATTCTCCCATCTTAACCACC
The DNA here is from genome assembly GCA_916610135.2 of Macropis europaea. Classification (NCBI taxonomy): domain Eukaryota; kingdom Metazoa; phylum Arthropoda; class Insecta; order Hymenoptera; family Melittidae; genus Macropis; species Macropis europaea. The sequence goes on along the minus strand of OU744344.1, from coordinate 13,368,269 downwards.
CGTTAAACGTATTCCAGTAATCGCCATAATTCAAGCCGCATCACAATTACAATAATAGTTGCCGCAATAATTAGAGCAAGTGCATTCGAACTGCGCGCACAACAGCCATTACGGTCATTACAAATATCGCGAGGATCAATTGGAACAATAGCGCCGCGACCGAAGCAACCGCCACGTAACGCCGCCTCTAATCGCATTCGACCTTCCCGTCACCGATAAAACGATGCTCCTCTTCGGTTCGGTGAATTCCGCTCGGCGTGTGCACGCGTCATATCATGGCACGTGTCACGATCACTAAACCGCCGCAACACGCGATTACTCGAAAATCGATTCCTCCGAAGACACGCCGCCGCCGCGGAACCAGCACGGCGACATAATAACAATAATAATAATTGCGCGAAAGCCGGGCTACGAAATCGAGCGTTCATCGAGGCCCGCGCGGCCCGGAGCCACCCTCGCCTGCCTTTAACCATAGATTACGGCAGACAATTACCACGCGACTATCAGCGAGTAATTATTCCGACGTTAGCAGAAATTTCCGCGTGCGCTCGCGTAACCGGCCGGGCCGGGGCGGGCCGCGTGTACGTGCGCGGAAGGCACGCGGAAAGAAAGAGAGGAACGCACGAGACAAAGGGAAGAGGCCGCAGAGAAGAGGACACGTACAGATGGAACGAGAATTTTTGTAGAACGGATACTAGGTTCCATTAGAGCGGATACTTTTAATACTACCATTGAGATTTGTTTGCCAATGACAATGCAGACTGTGCAGCCGGGGAGGAAGCAGGCATAGGCTGCTGGTGATGGTGAGGAGGCGAGAGGATGTGCCGGTGAAGCTTGGTCCGCGGTTGAAAACGCTTGCTGCCGACACGGGGGTGGAACAGAGAGAAGCCGGACGAAAAAGTGACACCGAGAAGGACGGAGAGGGTCGAGGGAGAAGGAGAAACGGGCCGACGGAGTGGGGGGAGGATAGGGGTGGCGAGAGATGCGCCGCGGCACAATGGGGGAAAATTAATCGCTGAAATCTGGGTACAATGTAAAAGAGTCGCGAGGTTGGGGGTTGACTGGAGGTTTATGAAAAAAGCTACGACTCCCCGGTGAAGCCATAAGTCAGCGATTTCCTCTGGTACATTGAGTCGGCGGCCGCGCGGAGCGAGCACAACCCGGACCGAACTATCTTGCGAGTTCTTATGTGGCCCAGCCGGCCCACCTATAAGACATACGCGTCGCGTACGTCATTTAGAACGACCCTTTATCTTTAAACCTTTCACAGGCCGCCGCCGGTTGGACCTTCAAAAAATTTTCGGCCATGCTTCCGCCTTATCTGGCCGGTCGAGAGGAACAGCCGATCCCCGTTTCCGTTCCACGGAACAGCGTTCGAGGATTCCTCGACCGAAACACGAAGGTCCACCGGCAATGCGGTACAGGAAAAGGTAGAAATTTTTTTTTGAAAAATGTTATCTTCCTGCCGGGATATTGCAACGGCACTTCCACTGGATCATATAGAATGTTTCATATATTTAATGCGTTATTGTCCCTAGTCCCTTTTTTCGAGTTAGTCTAGCTTTAAAATAGTATTGATTTGTAGTTTGCACGTTGTTTTGTAGTTTTGGTAATTCTTTAGTACTGCATGTTTATACAAATATATATTGTTAAATTGCAGAATTCCTTGTTTCGATGTCGTTGAAGGAATGGAACTTTTATAAGACTGAGTTTTATGGTTTAACACGTTCGCTACCAGCGTCACATATGTGTGACGCGTCGATTCTGATTTGAGAGCTCGACGTCACATATGTGTGACAGAGATAATTCATGAAAATAAAGCGTGATCTGTGGTGGACGTTTTTCTCGAGTCGACCATGGTAGCGAAGGTGTTAATGAGAGTTTTGTCATTTTATGGTCATGTTACAGTGTGTCTGACCAGGTATAGGAGTTTCCACTGTGGTAGTCAACGTGATAAAATGTTATTGACTATGCAATGTGTGCGTTGACACGTTTGAACAAAGTGTGTGCATTTTTTTACATCTGTAATTTATTACGGTAAGACAATTCGCAGAGGGCGTCTACAGTCTCCCTTAGCATCCAAAAATCATTGCGGAGAGGGCGACTATGATCGTTCTTACAATTAGTAGCGAAAGGGTTAAGTATGCCCTCATATTTTAGCGAATTTCTGTTAATGATTTTTTCGCAAACTCATATGAAAAAATTTTTTTACATGTCTTGAATTAATTTTGGTACAAGGAACCATCCCTTTTTTTTTATTGCGTCGCGGCTTCAGCTAGACCCAGTATTTTCACGCATTCTTTAATTTATTGATAATAAATCAATCCATTTCTGCTCGTGAAAGTCGTTGCGCGCGACATTGTTAAGTATTCACTTGACTGTGATAAACCTTAAGCTAGCTTAAGAAGTCTTCTTGGATTCATTACTTCTACTTTGCCGCGCCTGACAGAAACGAAAGTTCGTTGTTATTGGGGCTGCGTGAAACACCTGGGAGTCTGTAACTTTTCCATGTAAAGTGAGTGCATCGGAAAATAAAAGTTTTCACTTTTCATTTTATTTGCTTTTCCTCTTCATGCAGTGTCCCGTTTTTCCTTACAAAGTTCTTCGACGTTGCTTCTAGAAAAAATTAGTAATAATATTTTCTGTATAAATTGGAAGTTGCATATTTTGCCTTATTCTCTTATGTGCACGTTTAACGATTTTTGTTCTCAATTACCACATCTTTCTGCAGTAGTATTTAAATTATTCGGATCTTACTATCATTCTTCTATGATAGTTTATTGAATCGTTTTCTGAAAAAATGTACGAATGTTTGTTTTATTGTATATTGTGTGATCGTATTATAAATGACGTGGTTTATTTCTGAAACAATGAATATATTAATTATAAGTTATACTATTGAGAGTCGGATTGTAGGTTTCAGATTCAAGTTCAGTTTGAACATTTTTAATCAGAATTAACACTTCGAAATTGAATAATTTTATGTATATGACGCGGTATATTTGTTTTGTGAAAATGTTAGTTCTAGAACTTCGACATTAACATAAGTATCTAATTATAAATATTCTCAACGTCTTATGGCAAATATCATACACAGCTTACTCTGAACGTTCATAGCTAATTCATCTAAAATAATAGTCCACTAATACTGAACGAAACTTTGCACAATTTTTTAAACACATTTATAAATAAAATCGAGAATTTAATTGTAGAAGGAAACTCAAATAGAAAAAATATAGGGAGTGAAACGTCAATTTCCAATGTAAAAATGTTCTAATACATTCCTGTGAATAATTTCTTAAATCCTCAAACATATAAACAACAAAGTTATTTCAGATGGCTATTATTAATGACTCAGTGTATATATTTCGAATTGTTCGTTCAATTGTATTCACATTATATTTTGTTAATAAAAAGTTGTTCTTCAGTTACATTGATTTTACAAATTGAAAATGGAGCATACACAATCTATAAAACACTCCTCAAAAAAAAATCTCTAATTTCATTCTTTTCTAAAAAAACAGTCATAAATGACTTTCCAAAATAAAATGAAAATTTCATATTACGATAAATCGTACGAATCGCATGCATTACGAACGAGCAGCCCATGAAAGTGCAATTCAATCAATGAACACCGTAAGCAACGATAAGCGATGCCGTCAACATTAATTAAAATCTTAATCTGGAGCGGCGTAATTTGTAATCGAGTCTCGATTCGATCAGATTTGTCCGGCACGTATACACATGCACACTCGTATACCCTAAATCCGATAATTAAGAATCCACCGTTCTCGAAACGAAAGTATAATCCGGCTTATGCCTTTCTTTCATCGTCTCGAGTCACCCTTGTTATCTGTGATTAACTCCCTCCCCGCAGCTCTCGATCCCGCCTGACGTTCGTTATGTTTAATTAAATAATTCACGATGCCTTTAATTAAACCGAGTTACCAGCTGGATAGTAATCACCGATAATATGGGGAGAAACGCACGGGCAGGGCCATTTTTCGGAATAAAATGCGGTAAAGTATCCGGCCGTATATCATCGGATCGTTTTCTTTTTTTCTCAAAATCGGCTCAGTCGATCCATTTTAATTAACGACCGAGTCAGTGATAATGCGGCGCGAGCAGCCTGAAAAAGTAATCAATGACGAAACCGCCGCAGAGTATTTCATCGATATTAGAATCGTTACCGTGGCGATCGGAAGGCCGCGAGATTAATGCGTCTGAGATTTCATTGGATCGATAGGATTTGTTAAACGTCGTATTTAATTAATTTGTAACTATAACCTGCCGTTGGCTGGACGTACGATAAATTCGCTCTCGTCGAGACCCGGAGAAAAACTTGATCACGTGAAATACGGCTGTAAAATACGCGCAGGGGCGGTATTAAATATTTCGGAACATATACGAGTGTTTGTCAATTTGCTAATGAAAAAGTGCGAGCCGTTGACGCAAAGAGGATTTCAACGGACGCGTTATAAATTCATGACAATTCCACGGGGTATAAATCAACGAGGATTAATATTACAGCTGGACCGAGAAAAACAGTTACGCGTGTTCCCGTGCAATTGTTATTTCCTGCGCTGGATTTTCCACTGCATTCTGTGCGTGCCACCGCGCAGGAAGAGGCTCATATCTTTTTCGAACAAGCTTCCGCTTTGTTCGGTCCAGAATTGCGCGTTTTCCGCCGGCCGACGTAAACCGCACACCGGGGTCCAACGAAACCCACAGCATCTTTTTCAGCGATATCTTCTAATTAATTACTGCAAACATAGCTGTGACTGGACATTACTGTGTTTTCGCAGATGGAACGAGCGAAGTAGTGTGAATAATGCTTGCAATCAAGTAAACTTAATCAAAATAAGTTAACGAAGGTAAGAAATTTCGAATATTTTTTTTTTTTTAAATAACAGATAGACCAACCCATAGACAATTATAGATAAATCGTTATCCGAAGATGGCCAAAATTAAATACGATGATTGTGTGTACGGTACAAATACACTAATACTAATCTACAATTGAAGGGTAAAGAGAAAAAACAGGGAACGTCCATTTTTATTCTGCAATGTTCAACTTGAAGAAAAATTAAAATTATGCAAAACAATTATTTCTATGATTATTTTTCTCCTGCTGCTTAATTAGAGTATAACCTCACGTTATAAACAATACAGTTCCATTACTTGAACCTTGTCTTTTCACTGGTGGACTGAAGTATTAAAAATTGATTTTCTTAATAAATCTGTTTTGTAACATTCCTCGTTTGTTTCCTTTACCCTTCAATTGCAAAATGATCTTAAACGGTTAATATTTCATGTCTTTATTATAATAGACTGGAAACATGGAATTCGAATGTTGTGTATAGGACTACGTCTCCTTTGCCATATAATTAACCTAATATCGTCTAATTAAACATCGTAGATAGCATAGCACATTAATGAATACATAAAAAATAAATACCGTGGTTATATACAGGGTGGACCAGTAGACGTTACCACCTTAAATATCTTCGAAATTGTTGGAGCTAGAGAAAAACTGTCAAATAACAGTTGCACAGTAAGAAGGGGGCCGTCACATGGCGTTAACAATTGTTTTCCAGGTGGCGTACCTTCGGACTTCTGAAGATCGTCTTTGTTTTTTTATAAATATTAATTATTACACAATCTTGAGCAATTTTCACGTTGCAACATTAATGTAGGAACATAAAAACACGACTGAATACCAAAATACCCTTTTCCTTTAGGATTCACATTAAAAATAGTATGTTATATCGTGTCTGACCAGGTATGGCTGTTTTCACTATGGCATTCAACGTGTTAAAGATATAGCTTGCCCCAGTTGTGTGGGACACCCTATATTCTGCCATAAGCACACTCCAAGCTTCATCAAACGAAATTGAAAAATATATTCATCTTTATTGAATGTTTATTTATTTAACCTACATTGTATACGATAAAGAACAACATTATTCCTGGTATATTTTTTCAACTTTCCCTCCTTTCTATAATTTTTCTGTATTTCATACCTAAGATCCGCTGGGACAATAAAGACGTTATGTATGTAAATTCAAGTGCAATAAATCCACGATCATTTTCTCTTTGCTGGTGGCAGAGCGTTCCAAAGGAAGGTGGAAAGCCAGGTTTGTTTCAATATTGCACACGAAACTCACTGTCTATCAAACGAAATTACCGTGTATTGAACGTTGCCCAGAGTTAAGTAAACGAGACCTGCTAACACGTTATGTCAGCTGTTCCACCTGAACGTACGGAAATCTATTAATACGATCAGGCGGCTGCAACCCGTTGAAAGTTGCATGTAATAACATTTAGTAGCCATTTATAGTACACGAAACTTATGCAGAGCACACCAGGTTTTAACGGCCATGCTGTGCCAATATGTTGTGCGGTCAGATATAAGACAAAAATATTATACAGGATGTCCCAATTTGGGATTGTCCCAAATCTTCGAAACTATTGACGATATCAAAAAGTATTTCAAATAAAATTTGAATGGTTTCGAGGGAGACATATTGTGGTTGAATAGATATTTTTTATAGCTGAAGCAGTAACTACTATTTTGACGCGATGAAATTCGAAAGATCGTGAACTTATTGTTAGTATTATGCTAGACTCGAATATATTTTCTTGTTAAATGTGCAAGAACTATTACTCTGCGAAGGGTTGTTTCATAAATTCAAAAATACATTTTTCCATGGACACTCACCGTAAATTAACAACATTTTACACCATACTACGATACTAGAACCATGAACATTTTTGAACTTTATAAAGGCCCGTTCACACAAATTTTTGTTAACACGTTCCCTGACACAGTAGAAAATTCCGTAACTAATCAGACACGCATAAACGGCTATTTATGAATAGACATGGTTGATTGTATAAATTATTGATCTATTTGATATTACACTTTCTATTTCTACTATCATTTTAGCGCGAGTGTTGCACAAAATTTCATAAGGGTAATTATGTGATCAAATTAAAATTGATGCGTGTACCAAATACGGTACACGTGGCAGGGAAGGTGTTAATACATTTGGTTGATTATACAAATACTTATCTGTGTAATATTACACTTTCTATTTTTATTATCACTTTAACGTGAATGTTACTCAAAATTTCATGGGGGTTGGTGGTTATATAATCAAATTAAAATTGATGCGTGTACTGAAAATGGTACACGTGGCAGAAAATAATTTGTCTGCGACACAGAGAATAACAGACAATGAAACAATAAACGATTCATTCTGGGAAGCGTCGTATTATAAAAATCTATTTCACCGCGTCATTTAATGTATTGACTGTTCGTGATTACAGCGCAATTAAAATCATGCTTTCGCTAATTCGAATTCGGTCGTAACCGACCGTAATTTTCGCCGTGCAAAAACAGCCGATTTACAGATTCATTCGCGTGACGTAACGCGGACACGCGGTCGATATACGATTCATGTGACAATTATTAAAACAGGGTCAACGTCACTTAACGTCGCCGTCATTTATCGCCAGTTAACGGAATTAATGATCACACCTGCGTCCATTAATACGGCACTGGGTTTCACCGCGAATATGTTTTTCGTGAAACCGAAAAGAGCGTCGAAATATTTCCGGCCGGCGCGGTCCCGTTTTTAAACCCTTTCACGAAATTGGCCGTGGCACACGCGCTGAAATATTTCAGAACATTTTTTACCGCGTTCCTCTTGTCGTTCTGAAAGCTAATTTGTTCCATTTCGCTGGCGGAATATTTGCACGGCACCGATCATTGCATGTCGGTCCATTGGAATGTTCAGAACACTAATTGATACAGGAAATTACTTTTACCGTCTAGTGTGATGAAGTGACTTCACTATATTTTTCTCTTCTGTAATATATTAGCTCGCGACAATGAATGGAGTTTGTATAATTTACAGACGTTCGATCGAGTTTGTTCGGATGAGTTACGTTTTAAATGTTTCATTTAATAGATTATAAAAATTGGTTGATATATTCCGTCTTCTGTGGCTCACCGGTGACCCATGCGTCAATTTTAACTTCATTAGTTAACTGACAACACCTAGAAGATTTTGAGTGACATTGGTGTCATAAAAATAACGAAAAGTAAAGAGTGTCACGAAGAAACCATTTTGAGATGTCTCTAGTTACGGCGTTTTCTATTGTGAGGGAGAACGTGACAAAAAATATCTTAACTACTTTTATTTTTGTTTCTTATGTTATTTGCATGAAGAACTCTACATCGTTCTCCAAAAAAAAAATAAAGAAACAGAGCATAATAATTAAAAACTTATAATGTCAAAACCATCGTTACAAATTTATTTCTGGATCTAGAAAGAATTTTAGTAATCTGAGTTTTTTTACATATTTGAATCGTCTATTGTGGAAGTATAGTTAACACACCAATGACCCACTCGTTAAATTCGATATGAACAAATAACTAATAACTGACATTCAATTTTAAACAAAATTAATGTTGAAAAGATAATATAGAATGAGAAGTGTTCCGTGAAATTATAAAAATTTTAAACGTTCATGAAATATTGATAGTGGTCATGTCGAACCCTACTAACGAGAATTCAACAGTTAATATTTTTCTCTTTATTGAGACAGTTTGAATCTCCAAAAGGAGATTATTTTGCAATACAACGTTCAATATACAATATAAAGTACACATAACGCACGACGACTTACAGATACATAATTCAACAATTACTACCAATCTTCCATTCTGTAAATAAAATATTTATGATTTCAATGTGCTTCATTAAAATATTACCTGACATTCGGTTCATCCTGTATATAAAAATTAGAAAGTCTGTCATTTTTATCAAATACAATGCGGCAGTGTTAAAGAGTTCGGTTTCCTCAAAGGTCGATACGAATTCAAAATCTGTAGCGTACCTGTTCGAATGGATATTATTATAAATTCTTGGACCCATCCGTGGAATAATAATTCCTTAGCTAACCCGGTACGCCCGCCGGATTATTTCGGCATTCTCATTTGCCAGAGCCTAATTCCGCATTCACCGGACGCATTGCGGAATGTTGCACTTGATATGCATTCACATTCGGTCGCTTACACTGTTTTTACGCTCGCCGCATTATACATCAATGCGTACTTGCTGGTGGAACACAGCAGTTTTTAGCGGCGCCGGTAACGTCACTTCATATATCAGGCCGCAAAAACGCGAAAGCTCGTTTCCCGTGGCACATCGGTCAAGAAGTTCCGCAAAACAAACGTTCCGAAGCAACGCTATTATTTCGTCGATGTACTCCACCGATTCCCCATGAATATGTAAGTATTCAGTGGAAATTTTTACGTCCCCTTGGCCGCGACCTGGAACTTCGTACCGTGTACCGTTTCGAACAGAGAACAAAATTTATTAACATTTCCCGTTGTGCTGCAAACGCGCAGGTTTCTGTAGATTTGTAGGCAAACAGTAACAGCTGCGAGGAATAAAAATTATTTCATGAAGACGAGCATTTGAGTTACGGAAGGGGTTAAGACACTTTGAAAAATTCATATGTAACATTCTCGGTAGCATTATACAGCTACGCCTTTTGGGTTTCTTCTGTCATTTTCAGGATTTGCCAAGTAATTGCTAATTACATCAGGGCTACGGTTAATTCGAACGATCTCCCGATTGGGGTGTTCTTCTGCTTTGAAAGCCTGAATTTTTCCAATTTCTTCAGGAGTTAACCCTTTGCACTCCAAGTATGCCCGCCAGGGTTCGTCAATTTTATCTACTAATTTTAGTAGATCACGTCAAAAATGAAATATTTCTTAATACGTAAAACTAAGGAAAACGTAAATATCTGATCTCGATAAATTTTTCTTGGAACATGAATCATTGAAACTTAACATTTGCTTGCAGTAGCTCCCAACCATGTCGGTTGCATCATCGCATTAGTTATGTTGGAGTTGCTGGTCTATCGTATCAAAAGATGCTTGAAATGCAAAGGGTTAAACCAGTGATGGCCACCAGAGCTGCGACCTTCCCCCACTCTAGATCCATTCCCCTTGTTTCAGTTCCCTCCAGTTCGCTCCACATCCCCCCTCGGTCCATCGTCGTCTCCGATCACAGCCTATATGAGGGGAATGGATCTAGAGTAGGGGAAGACCGGAATGTGTATATACATTGACGAATTTCAGGCAGGTCGAGGACTTGCGGGAAAATCATGCGCTGATGACCCCTCTGCTGGTGAATGAGAGAAGTGTCGCCACAGAGAGCAATATAATTCACATCAGTCAGTCAAACGGTACACATTCAACAGTCACAGAGTTCATATTAAATATTAGGACGGTAGATATACAGCTATCACAGAGTCAGATCAATCATTCTGTTGCACAGCACATCATACAGACACACAGCATAAGTTATATACTCCACTTAAACATTAATAATAAAATATATCTTGTCAAGGATAAAAAAATGTGATTACGAAGTAAGACGCTACAATTAGTAATAGAATTAATATGCCTAGTAATAAGTTTGCTTGTCCTATAGAACTGTATCGAGGTAATGTAAATGCATTTAAATCGAATCTTAAACATTCGTCAACATCTCAATAGAATAATTAATATTTAGTCCTCTGCCACGAATTCGCGTTAGTACAACTAACCAAAGCGTTTTCCACTCGTCCGTAAAATAAATAAATTATAAACCGTAGGCTGAATTACTTTTTAACGGTAAATGACGAAACAGGAGTTATAAGTAAATTCCTGAATCGTTAATCGATGAACCATAAGCCCGGGGAATCGTCGGATGACGCGAACGATGGGAAGTCGCCGCCGTTGTCAACTGTCACAAATGAAGTTTTATTTTTTTCGTCCCCGGGACGAAAATAGTGAAAGTAAGCCGGCAGGAGGGAAGATTTTCCCCTTGGGTGGGTTATAATGAGAAAAGTAATTCCAATTTAAATAATACCCCGAAGTGGCGGGAAAAATAATATCCGAGATCGCGGCGGAACTCGCAGAAAGAGGAAACTAATTCCAAAAGATAGCTCGGTCAAATGATCTTCCTCTGAAACGTCAAAGCCAATCGATGGAAAGGATTCGCGACGGTTCCTTATTACTTGGACTTTGTCCTCGGAAGGGGCAAACGTTCGAAAATGATCAACCGAAAAAACTTTTCGACCGTTCGCAACGTATCCTTGCGGGAAGTTCAAAAACTGAGTTCGTTTCTGTTTGAAATATATTTTATAATTATAGTTCAAGTTCAGAACGATCGAAAAGTTTTTTCGATTGATAATCTTCGAATGTTTACCCCTTTCGAAGAGGAACACTAAGTACTGTGCTACTGATCGATATAATGGGCAAATTAACCCCTTTTCTGACTAGAACGAGACATACCAGTCCTACTTGCGTACCAATTTTAAAAAATTTCACATTACAACATTTTTTCCTTTTTCAGAGAATTGTTAACAAATTGTTGACCGACCACCAGTATACTCGAGTTAGAACATGCATCAACTTATGCAATTATGAAAATTCAAAACTGTGTCAATTGTCATTATAGTTTTGTCGATTGTGTTGGATAGTGCTTGTTGAATTTTGATATTAATTATTTTTACACTATATCATACTGTTGTCGTAGTGACAAATTGTAAAGTATATGGGAGATACATAAAGAAAAAAAGACCTACAATATACAAAACACAGAACTCCTTTTGCATCGAACCAATTGATCACCCCATTATATTTTCAATATAATGCAACGTTTAAAATTTGCGAGAAAAATATTCGTTAATAACATAAAAGTAGCACGAAAGTTCACGTTGTCTGCGACGAATTCGTAACGAGATCGAGAAACGAGAAGAAACGGAAGAACCTCATCGCGATTCCTTTCATACGGAAATTCACGCGTCCCGACTTCATCGGTCACATATGCAGCGAAACACTGCAAACAATGCGCGAAAACATTTCGTTCTCCGCGCTATAGAACTGGCGAAACTTTTATGTATATATCGTCGCTCATTGTTATCGTATTGTGACAGAGCATCATTCCGTTTTAAGATCCGGAGAAGTTCGTTATAGGGAGCTAATGATGCATTATCAGCGCGTAAACTTGTCGCGTAAAAGGAGCATGGCATCTAGCAACGATTCGCCCCGGGCGACTTCTTGTTATTTCAAGAAAATTTACCATCTAGACTCTGCACTCGCGTCGATATTTTAGTAACTCGTGACAATGGCGATTGGAACATCGTTACCATACATATTTCTATCGTATGTACGAATTAGACTGCTACCCTACAGTAGACAAACGTTTTGCAGGCCTTCTTCACAATGTACAGTATCGAATTCAACTTTGTTCTATCCCTCAACCTCGCATTCATAGATAAGTAAAATTGATGTTGAAGTATTTACAGAACTTTAGAAAATTGCAATTGATACTAATCAAACAAGTCCTGATTAACACTGATGTCTATAAAAGATGTCAATTACAATGTTGTAATAAAACTGAAGTTGCCCATTGCTTGTGTTTAAAGAGACATCAAATTTTAACAACACTTTGAATATACATTTAGAATTATTATTTAATCTTATTAATACCTCCCGTATTTTTTACCGTGTATTTGTATTAACTTGATAAAAATGATAATTAAATAAGCCTGCGTTAAACATACCAAGCTCTTCTCATTGAATGGTATTCACTAAAATTTGTGGAGAGATCTCATTCATAGAATAATTACTTAATACTCTTTAATAAGAAATATTTTTCGGTATCACTAATAGTTTAAAAAATATTCGAGTGGAAAAATTAAAATTAGACCTTCAAACTGGAGCAGATATAAAACAATAAAAATAATAAACATTCTTTGTGATCATTTTACAACAATTTCCTGAAACATTCCAAAACAGTGTTTTTCAAATTTCACCGAGGCGACAAACGTGCAGAAATTCCGGGGACTAGAAATGAAGAATAAAGCGAAATGGGGGAGAAAATGTTTCGGCCGGTCCCATCGAAGGGGGTGAGAATAAGACGCGGTTGGCGCGGGAGGGGCGTTGGAAGGCTTGGAAAAGGAAATTAAATAGATAACATTTGCCATCGTGAGAAGGCGGACCTAATCGCGTGCGGCCGCGTGAGACAATTTCATCCGGTTTTAACGGGCGACGATATATTTGAAGTTTACTCGTTCACGCCATCCAGATCCTGAAAACTGGGCTGGGAAAGCACGACGTAGATCCCGCCTGATATCTTATCCCTCCTCGCTCCTGTTTATACAGCCACGAAGATGCATGTGTAACGCGTTTCAGCCTTATAATAAACAGACGCATTCATTCTCAACCGTCCACGTGAAGATGTATAATTTTTATCTTGAAGGTCATTCCCCTTTTTTACGGAAACGCGACTTCTCTTCTTGGAAGGAAAACGAACCTACGAAAACCAATTTCATGAGGATATTCAGTTTGTTGTTTGTATGTGTATATGTAGGCTGATTCGCTGCAACATAATTTATGAAATAACTATTTTAGTTTTAATACGTTGAGTGCTACAGTAGAAACTGCCATACATGACCAGGCACAATATAATGTCCTATTTTAAATATAAATTCTGAGGGAAAAGAATATTTTACTCCTTAAATGCATAGGTAACATCTTATACTATCATTACAATATTAATATTATCCCAAAATTGTATTAAAACTATTAGTTATTTATTGAAAAAAAAAATTGTGGATCTGGTCTCTGTTGGCTTCTACGGCGGTGAAGGTGTTAATATTTCAGAAGGAAGTCTGAGGAAATATATGTTGTTATTATTATAGTGTGTTTTAAGTTTCGAAGATTAGCTTGATTTTTTTCAGCAGACAGTCTTGTAGTTAATAATAGTCAGACACGATATAACTCGCTGTTTTTAATATAAATCCTGGAACAAAATAATTTTTTACTATTCGACTGTAAAATTTACATTTTACACTATTATTTCACTGTAAAGGCTGTCCAGAATTTTGTAGGGCATAATAGTTGTTTAATTAAATTATATTAGTGACACCTGCAAGGATACAAGTATTTCATTTCTTCATGGTATGTTTCAACTTTATATTATTATTGTAGTATTAATTTTATTAGAAACATAATAAGGTACAGTAAATATATTGTTAAATCGAATCTAATATATGGACCACCAACGATCCACGCGACAGGAAAAATTTTAATAAGTCAAATTTGAAGACAGTTTATAATATTCACCATGAATTTCTTTAGAGATTTATGCTTTTTTATAACACTTCTAAGAGAAGAAACATGGTGTTTCCTTACCAGTTTATAAATATTTACAGCAATCAATTTCCTTTTATAAACGGCTGCAATTGTTTCTGACTTGTTTACGTCACCAAATTAATGATTCTGAAGCCGATCAACTCCACTGAACGTTATCCTTTGATTAATTACCTGAAAATTCCATTTCAATATACTAATATACAAAACTCATTGGGGCGTGCACAACATCCATGTACACCAGGAGAATCTTCAAACCAGTTAAATTATCGTGCAATTTCTTTGCAAATAACATCATACAATGCTATAGAAAGAAGCTTAAAATTGAAAGCTTCAGATTTTGTAATCCTTTAAAAGGAGCCCACGTACCATGATCGTAACAACACTGAAAATGATAATAAAATTAAGGTGGTCGGATTTTAAAGTAGAATGCTATACTTTAGCGTGTGATAATGCAAAGAAATGGAATCTGTTTTAAGTGGACAGGTTGTTCACGTTAATTCCCTGCATGTCGGAGGTTTTTCTGTTAGGAACGCGGTGAAATAAGCTTGTTTTACTGCTTTATATCGCATTACTCAGGCTTCGACTTTAAGTAGTGATTTCGTTCGGGTGTCTACACCGGCTCCGTTTTCCGTTTCACTGTAACAGTTCTTTCGCCAGCTAAAAGCCGTGACAGTTAAGGCAAAGAAACGCATTTTGAAGAAGCACGTACCGATCGTAAAGCTTATACGAGGATCGCACTGAAATGCGACGATGCTACCGCGTCTGAAAGCTTCGCGACGACGTTCCGTCGCTGTCAAATTTTCTGCATTCTGACTGACAGGGCAGACCTCATGAGACCTATTCAACGAACTCGGCAATTTATTGTCTCTAACGTGTCGGTGTAGAATAAAAAATGTGTTATCCTTCAGTCATGGCAAGGATTTGCATCAAAATGCTTCGCGACGATATTCTATCACTGTCAGATTTCCTGTATTCAGACTGACAGGGCAGATCTCATCAGACGTACTGAACGAATTGGGTAATTTATTGTTTCTACCATGTCGAAGAAGGATAAAAATCTTACTGTGTCTAAGTCATAGTGATGATTTGCGTCGAAAAGTTTCTGCTCGATGTTCTGTAACTGTCAGATTTTCTGTATTCAGACTGACAGGACAGATCTCATCAGATGTACTGAACGAATTGGATAATTTATTGTTTCTACCATGTCGAAGAAGGATAAACAGCTTAATGTGTCTAAGTCATAGTGATGATTTGCGTCGAAAAGTTTCTGGACGATGTTCTGTCAATGTCAAATTTTCTGTATTCAGACTGACAGGGCCGATCTCATCAGACGTACTCGATGAATTCGGTAATTTATTACCTCTGTCATGTCGACGAAGAATAAACAGATTGATGTGCCTAAGTCATGGCGATGATTTGCGTCGAAAAGTTTCTGGACTATGTTCTGTCAATATCAAACATTCTGTATTCAGATTGACAGGGCAGATCTCATGAGACGTATTCAACAAATTTGGTAATTTATTGTCTCGATGTAGGACAAAAATTTGTGGTGCCTCAGTCATGGCAATAATTTACATCGAATAGCTTCGCGACATCGATCTGTCACTGTCAAATTTTCTACATTCAGACTGACAGGGCAGATTTTATGAGACGTATTGGACGAATTCGGCAATTTATCGTCTCTGTCTCGTCAATGTAGGATAAAAAATGTGTTGTTTTTCAGTCACGGCAGTGATTTGCGTCGAAAAGTTTCGCAACAACTAAAGTAGCTCTTAAATATTCCTCTATTGCAATTCAATTTAGTTAAAACGTTCAAAATCTTTTAAAGTCGTTTTATCGTCCAAAATTAATGTTATATAAGCAATTTGAAGTTAATATATAATGTAAATATCAACTTTTGAACTATACTATATTTGTTCTACGATTTATCAGAAACTTTACGTTTAATAGAAGAAAGATTCATATTACATTTTGCAGGAAGTACACCGGATATACAGTGACTCACGAAATTTTTCAAATATTTTCATAATTACTTTTCTTCCTTAATTCCAGTGCAACCAACCAACTGCAAAATTTTCAACTGCATTTGAAATCTCATTTGTTAGAGATACCACATCCTTGCTTCAAACAACACTGCCTTAATATCGAAATAACATAAAATTTCGTGAACCACGGTAACTCAATATTTGAAAAACATTTCAGGGGTGGACTTAACAATGAATACATTGTTACCTAATTCTTCCAGGCTCCGTTCAAAATACTGTTTACATGAAAGCATTATAAACAAAATTGTTTAAAAAAATTAAATAAACCGTTTTATTCAATTTCCAAACATCAGCAACGTGAAAAGCTCTTACTGCATTAAAAAAAGCTACATTTTACGTTCAAGTAAAGCCAACTGTGAAACAAGTAATCTTTTATGTAAATACTTTTTTCAGAAACATTTCGAAGTAATAATCCTCACAATTTATTCAAACATCGCGATTCAAACAGCTCGACTCTTAAAAGTGAGGGAAGAATGTTCTGTCGGTAGATTGCGAGAATTGAAAGCGCAAGATTTATGGCGAACGGGCAAGAAAACCTGGCTAAGAAAAAAGGCGAAGTCAATAAACAGAATTATTTATCACACGTGTGTCAGGGCATCTGTACGAATCTCTAAGGATACGCGTCCTTCCTGCGACGCGTCAAGCCTCCTGTATCCGTCTTCCGTGTTCGCAAAATCCTCGGGAAAGGCCAAGAGAAAGATGGAAAACGTAGATAGTGGAAAAGACTAAAGTAGGAGCTCTGAATCACAGGTGAATGTAACTCTAAATATATTCCATACACGAACAAAAACCATGTAATGAATGCAAACTGGAGAACGAAAAAATAGTTGGAATAATTGAAGCAACAATCATTTTCATTCAAATCGTTCACAAAGTTCGTACAATATTTTTGTCAGCTCATCGTTTTGGTTACCATTTTATTGAATCATTCATGCTGCAAGAATTTCTCTGTTTCAACCCCTTACCGCATGTTTCTTTTTATTTTGACTGGAAAAACTGTATTAAAGGTAAGAAAGTGCTTTTATGGGAAAAATATGGAAAACAATTTTTGATATTATTAAATCCCTTGTTTGATACACGGTGCACTATGCAGTAACGGTGTTTCTTACAACAGATAGTTTATTGCGATACATGGAACAGTTTGAAACAATATCTGTGCTTATTTAAACGAATAGAAATTCAGACTTTCCTCTTTTATGTAATCTGTAGACACTGGAAATTACTCTAATAATTTTTATTTGGCTTTTTGAAACCTACATACACTCGAAATTCATGATAGAATCACGACAATAAATCAGTTGATGCCTGAACTACACACTACTACAAAGAAATCACAGAAAGTTAATTTTTAAAAATCATGGCAACATAATATATCAAATATGGTGCAACACGCATATTACATGAAAAATAAATAAAAATTGGGAGTGTACCATATATTGTACACCACGCTCCAAAGGGTTAAATCAATAATTAACACGTTGAGTGCCACAGTGAAAACAGCCATACCTAACCAGACACGATATAATTTACTATTTTTATATAAATCGTAAAGGAAAAAAAGATTGTGTCCTGAATTTTGTTTCTGTACTGTTATTTCAATATGAAGTTTGCTCAGAATTTTGTGACGATCGATAATTATTTAATTAAACTAAATTTGAGATGCTGGTCACCGGTGACCCCCACAGCATTCAACGTGTTAAAATCTTTAGGTTCGTGCAGTCGGAAGGTTGAGTTGGATGATCCTTTCGTCGAGACTGCAGAAATAAATTGAATGAATAAGACGATAGGACGGCGTGTAAGATACGAGCACTATTTGGAATCCCTAGAGGAGTCGTCATGTTGGTTTCTTTTCTGGTTTTCCTCGGCTTGATCGTTATTCAGATTTCACACCGGATTGTATCCGACTCTCTCCCATATACTTGGGTCTCACAGACTTGGAAGATTCACGAACTAGGAGTCGAGAAAGGAAAAATAAAGTAAAAGTGTCGAAACCGAGCAACGTCTGCTTTTCATGGAATTTCTAAAAGAAGGTAGATTTTGATTCCCTGTATATTAAATATCCACTTTTAATATAGAATAAAATATAGAATGATGAACACGAAGAAAGTGAACATTCCATCATATGAATCTTCCCTGCACCAAACGAGTAAATCGCGTATTGGAGGTCTACCATAATTAAAACACGCCTTATAAATCTTCTGCCACGTACTAGGCCTGTCGATGTTAAAAAACAATGATACGGTTCAAGTTACTATTCCCAGAGAATCGAATTTGTATAATATCCAACGTAAAATGAAATCTCTCGGCAGCAGAGCTCTTCAGGCAACAGCCGCAAACACACCGGAGCAGACGGAACTGGCGAAAAACAGTTGCAACGCGCATCACACCCTCGCGAATTACATTTACGGCCGTCTAATACAAACAGACATCACGTTTCAAGGTTGCCAACCGAGGATACATCTTATTCCTTTCCAGAAAACCCCAACGGAGTTCCTTCGAAGTGGATGAGGGTGTGATGAGTCTCCGTGTACCTTCATCGTGCGTACGCCACCTCCGTACAAGACCGTCCACATGGACATGTACACACGGACGATCCTTGGCATTCGTAGCCGGCTTTCCCTTGTCTTGGTGTCCCATCATGCCAGTCGTGAGGGCGGCGGCTTATCTCTACGACCTCTTCCAGGAGACTAAAGTGGAGTGAGCCATATCCTCCCTCCCGTCTCATCCTCCCGTTCGACGAAGCGATGACGTTTCCACTGTCTCCATCCCGTATCATTGATCTACCGTACCTGTGTCGAATTATCGCGATCCATCAGTTCTATCCCCTCGACGTTCGATGATTCAATGCGACCTAATAGCATCCGATCCACTTCCCTTCCACTGACTTCAGGCTCAACTGCTGAAAATGAACTATCCCCACAGGGTATTTCAAGGTATTTAAGAATGGTACTAATTGCACACAATGCTGGTGTTGCGTTGCCATGTTGCCAGAGTCAATTCTAGCTGGACTACCCTCTGTAAACAGAATTATTTATCGTATACATACGTTTGTATTTTCGCTGCAGGGCGTTGAACGTTATTTGGAGCTCTTTCGGGGTCGCCTTTTATATATGCGGTTCCAAATTGACGTGGCTATTGTGAGATCTTGCGATATCAGAGCTCATCTGATGTGGATCGCGGTTTCTGACTGCAGGGTGTTCGTATTTTCGAATTTAATACATTTTATAATAAGTTAATGTATGAAATATTGAAAACATGCATTGTGGCAAAAGTGGTACATGAAGCAAGCTGCAAAACACACAAGTGAAATTAGAAAAATAGTCTCAATCTCAGGTTGCGTTTATATTGGTGAGTTACTTGTACCAGTAACTGGTGCCAGTAGCTAGCCTGGCTAGTCCATTTACAAGTTACTGGTACAGTCGAACCTCGATTATCTGAATTGAAATTAGTAACAAAATTACTCACATTTCAGTTATGTTTCGTGTAAATATTATAATTTTATTTTAGAATATAAAATACACGGTGGTACAAAATTGAGTACAAATGTCACTGATGACAATTTTAGCTTGTAACTGACACAGAGTGACCAACTTTCGGATGGCTACTGTTAAGATAATCGAGGCTCGACTTCACAAGTAACTTACCAATCTAAACGCAACCTCACACTATGATATTATCATTGAATTTAATTAATCATATTGAGTATAATTATTAATTATTATTATATAAAATTTCTAGAGTTATTTCTGTCAGTTTCAGTTCAGTTTGAAGACAATCTTACTGTCATTGAATTGTCTAAAAGTATCCCAGAAGTTTCAACTGAAAAAAAGCCTTGAATAAATTATATTACCGTCCAAAAGTTTACGTACACCAATATTATTGTGAACAGATTAGCCTGTGAATGAATTATCTTACAGTGCATGGTGTCCATGATTTGTTATGGAAAAATGGTAGTCCTAGCATGAGTTTGAAGTTTTTATTTAGGACAGAACTGAAGATTTTATAAAAATTGAGGAAATTTGGAATAAAAAGTGATATAAGGTAATGCTACAGAAATTTCTGAACCAAGGAACAGGACAGCAACACCACCAGATCTCTGCAAACACTAGTCGATGAAAAAAGAAGACAGCATGACTACAATAATCGTTAAATGTTAACCTGACAATTCATAATAAATACTATTTATTTTACATAAATTATAACAATTTCATCGCTAGAAAACTGAAGAGAAACCCGCTTCGCACACTGTACACCCAAACTTTTGAGCGGGATTGTCCGTATAGATGCTTCGTCTGACTGTTTGTTTTTCAGAAAAAAGGCAAACGCAGCCGCAACCTAATGGCACACTTCGTGTTCTGGTCATACGAATGCTATGCGAGTGTGTAGGTATAGGCCACGTATCAACAGGTTTCGTGATCGATACTGTGCTTTTAGTAATTCCTGTCTCTCTGATCCTGTAGCGTCAAACAAAACTGTGATGCGATGAATAACTTGTAGTGTACAAACAACTTTAATTCCTCGCGCTGCTATACAGGGTGTTTCGTGCATCCTGATCACCAAAAATATCTGAACTGTTTTTCATGGCACGAAAGAAATATTTAAAGACACAATTTAGGGCAGCAAACGTCATGATAGGAAACAGTTTCTCTTATATATATATAAATATATTTTCGTCGGAATAGTTCTCTGATCAGTTTGAGCGATGGAGTAGTGTAATACAGGATGTCCCAGCATTAGCAGAACACCTAAATATCTCCTCTGTTTTGAGTGATATAAGAAATGTTTCACACTTTGATTGCCACGTCACACATACAGGGTGTCCTACACAACTTGTACAAGCTGTATCTTCCAAACTGTTGGAGATGGATAAAAATGCTATAAGTCAAAATTATATGGTATCCACTGATGCATAATCTGAAAATAATTTTCTGCATTTTTATGCATTAGTGGTGCACCTGGAAAATATAACTGCAAATTTTTTTTAAATAGAATCCTACAGTCATAACTGGACGATTCGATTCAGATTTTTAATCTTTACAAAAAAAGTACTGAGGTACTTATTCCCTAAACCTGTTAGTTCAACAGTTATTACAGTGATTGCTCGTTTTAGAAAATGTATCGCAGCCAATGGACTTTCAGCATTTTATAGAATAAACCGGTGTGATAAGTTCACATACCATGTCTTTACCCCGTTGAGTGCTGAAAACTTCGAGAAAAAGCGTGCACTGTGTGCTGAAGTTTTCCACGGTAGAACACGTGTTATACAGAATATTTCGTTATAATAATACGGTTAATATTGATTATTCAATTGTTTTACCGCTCCACAACTGCGAAATATGTAACGAAACATATATACTTTAATAATGTAAGCTGAGATGATAATTTATCCGAAGACATAGGTTTATAACACAATGAACGGCTGTGCGTAGACCAGTGCGGTGGCTCGTAGCAGACGGTGAACGATATTTTAAAACACATATATGTGTCCATAGCACTCAAGGGGTTAAACATTTCTCATATCAATAAAAACGGAAGAACTGTTTAGATGTTTTTCTTATGTTGGGACATCCTGTATATCGGCAATCGTTGATAGGCCACTTTTTTACTCAATAAAGAAGTAATTTATTTGTTTGCATTTTGAGGTATAAAAGTTTTACTATATTTAGTATTTGTGTTCCTGGCAGATATGTCTTCATAAAAATCCGTGCAATTCCGGTATCGTTTTATCGGGGGACGTCGCGTCGGTGGAAACAAAACAATAAATTCGCCCCTTGCCTCCGATCGAGAACAGGATAAAGAAATGCGGTTTATCGTATGAGCACGGCCTAGAGATAACTGCAATATTTTTTTTTTGAAGACAGATAGCGGCCAGAAGGATAGGCGTGGTCCGACCTCTCGAAATAGGACGTCCGGGTTATCGGCGTTATCAAACGGTGGTGATTGATGGAGCTCCGGCTTTTATAATAATTACTCGATTATCCTCATATTAGGCCTTAATTGTTTACCGCAATTTGGGGGCCAGATATAATGCGAAGGCCGCGAACGGCTCATGTTTCGAGACGGAGTGTTCCTCCTTCTTTCCCACTTCCTCCATCGATTAATAATGATTACCCTCCTACAACGAGAAGTGTACTTCCGTTGAACGAAAAAGAAATTGTTGTTTTATAAAGAAATGTGGAAAATCCTATCCTTTTGGCTGCTTTATAACACAACTGACGTTAAAACGTCTTATTGTTAACACGTTGAATGACCCGGGGGTCACCCCTGACCGCCATCTCAAGTTTAATTTAATTAAATAATTATTGATTGTCACAAATAATCTGAGCAAACATCATACTGAAATAATAATGTAGGAACGGAAGAACGCGATTGAGTACTCAAATCTTTTTTTTCTTTACGATTTATATAAAAAATTGTAAATTAAATCGTGTCTGATTAGGTATGGCCGTTTTCACTGTGTTAAAGTAATTTGAGACGTTGAATGCCACAGTAGAGTCAATCACGCCCAATCAGACATATATTAATTTGCTGTTTTTAATGTGAATCGTAAAGTAACAACATTTGTAATTATTCAATCTTATAACATGTATTTTATATCATTATTGGAATATAAGTATTTTTCAGAATTTCATGAAAGTTGATAATTGTTTTAATGCTCACGGTCCTGAATGTGTTAATTATTCATAACAAGGAGAGAAATAACGAATATTAAAGGGACATATCGTGTTTTGAATGTAAACTAATATTCCATGCAGTTAAAAATGTAACTCGATAATGCTTGAAACAATAAACTTACAATTAATTTCAATGGCTTCCAGTAAAGTGAAATATCCATTTGTGAAAATTGAAATGTTTCTTTCAGGATACAGAATATGACACAATAATTATTACCAATTTAACTAGAGATTATTCAGAACGAATTTCAAAATTTGTAGTTTTAGTTTTCAAAAGTTATTCATTGAACCAGTCAATATCGAGAACAGGAGTTTCATTAAAACCTTATATCGCTTTGTCATCCATTTCCTATCAAACACGAATCAACTGATGGTCCGCCATAAAATTTACGAGACTTAAAAACTTGTTCTCGAACTTTATCCTGCGTCTTCTTTAGGCTTTCTGTTTCAATCAAAACTCTGACAGCTTCTCTCCATCGCGTCACAGTCTGAAAAATTTCCAATCATGTTGTATTTTCAAAATTCGACACCCCTTAACGAATTTTCGATACAATATTCATATTTTTATATTTCTACTATCGAGAAAATTATTATACATCAGTTTGTGAATTTTCAGTAACAAATTGAAAGTTGTATAATTGTGTGTCTTCATTCTTCTGAATTGTCTATAGGCTACATTGAGTGCTCTATCAATTTCACTCATTATAACGTTAATAAAAAACTTAGTTTCTATATTGTTACACATTATTTTTATATAAAATTCCTAGTATCGTCTCTGCTTCGTATTACTTTTTGTCCACAATGTAATATTTTCTGAACACAAAGGTAATCTTTTAGTACTACAAAGGTGTTTGTTATATAAATTTGTTCAATCGAGAAAATGACGCTGAAAAAATAATATCTATTGTGGACGGTTGTACAAAGTAGAAAGATACAGAAACCTTTTTACTTGTTTTCTGAAGTCCACTGAAGTACCGAAGAACAAAGAGAGCCAGGAAAATTCAGTACACTCCAGCTTAAAAGTTAAAAACTTCGATCTATGCCCCAGTTGGAAAACAATGTTTAAGGCATCATCTTTTCCATCGACGTCAGTGTAATCATAAATTTGTTATATAAAATTAACACTTAGAAACAAGTAAAACAGTTCATACAATTATATACTGAAAGAAACTTCATTTTCCAGTACAAGTCCGACTAACTATTTACTGCTCCAATAAATTGAAGAAAATTTACAACAAATTCGAATAATATCTAAACGTGCCTGAAAGATACAAATGTTAACACAGAGACGTGTACAAGCTTCTAATGAATGACAAGTGGTTGTTATAAACGTATTCTGTAAACTGAACAGTCACAGATTTTTAAGAAATGGAACTTGTGATTAAAATATTATTGATTCAGGCAGATTAATCGTTCAGGAGAAAGTATCCTCGTATACGGTTCAGCTTCTCTTTTTTTATTGTGAGAGTACAAAAATGAATAGATTATTAAAAAACAAAGACGAATAAACGATAATACAATCGCACAAAAATTAAAAATGGAAAGTCAATGTCTAGATCGATATATTAAGTTTATAATAGCAATTTACTATACGTTGTTTTTCCACCATACTTATAATTATTTGTTCAATTTCCATCTTATTTTGTTTTTACTTGGTTCCATAATTTTTCTATATGGAATCTATGCTTAATGAAAACCTGTTTATTATTATTATACGATGTTGAACAACCTAATCTTGATAGCTCTACAATAAATCAAGTCGAACGTATGTGTGACTGAACTTGTATTACTGCTTTATTTATTATAATTTATAGTTGTCCCTTCGATCTCGTTATAAATTCATTCGATAGTGAACGCACCGCATGCTAGCAATTTGTTTTCGTTCGATGCACTGAAAAAAGGACGCACACGAGAACAAAGCGAGAAAATGCGATCAGAAAGAAGATGGAGTAGAGGAAAAAGGAATGGAGAAAGAGTAGCTGATCGACGAGTGGATTTTGGGAAATCGGGTAAGAGATTTGATTTAAGGAACTATGAAGAGGAAGTGTAGAAAACATGGAGATGAAAGAATTGACGAATGAAGGTTAAAGATAGATAAGCAGAGAAAAAATATGAGGGTAGGTCAGTAGGAAGTGGAGATAAGAGAAGGAGAAGATAAGCGTAATATTATTGAAGAAATCTTCAAATTGCTAATAAATAAATTGAAGGTAAAGAAGGAAAGTACAGTAAGGTCAAAATATTTTAAAAAATGAAAGAAACTCATAACGTAGTTTTGCATTTTGTTTTTAAAGAATTCGTCAACGGAATTAAAAAAAATTGTAATACTGATTGAACGCAAGTGAGATGATGTTAGAAAAATTTAGATTTTGAAATTTGCACAGAAAATACATGTTTCAAAGAGGAAAAATCTAAAACCTTTTGGTAACTTCAGGTATAGTAATGAAATAACAAAAAGTCTTCTAAAACGTCATCAAAAGGAAGAACAAAATTCAAAAATAAATTCTCAGTTCACAGTGTGAATAATTTCGTGTATGTACATTAGCTATATATTATTTCGATACTGTATTAAACTCTATGGCCTGCTTTTAGCCATATGGCCTAATTAATCTTAATTCTAATTATTAAATCAATAAGTTTCATGAGATTTATTCAATAAGCTCTTACTACAATGAAAAAAAAAGTTGTACAGGAAAATCTATGAAATTTATTAAACCATAGCAGCGTCAATATTTATAAACACTAGCACGAATAAAAAAAATTGTCAGTTAAACAATTTATTATTTTTCCTCAGAGTTATAAACTTTACATCTTCTACTTATACGTGAAACTTATTGTATTATACACTATAAATTATTCTCGTACATCTATTCGTTAATTACCGTATTCTACTCAAATTCTAAGTGACAAAAATATATTAAATAAATATAACAAAAAATAAGTACAGGATTGATTGTTTGTTTGATCTCTTAAACACTTTTAAGGGTAGTTCATACAGGACAGTTTATAATAAAAACGAAGACTCTTCTTAAAACTACAAATAACAGGTGATTTCATAAGTAATGTCATTTCCTATTTCATAAAACATATGTTAAATAAATATAAATATATTATTCGATATTGTTTTCTAAAAACTGTACTGTGCATTTGATATAATGTGAGGGATCTGCTTTGTTTAGAATGTTTCGATAAAAATTTGGATTGCCATAGCAAAGACCTGTTATAATTTTATAAATGAAACATCCGAAAGCTGTTGAAGAAGAAATCAAAGAATTATTAAAGTGGTTAAACAAGGACACTAAAATCATTCAATATATTGATAATTAAAAATACCTGCAGTCGTTAATTTGTTTACATTTGATATAGTCATATTTAAAAACGATGATACTTATAAGATATCCTGATACATTATTTATCGCCCACCAGCGCATTAATTTGCAATAAATAATGAACAGAAACGTTAACCAAGTCATATTCCCGATTCCTCAAATTTGTCTCCCTTAAACAAGCTCCCGTCCACAAAATTTATTACACCTTTTCGATTTATCCTTCCACGAGGATCCACCCTCCTCTCGGTTGCACCACAAATTACGTCCGAGTCCGTATTTAGTGCTCGGATGCGTTATGCGTTGCGTTCAGAGGGGAGAAGCTACCCTGTCCCCAGGTAAAATAATAAAACGACGGCCAATATTTGTGTGGTGGTTCGATTACGTAGGTGTGCGAGGGGGGCGGCGGGAGGGTGAATCGAGGGTGAAGAGGGTGGGATCGAGGGAGACCCTGTAAAGATATTAGGTGGTGGGTTCGAGCAAGCACGGAAACCCCATCAGCTCGAAGCTCGTAAATTTCCCCGGAAGCTGCCGAAACTCTGCTCCAGTAGGCCTACATAAGAATATACTGCAGACTGGTTGCGGCTTCAATCCGCAACTACTCCTCCTCTATCCTACTTCCGCTTCCGCGACGTGTTTCTTTCGAGGGCAGAAGCTCCCCGCGTTCCTCCGGCCCTTTTCCTTTTTTCCGCCCGTTCCTACACGGCTGATCCACATTGACTGACGAGCAGATCGATCAGAAATCTCTGCGCCGTACCAGCTCGGGGAACGAGAGGAGAGAGAGAATGAAAATACCGATGCAAGTGATAGATCATTGTCAACGAGAGGTAATAGTCCTGAATCGGATCGAAGTGGGACCTGTGGAATCCGACTTGTGGTTTTGTTTCGGGAGAAAGGATTGGAAATGTTCTTAGGTGGAACGGTGATCGTTTGTTCTTGTTGATTTGTTGACAAGCTGGTTGCTACGCAGACTGTGTGAGCTGGAGTATGAGTATTGAATTAAAGAATTACTGATTAATGTAAAATTCTTAATAATGACTGTGCGGAATTAATAGCAGAGGATGAGGAATGTACCATCGAATAGTTTAATATTTTTGCACATACTTATAAATGTGGATTTTTTAACCTGAATGTATTCAACTATACACTGAAGGTTTTTATATAGAAAATGCCTCGAATGAATGGAACTGATATTTTCAACTTTATAATTTAATGAGAGGACTAGGGAAATCTAGAAATAGCCGGTAGCATGTACTATAATATCATCATTGCGAAAGTTTTTTAAATAAATGAAGACGCGGTGGATCATAAAAGACCCGAAGACCTCACTAGGGTTAAGTTTCATCGTTTGTCTGACTACGCATGGTAATTTTCACTGTGGCAGTCCACGTGTTGATGAACAACAGTATGGTACATATTGGACGTTGTGTAACTATGTGTTAAGATTTCGTTGAATAATAGAACTTGTAACAATATCAAAAACAATTGTTTTCGATATATTTCTAATAAATTTTTATGTTTCATAAAATTATTAATATTTCTGGAGCACAGAATACTAAAACATGGCAATTACTTCGATGTGTATTAGATTTTTTTTTCATTTTCAGTTGAACCATATTTCGATCCAATTAACTGTACTTCTAAACTATAATGAAGTCTTCCGGAGTATAAAGAAACTGAATGCCTAAAGAACGATTAGTTTGTGAGAGTACATACACAATTAAGGGATTTTTGTTTATTCTTATGAGTCCTATCAGTTAATTAAGCCTTAAATATCTATTCTTTGAGCATTGTATGTTGATATTTTAATTATATTTTGATTTTTAGCAAACACCTTAATTAATATACAACAGAATACAAATACTTTGTAGAGTAGGAATGTATATAAAAATTGAAATAACTGTTTTACATTTGACAATCCAGTGTTCACCACAAAAATTATTGCTTCCATTCAGTGCTATATGTCTCGATTGTCAAAAACTTTTGAACTTTCTAAGAGAAGTTGTTAAGCACACGGAATTATGTCGTTAAAGTGAATTCTGCTTTTCAGCTTGACGCATGATAATGAGCTCAAAGTGTTAAAAGCTAAGTATGAAAGGTGGAGGCTTCACCTTGCCAGACCCAAGATGGTTCTATACTACTGGAAATAGTGGAATCTTCGAAATCAGAGTGAAAATGGAAGAAACTAAGAGGATAAAAATAGAAACCTTTGCGGCGAAAAAATAGAAGTAAAAAATTGTAAGATAGTGATCGAGGAAAAGGGCACGTAAAAGTCAAGAGAAAGATTGTGCAACCGAGTAAAGTACGAAAACTGTTGCAGTAACTTCGTGCACAATTTTCCAATTCAACGTCCAATTTAAAGCAGTTTAAATATCACTGGATATTTTGTAATTTTCTATACACCTCTAGTACAAAAGAATATTAGCTAGAAAATTTCTATCGCATACCTAACACTTCGCATTAAATATAAATAATAAAAGAATGTGTTAAACGTAACACTCGGTACACCAGAGATTACCATAACTCCATAATTTACATATTCACACTGCATCGTTATTGGTACTTGTTACCTGAATTAAAGATCATTAAAAGAACCAGAGTTCTGTACCTTCAACCAGAAAGGTCCTTGAAAGAAAAATTCTCCAACAAATCTTGCAAAATGTATTCCACCTGGAGAACAGCCAGCTCAACTGAAAACCCTTCAAATATCTACCCTTTAAAAAAACAACTTAGCGATTCTACTGTGAAAATATCGTAGAATAAACTTCATAAGAGGAAACCACGTGCGGTAGTCTCGAACGCTTAGAAATAAAATAGAACCAACGGGAAAGAAGTTTCAGGAATTTCTTCGCGAACTGATACGGCTAATAAAAATTGATTGACCATTGAAGAATATTATCTGGCCAGTACGATCGTGCCCCTCGGGCAGACGGATAATTAATTTCGATAAAAGATTACCTCGATAAGGAGACCGCTGTATATTAATAGGACATGCGGGCGATCGTCTTGATACGTGAAAATTATTTCCCTCTAGGAAGCTTGATTTTAATGGACTGGCCGGATCGGAAGTTTTCTTACAGCCCACGGCTACGTTCAATAAGTCCTCTCTCCTTTTCGTAATTTTCCATCGATACGTTTTTGTACAGCGTGTTTCACACAGCGCGTTGCCAGGAAAAATTGTCGGATACTTCAAGTAAAAGTAAAAGGATGCTTCCACTTTGAACACATCGTTGCTTTTAAACAACAATAACCTGAATACAGTAGCACCTCGATTAACCAGCTTAATCGAGAGACAAATAGCCCGGTTAAATCGAGGCCCGGAGTGAAATAACTAAAAACGTATTTTCTATATCAAAATAAGCTCTCTATTCTTAGAAAACCTATTTCCTTTTAAAATATAATCATAACCAAATTTATATCTGCCTAAATTTTATCTATTTTTCTAACTTTGCACTTATAAGTGCTTTGTTACGTAAGTCAAAAAATATTACAAATATTGGCATGGAGAAAAGGAATTGAAAGCAATGTTTTATTGCAATAAAAAATTGCAAATTGTGCATTGGCCCTTTTTCTACCAAGGTAGAAATATACGGAAGCTCATTTTAACGTGTCTGGCCAGCAACAGACTCTTCCACTGTGTCAGGGAATGTATTAACACCGTAAGTCAGCATCCCGTCGAAGAGCCATCAGAAAATTAACTCACACCCCTGTTAAGGATCATCGGATTGGTCGTTCGTGTATTCAACGGCATTAATTCCTTTATTTCGTCCCGATCCGAAAGCTACAGAGAATCGCTTCAGATCAAGCCCCGGCTTGACCTCCCCCCGTTGAAATTATTTCACACGGCGAGGGGCGACAAAGGTTCTTACCAGCCGTCCCCAGGAACGGGGAGCGAACCCGAAGTCGATATCGAGTCTTCCTTCTGTCTTTCCTCGCTGAATAACATGCATTAGCCTTTCGCCAGATTAGAGAGGAGCTTCTTCGACAGACTGTGCTGTCTAGCCAGCCAGCTGCACCGTCCGAGGCAGATAAAAAACGAGGAAAACCGGACCGAAGTGAGGGGACGTCGAAGAGGACGGACACCGGGGAACGGAGAAGAATCGAAGCGAGGACGGACCCTATGGATTAGCATATTATTTACGCGCGACATCCGGCGAGATTCGAAAACAGTTGGCTAAACTTTAAATCTCCTCCCGAGTAATACTTTGTGCTAGTCTCACCTCATTAAATCCCTATGACTGAGAGATTCCCCGAGCACACGCCACGCCTCCGTCGTCATCCTCGTCTTCAGAGGGAGGGAGAGAGAATCTTTCGGCTCGTTGCGTCCCTCGGCAACGGGCACGTAACAGGAAAACCCTCAGCTGATGAGAAAAGAAAGTCACATTCATTCCGAGTCTAATTTACCGTGTGGAAATCGCGGTGAATGCCATTAACGTTGTCGGAGATTCTATGTATACCGAAGAACCTTTATGGTACGTGCCTGCCAGGTGGAAAGGACGAAGGAGCCTTTGGCTCGGAGCCCAGGGACACCTGGAATTAACGTGCACCGCGTTCCCCTTAACGAGGTAAATAGGATTATATTATGAGATGTGTCGCGATCGATTGTTGCTCGCACTTTCGGTGCTTTATTAATTGCTCGGCTGGAATTAATGGTGGCAGCTGCGGCGGGATGGAGTCTTAAAGAACAATATTTATTGGTACTGAGAAAGTCAAACTTTCGTGAAGTCACCTTCGGTTCACCGTTATTGTTATGAGGAATAATAAAAATTGGGGGCACGATACTTTCGAATTCTAATTAATATCAGGTAAAATTAAGTGGTTTGCTAAGTTTTGTCTCGATAGTGCGGCAAGATCGTGTATAGTTCGTTAAGACTTGGGACGACAACATTGTTTCTTCATCCTCACCCTCCACACTTATGAAAGGACAATATGTCAAATTTTTAGAAACTTCATACGATATCCAACACTTCTTAGGAACCAGATAGAGGCTGTTTTAAGAAGATGGAGTCGAATTTCAGGTCTATAATAATCATTGAAACAAAGAAGCAGGTGTTAATGAGGATGGATCCAAAAATTCATTATTTTAAGATTTCTTTAGATGATCACTCCAACTACTTACAGAATTTTCCACACTCTTCATATTCTTAAAACAACAGATAATTGAGACCTTAGATCAGTGATGGCCACCGGAGCTGCGGCCTTCCCCCACTCTAGGTCCGTTCCCCTCGTTTCAGTTCCCTCCAATTCGCTCCTTGTCCCCCCTCGGTCCATCGTCGTCACAGATCACAGCCTATATGAGGGGAATGGACCTAGAGTGGGGGAAGACCGAAGCTCCCATAACTGCACTAGATAATTGAAATCGGAATAATCGAAAAATTGAACTCCAATCGTTCGACAATTTACAAATAAATTACACTGAAACACATGTATGAAATCTTGCTAAAAATTGCTCTTTTTAAGAAATACGATCACATTTCACATCAATTTTTTAACGCTTTAAATTACATAGCTTACTCTCCACTTTTTCTCAAGTGCGTATTTTCGTTCATCCCCCATGAGTACATACATATGTACGTTAACGCTCATGTAATACCAACGAGATCAAGCAAATCCTCTTAAAACTGAGTCTTCGGACTGTTGAGCTGAAGAACAGTATCCTTGAAATGCTTTTTCCTAAACCTGTGACTTCAACCACTCAAAATATTTTAAGATACCACACACTCGAATATCTTCTTGAACATCCATTCGTTGACATCTCGTTATTTATTGTTTCCTGCTTTACGTAGTTTTCACAATTGTCTGTCTTACCTTGTGCTACCTATTTTTTTACCTCCGTGTTTTTTTATGCTTTATAATACAAACGGTTTCACACGCCTTGACCACTTTTAATGATACCTCATTAAAATATTTTAATTAAACTTTGTTCTGGATTGTTCGGCATTGTTAATTCCATCAACGACTTAATTATCATCTGTAAAGAAAATGTGTCAAATTCATGGCTTGTTATTATTTTCGATAATCTTTTTCCAGTCTTTCTAATTAAAAGCACTTGGAAGAGGTAAGTATGAATTTTCATATGGAGAAAGAACCCTGACAAGAACAGAATTAGCGTAGTCACAGATATTGAAAATAATTTCTAGACTTGTATGAAACACTGTGTGCATTTTGTATCAAACAAATCAGTTTTAAATCAATGGAAAACACCATTTTGGATTTTGAAATATTTTTACTCTGAATTCACACATCAATCTACGAATAAACAGTCAGCTTTTGGGTTTTATTGTTAGTGACAGACAGCAAAAAAGTATAAATATATGGATCAGAAAGAAGAGCCAGAATAATGTTAAAAATGTATGAAATCATAGAATATCAAATGTATCACCTTTTTGTAATACTCCATCCTCTTTAAATTACAGTATCACACAAAAGTTCGGGCTCAGCATCAAATCTCGTGCTTTCTTATTAATTTCTTGACATATAAACTAACAAGAAGACTACGAGTCCTTAAGTTTACTCATTTTTATAAAATGGTACAAATGATAGTATTCCACACACAATAGAATATTATATTTCAATTATAGGACCCACCTCCCAAGTATTGTCAAGAAAATAACATTCTAAAGTGTGAATGCTTTTTGCACTCATATTTATCATGATTTTTAATTTCTTGAGACGTAATTTCTCAAACATGCTTAACAGATGAATTCCACAATTTTAATATAATAATTTTTATGTAGAATACTACCATTGTGTAAAATATAATAAAAATTGAAAATCTCATGGACTTGTAACCTCTTTATAAAGTATTTTGCAAATTTCACTTCTCTCACAATTTGATGAACTTTGCCATTAAGAAATTAGAATTAGAAGAAAATTGTATCGCATGTTCTTCAGAAATAGCTCCATTTTCAAAATACAGTGCCTCACGAAATTGATCAAATATTTCTATAATTTCTTTTCTTCCTTCACACATGTACAACTGACTGACTAGAATTTATGTAGGTGTACTTGAAATGTATTTTATTATAAATATGGTAGCCTTGCTGCAAATAACAATACCCTGTGAAATTGTGAAGTAAATGAATTTTAAAATATCATACTCATTTCATCTATTTCGTGAATGACTGTATATATGATTCAACAATAAATAAACGTGTTTTCACCCAGAAATATTAACACGTTGAGTGCCACAGTGAAAACAGCCATACATGATCAGACACGACATCATTTACTATTTTTTATATAAATTGTACAGAAAAAAAAGATTTATGTCCTCAATCGTGTTCTTCTGTTCCTGCATTATTGTTTCAGTACGAAGTTTGCTCAGAATTTTGTGACAATCAATTATTTAACCCTAGTGCGATCTTCGGGTCTTTTTTAACCCATCGTGTCTTCATTTATACAAGAAACTTTCACGATAATGACATTATAATACATGCGATTGGCTATTTCCAGGGTTCCTCAGTCTTCTCATTACATTATTAAGTTGAAAATATGAGTTGCATACATTCGGAGCACTTGTGCTCCAAAAACCTTGACTGTATAATCGAACGGAAGAACTCACTAGGGTTAATTAAATTAAATTTTAAGTGCTGGTTACCGGTGACCCCAATGGCATTCAACCTGTTAATTAAAATTCAGAAATAAAGTGACCCCAAAATTTTGGTCGACAATGTACCTGTTTTTCCAAAAGATGAAGATTCGCTAGCAAAACAATCCTCTCTATACGGACTGATCATTCACGAATAATAAAATTGTTTATTCCCCAAATAATTTTTTAGGTACATCGCCATGGAAATTGCAATCGAGAAAAATGTATCGATCACGGGCTACCTATAATCATTTCGAAGGGCTCGCTTTATCGTGTTTTGGAGCGGCCCTGGCAAACGGCCGGCCATCTGGAGAAGACACAGGTTCAACTTTCTTTCAATTGAAATCCGTGATTCTGCTCGGAGATAAAAAGGATAAATTACTTCCCTAGCGAGTGAAAAAATTCAATTAAAAATGGGGAAACTGCGGACGACAGATGGATTCAAAGGACTAAGCACACATCTGCAGATCTCCGCCGACGACATCGAAAGTTAAACGCCGTCGTCGATGACGGTGCGGGCTTTTGCAGAGGTTTCCCAGAAATTCCAATAAATTTGCCAACCGAAATGTCCTTTCAAAAACGCTCCTCTCGCGATTGCGGACATTTTTGCAACCTGACTAACTCAAGAAGACGACTGTGATCTTCAGACCAGGGAACGAACGATTTTTGTCTTCATTCGCAGCAAGCATAATTGTCGAAGCTGTTCGATACCGAATTTGGCTTATTATTAGAAAAAAAGAAAATGACGCTGTCGAACACGAATTTTATTTCGCAATATCTAGTAGGGTTGGTGTACCATTTGTGGCGACTTGAAGGATTTCCATACCATTCACTGATACATAACTTAAGAAACAGTACGTACACAAAAGTGGAAAATATATCATGTAGTTCAAAATATACTGAAAATCAAAACGTTTTAAGTTTTAACACTTTGACTGCCACGCCGTATCGGCTGAAAATTATAAAATTTTTATATTTTCGTACAGAATGAATATACCCCAAATTAATATGCTTTTTAATCAATAATTTGATAATTAAATTTCATAATTTCTCTATTTGTTTCACTTGACCTGCTCAGGTACATGTATTAATGCTATACACGATCAAATCAGTAATGATTAAATATCTTTGTGCACTACTTGTGGCCACAAGAGTACCATTTTTGGCCAGACAGCTTTCCATTTGTGGCCACTTGCATAATTGATAATACGACAGACTCACAGTCAGAATTGTACCTTTTAAATAATTACAAATACTTATTGCTGAACAAACAATACAGTACTTTCTATACAAAAACAGCATAATTGTCGATATCGAAATATATAAAACAGTGGCCACAAATGGTGCAGTGACAACAAATGGTACATCTTCCTTAGGTTTTATTTGCAAATTTGTATGCGCTGAATACAAATCTAACAAACATCGTACTCTATTACTATTAAATTTCAAAAAGTTTAATTAATGAGAAACTCATATTGTTAGTGTTTAAATTTAATTTGGAACTATGCATTTTAGCATCTGAATCGTGACTGGTACCATCGATTTAATTTATTTGAATAACTATTAATTCTTATAAAATTCTGAAATATATTTACCCAAACTACAATTAAATTAAGATTGAATAATTGAACACTTTGTTGCTTCGTAATTTATACTAGAAACAGCAAATTATAGTATGTCTGAGTAGGAATGACAGTTTTCACTGTGTCATTCGATGTGTTCATGAAATTTTTCGAAAACTTACGATAATTGAAAAACATGATTTGCAAAGTTGTATTCGGCATATAAAAGTCTGTAAGAAGCATCCATGAATCGTTTCAAAACAGAAAACGAAAAGCAAACGAAGCATGCAATTTTATTTCCACTTGGAATGAGAATGTAGTTTGACGGCCGAATAACACCCTTATTGTCGTGATTCATTATCGAGATCCTTATGAAGGACCATTAATAATACCCCACGGACATGGTAACACGCTTTCGCACTAGCTCACTGTTATAAAAAATACACAATAACGGAACAATGTATCCGAATAACGTCTACGGAGCTTTCGATTACTTTCCACGTTAGTGTTAACGTACAAAACCTGCTGAGCCTTTGTTTTGCAGTAAATGGAACTGCCAATATACTGGTATAACTTGCAATGCAATAGCAGATACAGCAGCAAAGGAGGCTACCAACATCCTACAAAATTTAGTTCAATCACTAGTGCCACCACCATTATCTGATCTACAAGAATATACGTTCAAGAAAATAAAAATGATCTGGGAAACGGACTGGAAAAATACAGCACCACCACGTATCCGGACAATTAACAGCAGCTTCACAACTAACATAAGGAGAATATACCACCAGAATTAACGAGAAGAGAACAAATTGCGATTTCCCCAATTAAAATTGGACATACAAAAATAACTCAATCTTATTTACTCTTAAAAAATAGTCCTCCAATTTGTGACAAGTGTAACGTACAAATTACTGTCAACCACTTAATTACACATTGCAGTAAATATTCGACATTACGCCAAAAGTACAATATAAGCTACAACTTAACACTTTGACTGCCACGTCACCCATACGTGGGTGACACTTCGATTCAACCATTATTTATTTAATCATCTCTAATGTTCATAAATTTATTTACTAAAGTTTAATGATACCAATAAAAGAATTATGAGTATTCCTGTTGTTCTTGATTAAAAAGATTTTAACTTGCGATCACATTTCCCTTGTATTAAAATTAGGAAGTTTGTCATTTTGAACCAATGGAGTGCGGCAGTCAGTGTGTTAAAAGAGAACTTTTCCATCCAGAAAAAAATATGTGAATTTCTCCAATTCCTTAAAGAAACAAAACTATTTACAACTGTACTGCAACTAAATATTGTCGTCGCTAATAACCATGGTAGTTGATGCGATGTTAACAGAGAAGAAAAAAATGTCTATTAAAAATTTCTGTACATGGAGGAGCTAATCGATTGGTAATTTCAATTGGCAAAAGCTCTACAGTAATGTTCAATTAAAACGTTTTGTGCCCCGTGGGTTAATCATGACCTATGCATCAACTTTGATTTGATCAACTATTAAATTCTATAAAATTGTGAGTAATATTATTTATTGTTACCTCATTCGTCCTTTTCGACCATCAGGAACTTTCATGCAGTAATTTATGATCTTATTAACTATCGAATAATATGCTTTTACTGTTAGACAATACAAACGTAATGAACGAAATATTCATCATGGGTCACCAGTGACCCACGTGGCACGTATCTTATTAACGTACAGTAATTCCAATGAACTGTAATGCCAATCGAATGTAGGTATCACGAAAACGAAATTAACGGGAGAATGTATTGAATTTAACACAGCATGGATTATGATTTTAAATGAGAAAAGCAAAATGTAATTAACGATAATATGCCAAATGCCTCGAACGTTGTATATATTATACCGAAATTTCATGATAATTTGAGCATCGAAAACGCGAATCGGTACTCGTATCCCGTTCGGTAGGTACTTGTGCCGAAAATTTTGTTTTCGTGTACGGTTTAATGGTCATCGTAGGCGTGATCGAACATATCCGGTGAAGTGGCTACAACTGACTTTCGATGACTATAAAAATGACTAATCTGCAATATTCAGCGGATCCGTTGTCAATCACTATTTTTGATAATCGTAAATGAAAAAAATGCCGGTGCGAACTCGGTACCAAAACTCGAATCTTTTGGTCGACATTTTTTGAAAACGCATATCGATATCATTCAATCCTGATCCACATTTTCTGTTTACCAACATTTTTCATGCCCGCGTTTTGCAAATCTGTTTTGCAAAGTGAAATATGTATTACTCTATCGGAGATAAATCGCCCCTTGTATGTCGGGACGCAGAACGAAAACGTGCGCAAATACATTCGTTTCACAACGTTTCATTTCATGTATTACAACAAACGCGTCACACTCATAAAGCTCCGTAACTTATACAATTCTGCAATTCTAATTAAGTATTATTATGCTAACGTCATTTCACCGCAGTCCTTTTCATAAAATTTCGATTTCGTAATATTTTACATGGCGTGCAATTTGTTTCGTCACGCCTGCTGAAAATGGAAACTTTACGAAACAATTTCTGAAAGTGACGATTTCAAAGTTTAAAAGACAACGTTAAAAATAGGCGAATTTTGGTACTTGTCGGGAACGAAAAATTCTTTCACAGTATGTTTCTACTCGTCCTAAAAAATAAAAAATGTAATAGTCATCTTTCACAAAACTTCGAAAATTGCAAAATAAGGATTTTACCATTTAAAATAGAAACAATTTCTGAAAGTGAGGATTTTAACATTTAAGAACATTTTGAAAACTAGGCGAATTTTGGTACTCATCAGGAACGAAAAGTTCTTTAACAGCATGATTCTACACGGCCTAAGGAATCAAATAACAAACGTTTTAGAGCTAAAAAGCTTTCAAAAATGTGATATGTACATACATAAGAAACCCGGGCAAGTTTATTCAACAGTTAAAAGTAAAATATGTTTTATTACAAGCAGCTTATATTTTTGGTAAAGTGTACTTCGTAAATGCAGTTGCAAAAAAGTCCTACTCAAATAATGATTCCTAACATTTAACTGTACCTAGAAATAAAAATTTTACAGCTGAAATAAAGTTTTCAATATCGACTTTTGACCAAATTGTTAATGCCAATACCTCTCTCTGCGACATGTAGAATCATGCTGTGAAAGAATATGTTTCGTTCTCGATGAGTACCAAAATTCGCCTCATTTCTAACCCATTCAGCCAAAACTACGAGTCTGACTCGTAGTGCATGACCTGGACCGAAATGATGGCCAAAAGATAGTATTTCTCTCATATTGTGCCGTTCTCCTGTAATTCCTTTCACATAT
This sequence comes from Macropis europaea, assembly GCA_916610135.2. Classification (NCBI taxonomy): domain Eukaryota; kingdom Metazoa; phylum Arthropoda; class Insecta; order Hymenoptera; family Melittidae; genus Macropis; species Macropis europaea. The sequence goes on along the minus strand of OU744344.1, from coordinate 13,329,514 downwards.
ACACCGAGCCGTCTAACCATATTCTACTCGTAGAAATGAAACATCACAATTTCTTCAGACGACGCGCGAATCGAATGTCCGAGTTTGTCCACATGGAGCGCTAAACAATTGTCGCGGTTCGTCCGCACGGAGCGCAAAACAAATGAAGGCTGAGTTGGTTAACATTGTCCTTTCATCGGAAAGCAAAAAGAAACGGGGATTTGCGGGAACGATGGATAAATCTCGCGAAAATCGCAACAAGGGCCGTGAAAATCTCTGTAGGAACGGCGTGTGACGCTGGCTGCTGTAGACGATGAAAATTCCGACGACATCCGACGAACTCGCACTTTCCGGCAAGTTTTCGATCCTACAAACACGCTTCACCTACGAGTAAATCAGAATAGGATCAAAGGATCGTAGAATCTCGACATATGGATAGGCCAGCCCGTTCTCGTTCCTCCCTCGCTGTATCGTATCTCTGTGTATCTTTCATGCACGAAAACAAATCTCTCGGGGTCTCGCTCATTTTCGACACGACACTTGAAACACACGCTGCGCTGAAACCCCGTGCAGGTGCATTTGCATATCCCGCACAGATTCCGTGAAATAAACAGGGGAGATAAAAAACAGGTGGCAGAGCGTCAGGCAAGAGGATGGAGTCACGAAAACGTGAAGATAATACGCTGCCCCGGCTAACTGGTAAGATGCGTTTCAATGAGAGAATATAAATTGGGGGTTGACAGGTAACATGGCGGCGATAATTCCAGCGTGAGAGGAATAACATCTGTTTTTGAGGGTTGAATTACATTTTATAAAATACGTAATGTTATTGGTTTTTTACGTTAATGTTTTTTTTTGTATTATTGTATTTTTTCCAGTATTTTAAAAGGTGAGAATATTCTAACAATTATTGTTAGAATAACTTAAAGAAACATATGTTAGCGTTCAGAGTGAATGGCGAGCGGAGCTATGAAGACTCCTGGAACATCTCTAATCATATTATTGTAAATCTGTGTATGTATACCGTTAAGGTTCAATAAACAATTATTATTATTATAAAATTCCTTGCGTATTTTTAACATTTAATTTCATTCAAAAATTGTTTTTTAAGGAATATAGAGAACTGAATGTATTATGAAAATTTAGTTCAGTGAGAGTGGTAATTATATAATGAAGCTATGGGTTTTTTATTGGACTCAGGTGATATTGGAGAATTAATATGTTATTTGTAAAGGATACTGATAATAAAATATGGGATGACTAAAATAAAGCAATAATACTTTCAGTAAGTGAAATTGTTATTAGTTCCGCGTGATAAAGTAAGTAAATATTATAAATTTAAGTTTTCATAGGAAACTGTATTTTAGGGAGAGGGGACATGAGTAGATTTTTAAAAATTTATTGTGTTTTAATATTTGAAAGGTATACAGAATTTACGATGATTTTGTAAACTTTTACTTAAGAATTTCGAAAAATAACAAAGTCATAGCAATTTAACTGTTTAAATGTGACATTTTCGAAATATTATCTTCAAATATGATGGATGTGATTTTTTGATAACGATACAGTCGATTTCGATGAAATTTACACCTACTACTTTCGCTATTGTTCAACGTTAATATTTTCTGTAATTAAAAAGTGGATAAAAGTTTCCCTGAAAATATCGACTTTAATTTGAATAAAAAACACTCCGTAAAACGACAATCTTCTTTTATTCATAAATCTCTGCAGTCTAGTAATTAGTATTTGCAAAATTGTTGAGACCATCAAAGTGTTAACATTTATTATAGAAGTTTTTCGAAAGATCGCGTATACAAAAATAAGTTGACCAGTCTCACCTACTATCGAATTACTCTCTGAATTTTTACTTCCCAATTGTAAACCGTAATCAAGCAACACCAAATCAAAAGAACCACGAATGATTATACGTACGTCAAGCTTGTTTCAAAAATGTGCTTAAATCGAGGCTGTTGACTTTATGTAATAAAGCACGTTCGTAAAACACAAAACCGCGAGATACGATTATAAATAATGTATGATGTCCTTAGTGGAACGAGATGGAGCTTGAAATCTTGGGCGAGATTCATTAAAGATTCATTTTGGACACTGCGCTTAATCAGCGTGGAATGCTGCAATAATACATACATTTGCATGCAGTACGTGTATACGGGAAAAAGGGAGGGACTTCGAGAGAAAGATTGAAGCAGGGAAAACAGAGAACCCCACGTACAGGACCACAAATGTATCTTTGTAAATGAAATAGAAATTTTCCGGGAAAGTGTCACCAGGAATATAAACGAACATTAACGTTTTATAATTTATCAGACAATTTCAACAGAAATTCTCACATAAATCGACTTATATATTATTTGACATCTTTAAGAGGTTTTGAAATTTTTTATAACTTTTTCGCGACAATTGTTTGTATCAGAATTTTTCAATTGTTCGATTCAATTGTATTAGAATTTTTTAATTGTTCAATTCAATTGTTATTCGACTACGTTAGAAAATAAGTATTTGTTTCAGAGAATATATCTGTGCTTCACAATGGTTTAGCGTTTAAGATTGTAATAATAATCGAATATGTTTTTCTTAATTCTAAACTCTACATGTACCATATGAATTTATTCTGTTACAGCCAATACGGTAGTTTCGACAATTTTGAATCAGTTAACTGAAATTCAGTTGCATACAGTTGAGACGTCTTGAAAAAAAGGTCAGAAAATATGACAGGACAAAAGAAATCTCTAAAAACCGATCTGTAAATCCTTCAAATGACAATTTTTTGTAATTAATAAATTGAACCAGGGGAAACTGTGTAAACTTCTCCAATTTCTTACATTTCAGTTACTGATATTCTTTTCTAAACAAATTCGGTAAATCTTGCTCCTTTTTCCAAATTCGTTAATGTTAGATGTCAAAAAATTCAATACCTACAAAATTACGGAAGTTTCTGATTTTTCTATAAAAGATAACAAATTTCTGGGTTACATATCAATTTTTGTGACTGTCTGCACATCTATCTGTGACAAAAATCAATGTTTTTTACTACGAAATTTTTCTAAAAATAAAACTATCTGAAAATTTGTTTTTCAATTTCAAGTCCCTCATATTTTAACAAGTCAAATATGATCATCCGAATTTATGAACAATAATGCGTTTACATATACCTGATGCAACATTGAAGATATACGGAAATCGCGGTTTACTAACAACACAATTCAATTAGACCGTCGATTAATTAATGTGAGAAGCGTCATGTAATCGTGCACTTGAGTAGCAGACGAATGAGAGGGGAATTATTAAGCGTTTTGTGGAACTAAATAATGTTTGTTAAGTACTCCCGCAAATCTGTTTAGTTTATTGAATAACTATGAAAACATTCTGTTATATTTTCAAGAAAATACAGTTCTTCGAATTAAATTCTAAAATTAAAACTAAACATAGTTCCATTATTTAGAAAGCACTTAAATAATATAACACTTTTCGTTACTTTAATTTTAATCAAATCAGATTCAGATTCTTCGTTAACAGATTCCGTGTCGCGTGGGTCGCACAGGCCCCACGTCACGTACTTAAATAAATAAAACAATTACTACCTCATTACGTCTTTAATAAAATTAGTCTCACAGTGGCAATAGGCCACAAGAAGTGTTGCATGAAATAATTAAATATTTACATGTTTAATTGTATATTTTATAAAAATTTACTTTGGCGCGTCTAACCACACACGGAATTTTCCACTGTATCATGGAACGTGTTAGTATCAAAACTCTGGCAATTTTCGATCGTTGAATGGCATTAAATGATCTGAAAGGACGAAAGAAGGAAGCCATGATATAAGTAAAAAAAATTACGGAAGTTAATGGAGTAACTAATTATATGTACGATCGTTCTTAGATTGCATAGTTGGATCCAAAAATTATGAGAATTTAATGAGACTATTAAAAACTCATTCCTTTCTGAAAAATAGAACATTCCTCGACCTCTATTGTGTTAGTACGTTTTGAAAGAGCGAACTGAATAAAGAGACATTAAGGCATGAATCCTCGGCAGGGATACTGGCGGATCCGAATATTATTCACACTCAATTTAACTTATTGAGAGCCACGAGAAGCTGCTTGATGGCTCAACCTACAATAGCGTAACAATTAATCGCTGAATGGAGTATCTCAGTGCTCCGTAATTTCCTGTCATTTATCAAAACCATCCCCCTGACGTTCCTGCAAAACACGTGCACTATTGACTTCCACCACCCCTTCTTTGAAACTGCTCAAAAAGCTTTCAGCATTAGACTAACGATTTCTTTGAAAAATTTATACATACATTTAATAAACTGTACACGTTCCTTTGACGATATAAATACGGGATTGTGTCATAAATAACTTCTAACACATAACAGATTTTTTTTCTTTCTAAAAATTCATGTAATTTATCTGGGCTACTGATTGTTGCTTTATATTTGAAGGTAAGAATTCCTAAAACGTGGACATGCTGCAGAGACAATAATAATCCATTAATCATCAATCAATTTAAGAAGACAAACCAGAAGTTATTTATGACTCAACCCAAGAAACTAATATTTCAAACCAAAGTATTAACAGAAAATAAATGAAAAGATGAACCACATCTAAAGAACACTATAATAATTTTATTTATTTATACATATTTGTATTATCAGTTATAATAATAATAATAATGCATAAAACTTAAGAATTTAATACACAGACATTCTGTTCGCTAATAAATATTAGCTTCGTACGTTCTAATGTGATGGTACTAAAGACACGTCGCTCGCAAATAATGTATCTAATAGTTTTTAGATTCTAAAACGAGACAATAATCGAAGTCCATTTATGCGAAGTTCCTGCAACATTTAATACACAATTAAAATAATTTTCTAATAAAAAGTATAATACAATTGTTTACAAACGTACTTTACAGGTTTAGTTTAAAAATTGTTCTATAGCTGATATCTGTGGAACTTTCGTCAGTTTCAGTAACAGAAAACCTCTTTATTACATTCTATATACTAGTGATTCATATTAAACACATAAAAAAATATTGTTCAAGTTGAAAAATTGGATTTCACTTGTTACGTTTAGTGTATGACAATGCACTCGGACACACGGATTGCTACAAAATATATAAAAGTAGAACTAAATGAAATATGTAGTACTTATAAATTTATTTTGATATTAATTACTAACTTCCGTGGATTTCTTCTGTGATCATTACCAACGCATCATAGACTCTCTAAAATGCCGAAAGAGAAAGAAATGAAAACAAAAGCGCTGTTTAAAAGGTTTAAATTACAATTAAAATTAGACTACTGAGTGATTGTAAATAATTACAGTCAAAACTTAAGTTTCTTGCCCTGACGCTGATTAGAATTAGTCTTAACTATGTATTTTACTTAATTAGATAACAGTAGGGTTACTGCTTAAAAATTTAAAGGACATACTTAAATAGCAATTCATCATGTAATGTTCAAATTAAGTTAGACTCGTGTCACGTTCAATATGACACTTGCATACTGTATAAAGCAAAGTTCACAAACTTCATTACATATACCCATACACACTGCTTAGCATCGATTTAATATTTATGTTAAAGGTCTATTAAAAGGCGGTTCTGTGATCATATAGCTACAATACTATACAATCATAGCAATAGCAATACAAAAAGTTCACGTGTTTTGTACTAAACTTAACCAGCTTCGACTTTCTCCACCAACTGACGAAGGAAATCGAATCTGCACTAATCGAACCGCATTTTTCTCGTCCCCTATTTCTTTGTACTCTGAGGTAGCTGGTACAACTATTGTTTCTCCATCTTCAGTTTCATTGTAATTATACACCTCTTCCACTTGCTCTGCATCTTCAGTTTTACATTCCATCGCTTCATTTTCAGCAAAGTGCATCTAAACATAGCAAAATTGTCATATTTCAAGGAAACGTATTAACATTTTACTAAACATAGATTTTGTTTAATTCCATTACATTACTTGTAATATCCAATACAAATATAAATGTGAAAGTAACAACGTAATACGGCTAAATACAATCCAATATATTCTTTCACAACAAATAATACGATAACACATATCTCTGAATTAATAATAAAAGATATTTACCTCTCCATCGACAAGATGACCTACTTCTTCGTCTGCAACATTTTCATCAGCCGGAATATGTAATACACCTTCTTCATTATATATCTGATCATCGTTTTGTTGCTGTATGATAACGTGGTCCTTTAATTCGGTCACGTATAATTCAGTTTCTTCCAACTAAAAAACAATGAAAGTACCGAAAATTTACATATACATTATAAAAAACATTTTAAAAACTATGTTTAATTACCTGATCATTTTCTGTTTCATCCATAAGAAGCTCCACATTACCCTCAGGGATTGTTAGCACTTGATCGTCCTCTGTTGTAAGGCGCGGTTGATTAACTACAATGGTATCATTCAGGTGGCCCTGCAAAACATAATATACATCAGTGTTAATATCGCTGCACAAATACATAACTTCGTTATCTCAAGCTGATGCATCAATTCACCTGAGTTTGCATGTGAGCGTACAACAAAGGTTTTCTCATGAAACCCATACCACATACTAAGCATTCGTATGGCTTCTTGTCACTGTGTATAAATCGATGTGCATTTCTATTATCTCGGCTATTAAATGCTTTACCACAAACCTAAAATTTCAGAACACCATTCTAAGTCAAGGGAACTTATCTATGTCTACTTTAAATAATGAAATAATTTACATTATGCATACCTCACACAGGTAAGGTTTTTCTCCTGTGTGTATGCGCATGTGCTTCTTGAAATGTTCAGGGTAAACAAACGTTGCAGTACATATTTCACATTTGTATGGTCTTTCACCAGTGTGCGCTGCTTTTATATGATAATCCAACAATCTTCGCCGTTTAAATCCTTTTCCGCAGTCATCACACTTGTATCGTTTATCATTATAATGTGTCGCACGTTTATGAGATTGAAGATTCGATCTTTGACTGAAAAATTATTAGAATATAGTTATAAAGAGAACACAACGTTTGGAGAAAAAGAAACGATCTAATGAATTGTTGCATTAAGATTTGAACTCGCATTTTTAATTTATTTCACGTACTTAAATGACTGCCGCCTACAATAAGTTATTTTTTGCAAATAATACTTATGAAAGTAAACAAACCTAAATGTAGCTCCGCAAAATTCACACTGATACGGTTTTTCTCCAGTATGAGTTCTTTCATGATCTCTTATTTCGGCTTTGCGAGCAAAAGCTTTGCCGCACATCTTGCATATGTATGGCTTATAGCCTGTATGAACTACACTGTGCACGTCCAAATTGTGCGGTGAGCCAAACGCTTTACCTATAAATTTAATAATTTCCATTTATAATTAGAATGCATCGAAGTATGAAGAAGTAACACCAAATGAATAAAATATTATTACCGCATTGATGACAAATATATTCCTTTACACCATTATGAGTTCTTTCATGCTGATTAAGATTTTGTTGACTCAAAAATGTTTTGCTACATTGTGAACACTCGTAAGGACGAGGTCGTATTTCATGCGTTTTTACGTGTGCTTTGTACGTGTACTTTGAAGCAAAATCTTTTCCACAATTTTCGCACACATACGGACGCACCCCAGTGTGCGTATTGATATGCTCTTCCAATAAATTTCTGGAGCTGTAAAAATAAATCAAGTTATAATGTGAAAAATGTATCACTGTGTCATTTAAATACAATTTAGCATAAATGCAGTATCCTCACCTGTATCTTTTACCACATGTTTCACATGGCCACGATTTTACTTGTGGATAATGTATTCGTTTGTGAATTCTAAACAACCGTAAATTACTAAATATTCTGTTACATATTTCGCATTGAAAATCACCTTCTTCCTTAGCTACATGATCATCAAGATGAATAGAAAGTTCGGTTCTCTTTTTAAAATCATCCCCGCATATGTCACAAATATATAAACGAGTTTCATGTACACTTTTCATGTGAGCTATAATAGATTTTGCATCTCCTACAGCTTTATCTTCTTCATTTGTGCATAATAAACATGTGTATATAGAACCATCTCTAGTTACAATCTGAAAAAATAGAATTTTTTTTAAAGAAATATTAACTAAAATTAATATAGTACATAGTTTGAGATTACTCACTTGTTCCTGAGGAGGATCAATCTTTGTTGCAAGTTTGGCCCGCTTTATCCTCTTTTTTTCTTCATAATTACTTGTTTCAGCTATTGGTTCAACTTTAAGGATAATTTCTTCTGGTTCGCACGATGGTTCCTCCTCTTCCTCTAATCTCTCTTCTTGTCCTTCTTCTAATTCTTGACTCTCTTGTTCTTCCTGTAAGTAAATTGTACAATATTACAATTTCTTAATTATAGTCTACAAACCTTAAAATATTACATGTTTGGCACAACTGTTCAATGCTGCTATTATCAAATACCTTCTGTACATATTTCATTTCTATATCGGTTCCTTGACTCTCCATGTTTTCAATGTAATCATGATCATTATATTCCTCTTCATTTTGCATATCACATATTTTCTTGATAGTTCTTTTATAATTATTAAAGAGTTCTAATCTGACTTCCGTCAAACGAGTTTCAAGTTCGTCAACCTGAAATTATATTTGAATCTTTTAATTGCAGGCATGCAGCTCCAAAAATACATAAACAGATATGCCGTTTACCTCATTGAATAATTTATAACATTTTTTACATACAACAAGAGAATGCACATTCTCTTCATTCAGATCTGCTTCTAAGACATTGCAAATCGTATCCACAAGTGGCTTTTCTGACGAAGTAACAGAGTTTTCATGAAATATACGTATACTATTCCTAGTAGACACTCCGACTTTACTATTACATATCAAACAATGAGTGATATCCTTCTCCGAATCAGCGGTCATCTTTTTGGCAACTGAAAAAACATGTACACATTCAAATACAAGATCGCGATCCCCTTATAAAACATCATTCGGTAGAAAACATCTTAACTAAACCAGAACGACCCGCAAGTTTCCAGTCTCATATACAAATCATCGAACGGTATTGGTTCTGTCAATTTTTTCAAAAAGTAAACATAGACAGTGAATAATACCGCACGATAAAACGTGACAGTGATAGAGTACTGAACGAATCGTCCAAAAAAAAACAAAGTGTGCATTAAACTATACAGTTATCCTACGAAAAGAGATTGCTTGTGTATTTCGTAATTTACATTTCGCGGAATAATCTTTACTCGCCATGATCGAATTGCTCGGTCAGGGCTTGTGGCGGTTCGAAAAATCATGTTGTCGTAATGGTTTCTTCTTATGTAACAACAGACAGCGTGCAGCGTGAAATCATGAATCGTGCATCGTCGGACGACACATGCATCCGACGGTTCGCCGTCGCGACGACGGAACGAGGGATAACGTGGCGCGGTGTCGAACGGCGACATTATGTTACCGCGAACGGAACGAAGGCGTTCCGTTCTTCGGCCTCGTCGATAAGTAACCGCTAAAATCCAATAACCCTAACAATAGCCCGCGTGAAACGGCGAGCAAAGTGTTTCGCCCTGTGCTCTCCTCGTCAAGATGAAGCGTTATAATAAACGTAAAAAGTTGCCAGCACTGACTTGAAATTTTCGTTTCCGCGGTCGGACGATTGGCAGCGAGCGAAACGACGGACGGGTCCTGATGCCAACGCCATTTAGGTCCTCATCACAGGTGGGACCGGTCGATCGGGAGCGACGAAACGATGTCACGAAAAATCCACCGCGATGCGGTCGCCGCTTTTTCGAAGCCGAACGTGAATTTCGTGTTCCGTTCGCCTTAGGTGGAGGCACACGATTGCGTGTTCACGCATCGGATGCCCTCTATCGGATCCCTTTTCCGCGCTACGCAGCCATGCTTCGCAAAATTTCGCCCGAACTATATGCGTCTCAGCGAATACGCTTGCGTTCGAATGGCAAATTTAATTATTCCTGTGAAATTCAGTCTAAATGTTATAAAGAATAACCCATTGTCGCATAAAATGGAGAATTATACGTATACTCATATTGTTTTTTTTATTTGGCGCAGGTTAAATTTAAAATTTGTAATTAAAGAATGGTGGTTTCTTTATGATGAAATTACTTTTTGTTCCGTTTGGTTCATTTATGTAGCTTGATAATTGTTTTACAAGAGTTTTGATAAGATAAATAAAGAGTGTTCGGGATCTCTGTTCTGGAGCACCCCCCACTGTACTCGCCCATTGCTATGGCAAAGGACGTCGGTATTAATGGCGCGATATTTGAATGGGTTTAAGAGCGTGGAGTGTAGGAAATGTGGGAACTCATTTTTTTTTGTTATGTTCATAATACGGAGGCGTACAGAGATATGTATTTCTGTGTGGATGAACGTTAAATTTAATGTTACATGGGATAGGGCAAATTTCGTACATAGTCGGAAGAATAAGAATCATTTACATTATTTACATTGCAATAGATCTGAAGTTAACTCCATCATATAATGCAGTGAAACCATTTGCATAGAAATTATTGTACGGTCTGGTCCCATTTGTAATAAAGCCAAAAAAAGTAACAGTATAAACTTAAACAGATTGTATCTTAGTATATAATGTTATATGTTATGAATGTATATGTTTATAGTTTTACATTTTTATAAAAATAGTCGATGTAAACCAAAAGGAGGCGAATCATAAGTAAATAAGTATTCGAATTTCATAGGACTATAGTTCGTTCGGCGAAGTAAAAGTAAACTCTTGTAATGCCATCTTTTGGAGCAAATACAGTAGTAAATGTAAACCTTCAAGAGAGAAAATAAAACCATACCAATGTAACAGTTCACTATAAGAAATTAACTTCAGAATCGTTACTGTTTTGTTACATTAACTGCTTTATATTTTTGCTGGTACAGTTTTCCATTCTGTGAAGAGTTTCCATTCTGAGTTTACGTCTGGAACTTTCGAGTACCTCACTCGAAGGATTTTTAAATACATGTTGATGGCTCAACTTCCAATTCTAAAACGGAAAATTCTGAACAATATCCAGTCATTCCACCCGCAAATCATTGTAAATTTCGCGAAATCGACTTATTTTTTATACGAGATTCAGTTACACATCTACTGTGAGAGTTCCCGCCAAAATCTGTTCATAACGACGGCTAATAATGGGAGGTCGAATCCTGAGCGGGGTCCCTCAAGGAGCCAATAATGAACAAATCTGTGATAATCTCTAATTCTTCAACTTATAAAAAGATAAATTATACTAAATTTGATTGAATATAAGAGAAATAACTAATAAGGATGCTAAATTAAAAGATATCAACCTATCAAGTGCATCGCGCATCGCTATAACTGAATTTGAATTAGATATTCTCGATCTTCTTAAAAATGAATAGGACAGTAATAATTCTTTAATTATCAAATAGATCTACCATATACATTCCGGCATTGTTGATAGATTAGTATTGATCATTATTGATATTTGACTGATATACGATCTTTCGCATAACGCTCGTAAACATTTCTTAAAGAAAATATTTTACAGTGCTGCAGACCTTATTTCAATGTCAGCTAAAAGAGGGACGTAAAAAAATTATAGATTTATCTCTAAAAAAAAACTGAAGATGACCTTGAAAACTTCAGAAGCCTCACCGAATAATATTATTCGAGGAAAAAAAGAATTTCAATCGGTCCGGTAACAACAGAATAATTTAAGGTGTTCACGTTAGGTGGTTCACCCTGTAGAAGAGAATTATCATGATCCAATCAGATCACTCTGTCTATGTTTGCTTTTTTCCCCTATAGAGTAACGTTCAAAACGTGCGGTAGTTTATGAAGCGATTTATTCGATTAATCGCCGCCAATTAGTGAAAAGCGGCACGCTGATCTATGTTGAGGACAGCCGTAAATGGAAACCGGCAGTGAGGCAGTGTCCATTGTGCGTCGATGCATGAGGATTGTTACTCATCCAGGAGACGATCGATGAAAAGCGGTCGGCAACGTGCGTGTCACACGAGATGTTTATTTTAACCGAATGATTTGAATAGTTACCTAACCTTTTAACACCATGTCACTCTGAGCCTCCCATAGCTAATTTCACATTCATGGTTGGGACGTTTGATTCCTTCAATTGCCAGTTGACGGTGGATAAACAAAAGCGCGTGATTATTGACGAGTGTTTCACCAACCCTTTATGAGATGAACAAAAATGAGTCGACGAGTAGATACGGACCCCTTATCGGTGCAATCGATGAAGGGACAAGTAGCACCCGATTTTTGGTACTGGATTTTCATTCATTCCTGTAATACTAACGTTCTTTTGTTATGTTTAATGACGTTAGACGAGATAGCGTATACATACAATGAATGTAATCGTTCTGATATCTTGAAAAAGTTTAAAAATCACATCAGTATGTTTGTTCTGTTCTTACTAAATAATGAATGAATATTTGCTTTAGGTCTTCGCAGCGAATACAGCTGAAGTATTGACATATCATCAAATACCAATATCGCAGACATGCCCGCAAGAGGGATGGGTTGAACAAGATCCTATAGAAATATTGAATGCAGTTAGGGAGTGCCTTAATCAAACCGTATTTAACTTAAGACAGCTTACCATAGATCCTAATGACATAGTTGCGGTTGGTATAACGAACCAAAGAGAAACTACAATCGTATGGGACTCTGTTACTGGAGAACCGTTGTATAATGCCATAGGTATTAAACATTATTAATGTTTTTAGAACTTTTATCTCATTACTAATGAATTATTTAAATGTATTGTATTTATAGTATGGATGGATATGAGAACTACTACAATTGTAGACGATATACTAAGAAAGATACGTAATCAGAACAAGAATTACTTAAAGCCACTTTGTGGTCTACCAATCAGTCCATATTTCAGTGCGTTAAAATTAAAATGGTTATTAGAGAATGTGCCTCGTGTTCGTGAAGCTCTTGAGAAAAAACGATGTATGTTCGGCACAGTTGATTCTTGGTTAATTTGGGTAAGTTTAACTACAAATAACTATTGAAATACTTTTGTATGAGAACTAAAGAGACTAAAGTCATATTTATTTTCAATATAGAACCTGACTGGAGGAACAAACTTCGGTGTTCATGCCACTGATGTCACAAATGCTTCAAGAACAATGTTGATGAATATAAGTACTTTAAAATGGGATCCCACTTTGTTATCATTTTTCAATATACCATCAGAAATTTTACCAGAGATTCGTAGTTCATCAGAAATATATGGATATATTCAAGATGAAATATTGTCTGGAGTTCCAATATCAGGGGTACATAATACATCAATACATTTGATATAGTATAAACTAACTGATAGAGGTTACTAACTATCCATAAATATTTGCAGTGTTTAGGTGATCAACAATCAGCATTGGTGGGTCAGATGTGTTTACAAACAGGACAGGCTAAAAGCACTTACGGAACTGGCTGTTTTCTTTTATATAATACGGGAACTGCTGTAAGATTAATCATAACAATGAACAAGAACATTTGATTAGGTACAAAGTACTAATAAACAATTTTGAAGATTGTAGATTCGTCTCACGGCTTATTGACAACGGTTGCTTACCAGTTAGGACCAGAAGCAGCACCAGTTTATGCTCTTGAAGGTTCTGTAGCTATAGCTGGAGCTGTTATCCAATGGCTAAAAGATAATCTTGAAATGTTGTCAGATGTGAAAGAATCTGAATCACTTGCTGAACAAATTCCGGGAGATAGTCGCGTTGTGTTCGTACCTGCGTTTGCTGGATTGTATGCTCCATATTGGAGAAAAGATGCGAGGAGGTAAATAGCAGAATTATCTAATGCTACAATTATTTTATGATGTAATAATGTAGAACTAGAAATCTTGAATAATATTACTGTCACATATCTTTTGCAAAGTATTATCATTTTAGTGTTATATGTGGACTTACTGAAGACACTAACAGTACTCATATAATAAAAGCAGCTTTGCAAGCTGTATGTTTTCAGACAAGAGATATTTTAGAAGCTATGAAAGAAGATACTGGATTAGTTTTGTCTAAACTGTTAGTGGATGGTGGAATGACAAATAATAATTTGCTGATGCAAATGCAGGCTGACATTTGTGGAATCCCAGTTGGTAAAAGAATTTTACATGTATAACTTCGTGGTTATTGCTTGTCATGTATAACGGGAATTACATAATAAAATAAATGTTTAACTGAATGAACAATTTTACAAGGAAGTCAGGCCCTTAATGTGTGAGACTACTGCACTTGGAGCTGCAATAGCTGCAGGAAATGCAGAAGGCATACGTAAGTGGGATATGAAAATAAATGGGACTGTGCCAAGTGATACCTTCCTGCCTTCAATAACTGAAAATGGTAAGTTCATTGTACTCTTTGTATTCGTACAACGGATGAAAAATAATAATAATTCTTTTAGAACGAGATGTATTATATTCACGATGGAAAATGGCCATTGAACGGAGCTTAGGTTGGGAACCAGTAACAGATATCGATGGTAAATATAATTAGTTAATAATAATTGAAGAATAGAGATAGATAATTTTATGGTGCACAGTCGTATTTTGGTTTATAAACTTTAAATTGTTCAAAGTTTTACTGCTTTTATTACAGGTGATACACAGAAAGTTCATAATGCAACTGCTCCTGGTATTTTTGTGATAAGTACACTGGTTTTGCTTATGATTGCTAAGTATCATTCTACATTGTGAGTCAGCAAGAGCAGTACTATGTACTGTACTTGTCCCAGATGCATTTAGGCAGGTCCTGTTTGCTATCAAGTATTTAAATGAACCATTGCTTTATGTAACTATTCTGGTCATTATACTTTATAAAGATGACATTATTTATAACTATGGAGAGTGCACTGAAGAACAAATACAAATAAAAAGTGCCATGATATTGTAATAATTTTAATGTCAAATGAAATACGACAATACTGAATATCAAAGAAGTGATCTATAATTGTATGATCTATTTCAAATGCAGGTAGTCGTTGTTCTGATTTGTGGTGCTTAATTCAGATGATCGAACTTCGATTACTTGAGCTTTAGTATCGGCCACATTCTTATTTACTCCTTTATTTTCTTCATTTATTATTACTTCTTTTACTTTTGGCAGTGCATGTGATGTATCCTACGCAAATGAATGAAGCATACTAAGTAATTATCAATAATTGATAAACCAAGAAGAAAGATAACGAAACTTTACCATCAAAGTATCAGTTGTAGAAGTTTGGGCTGTAACGAGAGATGCGGCAAGCCAAATATCATTTCTTATATTATCAATACGCAAGCGTGTTCGTTGGGGAACAAGAATTCGTGCGATAAGAGAACAGCAAGCACGAGACACGTTCGGTTCTTTCGGAAATGTAACTTTACTTTGGACCTGCTGCAATAAAGGAGGAAGTAACATTATAAAGTGCCCATTTAAATGGAAAATCTGGCATTATGATAAATATTCTATCGCGTAATTTTACATTGCTTTCTTTGTTTTTTTTTAATGTACCTGGGTACCTTTAGAAGTTGACTGTAATTTGAGTCGTCAAATGGCAGCCGACCGAAAACCATCGCGTACAGTACTACACCCATAGACCATACATCAGACAGTTGGGGTTGATACGGGACTCCTTTCAGTATTTCAGGTGATGCGTAAGCGTAACTTCCACAGAAAGTCTCGCTCAGTGGAGTTATACCATTCTTTGGTTTCAATTGTCCGCGTGCGAATCCGAAATCGGATAATTTAATGTTGTAATTTTGATCCATCAAAAGGTTCTCGCATTTTATATCTCTGGATAAGTTTCATTCGTTAGCCATTGTCATATTTGATGGATTTTATTCAGTTTTTACCTATGCACTACGCCACGTCCGTGACAATAATCGATCGCTTCTAACAATTGTCGAAACCATCTACGACCACGTGTTTCGTCGATGTACGTATCGCGTCTTATTACATCCAACAAGCTACCATTTTTAGCGTATTCCATAATAATGTACACGCTAAATATTAATCGTTCGTGATGATTAGGGATTCGATAGAAACATTCTGAATACGATTGATAAACTAACCGGTGAGTTGTTTCGATCGCTTGTAAGAAACGTATCAAATTCGGATGTTTTAAACCTTTAACAACTTCTATTTCCCGAGGCAGAAATTTCTTTAAGTATTCTCCGGGCGCTTGAAACTTCGAGACGATTTTCACCGCTACTTGACTATTGTGTCGATCGGATTTCGCAACCTTCATATTACGTATTTTAATAACAATCTCTGATGTTTACTAACTGCTTTTAAGGGGAGGTTCCGGTCTAGATCCCGACGAAGATAGGTCATTTTTAGAAATTACAAGAAACAGGTACGACAGATAATTTAATTAGAGCTTGTGCATTTTATTAACCCTGTGACTGCAACCTTGACAAAGTTTATGAGCACCCCGCAGTCAAAGGGTTAAGGGTGTCGTAAACTGTTGAAATGTAGATATACATATTTTAGGTGTTTTTTTTTTAATTCAATGTTGTAGATGGCGCTAAAGAGTCGTCGAATTTGAGTCCTCAAAAGAATCCTCCAAAACGGTGCAATGTCTAGCGCTTAAACCGTTGGTCCAATATAAAAACAATGCTGGTTTATTAAAGGGCATGCAATTTCTGAGGGAATTAACCGTTAAAAACTACAGAAAAAGAATTATTTTTTCTTCCTTTTTAACACCTTTAAGAAATAGAAATTTTCGAATATTTCAGAATGTTGGATGTTAGCCTTCTAGTAAAAATTATGTTCTTTAAACTAAAAGATCTCTTCGAGATATTTATTCCACCAGTTTGCAAAACACCCTTTCCAGAAAAACGCCGGTCGAATTTCACGTGGTCGGTTTTACCAATATAATTTATTGTTACCCTAATGCCTATAACTTCGGCAGTTCTTTTTACCTTTTTAGACCAGAATCTCCCCTTAAATTATTTAATACACAATATTACTTTCACAGTGGCGTATGAACCAACGCCTATTGTTTTCCCGAGGGCATAACCGTGTGACTCGAGAACGGTCAACTTTTTTTCCGATTTTTCATCATTTTTGTCTTCCAAAGGTTTTACTTCGAAGTTCGGAGATTTATTGTTATCTGTTATTGGTGCAGTTGCCATCTTATGTATAAGCAGTCGTTCTGGCTATAAACATCGAGCATGAATGACTACAGTTTTATTTATTAAGTTCTTACATCATATCGTTTTTTACACTTTAATCTTACTTCGGTTTCGGTGCTTCTAACGGCGTCATTTTATTTGTTGCCTTACATGTTTCAAAGGAATATTGGAAGGGATAATGGGTGTAGCATGATTTGACATTTTGATGATGATGGATTGAAATTTAGCGCGATGTTCTCCGTGAAATAAGCAAAGTTCGATTGCGAACACTTGACATGCGATTTATTGTAATGTGGTTGTAACTTCACATGTAAGAATTTACATGTCACGCCATCTTGCAGGTCAGGGCGGAAACAAAATGACACAATGGTACCTTATCGAAACACAAGATGGCGCGACATGTACATCGCCGGCGTTCAAATATATTACTTTGGCGTCCATATGCAAGATGGCGCGACATGTACCTTTATTTACAAAACACTAATCGTTTTATTCCTGTTTGGGTCTGTAAGAAATCTCTTAATTATGGTTATATTTACTGAATTTGTTGTAAAATCTTGGTAATATTTAATACATAGGTTTATTTCGACAAAATCTTTATTTTGAATAATATTAATATAGAGAGTGAATATTATTATACTGCTATTGTAACTATACTTATATAATACTAGTGATAATAGCAATAAAAAGAATTTTGTAAATTCGATTTCATGCATAAACCGTGAAAAATATAAATTTTCAGTTGTATATAAGAACTGTAACAAAAAGATAGCTGAAATTTATGAATATGAAAAGTTTAATTACTATCCTTTGATTCATGTTCTTGTTTGGTTTCCTAATAATTCTTTAAAGATGATCAAACAACATTAATAGCTGATTTGGATAAAATATATGTTTGATCAGTAAATGGTAAATATTTTAAATTTAAACTTCAATCTGAATATTGAAATAAAATAGTGTTTTAGCTGTAACAAGTTTTAAAAATAGTATTTTAATTGGAAGGTAATTAAAATGTAAGTGCTGTTCCATTTGAAATATTTGACATACTTACTTTAATTTACTTTAAATTTCTCTGTAACATTCAAAATATTCTTATGCGACATAGTGGATGTGGGATGTGGAACATAAAGTGCAGAATGGAGAAGAAGAATTCTCCTCCTTTTTAATGCAGGAAGTAGCTGAAAATTTGGAACAATGCACTCTGTTAAACATGAATAATCATACTTGAACTGAGCAATAACCTTGTTTCATTAAACTTTACAGTTTGCTGCATTATGATTTTATTGATCTGCTTACCTTATTTCCACCGCCAGAAGATATTTGAAATACTTATACATGTAATATGTATATACTATTACATTGTAATATGAGAATGAACTATTTGAATTCATAGTTCACAAGCATAAGTCAAATGAAAATATTTTTACATATTACTTGATACTCTTGAAATAAGAAATAATTTGTTTCTTGAAGTTTCATCTCTTATTAACGCTGTCATTCTCCTTGGCATTTATTATTTAAAACTTTCTGCTTTAAATTTTATCCAAGTTTGGTTGATGTATAGTGATGGGTCATGGGAAACATTTGTAACACATCACCAAATCATTATGTATCAGTGTCATTGAACGCCTGGAATGTTATCTTATTGATCAGATGCATTGTTCTATACAATTACAAGTGTACATTTACGCTTCTGCATGGAAGAACAAAGAGTTTGACGTGAAAGATAAAATATTTTTCAAAAATGATAGAAACATGATAGAAAACCATGCATCCTTGAATTAATCATCCAAGTTGTACAGAATCTATGAAATTGGATTTGGTTCATGAATAAAGCTTTAAACTCGTGGGTACAAAAAAGAATATATAAAAGTAACATGAATAGAGCTTACGACATTTCTAATGACAAATACAGGATGTTCAAAAAAGAGTTATATACTTTGGAAGTGTATAATACTAACAAAGAGGAATACAAAATGCTTGATCAACATATTACATTTGAAAATGAAGCTTTAGAGTATGATGGACATTTATTAAATAGACTGTAGATAGCATTAAAAAATAAGAAAGTACATTTTTCAAACATGAAAGGAACAACATAAAGTGTTGCCAAAGCTTCATTGCTTTACTTCGTTTATACAAAAAATATTTAATTCTCAAAATGTATATTTGCATAAATATCCATAGTCTATTCATATGTTTCCAGTATAACATCACTATTCGTGCGGAGAACGCCCATCGGCGTTCAGGGAATACACGTATCAGGAAAGCTGTTACCATTTCCGCACGTGGCGTGTGGTCGTCTTATAAACTTTTTCGTCGACAAAGTCACGTAAAAAATGAAACATTTAGGGCACAAATGTTTACAGAAATATTTGAACACAAGTATAATTCTGACATCTATGCTCTGTGTCTTAATTAAACATACAAAGAATAAAAAATGTATGTATTGTGCTATACTACAATACAGTTTCTAGTTAATAAAACTGAAAAAAATGTTTACTTATTGTAAATGATTAAAAAAAAATATAAATTAGAAACAGAAAAATCTACGATGGATTTGTAAAGCACGAATTATATTCGAATTTGTATTGTAGCATTATTAAAATATCTACAATACAACCACCCCCAAAGTTTCCCGATTTGAATCCCATTCAAATCCTGTGAGTTGATTATTTAAACAAACAAATATTTTTAACATGTCAACACATCTGCAACCTGTTATTCAACGCATGGGATACTCCATAAAACATTAAATTCTAATTAAAAACTTATAATGTTAGTTTTATTGTTTTACACCATTTATGTCACCATTCATTGATGACATAAAAATTACCTATTTTTGCTTTCTTTACCATTATTCAACGTGCCGTATATCTCAAGGAAGTGTTTTTCCATTTCCGTAAGCTATTTCACATTTTTATAAATATTGTATATTTAATCAAATACACAGCATAAAAATTACTAGCGTTTGAATATTTTTCTGACCCATTGTATATTCATTCAGAACTTACTGCAGCTTTCTAAGAATACCAAACTCTGTCAACATCTTAAAACTCTTTTGTTTAACACACTGCGGTACCAAACAGTCTTATTATTAAAATCGTGCAATAACCACATGGTCAAATTTAATAATTCCGTTCATAGTAGGAACAGAATGCTTATTATTAAATTGCGGATCTATATGCAATTTAACATATCCAAGTTCGTGAAGAGTGCACATTTTATGGAGTGAGCGAAACGAAAATGTACTTTTGAACATTTCAACCCCAAAATGCACATAATTCTAATGTAATATATAATATATATAATTGCCAGTTGGGATCTTGCGTCCGGCCAAAAATATCTCGGAAACCATAAGGCCTAGGAAGCTGAAATTTGGTAGACAATCGGATCTTACCCCAAAAGGGTGCATGAGTACCTTAGCGACCGAAAGTTTTCCCGAGGGGGCGCGCTACCCCTCGATTTTACTTTCTTTTTATAATATATTATTGTCAGTTGGGATACGATATCTAGCACCGTTGGAGCACATGCAAAAATTTCACTTTTCTAACTACAACGCTACGTTGTCAATGGCACATTGTTCTTGGCTGCCCAAATTATAACTAAATACGTAGACGACCAATGTAAATGTTGCAACTGATTTATTACTACTGTGAAAGTGATGAACGGAGCACCATGTCACAGAGTTTCTTTCATCGAAAAACATCCCCGTACTCCCACGATCTGGCAATTCACCCGACTCGGATGCCATCGAAAATGTCTGGAGCCTACTCAAATCACTCGTCTACTCATCACCGGCCACCACATTACAGGATTTAAAAACAAAAATTGTAGATACTTGGCAAAATAATGAAGACATAATGAATATGATGAGGCAGTGTATTCGGAGCATGCCAGGAAGAATACAAGCTGCAATTAAGGCAAGGGGGGGAAACACAAAATATTAACATGTATGTATGTAACGGTTTAATAGTTAATAAACTTTGTTATTAATGTTCGACCAGGCCTTTCTATTTTACTAAAAATAGAAAAAATGTTGAAAATGATGAGTGGTCCTAAATCGATGCCCAGGGGCTGTAAGTATTGTTTAGTTAGCGACAAATCATTTACGTATAAAAAAGGAGCCCTCCCCTTTATAACAATAAAGTAGAATAGATATTAAATAAAGTATTTGTTTCACCGTGCACCGAATTCGACGAGCGTCTGATTAATTGAACGTTGCGCACACTAGACGTATCTTATCATCTTCAGGCTCGCTTCACATAAAACTCGTAGCGCAAGTGTACAGTTAAGAAAAATGCACAGGCGTAGAAGAAAATGCAGCCGTAAGACGAGTAACGGTAGACGGAACTGTGAAACGCATAATTCATTCATTACTTTAATTTGGAATTAATTATGCAAATTTAAACGGCTGAAAACCCAGGCGAACGAGAGATTACTATAATCGCTGGCAGCGTTAATATACAGTATATCTTCAACATTCTGCTCGGGAATATTTCGATTGAATAACAAACGATGAAATCCGTGAAAGGAACAATATCCTCTCTGATGAATTTGTTGCGCCGGCAGTTCTTAACTAGACTGCGAACGATTGTGCAATTACGATAATAACGGCAATGATGTGCCATTGATACAACAAAAAGAATCAAAAATAGAGGAAAGATTGATGAAAGGAAACGATAATAATAGTGCAGGAGGCGAGATACAGTGTGCTGTTATGTATCTATCGTAAGCAAAGGTGAGGTAATAGAAGAGGCATAAAGTAGAGAATAAAAGAAGTTGTTTCTTTCATGGATAGTAATAATAACAGTAAAATGAAAGAATAAAACGATACTAAGAAAAATGATTAGAGAAATGAAGTATATTTAAGCATGGAAAATAGAATGATCTTGATACATAAACGAAATACGAAATATGATTTTGAAATTTTTACAAGTCGAAGAAGTTCTCTTTGAGATGTTGCTTTTTTAGTTATGTTAAAGATTAATTGTTTCGAAAAATATTTACGTTTTTTAATTTCTTTAATGCTGTCTAAAGTATAATCTGACGAATTGGACGAGAAACGCTTGATTATTGTTAACACGTTGAATGCCACAGTGGAAACTGCCATACTTAGTCAGACACGCTATAATTTACTGTTTTATGTATAAAATAAATCAGAAAACAATATTTTATTATTTGAACGTATAGTACTTACTTTATATTATTATTATTATTGTTCTTATAATGGTGGTGAAAATTGTGTAAGAATTACTAGTTATTTAACTGAATAAAATTTCAGGCGCCGGTCGCCGGTGACCCCCACGGCAGTCAACGTGTTAATGAAATATTTTTTTTATTAGAAATACAATCTAACTTCCATCGATGGGGACATATGTTTATCAACGATGTTTACGAACACTGATAGAAATACATTTTTTTAAGTTGTTGAACATAATATACGATAAACTGCGTTTAGAAGAAACTGCTGCACAGACGATGACAATTTGTAAAATTCGCGGTACGATTGCTTCATCAAAACGATCGTACTGGAAATAATTTCAAACAGATCCAAAACTTATTAATTTTGTGTTCATCAAATGTTGCTGCGTCAAAATGCAACGAAACCACAAGACGTCTGTAACAGTCATTTCATCGTCATGGATTGCAAATTTGATCGGAAAGATGGCCAAAGGCCAACGCGACGGACACAATTTTATTTATTTACCACGGTCGCAATAATTCATACATGCCCCAATTATTCATCCACGCACGGTTTAAACATTCCAAGATTTGTTTACGCTCCATCAACGGCTACGCTTGAACGTTTCACAAAAAAGTTCATTCCTGCATGAATGAAAAAAAGAGTTCCAGGCGAAAAATAAAATATCTTTGAGAAACGAATGGAACGTCGTACAGAACGCACTGATGCATCAAATCGTAAAACGAGCTTCCGTAAGATTCGCCTTAATCATCCAACTGGCACAGAATCTGCGAAATTAAATCACAAATTTATTATAGCGTCTGATAGTGCAATGTACTAATTTGCATTAAATTTGATTGATAAATAATGCTAAAAGAAAATGAATAGAAGTAACATGTATGCAGGTGAAATCATTTTTAATAATAAATACAGGATGTTTAAAAAAAGTCGAAGACTTTGTAACCGTATAATGCTCACAAAGAGAAACACGAAATGTTTAATGAACATTTTACATTATATAATGAAGCATTCGAGTATGACGTGCATCTCTTATATTTAAAAAGAACTGCTGCACGAACAATCAGAATTTGTAAAATCCGTGGAACAATTGCGTCATCAAAATGTCCGTACCGGAAATGTTTTTAAATGTATTCAAAACTACTAACAGACTGTGGATCTTAATGCAATTTAACGCGTTCAAATACGTGGAAGATGCACATTTTACTATGTATGCGAAATAATAAATCACATTTTGTAACATTTAAAACATGAAATGCAGTTTTGTCGAAGCTTCATTTCTTCAACTGCATTAAAACAGAGAATATTAAGCGTAAAAACGTAAACTTGCATAAACATCCACAGTCTATTCATTAGCACGTCGAACACCACAGTGGAAACTGCCGCATCTAGTCAGACACATTGTAATGTCCTGTTTTAAGTATAAATCAAGAAGGAAGAAAACATTTACTATTGAATGGCACAGGCGTTACTTTATATTATTACTATACTACCAACATGGGCCAAAATGGCATAAGAATTGCCAGTTATTTAATTAAACAAAATTTCAGCTGTCACCGGTAACACCCACGGCTGTTCACTTATTAATATTAAGTTCATCAAATGTTGCTGGGTCAAGATTCAACGAACCCCCAAGTAGTCAGTGCTTCATCAGTTATCTTTAAAATAAGAATTCCTACTTATTTAATTAAACAAAACTTCAGCTGTCGCCGGTAACCCCTACGGCTGTCCACTTATTAATATGAAATTCATCAAATGTTGCGGGGTCGAGATCCAACGAACCCCCAAGCAATCAGTGCTTCATCAGTTACCTCTGATCGGACAGCGTAACAGCACCACTCGCGACACAATAATATCTATTTCCTCCAGTCCCAATTATTCATACACGCGTGCACTAAACAGCCCAACATTTGTTTACGCTTCATCAGCGGCTGCGCCTGAATGTTTCACAAAAAAGTCGTTCGTGCAGGTCGTGACCCGAGCCTCCGCTCGTTAGCAGGCCGAGCACGACGGGTTCGTGCCACTAAAGTGGCTCCGGACGCGTTGGTGTCGACGGGTCCGGGCCAGTATATCGGCTCTCAGCAGCGAAACGGTGGAAGAGGCAGGCGGAAGGAGAGGTAACGGAGCATCGAGAGAGGTAAATAAGAAAGGAAGCACAGAGAAGGAGGGGGCAGCAACGTGGTTCCCGGACACCAGGCGAAGACAGAGGCAGCAGAACGCGTGGCTTGCTCCTCGCTGGCCGATCCTTTCTGCATCGTCTCTGTGTTACAGTATATACCGGTTAGGCGGTCGTGCAATACGCCAAGTGCTGTGAACTTAACTCGAGAACTTTAAACTCGCTCGTCCGTTCGCGTTTCACACGAGACCCGGTTCGAATTTCGATGGTACCCCCGCTAGAGTTCATGTGAGTCTTCCTCGACGGAGCTCCCCTCTGATTATCCTTCGTCCAATGACCCGGGTAAGTGACAACCCTGAAATGTTCATTGTTCCGTACACGGTTCAATCTTGAGTTACGGTGAGAGTAGGGCCATTGTGTTTGGTTTCATGTCAGATTCAGCTATGTTCGGGTGGCCAGTCCTCTCTGGGACTCCTTCAGTGTTTTTTCTTGGGATTGTGTACGATTAATTATGTTACTTATGTCTGATACTTGTATGCACTGAGGAGTCCTATCTGTATGGCAATTGATGATCGTAATATTGTTACTGTACTTGTTGGCGATATTTTGTTGTTTGTTCAAGGTCAGACCAATGAGTGTTACTGAACCTGTGTTTTGAAGTGTAGTAATAAATATTAGTTCTTGCTGTGTTTGTTAGAAATATTTGGTTGATGTAGTAGAATTAGAGTGTTAGTATCAGACTCATCAGTTTGAACGACTTTCAGTCTTAATTTGAAGTAGTAAATATAATTGTTGCTATGTTTAGTATGAGTAGATGGTTGTTTCAATGGAATCAAAGATCCAAGGTTAGACCAATGAGTGTTAATGAATATTTATTTTGAAGTGCAATAATATATGTAAACTCTTGCTGTGTTTGTTCGAAATGTTAGGTTCATTTAATGGCATTAGAGTGCCAATGTTAGACTCATGGCTTTCAACGCACTTCAATCTTAAGTTAGAGGGATACATACAAATTGTTGTTATGTTTATTATAAATCGATGGTTGTTTCAATGAAACAATGCTGAGAAATACAGATTAAATGCAGTTCGATCTAAAATTGTAATAATAAATATAAACCGTTGGTGTATTTATTCAAAATGTTTTAGTGTTTTTATGAAATCAATGTATTCTGATGTTATATTACAGTAATGGGTAAACTGAAGCCATATAAATATATATACAAATAAATTAGGTTTGTTTGGTTGCTTCAGTGAAATGAGACTCTCAATGTCAGACGCAAGAGGCCCGACATCTCCATCTTTTACAATAACAATTGAATTGATACTGCATTTATCAGAAGTACCTGATTATTTTTACGAAATCACTGATTTATAGCCAGATTTATGAATGGCAATACACTTTAATTTTAACCTGCAATAGTAATTATAAGCTGCTGCTACATTAATTAGAAATGTTCAGTTGTTTCAATGAAATATCGAGTATCAGTTTGTTGCGCCATTTATTTAGAGCAACAGGAAATCAAAACAATTCAGGTGAACGAATTTTTATATAATCGGTCAATCAAAGCAAAAGTAAGATATGCTTGATAAGAATATAAGAATGTCGAGTACCCTAAATGATAAGTATACTTTGCGTAAAAAACGTAGACAATATATGCAAATATTTTTAGAGGATTCATTAAAATTAAGCAAAATGAATGTTTAGGATAATATACTATTTATGTACAACGCTAAATTCTGATAATTAATTTCCTGAAAAATTAATATTCGAATAATCAATATTCCGACAGTTAACCTTGAGAGGTGATTAGTTTCCATCAACATTTAATTATATCATCAAAATAAAATATAATTTTACACGTTCATACAATTTCTAATAAATATAATCATTTTATAATATTTATAGTTTAGTTTGCACTTCATCGAAATATTAGTGTTATTTAATTCTTTCAAATTAGAGTTTCAGTAATGATAAAGTATCATTAAACGTACACTGTTTACAATGTTCTCCTTGGCCTTTAACCTGTTGGAGAGTACTAACACGTACGTGTACGTTTAGTTCTTTTCTAATTCGAACATTCTAGACAAAGAACCTTAACAACTAATAAGCACATACAGTATGTCTGTTTTAAAAGTGTAATGTAAAAGGATTTAATTCTACTATTATATTTCGTTCTTTTATATTGAACACCTTCTTTTGTATTTATAATGCTTAAAAGAATATTAATATTTAAAAGAACACACTCTATGTACTTCCATTATTTTTCTCAGATATTTTCGGACTTTTCTCAATTTTGACTTCATTGTTTAATACATATTAAACAAATATAGTTGGAAAGACATTAAATCATTCTTTCCAACTTTAATAAATTCGACCTTTGAAGAAATAAATAAACAACCATATTTAATACCACATATATTCAAGATTTTCTTTCATCTAAATTGAATCGTGTTATAAAAGTATAGTACAATTTTATACTTCACATGGAATTTGTGACAGTTGCATACGCGTGACAGCAGGACACACAATTTTGTGATCGTTTGGAGCACCCAGACGTTGAATAAATTTATAGAACGCGAATTATTAAGTGACTTTGACTGACAATGAGTGTCCTTGTACGTCAGTCCACCTGATACAGTAACGAGTAAAAACTCATTCATCATAGTCACGAATCATTTGCAGAAGTTAGAGCAACATTTATAATATTGAACATGTCTATGAACATTTAAACTGTACTTTAATGGTTTCAGCGTCTGCTTTTGCAGCAGTCATTTACTTAAGAGACACTTAATTCTTAAGTACCATTAGTAGCGCGCTGTTGAATGTGCAGGTATTCAATTTTGCCTTACGACTTTATTATTCACACCCAAGTCACAAAGACCATTGTTCGAATCAAATATCTGAAACAATGATTATGTCGCGTGATAATGAATTTTGAGAAAGCATTCAGACAACAAACTCGTTGCACTTTGTAGCTTTACGACAAGTAAACAAACACTGAAAATATCTTTTATCAACAGATGACTTCAGACAGATATTGACACGTTGACTGCAACAGTGAAAAATACCGCACCTGGTCAGACACACAATTTACTGGTTTCAGTACAAATCATAAAGTAAAGTATTTAACTATTCGATCGTTTAATTTATATTTTATGTTATTATGTCAATATAACAGTCTTTTTATTGCATTTTATAGGAATGTATATTTACCTATAAGGTAAATATAATTCACACATAATTTATAAGACTCAATAATTATTTAACACGTTCACTGCCATACTGTGTAGGCTGGAAAAGATACAACTTTGTAGACTTCGATGCAACATGAAAATAATATATAATTATATTCCCATTAATTAATAATGTTAGTAATTATTTATAGTTCCCACTGGCTCTGTTAGATCTTCTTAAACACTTCACTAATAGTATTCGTGTTCAGATAAATGACAACTGAATGTAAGTATCACCCATATATAGGTGACGTGGCAGTTAAAGTGTTAATTTAATTAAATCAGTGAGTTTCACAATATTCAACGTATATATTAATGTTTTCTTCAGATTTCAATCGATAATTTACCTTCATCGGAATTTCTCGAATAAAAACAAATTCCCAAGTGACATTGACCGGACGATACTGCACGTCATTCTTCCCTATGCAGCCGTGAATTAGCAAAAATAAACAATCAAGGCGGCGCAGCAATTACCGCGGCAAGCTTACTGCAAACCGTACGTGATTTGCTTAAAATAATGCGCGTTCTGACATGGTACATATACACCGTGTTCCTGCTGATGAATTATTCACGAACCTCGAGCCATTATGCGTTCTCAGTGTTTGTATTTTAACTTAGCAGATAATAATTAAGTCAGCCCGAGATGCAACACACTGAAACGCATTCATTTCGATCGCGTTAAAACGTTATTCCACTATACAATTTTGTAATGATCGAGAATTTTCTTATTCTTTTAAAAAAATAGTTTAAAGTCTTAAAATTACCGTGCAGAAGTTTCATGCGAATATTCAGAACATTCTGTGAGACATAGCGTTTAGAGTGAAGTTACGCAGCTATGCGTAGGCAGACGTTGCTATACATCAAACGCGTATTCCTCGAAACTGTTTTTCAAAACAATGTACATAATACCTCAGGCTACAATTGACGCATTGCCTTGAAATGTAAAACACAAACAGTCAGTTTCTTTTGACGTAAATTTTTTATTTAGAAAAAGTATAAAAATATCGTAGAAATTTTGGAGTGGAAAACTATGTAAAATTTCAAAAATTCTTTTCATCGCCGATTTTCCAAACAAACAAGATAACTCTCTGCCAAACGGGAGGGAGTATAAAAGGGTTCATAAAAAAAATTCGTTTTTCTGTTGTACAAAAACCAAAACGGCGGAATGGCGTACACCATCCACCCTTGCACAGAAGGACACATTTTACAAGAATTGCTATATGTCGTTCAAATATTGATATTTTTTAATACAATTTTAAATATAGAAAGCTTGAGATACGTTCTAATAAACTGCTAAAAATTAGAAGAATTGTATGTTAACTTTTTTCTTATTTCAAGTCCAAGGAACATCCCTTTTTCAAGTTGGTCACAGTAGGGTAACTGCATAAGGGGTCAACTGATGCGGTTATTGGAGACAATCATAGAGAATAATAGGTTGATGCATATCAAAACTTGAATATTTGCACACCGAGCAACGCCTAGACTTAATTTGTGAACGCGTCAATTAAAAGCGAGAACCAGAAATTGAAACGATTCGTGCAGTTGCTCGTAGCATGAAGCGTGACGTATAAAGACGTCCAAAAGTCTGTTTCAAGATGGAGCGCCTTTGGTATTGTCTTGACATAATTTACGAGGAGTTTATCGTCCTCGATAAGTGTCAAATTGGTCGATACCTTGATCGAATGACAAGACTGATGGAAGTTCCCGAAACCCTGAAAGGGCAATAGCAAATTAGGCCCTGAATAACGATGCAATAATTTTTCAACCCTTTGACTGCTATCAGTGCTTATAGTTGCTTGACAAAGCCGCTGGACACATACTGTCGGCGTCCATAAGCATAAATGTCTTACACAAATGTATTGAATCTGTTTAGACTAATCTATGAAATATTCTTTCTGTACATTTAATTTAACTTTGTCATATTTCTTCAAGTTTCTAAAGATCCTATATTAACAGAACAATTTGTACTCTAAGTCTCTTATAATTTTCTTTATCTTTTTTTCATTTTTAACTCATATTAACGCCACCAAATTCTTACAAATACAGCCCCTGGCCATAGAATTAGGACCACATGCACAAATTCCATTTTTCTGACTATGACGCTGTGTCATCAATGGCAGATTGTTCTTCGCTGTCCAAATTATAACTAAATACATAGACGACCAATGTAAATGTTGCAGTTGATTTATTGCTACTGTGAAAGTGATGGAGCACCATGTCACAGAGCCAAATCCGTCACAGAGTTTCTTTTATCGAGAAACATTTCCGTACTCCCATGGCCAGGCAATTCACCCGACTTGAATGACATCGAAAATGTCTGGAGCCTACTCGAATCATTCGCCTACTCATCACCGGCCACCACATTACAGGATTTAAAAACAGAAATTGTAGATGCTTGGCAAATAATGAAGACGTAAAGAATATGATAGGGCAGTGTATTCGAAGCACGCCAGAAAGAATACGAGCTGTAATTAAGGCAAGGGGGAGAAACACAAAATATTAACATGTATATGTGACGCCTTAATGGTTAATAAACTCTGTTATTAAAGTTCGATCAGGCCTTTCCATTTTACGAAAAACAGAAAAAATGTTGAAACTCAAGAGTCGTCCTGATTCGATGGCCAGGGGCTATAATTATACACTATTACAGTAGTGCCTCCTCTATCCGAACCCTCATTATCCGAGTATCTTAATATCCAAACGTTGTATTATCCAAACAGCCGTTTCGTGAAAACTTATGTGATTTAGCAGCCAAAAAAATATGGAATCCATAAATATTGAAACAAACTGTCAATTTTTTTATTTCTATTTGAATAAATGAAGTTTAATATAAAAAAAGGGGATTGTGTTGTTATCTGGCCACATTTGTCTCCCTATTAGTTCGGATACGGGAGACTCTACTGTGTTTGTAAATTAAAATTGAAATTATTCTTATAAAATGATATAATCAATCAAGAGGATTGCTTGAACACGCGCGTCTCAATGAAGCGATTAAGAAGTACCGCGATATACGGCGTTATCGCGCATTGGTTTTGGAAAGGAAATTTTCAGTATGCCCGAAAATGGCCGTGGAGAAGTGTACCTTGGACACGATCACGGACAGAAGGTCAAGAACGATTTTTGCGAGCTGCGTTCAACGAAATATCGCAGATACACAGAGAAAGGTGGAAATACTGGGCAACTTACTCTACAGTGTGTTCTCGATACCCACGCGCATTACAGAAATGGCGGTATACCGGGGAACCAGTTTTAAATTGACTATCGCCGCTCAGTAATGCGAAACGTCGCGAAGTAAATCACGCGAAATAACATTTTCAGATATCGCGTTTGAAAAACCAGTTCCATTAACCGATACGCCGAAATTTATCTATTACTTAACCGATAAGACAGCGTTGTACCATTAGAAGCTTCGATTTTTTATACATTTCTAAAATATAGACTCGGAAGTCTAAATTCTGGTCATTGATAATGTTAATTTGTCGCAGAATTCAACTTTGCGAGACCGAGTGATAAATTATCATTCGAATTCCTTCTGATCGATGGCTGATTCGACAAGGAAATTTGATCAATTTTGATAGCAATGATAAACAAGATTCTATCATTTGTGCGGGACAATTTGGATTTTTATTTTTTAATAAAAAAATTCGTCGATAACATGAAGTGGTGTGTAGATATCAAAGCAAATGATCAAATATTGTATAAATGATTATATTTTATTTTTTTAATTTGTTGTTTACATGTTTACGTGATTTTGTATGTTGGGTATGATATTCGTGAAAAATATATCAGGAAATATTCGACATAAATACCAGGTGTTCCAAGGATATAATACAATGTGAAAAGTTACGATTTTACACGAAAAAATAAGTTGAAATTGAATTCTGTTTTCAAAATTGTTAACTTTGGAAAAATGGACAGGAATTCGTAATAGTATTGGACTGAAATTAATCAAATGAAAATAAAATACATTTGTAAGCGTTACTTTACAAAGTGGAAGAGAAATTAAAAGTACAACTTCATTTTTTTAGTTTTTATCGAACATGGTTGATAGTTCAAATTTTTTTTTTCAAAAACAACGTCGGATGATAAAAATGTTATTCTACAAAATGATAAGGATATAGAATCATCCTAGGTCAGATTGTGTTATGCTACAATACTACCGTTGTTTGTATATCGATCTACATATCGTAAACATATCGAAATTCAAATGAACGTATCAGTAGATATCGAATTATTGATTGATACTGAATTTTAAGCGTCGGAAGCAAAATATACAATACAGAACATATAGCATTCTAAATGAATATATCAATAAACGTAGAGCAATTGATTAATTAATTATTCAGTATCGGGTGAAGAAGAGACATATCAAATATAAAACATATAAAATTCTAAATTGCATGTATCAGTAAATGCAGAATGATCGTTCGATTACATGTTGTTAGTTTAAGGTATCGAAAAAAAATAATGTATAGCAACGTACTAACAATAAATGTACAATATAAATAGATATATCAATAAATATAGAATGATCGATCGATTTAATGAGATTAATTAATCCTTTTGTTATTTAAATATAGAAAAGATAGAATGCTGTATGCTTTAAAAATGTTCCATAGTATTATGTTTTCTAAAAATTATACTGTGTATGTGGTGGACCATAAGGGACTTATTCTGAGGGATTTAGCAAAGACCTGTTGCTACCAATTTTGTAAATAAGATGCAATTTTATTGGAAAAATATCATAACGGCATTTGCCACACACGAAATTAGTTGTACTTACCAACTACTACCTATACTACCTATTTTGGTAGCTCGATAGCTTTTCAGCTGATAAAAATTCAAATGACACTAACTACTAACTAGTTGAAATCAACCTGAAGTGATTTGTCTTAAAACAATAGAAATTTATTACAGCTGTAATCAAATACCTGTTGAAATAGTTGAACAAGGACACAAAAATGAATATTCAAGATCTTGATAATTAAAAATAACTGCAGCTGTTAATTTGTCACATTTAAAAACGACATTATTTATGGGATGACCTGATATACTCGACCCACCATCCTTCAAACTGTACACTTTTTACGTGGAGCAAGTGACTTTTACTTGAACGATCATTCAGACTGTAGCATGAGCGGCGGATTTCATGTGTGCGAGGAATAATGTGACTGTTCATCGGTGATTACGTGAAACATATTACAGGAAGGAAGCGTGTGAAACATGCTGATTAGTTGCAAGGAAACTATTGCGTAAGAGAAAGCAAGATGTTGTGTGAATGTGTCCGTTTATCATTGTATCTCATGATTTCGGCAGATGTTGACCACCGAAATCTTGTACAGAGATCGCTCTGACTCCTTTCTTTCACGTATGCCTTACTTTCGCCGGGAACAATTTAAATTAACATTTAAGAGAAACTTTTATTGGCTTCGTTATATAAGTAATATGACATTCTAATTTTTATATTCGGTTGCTTTTACTCTTAATTTATTATTTCTAACGAGAACGTGGTAATCAGACTGCGGATGTTTATGCACTTTAACATACCCAAATATCTGAAGAATAAACATTTAAAACTATGAAAAAATAAGAACATTTTTTAAACATTCACAGAACAAAATGCGTTTTTTTCAAGTCTCATTTTTCTGATTGTATCAACGTAAAAAATATTTAACTCTGAAAATGTATATTTGTATAAACTTCCACAACCTAGTGATAATCGTAATTAATTCAGTGTTTTTCAACGTTTTGCAGTAGGTGACCGATTTTTTATTCTTAGATCACGATTTTGCGGAATCTATCAGGTCATTTTAAATTAATACTTACCGTTACTTTTGTCATTGACATATTAACCATTTCTTTTTGTAACAATGTTCCATCTTTCGGGTAACTTGTTTATTTTTTATTAAAAAATCTTCTTTTTGTGAATTATTAGATTGGCAACTAAATTCGGGACATTTTCATCAAAAAATGCATGTTTAATGGGGTGAGGAAAATAAGAAGCATTTTTCTTGATCATTTAAAGGACGTCATGCAGCTTGGTCAACGTTTCGTTTTATGGGCTACATTAACAGAACAAATATTGAACTTTGAAAGTGTGACTTTGCATAAACATCCGCAGTGTAGATATTACTTATGGAATGATAATTAAAATTCTGGGAGATTATTGAAATACATGAGAACTTTTAGGGCATTGTGCGGCACTTGATGAATAAAAACAAAGAAAAATAGTGAAATTGATACTACGCAGTCCGATGTTACATCCTATTACGTTAATTTTCTTTTCGTGCGCTCCGTTGCGTTCAGGAAGTGCATTTCCACTTCCTCCGCGTTTGACGGCAACATCTAAATTGAATAGATTTTCGCGTGATCTACAAAAAAAAGGTTTCACCATGGAACCGCAAATTTCGACAAAGGCCTGTGTGTACAAACAAAGAAAAACGGGTAACACTCCCCAGACCTTCTAACTTATTACCAAACAAATCATATTCTTGCAAAATGTTAAAAATTTGAACGTATGAGTCAAACTTCCCCTATGCATGTGCAATCGGAAATGAAAGCCAGAAATAGTGATTTGAAGTGTCATTTTAATCTGTCACCTTCTAAAAATATAGACAATTGTAGATTTATTTATAATACCAGCATTAATTTCTAACGATGCATAATTTCAGTATTTATAAAAGAAGATAATATCATTTAATATTATAAGTTTGATTTATCATAACAATCAAGGAAGTCATAAATGTCTTTCAGTGCAATTATTCCTAATTGTAAAGCATACATATTATAGTAAATATTATTATTGCAATATAATATAGAATTTTATTTTATTATCTGCAAGTAGAAAACGATTAACAATGTCTCTTGGAACACATCTAATATTTAGAAACTACTTGAACAGGTCACTGAAAAAATCTTTCATTAAGTAGTCGCAAAAGAGTTTTATTGTGAATATTTTTGGAATTATTTGATCATGGAATACAGTAACTTCTTCAGATACAATATTTCAAAAATTTTTATTTCGTTATTTCGAAGAGATCCGCGTATGAAGTGTATTTAACTCTTTGACTGCTATCAACGTCTGTAGGCGCTTGACAAAGTCGCTCACCGTGTACTGACAACGCCCATGGGCGTTCAGTGCAATGGCTCACCGCGTACTACTGCAGCTCGTCCGCACGCAGCGTTCGCCTCGTTTCCACGTAGTCCGCAATCAAAGGGTTAAAAAAACATTTGAAATAACATTTCACACAAGGTTATGTTAAAAGTGCCAAGGCGTATGTGTAATGATAATTATGAGATCGTCAGACGTTTTCTTAATACTATGTGTAGATACTAAAATTTTGATATTATTTCATAACATCAAAGTCATTTCTACTGTAAGATTTCTTTTCTCTAATTGTCATTAATTACGGTCACGCTTGAAGAATGAACTGACAAGGAAGAAAGTACATTTTCTTGGAACTCAGTTCGCTTTTGCTTATCTCCGCAGACAGAGAAAAAATTTTCCATCCTGGGTACTACTTGTATCACAGACATCTTAGGTAATTTATACTAAATTAAGCTAATCAGACTATGCAGCAATTATGTTGAATATAAAATCTTCGAAATATTGATAAAAGAATTCTAAAATGGGATAATTGAACGCATTGACTGCCAAGGTGGTCATCACTGTCGGACATAATTAAACAATTCTCACTTTTTTCGCGATTGTGAAATTCTACGTAAATTTGTATGCTGCAATAGCAATATAAAGTATTAAAAGCACGATTGAATAATGAAAGACAATTAATTAACAGTTTATACAAGAAAAGGGTATTACAATATTGTATACTGTGTGTACTGTCTAACAACGCAATGAATTTCATTTCCATCGAGATATTTGAACCACTTAAACCGAAGAAAGCGAATTGTTCGTCGCTCCGATTTATTGGTTGATCCACATGATCGTGACGAATGTCCGAATTACGATACTTTCACCGATGCCGATGGCCAAGCCAAGTTTTCTTTACTTTGCACGGTACCTGTACGATTTCCGTTCCCCGACTTTTTTCATCATTATCAAGGGAAACGGCATTGGTAGATACCGTGAGTACAAACATGAACGATGAAAAATGTGAATCATGGTCAAGAGAGTCACCGTGGTTTATCTCATTCGTTTGAACTGTTCAGGAAGTGTTTTATTAATGTTCGAAACAAGAATTATATTTGTTCAGTATGATTGGATTGTAAACAGAAAAATAAATTTGTAAAGAAGTTTTCGAATCTCTGCAGAAAATGTACGGTTTTTGTCAAAGCCTTATTTTTTGTTAACAATATTGGAATTTAACGAAAATAAGGTAGTATAGTTGAAGATGTTAAACGTTTTTATATTATCTTAGAAATTTATAAATTGTTACATTACTAATAATTACTAATTGAACACTTTTTTAAGGAGCAATTGAAAATAGGTCACATACAATTTGGCGGTCGAATATAATTATTAAGCACTCATAGGGGATATGTTGGAATATTTCTGTACATTGGTAGAAAAAGGGCCAATTTCTAAAATTATTGCATTTGACTTTTATGCACGGTTCACATCAAATTGTGTTATGTATATTATAATAAAAAGCGTCATTGTGCACTTTTTCGCAAAAAATTGCAAATGTGACATTGGCTCTTTTTCTAACAAGGTACAGATTTATTTTGTTTCTGTTTCATATAGTAGGAAATGTTGCAAACAATTTCTCGACACGACCCACGCCAGACCTGATTTCATAAAGTAAAAGCACATGAGTTTTACTCATGGGGTGTACTGAAGTGTAAAATTTCGACAAGGAACACAATGGATCGTGTACAGCGAGCGAGCAAATACCGTGTGAAGTATTTTACGTCCTGCAAAATGTACTGAAAAGAAACGAAAATTTCTGTTTAGTCAGTAACGTACATTCGCCACAGTTAAAATTAATTGAAACTACAGAATCCAGATTACTTAAATATTTCCGAATTTATTATTTTTAAATACATCCTTAAAAAGTAAGAACCAAAATTGATCCTACCAAATATATAAATTAAATGTTTATTAAAATGAGTAAATATTTCGAGCTACTGAATGTGTTTCGTATTTTCTTATTTATGTTTATGGACAATATGAAGTAGAATTTAAACAAAGATGCATATGTTAATATATTTTGATCCAAATGTGTCACCAAAAAAGGGAAATTTAATAAGATACAATTTTGTATTCATAAGCTTCACTAATAGAACGTGTTGTGTTTTATTATTAGATAATTGACATGTTTATTATTGAAAGGGCACATGTCCATATTTTGGGAAAAATTAAGTAATGCGTTTTTCTAATTGTAGATGCCTAGCCAAAATTAAAAATAAAAAAGGAGTGTCTTTTGATATCTCCTATCGATTCCGGTTGAAAGAACCAAGTCAACATCATTTCGAAGAAAATTAGGAGGTTTCAATTGGCTGGCGTAAAATTTAAAAAATTGACACACGCCCTTTCAATTATAAACGATTCAATTATAAGAATATTATTTTGGTATTAATTCCCAGAATATTAGCAAACCTGTGAAAGACTATAACTTTTTTATCTGCAACTTTCTTTTTATCTACAAGACTACAATTTTTTGTCTTCAACGAAAATTAATACTTTCTTCAATATAATGTAAGAATTTTTAAATGCAGAGTTTTTAATTCACCGCAGTAATAATTACAATTTGTACGATTATAATTATCAGTGGATTGTTATTGCGTGGCATTAAAGCAGAAAAGTGGACATTATAAGAGAAAAGACACTGTGAGCCAATAGCCCATAAAATGGCCGTTCGGCTCTGAATCTTCTTGATGACTGTCGCCTTTTCAGACACGCTTTGACTTTCTTCCGCGGCTAATTATACCTCTCACACTTCTTTTCTTACAATTAGTTTCGACCGTAGAATGTTCTTCATCTTGTAAATATACTCTCTTCTTTTACCATAAATTATGTTCTTACATTTAATACTTTAGTGAAGATGGGAAGCTGCGGTCACTGGATATTAAATGTTGACATAACTGTTAGCACGCGTTTCCTTGTCGAATGCAATAATAAAGTACATGGTTTGTACATATTCTTTCTGTGTTATACTGTTTTGTACAATCTTTCAGAATATATTCATATTTTTTTTCTAAATCTGTACCAATCATTTATTCTTCAAATTGTATAAAATTCTTGAAGTCGGAGGAGCGTTTTATTAATTAATATAATTAGTACGATATACTAGATATACGAGTATATTTGTTGTTATTTGCATCGAAAATATTTCGCATAATGAAGTAACATTTACAGTAAATGGAAGAAGTCAATGGTGAATATGTCTAACGATTTTATAATAACAAAACAGAATTATACTTGACCCCTGCTCATCACGAAAATGTAATTTACTATTTTCACTGTGATTACCGTTTCCGTGGCAGGTATTTTCCTACATGACACTTGATTCCTGAGCACTAGCAGCACGCTATCTGATATTTAGCCATTAAATTGTTTTTTCCACCATCTCATACTGGGGTACTCAAATTACAACAGCCATTACTTGTATGAAGCACAGAGTGATTCCAGAGTTTTATCACGAAATTTGTAGGCATGTTCTACAGGAGAAAGTGAACAAAAAGGTTCTAACAAACATGGGTGTTAAAATTATTTATTATTCTGTTTTATAATTGATGGTATAATTGAGATTTTACATGAAAGAATACGTCGAAAATGTAAAATAAACTTTCTTCACGCAATGTTTTCTTTTCGAGAAGAATCACTTTAAAAATTCATATTTTATGTCTGATTACAATCAAGTGCACGTGCAGCTAATGAATATTTATTCAGCGCGTATTAGAATTTATTTTACCCACAGACTATCGTCTACATATTTTGTGACAGAACTTTGGAGACACCTGATACAAAATAATGATTATTTTATTATTTACTTACTT
Source organism: Macropis europaea (assembly GCA_916610135.2). Lineage (NCBI taxonomy): Eukaryota > Metazoa > Arthropoda > Insecta > Hymenoptera > Melittidae > Macropis > Macropis europaea. The sequence goes on along the minus strand of OU744344.1, from coordinate 13,290,831 downwards.
ATATATATTTCATTTTTGCATTTTGTAGCCTTATGATAATTGAAGAAAAGTTATATACGTGTTCTGGTAAAGAATATAATTTAGACAGTTATTAATAGAAAATTTTCTTTTTCTTCCAATCAATAATAATATTACTAAGATATCAGTGTTTTCTTTATTTAACCCTTTGACAAAGTTTCCCACGGCGTACTGTCGACGCCCATAGGCGTTCAATCCCATAGCTCACTAAATACTACTGTTACTCCTCCGCACGCAGGGCTCGCCTTGTTTCCAGGTAGCCTGCAGTCAAAGGTTTCTTTGTTTATCAGCAACACTATATTGTATGTATAATGTTTCATACAGTTTTACAAAATGACTTGTAATCTGTTAAAAATATTTATCTGACAATGAGTATGATGCATTTAACACGTTGAACGCGACCGTGTGACCGACACCTCAAATTTAATTTAATTAAATAATTATTGATTGTCGCAAAATTCATACTGAAACAATAATGTAGGAACAGAAGAACACAATTGAGTACTCAAACCTATTTTTCTCTTTATGATTTCTATAAAAAATAGTAAATTACGTCGTGTCTGATTAGGTATGGCCGTTTTCACTGTGGCGTACAACATGTTAATGAGTGAGCTTAGTATGACCTATTATTTATTCTAGTAATCACTGCTTGTTCTCATCTGCTCGAATCCTTCAGAAATTTTTCCCTAAAAAACTTACCTTTTAAATAAGGCTTGAACAAAACTCGCCACTTGCAAAGTACATCAATTGTTTCAAACTAAAGAATAGAAGACGACAATATCTACTAGACTTCCTATAGCATAATTTCCTTTGTCACTCTTTTCCCTTTCACCACAGCCGTTTTAGCGCGATACGCTTTTCCTGCACACGTAATTCTGTTTATTAAACAGAACTCCGCATTAAGGTTAACCAGCCTCCGGAGCCTAACGTATATACGCAATAATGAATTAAATGATCTACAAAAACTGAACTGTATCAGATGAGGAAGCGTAAGAGGAATTTCTCGATAGGTTGACCGAACCTAACCGTGAGTATTCCTCTGACATTGTTCTGCTTGTTGTCTGAAACGAGCGTGGGTGTTTGATTCCGAAACAAAGCCGACAGATTACATTCATCGGCATTTCAGTTATCAAAACGAACCGTAATTATGTTCGCACAGCTTGTTAGGTAGGCAGGGCGTTGCGCAATTTGCTTGACGATCTGGTGGCTGGACCTGTTCCACGGTCCAGCACTATACAGATTCAATTCCCCTGTGTATAGTAATTGAATTTTCTTGGCACGCGCGTAATAGAGCGATGCTTCGTGGTTCGTTTGAAAATTTCGATCGTTAAAAGAAACAGCGCCTGTCTGCTTTGCATTCACCTCCTTAAGGAGTCTCTCTTGACGAGCAATGGCTCGTTGAATCGCTACTGCCAAGAATTCTAGCGGTCTGATTATCGCTGCAGCGAAACACCGCACGAAAGCTCTGTTTTCGGTGTGAATCCAACTTTAGAGTCTGTTGGAAAGAGAAATTTCGGATTATTTTGAAATTTGTAGAAATTACGACGAACGAGCAGAGAGATACTTGGAGTGTAGATATTTTTAGAACATTATGAATTTCTTTCGCAGAACTGAACATCGCATATGTTGAGTAATTGCGAATTCTAAGGAGGTTTTCTTTGGAGATGTTTATCAAGTTGTTGCATGATCAATTTTATTTTTAGATGGTGAATCTCTGATGGACGTAACCTGTCCTCGAGCAATAATTTTTAATTTACATGTGAACCATCTGATTTAACGTGTATACTCTAAATCTAGCTTTTTTAAAACACGTGACTCCTTAAGATTGTTTTCAACCACACTTCTATCTTAGAAATTTTGTTCTCTTACAATAGAGAATTAACTATTGGGTTGAATCATAAATAACTTTCGGCACGTAAAAGATTCTTTCTTTCTAAAAATCAAATTGTTTTTCTGACCTACTGATTTGTGCTTCACATTTGAAGGTAAGAATCCCTAAAAGTTAGGCGTGCTGCAGAAGCAAGAATAATCATCCTTTAATAAATAATCAATAAATTTAAGAAGACAGATCGGAAGTTATTTATGACTCAACCTAATAAATATCGATTTAGCTAAATTTAGCTAAAATTGAACAAGTAAAATAATATTAAACAGGAATGTAGCTCATTATAATTCTGTAAGTACTCACAAAATATGTCCAAAATGTCCTCCATTATTAAAAACACAAAATTCTATTTTACATGTTTGAAATTATTTAGCGTACATCAATTCGGTTGATTAAAAAGAACTATTTTTGTTGTCGTACGCATAGTGACTTAAAATTGTGGGCAGAGTGTGCGAGGAACGATTTGAAAGCAGCAGGATCATTTAACCCGACGTGTCCCGTAGTTGATTAATCAATCAGACCTCTGCGACAGGTGAAAATCTCAACTATGAATATTTATTTCATCCGAAGTACAGAGTAGTTCCGCGCTACTTGCCAGAAACATGCAAAATTAGAACACACATGTAATTCGATGAAGTGTATCGATGTCATGTTTCTTCTCCAATAACATTTGAAAACCGGTACACCCTGAAACAAGGATCTGATAACAGCATGGAGATCGTTTATCACGCCTGGAACGTATGATATGTTCAAATTCATCTCTTACAATGTTTATAAAATACAGAATTATAATGTTTCAGTTGGAAATAAAAAATGAAAAAATTCATGATACTGGAGTAGTATCAAAAATTGTATTCATTTTGAAAATAAATTGAAAAAGTGAGTGGATCGACTGAGCAGCTCCTTACATTAACAACATTGAGAACAAATATTTGAGAGAGTGTGAGGAAGAGAATATCCTAATCAGGAGGGAACAAGATGTAATCTCCTGTTTTAAGGTTGGTCATTCAGGAATGACTCATTCTTACCTCATAACAAAATTCCCGTACCAATATGCGATGAGTACTCTACCATAATTAGAATTGACCACCTTTTACTGAAATGCTGTAAATACAGAATTCATCAAGCACTTTATGGTTTAGGCCCTCTAATAGTGATAAGATTGATAAATTGTTTCTAAAACAGACTGTTATTTAACAAATAATTGATGTATTTAATAAACGTACTTGATTAGTAAAAATCAGTAAATTCTCGTTTCATTGCAGCGTCATTAATAACCTTGAAGTTGCTGCGACGTTGAACTGCAAGAACAAAATAGCACCGTATTGCAATGAATTGTCATTTAATTAGCATGACTACAATAATATTAGAATGAAGGAAGTTTTATAGAGTGAATAGACACTTTGTGCAAATGACACGAGAACGAGACAAAATGTTATACAACGTCCCAAATCTATTGTGGGAGAACAATGAATATTGTGTAGTATGTAACAGTAATATTTGATTCCTTATTTAGTAAAACCGGAAGCGTGTTATGTGGATCCGTCAAGCACGATTTCCGTCCGGAAGATACACGCGAGAAGAAAAGTTACAAACTTCCTGTATAAATGATGCCAAATATTAGCCGTAATAGCCAGTAATTTTCTCGCTTTCAACAATGTTAATTATACTAAATTAGGTTCTTTATTAAATGAATTTCTTTAGCAAAGACACTTATACCTGAGGTGTCGCATTTTTCTCTAGAATTAAACTCATCAGACAGAAGTGCATATTATGAAGCATAAATAGTTACGGATGAAACTGAACAGTGTGTATTACAAAAACTGAATTACTTTAATTACAAAATTGCAACAAATTTGTCATACATTCAAGAATATTAGAATAGGAATTTTTTTAACACATTGAAAACCACAGTGAAAACTGCCATACTTAGTCAGACACCATATAATGTCCTATTTTAAGAATAAATCCTGGAAGAAATGAATATTTTATTCTTAAACCGCCTTATACTGTTACTATAATATTAATGTTATCTCAAAATTTTATAAGAATTATTGGTTGTTTAATGAAATAAAATTTGAGGTACCGGTCAAGAGCGACCCTCACAGCAGTCAAGGTGTTAATAATAAATTATAAATGGTAGCAACACGATATTGTGTTTAATATAAACAATGTTGAATATCTACATTAGCGTTGTGTGACTTTAAATATGTACAGGGTGTCCCTAAAGTAGCCAACTATGTTTATGAGAAAGGGAAATATCGAAATCAGTGATGGCCATCCGGAGCAACTCCTGGCTCCGCCCTACCCCCTCTCTGCGTCCATTCCCCTCACATAATAAGAAAGTTGAGATGTAACCTCTAGATGAAACTGTATATCCCTGCAATAGTGCTTCAGAAGCTTCCATAGCAAGATATCTCACAGTTATTCTTGATAGAGGCCCACGAATGGAGATCTAGTCCAGTAGGATATGAATTCCAATATTTTGGCTACATTGAAGGTTCATTAGGGGCAAGGACGGTGATAATGAACTTCGTCATTTGGTTGTCGTCTATTTCTACGTGAGATTCATGTCACTGCTCAGCAGTCACCAGTATTTTCCGTTGATTCGTTTAAGTTTAACGGTAAAATGTTATTATGAACGGAATTTATGTGGTAGCTCGTGTCTTTATGATCTCAATTGATTCTCGATATCTTCTGGAGAAGTATGTCTTTGTCCTGGCTAGCACCCTGGTTTCGTCGAATAGCATCTTCTGTCTTGTAGTTATTTTATGCTCAGTTATCATTGACCGTAATAACTGTAAGTTTAGCGACCTTTTGCACGAGAGGTAAGGGTTCGAAAGAAGTAGAAGTTTATTTATTTTCAGTGCAGAAATTTATGCGATGACCATACGTCACGTGCGGAAATTGCCTAACTTGTTTAGTAAGAACACTGCCTGAACTCCCATAGGCGTTCTCCGCACGGGATATAACAATCTATGGAAAACTCTTTTAAATGTCCAAACATATAAAGAATTAATTTTAGGATTTATATTGATTAGACGGTTGTAATTCTTCGTTGGAAGTATTGTATGCTGCTAGAGTTCGTCCATTCTTTTAGAAGCAACCTCTATAACACGAAGCTCACGGTGTCTATGTATAAAATAGGGTCACATTCGACGTAAGTTCACATGAATCTTTATAATTTGTTTTTACATTCTGAATCTATCACTGTAATGGTTTCTATTTCTTTGGAGGTACATTTTGTGTGTATTGATACTTTTTGCAAGGAATCACGCTCTCTTACGGGTGATTAATGAAAATACAATGCGTATGTTGGAGCGTAACGCAAATGAAAGCAAATAGTGGTCAAAGGTTAGAAAGTAGGGCTTCGCATTATTGTGGAACTAGTACACTTTTACGGAGTCACAGATCCAACAATACGAACCTCTGTACATGCTTCTTTTTCGATGATCACTTGATGATAATTTGAAATTAACCTCAGCAGGATTATTAACAAATATATGCACATTGAATTATTTTATAATTAAAATATCGTAGAGTTACTGGTTAACTATTTTAAGTTTGAAAATCTTTACCTTAGAATAACTGAAAAAAGAATAGGAAAGTACAATTAAATAAATACCCCGTTGTTAACAGTCTCACGTATAAAATTTATTTCTGTAACAAAAACATAATGAAACGAAAAAGATTTTAAGCATACACTGTTTGAATAAACTGAATAATAACAGCGATAAATTTGTTTTAAAAAAATAGAATATTTCACACGTTGAATGCCACAGTGAAAACAACCATACTTAGTCAGACATATTATAATTTGCCATTTTTAATATGAATCGAAAAGTAACAAAATTTATAATTATTCAGTCTTATAATTCGCAGTTTATACTATTATTGCAATATTAATATTTTTTGGAATCTTATAAAGTTTAATAGTTATTTAATTAGATTAAATCTCTGGCGGCGGTCACCGGTCACCGACACCTCAAATTTAATTTAATTAAATAATTATTAATTGTCGCTAAATTCTGAGCAAACTTCATGCGGAAACGATAATGTAGGGGCAGAAGAACACAACTGACTATTTAAGTCTTTTTTTCTTTACGATTTATATAAAAAATAGTAAATTCTGTCATGTCTGATCAGGTATGGCCGTTTCCACTGTGGCGTTAAACGTGTTAAGAGTCCAAAAACGTAAAAGTAGTAAAATATTCAACCAAAATTACAACTAATGTATTTAAAACAAAAAGTATGACATGTTGTATATAATAAATTGATTTCTATCAATTGTGTCCTAAAATTGATTAGAAATTAAATCTAATATTGCATGTGGATCCACTATTCACCATTTTTCCATTCATACATGACTGCCGTCATATTATTATCGTACCCCTCGTGCACAATTTTTCGTATTTATTTGCATCTGACATTATTATAAAATAAGGAATATTCCAACACAACGTTCGAACGAAATTCCCTCAAAATGATTCCGTTCAGCTTGAAACGTTACATCTGAAAAATCATCGTTTCGCTTTTGCTGCTTCGCGGGATGACACACTCGGCCAGCTAGATCGCGGAAGCATGACCAGCGAAAAGAAGGTGTGAAGTTATTGCGAAAAGATTACGACGATTCACGCCGCCGCGATTTTTAACCGTTCACGTCCTTATCGCGTTACCGTTATCATAATTCGTCACGATCGTCGGAAATAGAAAAAAAGAAAAAAAATAGTCGTGGAAATGGAAAAGAAAGAATGGAAAGCGAGCTGTGCCATTTGACGATGGCGATCACGATCCGCATTCGACACGGTGAAACGAACTCGCGAACCAGACCGATCGGTTCCAATACTCATCGTCGAAACACGTGTATTCCTCGTCTACCGGAATTAATATCGCCGCTCCGTTCTGCTTCGACAAACACACGATATCGATTTCGAGGAAGCGCGATCTGATTTTACATCGCGATAAATACGAAAGAATATTGGCCGCATAAAAAAGGAGCCTGGAAAACAAAGTCGATCGCCGATCGGTTTGCGGAAGCGGCTTAGAAATCACCGCAAAGAAATTTCGCAGTTGATTCGCTTAAATCCCTAATAAATGATGTTGCTTAATGAATCTGTCTCCAGCAGATCGTATATTTCATATTATGATATTATTTACATTCTTTCGTTATATCGACTCTACTGTGTCGTACTTTATGGTAGTAGTAAGGTACATGCGATCATTTTATACAGGAAGTTTATTTAATAACCGAACGCTTATGGTGAACATAATGTTTGAATAGTAGATAGATTCATGACTTTTTGATCCTTTCATTATGGCGGAGTCCAGCTGAAAGTAGCACAGACGCGCGCAATTTTTCTACGGTTTTTTCATTTCTTACATTTTTCTTGTGTACTGTTATGTAATTACGTGTGATAATTTCAAAGCAAGCGTGGATACACAGTATATATTCTTGGTTTCAGAGGAAGAAACATTTGATTGTTTTGTTACTATCTGATAAATAAACTGCTGGTGTTCATGCAAATATACATTTTTAGACTTCCATATGTCCTATATTCATGTAGTTGAACAAACGAAACTTCAACACAACTGCATGCACTCCTTGAAATATTCTTTGCTAAATTATTGAACATTCATCATGCACCAATTTGGATACTAAATTGCATAAACGTCTACAGTTTGCTGATAAGCATTCACTCGCTGACGCTAAAAGTATATTCAGACGTATCATTTTATTAATATGAACAAATGGTATCAATTGTTTTATTACTTTATTTTGGTAATAAGTTTAGCAAGTTCGTAACGTGACGTTGATACCATCGATGGCACACACTGTACCGTTAGACCGTCACGGTTTGAATATCAAACTATATACTATCGCGAACTACAATGATCTTGAGAACATTTTTAATTCTATTAAAATATCGAGAAAGGAAAACCGATCTTACAATGTTAATAATAACGTAACGAAAATTTATATTAAATATTCTTGTTTTGAAAAATCGAGTGAGATAAGAGTCGCCACACGAGGTACTTTGATTGGAAGAATGACAAATGGAATATTTGTCCTCATTCAAAATAAAAATTGTCCTACACATTTTTAATACCTTGTAATATAATTACTTTATATTATTTTATTATTTACTGAAGGGCTTTGGTTTTGTACATTCTTAAATATACTCACACTGCCGGTAGTTAAAAATATATACGTTGAATACAGAAGCTAATTACTTCTACAATAAATATAAAAATATGTAAAAGTAAATAACAAATATAAATATGAGCTACACTTAGACTGAAGCACTTCTTTTCACGTTTCTTTTAACTTAGCATAATTACTTTATATATTCGGTGTATAATCAAATCATTTTCTTCTAGTGGTTCTATAGTTACGAATCAGTGTACGCCTCTACTTTGTTGTTTTATTTTCAAGTCTGCTATCAGCGTATGGTCTTGAAAAATTATTTTTCAATGCAATCTTTCAAATGATGTATTTATAATTGGTGATAAAAATATCTGGTCTCTTGGTGTGATTGCAAAACTTCTTTTATGTAGGTCTAATTTATTTTATATTTAATATTTAAGAGTACCATTCTGTACTTTCGTCAGGGTTTCTGCAATTTGAAGCACAATTACTTATTCATTTATTCAGGGTAATTAGACTCTGTATTTCACACAATAAATATAAAAATGACGACCAAATTTATAAAATTAATCCCAAATAAGTTAAAAGCTACAATAAAGGTTAAATGACATGCAACAAAGTATTAAAATTTTTTTTCAAGTTCTTATCATAGAATATAGTAAAGTGAATTAGTAAATATTTGCAAGAGACAGATTTTTGTATTATTATTCATCTTTCGAATCTATAATTTAACACAAAATTGACTTGATACACATGAAAGCTGAAAACGCGTACAATTAACTGCATTTTAATTCAACTTACAATATGACATTTAAAACTCAACAATTTTAGGGTGGTTCTATAGTTATGGCATACAGTATGTACATAAAAAAAATATAAAATACATAAAATTTGTATGTCAGATCTACGTTCTTATACTTCAGTTTCCATAAGGTCGCCAGAAAATATCGACGTTCTACGATTCGATGCAAGTCCCTGCAACGTTTTTCTTTTAAAAAACAGTACATGGTAATCGAAAAAACGTCGTCACGATTCAAATATTATCAACTTTCTTAGAAAAGAGATTGCCCTGAAGACAGTGTACGTGCAGGTCTAATTTACAATGCATTGTTCAAAACACTGCATGAATTAAACATCACAGTGGTATAGCCATTGACGGCACGCACTGTACCGTTACACCGTCACGCTATAAGGATTAAAACAGTGGAAATTGCGTGCATGTATGATCGGAAAACCCTGTGACCTTTCACATCATTTAGTTTGTCATCTGCCTTCCACTAATACACAGCACGACCTACATTGCAAATAAACATGCCTATTAGCGCATTCATTGCTGCAACAAAAGAGCCCCTCATTCTAAAAGTGACATAAATCACCTTTTCGCTATTCTAAGATATTTATGCTTTTACATATTAGCGTTTCTAAAAATATTGTTTACCGTGAAGACATTTATTTAATATTTGTCGTTTTGAATACTTATAAATATTTTGCTACCGATGATAACGAACCAATCTTCTTTCATTGGTAGTCAAGTGACTTCAGCTGTTATGAAAATTAACGCGTTGAGCGCCACAGTGAAAACAGCCATACCTGATCAGACACGATAGAATTTAGTATTCTTCATATAAATCGTAAAGATATTAAAGACTTGAGGAATCAATTATGTTCTTGTGTTCCTACATTATTGTTACAGTGTTAAATTCGCTCAGAATTGTGTAATAATCAATAAGTATTTAATTAAACTAAATTTGAGGTGTCGGTCACCGGTGACCCTCACGGCGTTCAACGTGTTAATATTTTATTAAAACTAAAGACTTATAGCGATTTAAATAACGTATACTTCATAAATTCATAAGTAAATTATATTATACTAGTATGACTAATTTATATAATATATTTAATACTCAAGGTTGTTCATCATGAACAGAAATAGCAGTTACTAAATCTTCAGATATTTCACGTTGTTTTTGAATTGTTTAAATAATTGCGATCTTTACTTTAACGTTATCAAAATTCTACTACGTGACGTAATCTATCTAAAACAAAATTTTTGTAAATTGGAGTATGCCACTTTCAAAATAAATATATTTGCGACTCCGGTTAATGTTTAAACTGCTACTATAGAAGTTAATATCTGAAGTTCTATTATACAAGGATTGTATATGATATTGACAATAAATTGATTGCAGATGGAACGATTATATCTATTTACAACCGAAGCAGCTTGAACTCAATTTTTCCAGAAAAATGACTTATGCCACTTTTAACATAAGGAGCTCAAAAATGTCACCAGCTAACGCAAACCACTATAGCATGTTCTTATTTTTTATTGTGTGTAAGATAGCATTTTACGCGCGTTGTCGACGACCTGGCTTGTCAGTGCTTATTATGAAAGTGAATTATAAGTCGTTGACTAACAAGCGTGAATAATTTATTACGCGAAATCACTTTATGAAAAAATATACGCACCTTTGCTACATGTGATTTCTAGTATAAGATCTCAGTGCAATCTTTACTTTGTTTCACCAAGATATTCGAGTCAAATTTTGAAATTTACTATTTATGGAAAAACGATTTCTACAGGACTCACGTTTCGTGTAGCAAATGTTGCTTTGAAATTAGTAGAACATGTCAACGGAAACAGTTTTATTTACTGATGCTTTTTTCCTAAAATATATTGTTAGTTTTCAGAACATTAACATTAATAAACAGCAATGAAAATTATTTACATCGTGCCACTTAAATTCTTTTGTTAGAAAAATTGGTGTATCATGAATACTGAAAGGGGAATTATTATGTTTATAAAATAATATTGAATTTTTGTCTCGTGCAATTTACTTTATATTTTAATTCATGCTTTGATTGTTCTATTATTCTTTTCTCGTAATAATTTTTACGTTTCATTTATGACATACTTTAATTCAGTTCAATCAAATAATTGATAATCTTCATTAAAGTTTGAATAAAATTAGTGTGTAAATTAATGTAAAAGCTTAAAATTAAATTAAAGTTAGTGATGAATCATTAAAAGTTTATGTCTCTAATTATATGTATTTATGAAAACCCATTTTAATGTGTCTGACCAGGTACGGATTTTTTCACTATCCTGTAAATTATATTGGGGAAAAAGTATCGGACATTGTTTATATCGAGCGATATAAATTATTTTATTAGTCGAATCATTGATCAAGAATATTAGAAAAGAAAATATAGTGTTTACAGAACACTATTTGATTTGTTCTCCCCTTCAATTTACTTTACATTTTAATTTATACTTCGAGCCTTTTATTTTCTCTTTTTTTAGTCACTTTTCGAGGCTTCTGCAAGAAAATTTTCAAGATGAAAAGATATTATCGCATGTTTGTGAAAAAAATGTGTCAAATTGACACGAGGGACGAATGAGGGTTAAATCTGCTCAAAATTGTATAAAAATCCCTACTTATTTAATTAATAGAAACTTAAATCGACGAGTTAAATACAACAAATCAGATTGTGTTGTAATTAATTTAGAAGACATACTATGTACAACTACATGGATCAAATATTGTCTGACAACATATCCAGATAAATTAAATACTGAAAACAATTGTCTTATCCACCTTACTGTCACTGTGCGTTTTAGAAAATCAAGATGTACAGGCGCCTCGGCGTTTCATTTCGAGAAACAAGTGTCACCCTGATAAAGTTCAGAAATGTACCGCCAGAAAAAAAATTGCAAGCTGGTGGAGTACATGTAAATCGTTATTAATGAAATTTCAGTAGCCAATGACACCGTTGCAGCCGGGAAGCCGCGATGTTCGTGACTCCGTCGGCTTATGCACCGCATCAGTCGGCTCTGCGAAGTATTGTCCATCGTGCCTGGACCAGCCAGCACACCTCGGGAGGCCAATACTTTACAGTTTGGGCTCTTTAAGCCAATTTCACGTCGGGTTTCTTCGCTCTAATACCCATCTCAACACGTGACTGCTCACACGACGATTGGTTATTGTTTACGATTGATACCCTCGGTCGGGAGGTATCCGATCGTAAAATCGAAACACGAGTCGCTCGTTTTATCATAGGAACGAGATCATAATCGGGGACAATGGCTATGATCGGCGGGAGGATCGACAATACTTTCGAAACCGCCGGGAAAAAGATATTCATAGAAGGATGCATCGATCTGTGAAATTGATAGGATTCTCATATTCTAGGCCGAAGACAATTATTAGGTGCTGTTTTCAGCAATAATGGTTTTCACGGAGGAAACTGTTACTTCAACGAAATTGGAGTAAATCTGGTCCAAAAATGTGTCAGAGTGTGGGAGAAATTAGAATTTTAACATAAAAGAGAGGAATTGAATGTATAATACTTTGGCGTACTGTACAACGTTTTAACACGTTCAAATTTAATTTAATTAAATAATTATTGATTGTCACAAAATTCTGAGCAAACTTCATACTGAAAGAATAATGTAGGAACGGAAGAACTCAAATCTATTTTCTCTTTACGATTTATATAAGAAATAGTAAATTATATCGTGTCTGATTAGGAACGGCTGTTTTCACTGTGGCAGTGGTGTTAATGAATAAGTAAGTCTACTGCAATCAATCAGCTGTCTCAAATAGATAGAGAATGATATAATTTTAGTAAAGAATTTTGAAGGTCATTTCGAATATACAATTTTAGACATCAATATTATTTGTTTTAATGTAGTGAAAAAACAGAACTTTGACAAAATTGTATTCTATGCTTTAAAGTTTGCAAAATGTATTTTTTATTTTACTTACTAGCAATATATTTAACCCTTTGACTGCTATTGGCGCCTATAGGCATTTGACAAAGCCGCACGCTGTATCCTGTCGACGCCTATGGGCGACCAATGCAATAATATACAAATCGCTTATTTGCTGCAATAACGACACAACTAAAAATGTGCTATTTTTGAGTTATTGGTATAGAAGTAACTGTTCTTGTTTGTAGTTTGTACTGTTAGAACGATATATAACTGAAGTTCTAAAACTCACCACGAGTGGACGGTTGTTGAGGACAGATGTTCTTATAAAATTGCAGTGATTCAAAACATTCAAACGCACTTTCCCTAAAATCGTTCTTTTCGAGTTGTGTCATTGTTGCAGCAAATGAGCGATATGAGTATCTATGAATGCAGCTCGGTTGTATGAAGTGTTCGCCTCGTTTTCAAGCAGCCCGCAGTTAAGGGGTTAAAAAGAATGCTGGTACCATTTTAATAGCTCTATATTATTCTAATTCCAGTACAGGAAATTACTGTGTTAATAATTCTGTATTAACGAATGATGCAGGTCATTAATTTTATAGACTGTTCCGTATTTTTCTAATTGAAAGCTGCTGAAACAAATGAAATAAAATTGTTTAATTAAGAAATACATTAAATGATATTATTTAGCTCATGACAGCAATCATTAAATAGAAGGCAGGATTAGATCTTCGGTAAATGATAATCCATGTAATTGTTCAATAATATTTTCAAACAGATGCTTAGTTGTTGCTTTATTTAATAGTAACATAAAACCTCTAGCACTTTGAGTGTAAACTATGAAAATATATAATATAATAATTATAAAAGTATTTCTCCCACTTATCCGTGGTGAAAAATGTTACAAAATCATGTAAAACAATCTGATAATTACTTGTACATACGCTAATTATTTTACAAATACGCAATATAAAAAATTTTTGTACATTTGACATACTTCGCATAGTTAAACGCGACTCGATGTCTGTGCACAGTAATTAACACCACTACATGTTCACTTATATTTTCAAATTGCCTGCGTAGTTTAGCGTGTCCTTGTATTTACATTTCAAAGGATTATGGAAATCTTAATTGCACGTTAGTTATTTCAGAAATGAAAATATACCAATACAGTTGATGATGCCGTTTAATTACCGTTCGCAGCCTGTTTCGCCGGCTTCGTTGAAAAGTACTTTGTATGAAATGCAACAATTTGGTATTATAATAAGATAAATTAATCATAATTACAGTTCGCCTTAATTGATTATATGAATTACAAAATGATACCCTACAATGGTTAAGGTGATTAGAAACTTAACTGATGATGACAAAGGTGATAAAAGAGTAGTTCCTATAGTATTCAATTACACGAATATTATATATTTAAATACAGTTCCCTCAAGGTCACGTCAGACGGAGCGAATGAACTACCCTCTTTATCTAAAACGATATTTAACAGAAATATTTTGTAATTTTGCTACAATTTTGTGACATTTCATTTAAGCAATATAAACTTACCCCGAAATAATTTATTGCTGTCACTATTAGATTCTACCTGAAGAGTAGTCAAAGTCCTGCACCATTAATTCTATGAGAAGTTTAGGCTCCATGTCAAATGGTACTTGTCTTCAGTCACCCCGTATATAAAGTTCTATGATTCAGACGATTGTTTAAATGAATTATTCAGATGAATGGTCAATGTTAATGAGCTTGAATTTTTGTCTTATTTGGACCTCATGCATCACTGGCTGCCACAGTCATCCGAGATCCATAAATGTCCTGTTTAATTTCGTATTACAAAGTGTCATTCGAAACCACGCGTGGCTTCGGTTCTTGGGCGGCTTCGTCCAATGGCGTAGATCGCCTATTATCATACCTTGAATACTTCTTATTTCACCTGGAAACCAACGTATATTTATATCATTGGTGAATTATATACGATTTCGTTTCCACTACTTTCACAAAAAAACGACATACTTTACATAATCGAAATATCCTTTTTACATCCTTATTTAAATACATTAATTAGCATAGTGAAAACCGGTACAAGACTATTATTTTCTACGTTAAATTATAATTTTAAAATCTGCATTCCAATACATTACAATCAAATCATTTAGATTTCAATTAGTACAGGATCTTATTAAAATTGATACTCAAATAATTTTGCAAACAGCAGGATAGGCATTAATTGTTACTGACAACTCATTTACCAAGAATTAAGTGAAACTAATGTAAGAACACCGAAGTCAGACCTCTCAGTATCGTCATTCTTTGTCAATTTTATAAAACAATCATTCTAATTTCCAAGATGACACAGAAATCAAAATTGGAGATTATGTATTACATTTTAATGAATCAAAGAAAACGAGTGACCTTGGAGAGGCCAGTTTCGGTGCTCCTACGATAGTGGACAATTCGAACTACTATAGTGGAGCACAGCTGAAGAATCGTTCCAGGATCATAAGTCTTGTTTGTTGAGTATGGGGACCTCCTTGAAGATGCATAGATGTACGTGCAAGACTGTTGGAGTTATTATAGAATTAATATCAGGATTGCGAAATAAAATGATAGAGGAACACGTGGCATAGTCTTCTTACGAGACCTATTTCTGAGACTGAGCTGAAGTGCGCCGGTCTTACAGAGTCCAATCCTATTAAGGGGTTAACAGGTATCTGGTTAGAAGACGAACGACCCAGTCGTATTTCGTAGCTGGCCAGGCGAACAGTGTGCATTAATATCATTCGCACGTAAATGAAGCATCGAGGTTTTTGAAATCGAAAGCGCGAGCCACAGTTATCCGAAATGGGTGATATAATCGGTCAGTAAAAATCCACGCAATCCAGCAATCCTGTTGAACGATCATTTCGAAAGTGCAGTGTGCAAATGATAAATATCTGCAATAACATTTTTCGTAAGAAGTTGGTAAATAATCGAATCGAAAGGGAGAATTGCAAATGGAAAGTGTTCTGCAATTTGAAATTGGTGAATTTTGAATACCCTGAAACGCAAGACTATAACGAATCACTATGATGTCTTGACGTGATCGATGTCGAAGATTGTATTTTGCTAATCTTGAATTCAGATTTATGTGCGTCCAGTAGGAAACGAAATCGTTCTATTCGTTCGATTTTCCGAGAAAGGGCCTTGTAAAATGTAAATTCAATTATTATAAGACGGCATAATGTTGTGTTATATAATCGACTTTGCTGAGCTTGTATAAAGTTCAAACCGCTGTCTGTATTAACCGAATTATACGCTCCTCCGTCGATTTTGATTTTCCCGCAAAAACTGTTCCGCACTTTCCAATACAGCGTTTTGCTGTAGTCAGTTTTCTTCTGCTCCACTAATAACTACGTACACCAGTTTGTTATTTTATTTTTCGATAATCAGAAATTACAAGCTATTTTATGTCCAGTACGCGTGTAAATAGTTTTTGTATTTTCTTCGACGAGGTTTAAGTTCGAGATGGTTTTTTTATGTTTCACCTGATATAGCAATGGCAACTTTTCTTGCTGCGGTTTACCGCAACTTTCTAAGAGACTTGATCTAGGAATTGGTCTAATACTATAAATCCCATCCGTCTGACACAAAATTGTCATGTAAAGCACTGCTAAAATAATTTGCAATTTATTGCACATAGCTGTACTCCGGTACATTGTAATAAAACTTCTTACTAAGCAAATTAGCGTAGAAGTCTTACTTTTTAACTTTTATGTACACAGAATGATACTGGAGAATTTTCAAGTATATCAAAAATATTTTACTACCCCTATCATGCACTAAAAGCGTTGCTTGGAGTGTTCTGCAGAAAGAAAACGATGAATTGAATTTTCCGAATTTGGAAACGTAGAGATTTTAACACCGAATATTAATACCGATGCAGTGAATTTTAAACATACATTTAATCAAGTTCACATGAATTTTTATTGTAGAAATGACCGGCGGTGGAACCAATATGGCGTACCACGGTCTAAGTCAGCACGTAAATTTCGACGTGATACCTGATCCAGGTGATCGGTTCGTTCTGGAAGAACTAATTGGCGAGGGAACATACGGAGAGGTATACAGCGCTCATTGCAATGAAACTGACAGCAAAGTTGCGATTAAAATACTGGAGAACGTCGCCGATAATATTGAAGAGATCGAAGAAGAATATCTCGTGCTGAGAGATCTGAGTCTTCATCCAAACATTCCCCATTTTCATGGTTTATTTTTGAAGAGGGCAAAACCCGGCCAGGAGGAGGACCAGTTATGGTTTGTCATGGAGGTACGGCGACTTCATCGTAATTGCAAATACAGATTCCTTTCTTGGCGATTTATTAAATTTTAATTAAATTCATAGAAGTCAAAGTTCGTACAGATGGATTGTTAATCATTTTTATTGCAGTTGTGCACCGGAGGGTCGGTGACAGATCTCGTGCAAGGTCTGAAAAGAAAAGGCAAACGACTACCGGACGAACAAATAGCGTACATCATCAGAGAGACGGTGGAGGCTCTAATTTATTTACACAGCAATCACTGCATGCACCGTGACATAAAAGGACACAATATTCTTCTTACCGAGGATGCACGCGTCAAGTTAGTTGACTTTGGTGTTTCCTCGCATCTTGCTGCCACTCTTGCACGAAAAAACACCTCCGTTGGCACTCCGTACTGGATGGCACCTGAGGTAATACATCATATTTATTACATTCTTTACGAATACAGTGTGTTTCATATAGACGTAAAAAATAATAGAAAATATTTCATTTATTTCTGTTACAAACTGACCTAGCGTAGTGTCTTCAAAGCAAGTAGAGTAGAACCTCTAATATCCAAATTAATATGGAGACGTAAGTGTCCGAATAAGAGAAAATTGGAATAATAGAGTTCTCACTTAATTCATGATGATCATTCTACATTTCGAGAAATAATGTTTCGATAACAAAAACGAAATAAAATTAAGAAATTATGTTTTGTTTCATTTAAGAGTTCTACGTTTACTTAATTGCTAAACTTCACAAGTTTATTAGCATAGAAATTTTACAGTCTTCCACCTATCTAAACCCTTTTTTCAATAAGGCAGATGTTTCGAGATATTCAGTCTAATACTATAGATTTAAAAATTGTTTAACAGTATTTTCTTTAGTTAAATCAACATTCCCATTGTATTGGCCGAAAGACATTGTAAACAGAATTCATTTTATTTATCAAAGAAATATGTAAACATAATGTCAACACATTGAATGCTACACTGAAGGCAGCCAGACCTAGTCAGACAAATTATAATATTCTATTTTAAATATGAATCATGGAGAAATAAAATATTTAATTATTTCGTCGCACAGTCGTAGATTTGTGTCATCAGTGACCCTTCAGCCGCCATTGTATTAATGTGTGTTTGTATAAGGAAGGAAATGTGTGCGTAGACTGTACCACTATGATTCAGAAGGTAGTTTACTATTCTGAAAGCAGAACGTTCACATTGTAGAACATTCGGATAATGGATGTTCGGATTCTAGAGGTTCTACTGTATTCAATATCTCTCGAATGTAAGCGAATAAATCACCTGTCAGTTGAGTTTGGAACAAGAAATATCGAAACTGAATTCGAGAATGAGGTCACTTAGGACATGAACATATACCTGAATTTTGTACAGAATATTTCTATGTTAAATTTAATTGAAAATATACGCCCTGATATTATGAAACACCCTATATACCAAAGATTTAACTATACTATAATATTTTATGAAAATACACTATAAATATTTTATGAAAATATAAACAATTGACTCTTTGAATATGATGTGCCAGAGAAAGCTTTTTATATGTGGATGAGCACTATAATAGCTTTGAAAACTTCTGATTGAATGCAAATAATATACCAACAAGTCAGATCAAACTATAGATAAATAAATATTAATAACGAATGAAACATTCAGTACGATAAAGTAACGGAGCGTAGCATATAAATGAATGAAAGAAACCTGCTATCATTGTCTCAGCCATTATGGTCACGCAGAGTTTTCACAAGAATCGTGCCACAGTCAAAGCGTTGACTGACAGCACGGTACATGGTCTAACTGGAAATCCTTAACTATGAAAATTTAACAGGTGATAGCGTGCGAACAGCAGCTAGATTCCTCTTACGATTCTCGCTGCGATGTATGGTCGATTGGAATCACGGCTATCGAGCTGGCAGAAGGTGATCCGCCACTATCCGAACTGCACCCCATGAGAGCACTATTTCAAATCCCTAGAAACCCCCCACCAGCCTTGAAGAACCCGGACATCCACTCATCGGAGTTGGTTGACTTCATCACAGAATGTTTGGTCAAGGATCTCGAGCATCGACCGTTCGCCAGCGAGTTGAAAGAGCATCCTCTGTTGATGAACATCGAGTCGAATTTAGAGAACATTAGAAACGATCTCCAGGAAGAGATTCATCGACAGAAAACGGAGGGCAGAGTCCATAGGCAACCCGAGGTGACGACTAAACATGGAAAGTTGAAGACAGATCGGAAAGCCAGACCGGAGAAAATGTATATGGACGATCTGGCTGCCTTGGACATGTTGTCGGAGGATTCTATCGTTGATCAATTGCAGCACAGATACGAACAGGGTCAAATATACACTTACATCGGTGACATACTTGTTGCTGTTAATCCGTTCACCAATTTGGGACTGTACACAGGAATTGTAAGTAATTTCTCTATCGCAACGTCTATTCTGTATTGATAACTAAAACCAGAGTAATTATACATAAACATGTTACAAAAACGATATGAATGAAGAGACATCTGTATAGAATAGTTTATAAGTATATATAATTTACGCAGGAGCAAAAACGGTACAAAGGTCAAGCAAGATCGGACAATCCACCTCACATTTTCGCAGTCGCTGATGCCGCGTATCAGGCGTTGCTGCATCAACGACAGAACCAAGCCATTGTGATCAGCGGTGAATCTGGGGCAGGAAAAACCGAAAGTGCGAACTTGCTGTTAAAGCAATTGGTTTACCTGAGCAAAGCCCCTAATCGTAACTTGGAAGAAAGGATTCTTCAGATAAATCCAATAATGGAAGCTTTCGGTAACGCAACTACCGGAATCAACGCCAATTCATCAAGGTTCGGGAAATATTTAGAGTTGACGATGACCAAGGGTGGAAAAGTCACCGGCGCCAGAATATACGTCTATCTGCTGGAACAGTCTCGCGTGGTGGCCCAAGCTGAGTGAGTACTTCATTCAAAGACCAAGAACAGCAATCTTGAACGTGATCTGTGAAACTTGTTGAAATTCTTTCAGAGGAGAACGAAATTTCCACATATTCTACTACATGTACGATGGTCTAGAGGCGGACGATCGTCTGTCCGAATTCTATCTGGATGAAAATCTCCGGAAGCATCATCGATACCTGATGGACAACAGCGAAACGTCCCAAACTCACATCGACAAGTTCCAACAACTGAAGGCAGGCTTCAAATTACTTGGATTCCAAGATGGAGAAGTGGATACGGTATATCGTATCCTAGCTGCTGTGCTACACCTTGGTGACATCGAATTTGGTGAAGTGGCCAGCGAGGATAATACCGATAACAAAAGTCGAGTAATTGATACAGCTCCTGTAAATAGAGGTAATCGAACACATCATACGATCAACATTTTGCTCCAAGAAACTTCGGAAATTTGCAACGTGTTTTAAAACGACGATCTGAAACTTTGCAGGATTATAGAATTCATTGAACATGTTTGATAGAAAATTTGATATTATGTAGATAGAAAAAATGATCGGTCAGCAAACAGTTCAAGCTAAAAATGACCGTTTAGTCTGAAAGGATAATTAGTAGCACTTCTTATACAATTCAATGAATCCTGTTAGCCCGCAAAGGTCGGGGCCATATTTAAAAAATATCCAGTATAACATGCAAAAAACATGTTCCAGTTTCTCAGTTGCTCGGCGTGGAAGAATGTGATCTGCTGGAGGCTCTGACATCAAACTCTGTTATGACCAGAGGAGAAACTATCACCCGAAACAATACGGTAGCCGAAGCCTGTGCAGCAAGGGACGCGATGGCCAAGGGACTCTACGGTCGATTGTTCGATTGGATGGTCATTCAAATCAATTGTTTGCTATGCTTCAACCGCTCGCCAAATTACGAGCCTCTGGCTATTGGCCTCCTTGACATTTTCGGCTTCGAGAATTTCCCCAGGAACTCGTTCGAGCAACTTTGCATTAATATTGCCAACGAGCAGATACAATACTACTTCAATCAGCATATCTTCACGTGGGAGCAACAGGAATACATGGCAGAGGGAATACCGGTGGACCTGGTCGAGTTCTCCGACAATAGACCCGTTCTGGACATGCTGTTGAGCAAGCCTATGGGGCTTCTAGCTCTGCTGGATGAAGAAAGTCGGTTTCCTAGAGCTACAAACAAATCTTTGATTGGTTAGTTCAGATTCTGTTTCCTTGGTTATCGATTCTTTTTGGATGGATCTTGCTATACGATATTATACCACTTAGTCTTGAGACCTGATAACGAATTACGAAATAGTATCCTTTTCTTTCATCCCACTCAAAAATTCTTTGAGGTACATGTCATTTATAGTGAAGATTTGTCAAAGTCTATTGAGTCCTGTTTTCAGATCTCAAGGCTACGATGTTAGTCAGTAGTTTGATTGTAATTGGAAAAACTTGTCACGCACGTTACAGAGAAGTTCCATAACAATATCAAGTCGAAGTTCTACGTACGACCAAAATCGGACGCAGTCTGCTTCGCGGTCCACCACTTTGCTGGACGCGTGGTTTACCAAGCAGAAGGATTCCTAGAAAAGAACAGAAACTTCCTTCCTCCAGAAGTCATTCAACTGGTTAGGCAATCTCAGTACGATATGGTTCGTTTCCTGTTCCAATGCCCGATTACGAAGACCGGCAACTTGTACTCGGCTGTCTACGACACTGATACAAGAAAATTGCCGCAGTCGAACCAAAATACTAAGGTATTGACCCATTGCCTTCTAATTAAACAAACAATCGTTAGACCGTATAACCCTACACTATCTATGTTTCACTATTAAAATTAATTGATTCAGCGATGGCCACTGGAGCTGCGGCTTTCCCCACTCTGCGTCCATTCTCCTCGTTTCACACATTTCCCCTCATTTCCCTCAGATCACAGCCTATATGAGGGGAATGGACTTAGAGTGGGGGAAGGCCGCAGCTCCGGTGGCCACCACTGAATTGATTAGACACTAAATCGTTAACTTCTAATGCATGATGTAATTTGCTAGATCCAACTTTTATTTGCATTGTTTCTGAGTTTCGAGTATTAATTGTTCCAGGAACGTTACTCTAGTCGCGGGTTAGCGTCACAATCCAGAGCTCAACAAACAGTGGCAACATATTTCCGTCATTCTCTAATGGATTTGTTGCAAAAGATGGTATCGGGGTCACCGCAGTTCGTGCGTTGCATAAAACCGAACGATTCGAAGAGTCCACGATTCTTCGATAAGGAGAAGGTCGTGAAGCAGTTACGATACACCGGCGTCTTGGAGACAATCAGAATCAGACAGAATGGATTCTCGCATAGAATACCATTCAGTGAATTCTTGAAGAGGCACGTATTCATTTCCAGTGTCTTATTTTACTTTTAGGGTCACATCGATCTTCGTGTGGCCATTAGCAACCACAGTCTACCGGACAACGTTAGAGTTAAATTAAATGAAATCTAATGATACCCTTGATACCAGTAAGCTTTTTATGATGATTTCTTTGGTTCTGGTGCTTAGAATCAGTGCATTCTATTAGTATCTGCTTTTCTGTGTTGTTGGTATTGTAATTTTCATATCTAGAGGCATACTGCAGCTTTCCTATTTTGAGCCATTGTAGGTCTCTTTCTAAATAAGAAATATTTTTCATTTGTTGTAAAAAATACCTAATTGCAATGAATTTTATAATCTAAATTAATTTAGAGAGAATAGCCCAGTTTAATATATTTAATCCAGACGGGTATCATTAACTTGTGACTGTTTTTATAAATAAAATGTTTGCAATTACAGATACTGTTTCCTAGCATTCGGCTACGACGAACGAGTGGTAGCCAATCGCGACAACTGCCGACTTCTTCTTATCCGTTTGAAAATGGACGGCTGGGCGTTGGGTAGAACGAAAGTTTTCCTGAAGTACTACCACGTTGAGTTTCTTTCGAAGATGTACGAAGAGCAGCTGAAGAAAATCATTATGGTTCAGGCGTGTGTTCGCCGATGGCTCGCCAGGATCAGGTTTAAGAAGCAGAAGTGGCAATTCGCCGTATCCGTTGTCACGTTGCAACGTCATATCCGCGGGTGGTTGTTACGGAAGCACATGCTGGAGGAAATGAAGAAACAACAGGAAGAGGAAGAAGCTACAATTTTACAGAAAGCACAAGGTGCCCACACTGTTTTTCATATTATTTACAATATTTTATATGTAGTAAAAGGAACTGTTTAAGGCATAGTAAGACAATAAAAACAATTGAAAAAATTATTTTACGAATGCTTTTGGTATTCTTTCCGCAGAAGAACAACAGGCCGCCGCTGAAGAGGAAGCAGAAGAAAACAATGAAGAAGGTGAGGATAAAGATACGTTGAAAGAAGAGGATGCTGCTGCCATTATCCAAAGTCGTAAGTTATCCTTTTTATCAATTGATGACATTTGGGAGAAGGATGAATGACAAGAAACTTAATAAAATTCTAAATCGATCGTGCGAAAGATTTTTAATTATTCTCTGATGCTTGCAGATTTCAGAGGTTACACTGTCCGCAAGCGTTTCGGCGCCGAGTTAGAGGAGCGTTTCAAGAGAATTTTAAACAATTACGATGATAAATTCGAAGCACATAAAGCGTTACTGCGAGAGGGTCTGAAGAACGAGGACGCTGCATTCATTGTGCAACGGTGGTATAAGACCGAAGGAAGCGATAGGAGGAAGCTACCGATGAAGGACAATGTGCATCCCAAATTGAGACAAGCTGACCTCATTCAGTTCTCTCAAAGTGTAAGTAAGACATACTTAAAAAAAAAATTTATTTTGTTAGTTTCCTCATGCCACTATAGTGACTCATCTGTTTCGTCTCTTGATCCGCGAGACTGTTGATAGTTCGTGCTAACCGACACTCTCTTTCTTTTTATATCGTGCGAAGAATATTCTGACCATATGCTCAAGAAATTCTTTATTACTTTTAATGAAATGCTTCTACTATTACATACTTTTAATATTTAATGAAATATTATTAATATTGCGTTCTGACAGCTGTGTTTGCAGAAGGTCTGTGTCTAGATCAGCCACAGCTAAAGGCTTAATATGTATTACAGGTTCACATGAAGAACCAGGAAGTGCACAAGAATCTACGTCGCAATAAACCGGGTGCCCGATTGAACGACGTCGAGGAACCACCTGCAGATTATGTTCGTCCAGAAGGATTTAACATGGTGCAGCCTATCATGCAGTATCGAAGCGGTAATCAAGTGGAAGCAGAGGAGACCATCAAGTACTATCGTGACTTGAAGGACGAGATGAGCAGGTAAATAGATCCGATGATCCATATTGACCGATTAACCGTTTCGTATGAGCGAATGGAAAATTCGATTGCTCAATTTTCAAATGCTTTTGGCACTCGCATCGGAAGTGGTTCGGACTTCGAAGAAGACGAAGTTGGCTGGGACTTACCGTTGATACAGCTAGAAAATGACCTTCACCCATTGTCGAGGTACAACGTTGACGTCAGATCAGTTTCCTGTAGACCTGCTAGCTAGGAAAGGCTGAATATTTCAGAAAGCTTATTAAACGTTCATTGAAAAAGTTAGAAGTGCTAGAATATAAGTACAGTTCGACACCTTAAATATTAACCCTGAAAATGGACTTCATTAAATGGTGAGAAGTTTCTTCTTTTCTCCCCATTGTGCAGGATATAGCGACGAGTTTTTGATTGAACTAACTACTTCGAAAACAGAAATAATTTTGTTTCAGTTATATTTACTCAATATAACAAGAATATCGCAGCTGTCATATGACGAGATTTCTCATTTTCTTGTTGAGGAATTTCATGGTGAATACTTGTTCATTGTATCTTTAATACAATACTTAAACAAAAAGACTGAATATATACACAGATGTCAGTGTCCCTGAAGAGCTTAAAACAGAAGAATACTAACAAAGAGAGTGTGTTAATACTCCCTTGTCAGTGAGAAACATTTCTGATTGTGTTTAAGTTGTCGAGCTATATCTCTTCATTTTCCCTTGATTTACATATTTAAATTGAGTTCATCAATTCTGCCGGAGATTGCAAACTGTATTATTGTATTACTTCGCATTTATCTCCTTATCTTATATTTTTAGTAAGTGTTTCTGCGAGATTTCACTTGAAATTCAGTGGTATCACTATATACCTGTATATCCCCACCAATACCCCACTTTTATATACGCCACGCCTTTCAGGGCTCATGTCAAAGTGGTCGAGCTATACCTCTTTATATGCAGTATATTTACATATTTAAATTCTAAGTTGTTAGAAAGTACATTACTGAATAAATTCACATTTGTATCATTAGTTTTATATTTCTAGTAAATGATGCTGCAAGTTTCACAATAGTAGGAAACTATAATTATTAATGGTGTCATGTACGGAAAGTAGCAAAGCGTGTACTTAGATGATGCAGCTAAATGCCTGTTTTGTACTCAAATTAATTATTTTCATTTCGATTTTATAGGAGTCGAATGGGTCAGATTCTGGAAGTGAATGCAGAGAGGAGAGAGCGTTTGGAAGCTCAAGGCGACTTTGCGATAGCTTCGGATCATCAGCTATCGGATATATGGCACAAAGCTTTGAGAAATCCGGGCGATTCAACACAACCGGAGAATTCGAGCAAAGTGGGGTAAGGACAAACCTCCTCAACAATGCAATTATTTAACTTACTTCTTTCTTACCAATTTCTCAATTTCACGTTTGCACAGAGGCATTAACCACGTTTGATTCGCATTCATTTGTTGATGCAAATTTTAATTCATTACTTCGTAACAGGCATTATTTCGTAGCCATTGTAATAATTGAGTTACTAACCTTTCGTTGTGTTTTATACCTTGCCAGAGGTATCATGGCAAACTTCCAGGTAAAATTATACGATTATGTTATTCGTAGAATTGAGTGTATTCGCTACTGAATTGCCATTCAATTGATTAATTTTCTTTAATGTTTATTTTTTCTTCTTTATGTAGTTATTATGGGAATTTCCGAAAAATGGATTATACAATTTAATGAGTATACAATGTAACCATTTAATGTTAGAATGTATTGAAATGTCACGTTGCATTTTTTAAAAAATCCTCTTTTCCTGCTTTTCACACAGAATTAGTACAGTTGCAGATTATATTTCCTTTAGTACATCTTATTCGTAATTTAAGTAACCATATTCACTAATACTGTTCATGATCAAGTAAACAATGCGATTCACGATGGAATATATGCGTCACCTGTAGGCGAGTAACGTGACATTAATATATCAGAAGAAACATTTAACCCTCTGGCTAGTGGCTTCCCACTAGCTACATAGTGGCTTCCCGCTAAGTGGTCGTTTAGGACAACGCGCTACTATAGTAGCTCACCTGTTTCGGGACTTGCGTTGAAAGATTATTAACCTGTTTTGTATCGTACAAAGAAAATTAATATAATGTTTGATTATTCTTAATAAAATGCTATACATTATTATTTTACATTGTGTTTGCGGCAATGCTGTGTGCACAGCCAAAAAGTAAAATTAGAAAATTGAAAAATAATAAATGTACGATTTTGGTGAAGATAAAGGAAACAGAAAGAGAAAAACAATCATACATTTTGGTAGAATATACGTATAATACATTGACATATTGATCTCGGCCGCAAATTCTATTTAATTAAATAACTATTGATTTTGACTATATTCTGAACAAGTTTAACATTGCAACGCAAATATAGGTACGCATGTGCAATTCTGAATACTTCTACATTTTTTTCCTTCACGATTTATATAAAAAAGGGAGATTTATATGGTGTCTGACTAGCGATGGCTGTTTTCACTGTGGAAATCAACGTGTTAAGTATATATTTAACGCAGTGAAAATAGTTATACCTCGTTCGACACGCTATAATTTATTTTTCTTACAATTAGTATGTTACTAGTCAATGGAAAAAATATTTAAGTATTCAATCATATAGCGTGTTTCTATATTATCGTAGCAATCTTAAATTATCTCATAATCGTATGAGAATCAACAGTTATTTAATGAAATTAAATTTGTGGTGTTGATCACCAGTGACCCCTATAGCAATCAGCGTGTTAACAACGCGTACTCTGATGCGTAAATGTCCAAGTGTCCGTAACCCTACATCTGTTAAAATTAAATTAATACTACACTAACGTAACTAAAAAAAATTATCTTCTTGCAGTACAAGGACTAATGTCGTGCCTAACAACAACCTGCGGACCTCTGAAGCCTATCCGCACCGTAAACAACCTGGAGTCGACTCTTCGAATATCAACGATACACATGGCATACGATCCAGATTCATCAACAGACACAACGGAATAAACGAACGTCCACGGCACGTCGCTGGTCACCAAAATATCTTCAACGGAGGTCCTGCAAACGGCCATCAGAACGGACACTCCGAGCTTATAAATAGACAAGGAACCTTCATTAACGGGTACACCGCGTCGAGCAACTTCCATAACCCTGCGAATGGTCATGAAACCCCGATTAATGGCCACTCGAATCCCGTTAATGAATATTCATCCGCGAATGGCCCCGGGGCCAGGGTCAACAGGCAGCCGCCTATTAACGAACATCGAAACGTCGTTAACGGTTGCCAAAATGGTTTATTTATCAATAAAATGGTTATCAACGGGCTCGGTAATCATCGAAACGATTCGATCAAGCCGCCGGGATTGAGTAATGGTTTCAAGAGACATTTAAACGATCAGACGAGAGGAGTGGAGTCGACGAAAGAGAATGGCAGGTTGGAGAAAGGCCGACAAATTGGGGTAGCCAATAGAAACGGAATCAATCCATCGGTTATCAGTCAAAGTGCCATGAACGGTCAAGTAGGTGTACGGAAAGAACTGGGGAAAGATACATTCGCTATACCAGCTAATCTTAGACAGCTTCTGCGACCGACTGTCGTCCAAAAACGACAAGAAATCATTAAAGTCGATTACGACTCGGAGGACATCAACGGACCATATAATTTCAGACAGCTATTAAAACCGGCTGAATATCTGCCTACGGAGTCTCTGAGAAAGAGGAAAGGCGGGCTTGCTTGCAGCGGCGTATCTGTGTCAAAGGACAAAGTTCCTGAGAAGCACGTGAAAAGAAGAGCGCCGCTGGCACCTAATCCCAATAAGGTTGTTAACGGGAAGAAATAATATTACGTGATGCCTGAACGTTCAAACTTTCTTAGAATATTGATGTTCTACGTGCAATTAGTTCCAGTAGAATAAGTACTGATAATTAATTTCTGATTACCATATACAATCAGCACAGTAATTATACATGGAAGCAGCATTAATCACGTTCCTCAGTACATCGTTTCGGAAAGTTTCGCTGGAATTATGGAAACCGTATTTGACACACCAGGAAATTAAATTTAATCGAAAAGACTGTATCTAAAGTATTTGGAATTCGTTTTTTAATTTTTGTTGTTCTTGTTCGTACCTTCCGTGTTTATTTTTGACATTTTGTAAGAAGTTGAAAAGTTATTTTTTAGGGAATTTCTTGCAATGCACCGCTGCTTCCAGACGAAATATGATTCAATGATATTCTTTATTTAGAACTAGTCATGCGTAGCTTTACTGAAGACTTAGATGTGTTCGATAGCGTTAAAGAATGTCGTTCACAAAGTTCCGAGAATATTTATCGCGTATCATGACATTTATATCTTAAACGAACTTTATTTCCGAGTACGATTAATATAATTTATCGACCAAGTTGTTTATTAGTGTTCTATCTTGTTAAATTGTTTGTGAATACACCTGAACTAGCGGCTACTTTAACGTATTCGTTAAATCGTAGTATCGATGCGTATTTCCAAGCACAGCTTGTAAATAAAATACTCCTAGAGGCAGGTAATATTATAATAAATACATGTTCCGCGTTAGTCCACTAAAATTGTTGTATTATTTATCCCGAAATATAAAATGTAATCGTTGAACACTGTGGATTGCAAACTTATCTCTCATCGATCATTTTATTCCATCAATTACTCTGTTCGTTTCGCCAAAAACTCAAGAATTGTGGAGGGCTGCGTCAGACCGGCCGATCGCGAGGTTTCGACTAAGAATTTCTAGCTCGCAGTTCAGTGATCCGAAATTAATGGGAGTATCCTATCTTAAGCAGAATTTCATGCCGAAGACGCTGGTTTTTGTTAGAATGGCGTAGCTGTTTTCGTTTCGCCAGAAGCTCAAGAAATGTGGAGGGTTGCGCCAGACCAGTCTGACCGCCCGATCGACGTATATCGATTAGGAATTTCTAGCTCGGAGTCCAGTAATTCGAAATTGATGAGAGTAACCTATTTGTAGCGAAATTTCATGCCGAACACGCTAGTTTTTGTTAGAATGGGGTATGTCTTTTCGTTTTGCCAAAAAGTGAAAAATTGTGGAGGGCTGCATGAGACCGTCCAGCCATGCCGGCCAAAATTCTTCGAGTCAGCAAAAAATCATTATATAAAACTGTACCGGATCAATAATATTTTAAACAATAATATGTAAGATAGCAAAGTCTTTTAGTATCACGCTTTCAAACGCAAGACGAAGGTATACAGTGTTCGAAACACCGAGCAGAAAATGGTTTACCAGCAGTCAGTATCCGGGCGCGCATGTTTCATCATAAAACACAAGATAGCGTTGGGAGATCCTCATGAAAAGCCGAGAGCTGTGTTCGAATGGAACAGTTGCACGGGCACGGCCGTCGCGACGCGGCGTCGCCTCTGTCGGCGGCAGCCAGCGCGTCGATTGGCCGGCAGTTTCAAAAGAGGGGCGTCTAGGGAAATAAGTGGAAACGGGTGGGTGTTGCGTGGGGGTTGTGGGGACGCACGAGAAGCGAGAGGGGTGCAACGAACCCTCTAGGCTCGGTTCGAGTCTACGGAGCGCGGAGTTGTGTTCGAATCATGGCGACACCCGACCCCGTAGACCCAGCCACCCTAGAGATTAAGACCCGTAGCATAGAACAGACACTACTCCCACTAGTCAAGCAGGTAAGACAATTTATTGGAAACCGGAGAAAAGGAACGTTTGTTTGTTCTAACCACTTGGTTTTTATTTGAGCCGCTTAACACTCCCTGGCCTTTAACCTGCCGATAGGTTAAGGTCTTCCTACCCCGGCTTCCTTCGATGAGTTACGTTCTGTTGCACGGCACTTCGTATCGTCTATAGAGTGCAAATCGCGCCTGTGTGTCCGCGTTCATGTATACATCCGCGTGAGTGTCCGTGCGTATTTGCACGTGTATATGAGCGTGTACGTACGCGTACACGTAGGGGAGCGAGAGAACCGCGTACATGACATGTCGGCCAGAAAGAGAGCGCGTGAGAGAAGGAGAGAGAGGGAACTGTCGGATGAGGGAGAAGACCGTAGGCACGCGACAAGGACAAACAATCGAGCCGGCCGCTTTTAAGAGCGGGACAGAGAGACACAAGAGGAGCACACGCGAGGGATTAAGAGCTACTTAAGACAGAGAACGTGTAGTGTCAACCGTTCCATCGATATCGATTCGATCTTAAGGAAAATACGTGTCTCGGGTCTGCCTGGTCCTCGTTTTAAAGAGAAGCATCACGATATTTGACAGTTCTCCTGGCAGACATGTGTTTTGTATCATCGAGCGACAGACCTGCCACGCTCTCTAGGAGTAACAGATATTTTGGTATTTCTTCGCCTTGTCTCGCTCCTCCCTTCTGGACGTCGATTTCTTCTATTCGTGACTCTATGCGTACGTGTGCTAGCCGAACGAAGGTCACGTGACCGAACTTTTACGCCCCGCCGTTCATTTCGACCTTTCAGAAAATTATCAATCTTAATCGCACGTCCGCGTACACGTGTACGGAGCAATTCCATTTGCATGTACGTAAGACACGCCAGAGGCGCGTATATTAAAGCGTGTCGCGAAGGGTATTGAACTGCGGCTGGAAAAGTTTCTCGTCGGAACTTTTAGAGAACCTAGGGAAAATTCACATTAATATTCGGATTATCGTTCCTTGCGCAGGAAAGTTTTCTCTGAAGAGTCGAGTTTGTGCAAACGTCTTTTTATCCTGTTTATGAAGCGCTCAACTGGAAGATAACAGTGTAGTAAATATGCTGCACATCAGGCCATCCCATAAGTAATGCGAGTATAGCGGGAACTCGGCAACGAAACAATAAATTGAAACAATAAACCTGCCAGGATATATACCGATGCAACCTATAATTATTTAACAGTAATATTCCAGAGTTTGACGAAAACAGAGCTAGTGTAAATAATTGTATAGGAGCTTAAAATGGAGCCTACTTTTAAAAGGATATACTCTGGAAGTTATGTGGTTTTTCTTCAGAAAAGGTGACAGTGCGTACGAAACAACCTGGTTGTTTGTACACCAGGTGTAGAATGAAAGTGTAATCAGTGAAAGTTATGTATATCGGTGGTTTTAAACATTTCAAACGGAACGTGTAAACCTTGAAAACAAGCCTTGGTCCAGTCGTCCTGTGAAGCTGGATGACGACTTGTTAGGGACCATAGTTGGGCAAAATCCAACTGTCACTATCCAGGAGCTGTCTGTGAATCTCAATTCGACACATTCAACTGTGCATCGATATCTCTAAGAAAGTGAATAGTCCAGCAAATTGGGAGAGTGGACACCACGCGAGTTGTCAAAGGAAATTCGTGAACGAAGGAAAGAGAACTGCCATATTCTGCTTTCTCTGGACAGGATTGTTACGAGAGATGAAAAATAGGTCTTGTACCGTAATTTGAATCATCTTTGGTAATGGTTATGTCATGGACAACTGTCTATGCCACAGGCGAAACCGAACCGACATCAACAGAAGGTCTTGCTCAGTGTTTGGCGGGATACGCAAGGAACAATTTCTTTCGTACTCCTGAAGCCTAACCTAACGATCACCACGGAGTTTTATTGTAAACAATTGAAACGATCTTCAGTTGGCACTAAAAGAAAAGCCTCCGTGTCTGCATCACAGGAAGTACGTCCTCTTTCACCAAGCAACGTTCGACCACATGTGCCAGATCAGACGTTAGGAAAAATAGAGCACATTGAATAGGAAATGATGATTCCGTTCTCTCCAGACATCGCTCCATCGGACTACCACTTTTTTAGGAGCTTGCAGAAACATCTGAACGGAAGAAAACATTAAAAATGTTGACGAAGTCAGAAGAATTCTCATCGAATCCTTCGTGTAAAAACCGCAGGAAAATTGGTGGAGAGATGGAAAATATACGTACAGGATTAACCATTATACGTAATCCGTTTTGTTGCAATTCTTCTGGAAAAAGAAGAATTACTTATGGGATGACCTGATATTATATAAATAGTATACGATGCGTTTAGCCGCGTGCGTTGTTTTTGTGAAGAAACTTCAGTCGTGTGATTAATGAAATGGAGCACACCGCACGTGTCACGTAGTTTATTGCCCTTTTTTTAGACTCTGCTTCTAAGTTCGGAGGAGCAGAAGGGTGAAGAAAACGTTTAGGCGCCTCCAATGCCGGTCGAACTTCATTGGCCGTTCTTCGAACTTTCGCGAGACGAATTTTCGCGCGATAATTCATCTTTCGGACATATTCAAATTTCAGCTTAACATTTGCATCATTCGCCATGCATACAATTTTTTACAAATGATTAGAAGAATGTGACACTGCCATTTAGAACCTAGAAAGATGGTTCACATTTAAAATTGTATAAGGGAGGGAAATATTTGCTCAAAGAAGTCATAAAATCAATTTTCAAACGTGTCTTCAGAAGGAATTTAAATCGACGATTGCTTTTGTATCTTAACCTTTCTAAGTCCCCTTTGTTCGTGTACGAAATAGTCTTCAAACACAAAGATTCGATCCATAAAGACGTCGTTACCCAAAGCAAACGGAGGAGCAAGCGAACAGATTCGAGTGGATTCTCTTTATCCAAGGACCAATTTAATTTAGTAGTCGCTGATCCAGTTTTCGACATCACGTTTCAGTTGGATAATTTCAAGCGGTTAGCGTAGTGTTTAGATGTAATACCGGTAATGGAATCGTTATGCAAATATATTCATCTAAAATCAGTGGTTTTGCAGGTGTATATGTACATGGTTTTAAATATCTTATACATTATGTCTAATCAGATTTTAGACAATTATATGTTAGTAAAATACTAGAGAACGATTTTTAGAGGGTTAGCGAAATATTAGGAATAACCAAACTTTTTGCATTTAATGCAGTAATTTACGGAATTGTTATAATATGTGGAATTTTATCGCTGAACAAAGAAAAATTTATTGAAAACACGTCTCTTTGTTTTATTATACAATCTATAAATTTGAGAGTGTCAGAAACATTAGATACGTAGATTTTTTTAAATAAATGGTTTTAAGGGGTTATATTGTAATCATTCCTAAATAATTTGTTCTGAACACTGGTTTAAACAAAAGTTACTCGCTTTTTATTGTATAATTTCATGGTACAGTCAAACAAATTCTTTAAATAGTTTTCCAATAATTCACCTCTTTCATCAGTTTTTATCAAAATTAAAAAATTGTATTGAACGTTTGTTATTGTCTCTGCATACGAAAACAGCTACATGAGTATTGACTTTGAAGCTAAACTTAGCAAAGCTTTTACAGCTTTCATTTTATAACGACTAAAGATTATTTTTTTATTCTGGTAAACAGGAGTAGAAAGAGGAGAATTTGTTCAAAAACTATTTTTCACATTTTGCAGATTCTGTTATGCGATTCTACATTAATAACAGTGAATCTTTTGTTTAAACCGTTTTCTGACAATGAATTTTGTAGGCTCTATTATAAATAGAATATCCCGATTAGCAAACATTTAATAACAAAAGTACGTATTTAATATTTGTTTCAATAAAAAAAAAACGAATAATATTTTCTTATTATTTCCCATTGCTTTTTATAAATAAAATTTACGAGATAATATGCATAAACAGCGATTGGATTGCGCAAATAACAACAGTTTGAACAACTTCAAGCTTTTTAAATGACCGAACAGCGAACCCGTGTTCAATGATTGCAAGCTCTGCGCTCGCTTTCGACGTGTACAAACACACTCATAAATATTCGATTCATTTCGTATTCATGAATTCATTCTATTGAAACATAACCACCATGCACTTGTGCTCTGTCTAGGTGCGCAAGCATTAGCGAAACAATAGACATCTACGTTGAGCATAAATGAAAAGAACGCCCACCATGTACACACGATTTCATTCATTTCCAGTTTCGTTACGATCGCGAAACGTTCTCGAGCTTCATCATGCTGCGTGTCAAAAATGCAAAATCGACTGGTACCTTTGACATTAAATTGCGGGAGGGAGAAAAAGGGATCGATCCGCGAGTCGACTATAATTGCAGACGTGTCACGTTGGGGGTTATTTCGTGTGAAAGGGAACGAAATATCAGTTGGCCCCGGAATAACCTTTCTGTCACGTGAAGCGATATTCTTCGATTTTAGTGCACACGTATATACGTGCATGCACAAAGAAACGGGAAATTGGTGTATATTGGTTAAAGCTCTTTAGATAGAGAAAGCACACGAGTGTCTGGTGCATGGCACAGAAGGCGATCGTTACGGACTACAGCCACTTGTTAGAGTTCGCTAGACAGCCACCCCTTCGCCTCTCCATCTCCACACCTTTATTCCTTTCCTTCTTCCTTCCAACCAGCCACCCTTCATCTTCTCTCCCTTCAAAGAGACCTCCGACCTACACCTTCCGTGCAGACTCTTCCTTGCACTTTGGCTTCGGAGTGGTTCATCTGCGGTCGATGCTTTATTGACCATCGTCTGTGATAGATTTGTTGGTAGACCGCGATCGTTTTATTCGCAATTTTGTTTCCTCGATTTCGCGGTTACGTCTGGTAGCGTTCTGAGTCAGCTTCTATCCGCGAGATAATTCTTGAAATTAGTTGATGTATCATCGGTGGTGAACATGCTTTCTTTGCAGTGCTTTTCTGATAGTCTTCCAGTAGATTGCTCAAGTTTGTAGCACCTTTCTGCAACGATTGCTTCACTGTTATTGATGAAGCAATAATGGGTTATACTTCATTGGATTTGAACGGTGATGAAGTCTGACATTTCATATGGTACGATCTATGGTGGAGGTAGACTCGAGGTCGTTCCTTCGATTGTAAATTACAGTAGGATACAGTGTATTTGTAATTTTTCGTGTGTTTGTTAATGTGACAGGTTAAGAATTTAATTTAAGTAATTGAACAACGTAGGAGGGAAGCTGTTCAGTGGCCTTGAGTGGTCAATAGTATTAGTTTGGTCTGTCAAAAAACAGGTATATCGTAAAAATTCATATAAGGAACATTTTAAGTCCTTTTATCACTTTACAGAAAAGACAATTTAAAATTATATTCTTTGTAATTATTTGAACAGTTATTCCAATTTTTAGTTGGGTAGTAATTGTGTGTCTATTATTAAAAATATTGTATTTTATTGATGAATTATGAAGTTGAGTATGTTTCAATTGAATTTTTAAACCAACATTGTTTATTGCAATACTAATAAATATTTAAATAATACAAAATAATTACACTGATTCTTTAAACATTTAAATTACTTGTTTGTGAAATAAACATATTACGGTATTTTTTTAATGTAGCTCACTTGTTGATATAAATCTGAAAAATAAAAAGAAGCAATAAACATACCACAAAGTGTTGACAGGAATATTTACACATCTCTCAAATTTTCTCAAAGTGACTCAATGCGTTTGCAACAATTAATAGTTTCTTTCTTCGAATTTAATTTTATACAGAATTAAATTATTCTTTATTTTAAAAGAGGAAAATTCTATGAAATTTTTTGCGTTATTAAATTGTGATTTACTAATATCGATGAAAATTCAAAATTAGTTGCGATTACGTACCGTATTGTTTATAAAAGTACATGCAAGATTAAGCAGATTTGTCTAACGCATTAATTGACCTCAGTTTAGCTCTTGTACTCGTGTTCTTACGTCAGTGTGTTAAACTTAATGAATGAAGATCGTTTATCAACTGCTATCAGTTGTAAATGCAAATTAGACATTTCCGAGCAAACGAATTACGTACATATATGAATATTTTAAAATATTTTAAAACAAACGTTGCAGAATTCATAAAGCAATTAATACTTTCAACGGACGTTGATTGAAACTTGAAGTGTTGACTCTATAAACTGTTACTACATTTTTCTTACATTTTAGGTATTTTTATTTCACTTCTTTTTAGGATTCGGATGCTCTAAACTTGTTTTTCAAAATATAATTTCCTTTAGTTATGCAATTCGAAGTTATTTTTAATATTTTTACAGAAGGTGCACTTTAAGAAATTTTTCAATATATCTATTCTAATAATAACCTTTCATTAACGTTGAAATAATTAATTTCTGAAATATGTAGTTAGTCTCAGAGTATGTATACCAAATTCGGTTATTAAGATTTAGTTTGAAGTTCAAACAATACCAAATTAATTATAAAATATTATATTTTAACGTTCGTTTTCAATTACTGTTTTTACGCAACAAATTATTCTCTACGAGCAACTTTTTATTACTAAAAAATTCTGTGATAATTATTATTGGAAACGTTAGATTTTTTAGATTAATCGGTGAATTTTCTAGGGTACAACATTTACATAAAAGTATAAAACATTTCTCATACACTTTCGCTTTTTTTCTATCCCTGCCTCGTCGGAGAAACTTTTTACATTTTGATACGGATCCCGATTTTACTACCTGCGTAAAAAACAAATAGCAAAGATCTTTTTATAGGTTTTAGTAGAAACACGACAATGGCAGCGACAGCGGTGACATACTCGTAAACTCCCAATATCTAGTGAGAATTCCTCGAATGACACACTTGAACACTTCAATTAACCTCGATCTTTGACCTCACCCCACACTGATTCGAAATTGACGTGTTACAACCTCCGACTATGGCTGCAGACTTCTGCAGTGTCTGTCCTCGCTTCTAACAAGCGGAAAACCGTGACAGTTCAATGAGAATAAAACTTGATTAAAATACGTTTCAGTATTTTACAAATAACATTTCCAGCTCGTTTTCTTTTAAATATATATTTTCCAATTTGATCCTAACGAATTCTATCTGAGAACGCGAAATTTACATTTCGATAGACAAATCAATTCACTCCCTTTGAACATTATCATTATTATTTATTTACACAAATTGCATTAACTAGAAGGTTATTAACGAGTATTTTATATTACAGTACTGTGGAGAAGTTGTATGTATGTAGCTTGAATTAATAATAAACATTTTATGTTTCAACTCATATACACTATATGTGATGCTGTATTAATAATTATGTAAAATAATAATCTTGTAAATATTCAGCATGATGAAAAAATATTCAGGATTTATGGAATAGATAGTATTCACCAAACTGAATAAAAAATATCTGGTATGTATCAAAATGAATACTATCCGAATTATGAACAATTTTGTATTGAGGAAATTGTTTAGAACTCTGAAAGTATCGAAGTTTCAATGTATATTTACTGAATATTTTTTGTTCTGTTTATTGAGCACTATTTACTTTGTAAGCCTTGAATACTTTTTTTTAATACTTTCTGTATATTTAAGCGCTTTTGACAGAATGGAATAATAAAAAAGACGAACTGCAACAGAAGAAAATTAGTGGTAATTTACACTTCTCAAAACAAATTTCAGGCAAATAAATTTCAACAATTACATAGAAAATATACTTAGCAATAAATTAAAACTAGATTTGGAAACAGTGCTTTAAGCTTTTACCAGATAATTGGGAAGAATAATATTAAAAGATTGTAGTTTCAAAAACGTTTTTTCTACGAATGAAAGCAAATTCGGCATACTTGGTTCAGATGGATGAATTATGATTCATACTATGTATGAGGAAACCCAAATGAGCGACTAAAACAAAAATAAATCCGAAATCGCGCGGTGTGCAATTTTTAGTGTGAACAACTGTATTTTAGCGTGTCTAAATAAACGAGAAGTGACCTTGAATAGCCTAGTTTCGCTCTTCTTTCAATAATCAGAGCTTCTGGTTCTAATCATTCTAACTCGCATCACTTACTTATCGATTTTAACTCGTTGACTGTCGTGCGGGTCATTTGTGACCGGCACCTCAAATTTTGTTTCATTAGATAACCAATAATTCTTATAAAATTTTAGGATAACATTGATATTATAATAATAGTATAAGGTGATACCTATGCGTTTAAAAAATAAAATATTCCTTTCTTCCAGGATTTATACTTAAGGGGGTATATACACCTAGAAAGGCTGAAAAGAGGTCAATCTTCGTGAATTTTTTAAGAAAAAAGTAAAACAGTTTTTTATTCCTTTCTTGTTGTCTTAAAAAATATATACATTATACAATTTTTACAAAAATTTACATAAGAAAATTACAAAAAATGTCTGTACTATAGCTAGTTTCTCGGGACTCGTTTCTCTTGACACGCTTCGCGGTGCAAAACGGCATTTTTACAGGGTTCATCCAAAACAAAACAGCAAGAATTTTCTTAAAATATACAAGTAAATGTAGTCTTTGTCTTAGCCGTTGTTTTGAAAAATTGATTTTTAACAAAATGATGGCTGTTCAAACTCAAAGTATCAATAAGATATTATATTGTGCCTGAGGTATGGCAGTTTTTACTGTGGTATTGAATACAACGTATTCAATAAAATTTTACTTTCATAGTTATTGATACTAATACGTGTAGACGCAGAGTCTGCTCTGCATTTCATGTCAAAACAGTTCCAAAGTACCCCGTTTCGAGAATAATGTGTTAGTTTACGTAGATCAACGAACATGATTTTATCGAGCACGACATAATTTTCTGTTGTACGTACAACGTCCCGTGCCATGCAATTAGCGGTCTTATTAATAAATTTTCCCCCGGAAATTTACTTTCCGTAGTTTCGATCGCCCGTATGGCGCCATTACTTAAACCCGTGAAAGAGATAGAACTTTTCCTGACAAGCGTGTGCC
Source organism: Macropis europaea (assembly GCA_916610135.2). Classification (NCBI taxonomy): domain Eukaryota; kingdom Metazoa; phylum Arthropoda; class Insecta; order Hymenoptera; family Melittidae; genus Macropis; species Macropis europaea. The sequence continues at coordinate 13,251,804 of OU744344.1, read as the reverse complement.
GTGAACTGTAATTTTCCTCCATGAAAAGCTCTTGCCTGTAAGAGTCTCTAGCAAGTTCCCTAAACCTTGCAATCAGTCGCGTCACTTCAAATCGATAGATGTAGATAAGGAATTTTAATTAAATCATTTTGAGTATCATCAATTTTCTAGCATTAGAAATACTTATTATAATACTCATTTATAGAACAAAACAATTCAATCACTATGCTTTTAAGTATAACTGGAATAAAGTACATTTAAACATAGGAGAGGGAGTGAAGAACTGTTGAAAGACAGTGTGTATTTTTTTTTTAAATTATTCATTGCAATGCTTAAATACTAACCAAAAAGTGTAGTTATTTATGCGCAAGTAAACAAAACAAAAATATATACAATACTTAATGGCCTGTTTATCAGGCTTCTCTAACAATAAGTTATAACTAGACTGTGGATTTTTATGCAAATACACATTTTTACAGTTCAATATTTTTTACGTCATTGCTGTTACAACAATGAAACTTTGATAGAACTATAGACACGTGTGTTTATATGTAGAAAGAGATACAATTTAGGGTTGTAATCAACAGGGTATTTAATCCTTGTTTGCAAAGAATTGAATAAAGAAACCAGAATTTCGGATTACGTATATACTATATTCGATCTAAATTATTGCACGGACTCATTCACAAATTTTTACAAACATACATGCAATTTTCATTTCAAACTTAAGGTATTCATAAGGTCGACAATATTAATTCCTTGTCTCTTCGTAAAGTATTAATCAGTTCTATTAGCAAAATTCATCCGACGTTCTGAATGTACATTATCATTCAAACTTCTATAATGTTCGAAAGCTCTTCGACACATTCCATACATTTACTTGCTCGAAACTACCAAAGTGTAATAGAATTGAAATATGTAAGGAACTTTTAGGAACGATCGACCGAACTTTTAAGAAGTTCCATCGTCGATTATAATTTTTTCGCGATTTTCATCTACATGCAATGTTTACTCAAGCTTCTATGAAGTCATTTCGTAAGTCTTCGTGCATGTTGTGCCAGCTCTTTGCGGTCTTTTAGATAAAAATCAGCTACACTTTTTGGATGAGACCAAAATGGAAATTATGTAAATAATTAAATTTATTTGTTCGTACAGTTAGCCTTTTCAGAACTGTCGACACATATTTGTACATTTAATTTTTTTATATAAATATTATAGACAAGAATATAACGTTTAGTAGCCACCTGAACTTCCGATATTGATTAAATAAATACGTCATATCAATTTTCTATTAGTTAACTCTTTTTTACGACACTTTAATTTCAAGCGAGCTTACGGTATCTGCAACAAATTTTATTATAAATACTCCGGAAGAATTTGTAGTTGGTCGAACCGGTATTAAGATAAAAAAGTAATTATGGAAATATTTGATCACATCAGTGAGTCACTGTATGTACAATATTTCTTTCAGACTTATCTTTATTTTTTAAACTTTTAGACTGTTCAGTGACTATGAATTTTGTATCAGGCAAATATAATTTAAATAAAATTGAATTTTCTTTTCCGAGTTCAATATATTTATCCCTGACGGGGTTAAGTTTTAATTAAAATTCATTACAAAAATACGTGAAGACTTACGGAATGAGTAACTTCGAAGTACTTGACATACTTTGCAAATGCCCGTGACATTCGACGTGGTTTCCACGTTTGAGAAAATTCATTTAACTACCGAATGTGACGATAATTTCGGGAACAATTTCCGCGCTCGCGACGGAGGGGCACTTTTGAGAAATTGCATTAGAGACGAAATTTATAGCACGTGTAGCCAGCAGATATTGAATTACACGACGTTTCATCATGAGCTTTTGAGTAGTTTACCAAGTAAATTTTCTTTTATTTATTTATGTGTCGCATCAACTGCTACACCTTATTAGCGACATGCAGTACCGTACACATATTTTACAATTATTTATACATAATATATTCATAATAAGAAAAAAAAGCAAGTTACAAGTAAATTTTATGTTAAATTTTTCGAAAGATCGTATTTGATAGACTAAAATATTATATACGAATTTGAGAATAAATCAACGTTTATATAGGGGAAAATATTTTGGTATTTTATTACAGAATAAGACTCATAAAAGTATTAGGTTATTATACTTTAGATTAATACTTTGTTACACATTCTTTCATATTTATTATAGTTTTCAATCAATTTGACATGGACTTCACAGTATTCCCCATAATTTTTGTAGTTATGCAAAATAAAAGATCTAAATATCTGTGAACAAAATAAGTAAATGAAATTTTGTGTTGATAGTAATGGGTCAGGTACTTTTGCAACCAACTGTATATGTCTTTTGAAATTGAATGTACTAATTCGAAAAGTAATTATGTCACGCTCGATTGGTACATGCATGAACTAGTGAACTATTTCTGTTCCATTTACCGAGTGTGAAAGTAAGAAGACTTGTTCCAATTGAACTGCAGCGCAAATTTTATACGTTTCATGTGTGAAGTTTTGTGCAAACATTCGTCAGCAAATAGATCGGAAGCAATATACGTGTTGTCCGCAACGAAGGTATTTTTCGTTTGCATATAGAGTAAACATGTCAGAAGCCATCGAACAAACTAATATTGACCGACGGTCTATCTGACGATAGTGAAACCTCGTTCGATCAACATTCCGTTACGTTAAGTTACAGGGGGTTCGTATTCAACATTATCGTTTGTGCTTGGAATTAAACTTTACAGCGTTTGCTTTTACACTGAATCGTATTCACAACTGTATGTGTCTTTCACTTACAGAAAACAGTATGTTTCCTGAATTACATATTTATTTTATTAATAACTTCTATATTAAAATTATATATTACAAAAGTCTGACAAATTCAATATGATACAAAATATTAGCATATGGTAGAATGGAAAGTATTGTATTTTTATTCTGGCGTATAACACTGTTTAATAATCTTTACAAATTATAATTAAGCATTCTTATACGTAACATCTATTTTTTCCTGAAAAATCAAATAATTCACCTAGACTATTAATTTTGGTTCATATTGGAAGGCAGTCATCCCAATCAACTGAAATACACTGTAGAGACAGTAACAAATTATTTTTTAGTCAATTATCCAATACATTTAAGAAAAGTAGAAATTTTTCTAAGAAACATCAGAAGTTATGACTGGTTTGCAATTTTTCTATGTACGATTTATTTTTGTCGACTATTGTGTGTGCTTTGAATTAACAGTGAATACCGCTACAGAGAAATATAAATAAACATTGTTTCCTTGAAATACATTTTTTTTAAAAAACGTATCATTTAGATCGCTTCGATGAAATAGATGCACGTTGATCGTCGGTAGATTTAGTGTTCATCTGATAAATATAAAAATATAATACACCTTGAGGAAATTAAAATGTACAACAATACATATTACCATTCTTTTAAACATTCTTATTGTTTATTGTACTTGTTGCCTCGAAAGCAGTGATTGTACAGCTCCTTGTACCAATCTACAGTATATCTCCGCCTTCTATGAAATTTCATTTCTGTTTATCGCAACTGCTAGGGACTTGATCCGAATCTATTGAGTTAGCCAAGTTTAAGGAAAGCTCGGTTACAATAAATCGGTTATCTACAAGCTTCATTTATCTTCTGACCTCCGATTAAACTGTATAACATGCTTCTATGAAAAATCCAGATACCTATGACCTTGGTAACATTGATTCATACACTTCCGGTCAAAAATATGGAATCACTACGTGAATTAAGAAAAAAGAGATCTTTTTAAAAAATAATAAACGCCTTTAAAATAAATCCTTTTAAAATAGAATATATTCTTGTTAACAATTTGTATATTATCGATGAATCAGTAAAATATTTTTCAGGACATGCAGCAGAATTATTTGTATTTATCATAACTTGCAAATATTTTATTCAATCTCTCTCGTTCAAAAATACTTTTCAGGCGTTATTTGACTCGTTAAAATTGACGGATTTCAATGACAATCAGTGTTTCAGATATTGAACGCAATTAAAAAAATCAATGTTAAACAAGAATTCGTCGATTGGAACAAAAGATTTTAAACGCTCCATAACAACGTGGCGATTAAATTAAAAGCAGCGCAGTCTGCTCCAGTAAGCTCGACAATCCATTAACGGCAAACTCGGAGAATTTCAATTTCAAATGCTCAGTTTCATAAAATTCCCAGTTCGTTTTCATCATTGCTTATGTTAAATCCGGTGCAATAGATTGTTTGTGCGAATATAAACGTTCTCCCACATATTGCGATTTCCCGAATCAAAATTGGGCATACAAAAATAACCCATTCATATTTACTCTTAACCCCTTGCCAGACGACTTTATCAATTGCCGTGGGCGGTAGAGTCAACTATTTAAGTATCTCAATGCTCTAATAAACGAAGAACATGCATTTAAATATATAGTTTCCCCGTAACAATCCTTTGACAACCAAAGAAGCTTTTATTACCTTAATTCTTGTGAACTAGTGCAAGATCCTTCGCGATTTTCTAACATGTGGAGCCTAATTTTCATCCCGACTGCGACTCGTTGTTTCTCTTTCGTGTCGAAAAATATTTGAATCAAAAGGTGAACGATTCTGAGGAGGGCATATTGTGATCCGAAAAGTTTCCTAAAAAGTTCATCTTTATTTATTGTAATGGATCTATATACTTCCCAGTGAATTAATCATATAAATGCGATTCTTCATATTAAATAAAAAGGTACAAGAGTGTTTTTGCTGAGAAGCTGTTAGTTTAGAAGATATTTTGATTCGAATATTGCTTCGTTGGTGCCACAAATACTATTTTACAATATTAAAATTAAAGTATCTACTAAACTAATGGGTTTTTGACAAAAACTGCATCGATTAATCTAGAAACAAATATACGGCCCCGTTAATAAAATGAAGATGACCTTCATATGCCTCCTAGGTCTTCATCCATAAGAAAAATTATTAATACCACAGTATGTCCCTTTGGAAATCATTCAATCTTTATCTGAAATGTTTTCCGATATCATGAATAATTTTACAGATATTCGAATGGATCGATTCGAATGGAACACCCTGTATATGTGTGGCTATTAAACATTACATTTGTCTCAACAATAAAATAATAAAAAAAGCGACAATGAGAAATGCAGAAAAAAACAGGGAAAATTTTTCAGCATTCCGGAGACAATGCTAGAGTGAACCAGTTCTTACAATTAGTCGAAAAAGAATATACGGGGAGGACGGTAATTTTCTCGAAATATTTCAGTGATTCCCGAGTCGTGGCTGTTGAGAGACCGTTCAATGAAAATAAGGGCGCATTCACGACGTTTCGCATTATACTGAATTCGCTTTATTATTCGGCGTAGGAAAAAGAGACTATTCTGTGACGCAGACCGAGTCGTGAGCCGAGAAAATACGCTCGGTGGAAGAAACAAAAAATGGAGTAAGCGGGACGTCTTTATGTCTCTCATCAGATTCTAGAAACTCATGGCAGCGGACGTACAGCCGATCGAGGATAAAATCAGACTTGCAAAAAGATTTCGTGAGAAAAAATTGAAGACAAATGCTTGTGTCTCCTTATTCCTTGTTTCTGAAATGTCAAAAATTAATAAGACATCACTAAATGCAATTACTCACTGTATAATTCGTTTATTTTATTTTTATTATATTTTCAATAGACTTTTAATTATCAAAAAATAAATAGTTTCTCGTAGCTTTGACCATCGATTGTTTGTTGAATATTAACCCTTTGAGCGCAGAAAATTTCGGGGAAAAGTGCGCACGATGTGCTGAAATTTTTCCTGGTGGAGCATGTTTTAAACTGAACAGTTTGCTATAAAAAATGTATGATGTCGATTGTTGAGGTGTTTCACTGTTCTAAAACTGTAAAATATGTAACGAAACATATATTTTATTAGAATAAACTGAGATAATAATTCCTTGGGATACATAGGTTTATAGCGTACAATAAACAGCTGTGCCTGGACCAATACGGTGGCCAGTAGCACACGCCGACCGATTTTTGGAACGCATACATGCGTTCATCGCCCTCAAAGGGTTAACAAGCACAAATATTAGCGTTACTAGTTTCGAATTTCGCAAAAAAGTAATCTTAAATAAATTAAAGTTTGTCAAAAGTTTTATTTTTATTTATTTCGTCTGCTAGAATCAAAACGGTACAATATGTAAAATATTTGGACTAGTTACAAAGAGAGTTTCAATTGTTCACAATGGAAAGGATGGACGATGATTTTATACAAATTACGTACATACAGAAAGTACACACAATCATGATAAAATTTGCATACACGGAGAATTATAAGGGAAGAAGGAGAATTAGACGAATGGAAGTCAGGTCCACTGCTTCTATACTTATCTGTTTTATCTCTTTGTCGGTATTTGCATATTTACGTTAATATGCAAAATATAATATTTGTCGACTTGTTCTTAAAAAAGTAGAATATACGTCACTGAACATAAACTTTCAATTTATCAGAGAGCTTTATGCGCACTTAACCATCTAGGAGCTTTAAATAGCACTTTTTGTAATTAGAGTGCGCATAAGCATAACAGCTGGGCAGTTTTCTGTAGCCACACATTTTTTTTGTAAATTGTGAAAACAGAATTTTTTGAGCATGCAGACTGTTACGTTATAAACAACAGACTTCATAGTATACAAAATTGTGTTTTTTTAATTGAAATACTTTAGTTTTTAAATTAAATATATTTTAATCTTTCGCATTTCTGGAAAACTAAAAATTCTTCGAAACGACTTGAGAAATTTGAAGAAGTATCAAAAATTTTATATAGACAAAATGCAAATGTTACAATTTTTAATCAAGATTAAATATTTCAAAATTCAGATCGCAGTATTTAACGGAACTTTGTTTCCATATCTAATTATGTCTGTTTGTTTGCAGTTTATCCAGTTTCATAAATTTTTAATTAAAATTTAATGTTAGATTTATACTGTTTTTAAATAACGTATAAACATATCTTTATGACTTTGGAATTTATATTAATTTGAAACATTTTATGTGAGTAGAAATCTTATATCGCAATATTACATTTTATAACGTCAAGAGAGATCAATTGCACAAGAAATTTAATATTAGGAGTTCCTAATTAAACACTTTAACTTGAGTGAGTACATGGAATATTCTGTACGTATAAGGAACGAAATTCGTGCAAAATAATTAAAACAGTTCAAGAAATTTCGTTTGATTAAAGTATCACACCTAATACAAAATTTATTGAGAACAAAAGAATTTTTAAAAGTTTCGAAAAATGCAATCGTTTAAATATTTTACGATTTTTCAAATCGTCTGTAAATTAATATTTGGAGCAGTCGAGGATAATGTAATTTAATGATTACCGCAAGATATTTTGCCACAACTTTCGAAACCAGCTGACTTGCTCAACAAATTAACGTAAACGTAGGTGTAAATGCTAACACGGGCCCCTGCAATAAATTACTAAACCCTAGAGATTTATGCAATTAACCGCACGAGAATACGTAAAACGTGTGTATTATGGAAATTACGGGAAATAATACCGTTTTCGAAATCATTATGCACGAAACCAATTTTCCCAAAAGTTCCATTTTCTCACCCGCATTGAAATGTGGAAGTAATAAAGCTTTTCAATTAACGTCCGAATAAACGTTCGCAGTCTGTTTATTACAGCCATTAACAAACATTGGAAGTTGCTGGGAGTTTAAACTCAAACAATAAACGAACTTATTTAAAGTGTGGTAAAATAAAGCCGAGAATGTTAGTTTGAGAGCGGAGGATTTCGAGCGGTGGCTTGAGGACAATTTCACAGTGACGAACTGCAGTCACGTAGTGGAACGAGAGTACCTAAAAGCGTACCTAATATTAAGGCTCAGAGAACAGTGTATTTCGTTGTAAAAAATGCTGGTAGCTTTCGAGCAGTCGGTTTACAGCTTCAGTATTTTCCATGTAATTTGTACGTCGGTTCCCTCGAGACACTGTCAACCCTCCACCTCCAATTACAATGATTTCTTGACCTTATTTAACCCTTTCAATGCTAGAATACTATTTTAACAGAATTTTTTATTTGTTTACTGATCAGCACGTTTGTAATGGATGCTAAATCGAGATCAATTTTTATTTTCTCTGAACACCTTACATTTTTCCACAAATGTTATGTGGGTAATATTTGTTCTAGTCTCCAGGCGCAGTGAATAGGGAAATGGATTTTGGAGGAAAAAATGTTTACAACATATTTTGATTGAAACTTGTGTTAGTATATTCTTATCAAGTAGCTTTTATACGTGTGATAATTACTTTTTGTGAAATTTTTCAAAGGATACGAACACACGTCAAGGTACTTTGCAGTGGCTTCACATCATACCAGGGTGAATGGATTTTAGTAATAGAAACGCAAAATAACAGGAAAGTGTCATTCGAATACGGCAACATTTAGTCATGATGCTGCTTACTTACACTAACTCTCGCGAAAAAACGAAAACAAATGTAAAAGTATGTAATAACAGCGAGTCGAAGACACACCCCTATATACAGGGTGTCCCACGCAACTGGGACAAGCTGTATTTTTTAAACGGTTAGAGATGGATAGATATGCTATGAGTAAAAATTAGGTGGTATGGAATGATTCAAAATGTGGAAATAATTTTATGCATTTTTATGCATTTTTATGAATTGGTGCACCTGAAAAATGCAATTGCATATTTTTTTCAAATAGAATCCTATAGTTTTGACGGGACTATCCGACACAGTTTTTTAATCTCTGCAAAAGAGGACCAAGGTACTTATACCTAAAACCTGTTAGTTCAAAAGTTTGCTAAATTACTTTTCTGCTTATCAGCACATTTTCACTGTGATATTCTCGTGTACCATTACGCATTATAAACTACGCATTGCAAAGTTTGTAAACATGAATCCATTGCTAATATCAACCAGTGTATAATCGAGTTTCGATATATCGATAATCGGAAAAGCTGCGTCGAATAGTCCAGTCAAAACAATAGGATTTTATTTAAAAATACATGCAATTGCATTCTCTAGGTACACCAATTCATAAAAATGCATAAAATTATTTCTAGAGTATGCATTTCATTGGATGTCATATAATTTTGACTGATGGCATATTTGTCCATTTCTAACAGTTTGGAAGATACAGCTTGTGCCAGTTGCGTGGGACACCCTGTACAAAACACTCCCACGACGGTGTTATGCGGAAAAATGAGGTTTGGCATGCCACACATAGTTTGAGTGCTAATACAGAACATATGCGTCGAAGAGATTTCGAAATGGAAAATTTAGTGTGTCACCCACAGTTCGATTGCACAAATGGGACACATATGTCCCGCTGGCCACAAAAGGATGAAAAAACAGTCAAGTAGAACCTTATCAGGTCACTGTATAATTTTTTAACGAACGAGAAGTCGTATAAGCAGCTGGAAATTATGCGGATAATTAAATTTCTCAACTGTGCGGTTATTTTCTTAATGAAGTTAATAAAAAATTCGCAAGAGCTCATTAAACGACCTAATAATTTTTCGTAAATTTTTATAAGATTATGATTATGGAATGGTTTAAATTCCGCATTGATAAATTGCAAAACTCTGTGCACAATGCAGTGAATAATAAGACGTATCCGGAATAAGAGTCAGAGAAGCTTTTTTTTTCCCCTGTGTGCATTGTCCCAGATTGAGATACGACAAATTTTTTCCCTGAGAGCACAGTAATATTCTTTGAAAGTGCTCCTGCTGTTAGTTAAACAATACGGTTCGTAAATAATGAGAATGATGTGAAACTTTAAAGTGGATTCAATTATAACAAGAAAAAAAAGTTTCTCTGAGAGTGATACTGGGGGGAGGGTAGTGAAAGTATGTAACAATTTAATTTTTACTTCCTTTTCATACTTACTGATAGTATGATACATGATTATGGAGAGAGGTATTGAGGTTATTGGAATGGGATACGTAACTTTGAATTTAAATAATGAACAAGCAACAAAAAGGGAAGTCGAATCCAAGTGTACCTTTAACAGTTTTATAACAATACTTGTTATACTTCTGTAATAAGTATTGCAATCAGGCTTCCAAATAATAATAAGGAACTGACAGTATTACGGAGCATACTGATGAATTGAAAAGTATTAACACGTTCTGTGCCAAAGTAGAAAATTCAGTAACTAGCCAGACACGCGAAAATTGTTTTCTATGTATAGTAGATATTTGGTAAAATTAAAATTGATGCATGGGTCATCAATGAAATTCTTTTCAATGTCTAGACTATAGTAATTTTTATCATCATTGCATTACGTCTAACTATATATCGTTTTATTGTCTACGGATAACATTATTATTATATGCTCTTAAAATATCTATTTCAACTGAACACGCATTTTATGTTGAAATATTCAATTTGTCACGCATAATTGAAGTGAGAACATTTCTGTTAGCACACATTCCAACACGTTGACTATGATGTATACGCTGCATTAAATTAAATAACTATTGACTTTTATACAAGTCTGAGCGAAATTAATATTGCACTAATGAGATAGAAGCAGAATTATACCAGTAAATACTTACACGTTATTCCCCATACAATTTATATATTAAAACAGACAATTATAGCATGTCTGGCCGTGTATGGCTGTTTTCACTGCGGTGTTTAATGTATTATGTTCGTTAAAGTTTAATGAACTTATTATTCAGTGCGTTTTTCGATTAAGCAAGAAAATTGATGAACAAAAAATAATTGAAGATAAAACGTTAAGCAGAAGAAACTTTTTAGGAAAATTGGTGACCTTTTAATTTGCGTAATCTTTTCGAAGAGATTTATAAAATTTTAATTGCAGTAATTAAAATGGTCTGCGTGGAACAACGTTGAATATATCTTCGGTGTTTCCATTTTTAATTAAACTTCATGTATCTTGAAAACTTTGTCGTGGAAACTCTGCATTACCTTGTCAACTGTTACACTCTTAACGAAGCTGTTCTTAATGCACGCAGGCGTGGAATTAATTCTACATAGGAAATCATGCAGGCTTCTCAACGAACAGAATTTTTGCCGATTGAAATTCCTCGAATTCCCAAGTCAGCTCACTGTAATTATTCAAGCGCAACCTTTAACCTTATCAATTTATAACGGGGTAGTTGTTGAGAAATAAGGGAAAATATACTACAGAATTTTATCTTATAGAATGTACGAGAAGTAGAAATCATTTTCTTACAAAATTTAGATCTCGAAATGTATTTATGAAAAAATTATTTTTTATTAGAAATGTTTAATGCATTCATTATATAGGTCGCGCAGAAATTCGTGGTGCATGTAGGAGTAGGATGATGTTTCCTGCAAAAATAATTAAAAATATCAGGTTACATTTTCTTTGAAAATTGTTTTAAAATTGATTATGTACGTGTGCACATAGAGCATGGTACATGTGTATATAATTATTACAACGATTACAATTACTGTAAAATGTATGAGTTATTTTAAATGAATTTTGATTAATTATCAACTGCAATTTTTTATTCCTTTACTATCATAATTGTTACACACTACAAGTTGTCTCAATTTGACCTGTCTGACCACGAATAAATTAATTCTACTTACACATGCTCTATGGAAGTCTGATAAAAAGGTGTAAACCTTTTACAAAATTGGCCATATCTGTAAATAATTATACTTCTTCTTCGCTTAATGGCTTTTTTACAACATTATTCATCTTAGCATTGCAAAATGTTAGTATTTTGTATAACTATCCTCATAGCAATACGTAACAACTAAGTGCACATTGATGTAGTTGTAAAACTTTTCTATAAAATCTACACAGTTAGTAAAAATTTATCCCACATAAAAAATACGGCTTTATCGCTTGGAAGAGGGAAAATTATTTTTCCTGCGTGGAAAACATTTTATGAATCATTAATTATAAGCGCACAGCTGTGCATTTAACAGCGGTATCGACGCGTTCAGTAATTTATTAAATTGCGGAATAAAGAAAGCGTAAAAATTTAAGTGCAAGCATAATATTTCGGCAGTTTTATTTTATGATTATAAGTATAAGTGTATTCATCCGTGTTTAGACCTGATGAAATTTTCAGATCATTATTTTTTGTAATCCAGGCCTTACATGAAATGAATTTATTTTAAAGTTTCGCCTTATTTTTGTATGTGGAGTTAACCTTCTCCAACTGGTACCACGAATATTAATACACTCAAAACAATAAAAAAATATGGTACATTATTTTACACATAGATTTCAACATAAATTTCATATTTTTTCTATTTTCTACCGTAGCAACACAGCAAATTTAAAAAATGAGTGAAAATTAATAATTAATACACTGCAGATGCTTATGCAGTTTAACATACCAGAGTATTTGAGAAAGGCACATTTAAAATCAGGGAAAAAATAAAAAGTACTCTTCTTAAACATTTACAGGATAAAATACACTTCTTTCATAGGTTCGTTTCCATAAATGCATGAACATAAAACATATTGAACGTTAAAAATGTATATTTACATAAACATCCGCAGTCTAATAATTAACTTAAGTGATCAATTATCGAAGCAAAAATTTTACGTAGTCTATCACAGAACCCCAATCTCAGTTTACATGTCCAGATAATTGATAATCAGAGAATCAATTTCCGTATAATCGGCACACCGAATAATCGATGTCAGGATAATCAACGTTATACTACGCTACAAGTTCGCATCAATTTCAGAAAAACTGGTGACTCCTGATCGTGTTACACTCTTCTTAAAAATTAAATTAGGCTGCAACTAAAAAGAAACTAATTCTAGAAGGGCACAAACAAAATTAATGTTAATTATACCTAAATTTTCAACTCCTAATATGGCGCGAAATTTCAAGGTCACGAGAAAAAAGTTTCTACTTAAACTCAAGTTACAAATAATAACAAATACATTATTATTATTTGGCTACTGAGGCGCCACCTATAACTTCACTCAAATTTTTCTTACGTCATATTATTACCCATAAAAATTCAAGTAATTTTTGTCTGTACCATTTTTTTCTATGGTTGATAGTTTTTAAGTTATTCGGCTCAAAAGAGTTTCATCCCCCAACTTCGAAGGGAAGTTCCGCCCCTCAACATGAATATCCACTGATTAAAAAATACACGTCAAATATTTCTGAATGCTTCACCTATATGCCAAATTTTACAAAAATCGGCGTGTGTCAATTGGGTGATGTTCCTTGTTAGACCACTTTCATAATTACGGATACAAATAAAGATTATTGTTTTGCAAATATATCGTTTATATTTCGACCTAAAACAACAGCAATTTCATATGGTACAACCTAATAAAATAGATCTTCTTTATAGGACACTCGATAATCCTTGACCGTGCCATAAACAGAACCCTGTGTTCGCTGTAACACTGTTTACTGTTGTGTCCTGTTCTCATGCTTAACACGTTGAGCGCCACGTGTACCACCCCTGACCCACGTACCAATTTTAATTCCGTCAAATAACTGATTACCCAATGATAGTCCAAAATAAGAAGCATGTTATCTAATAAGTAAATATTTATATATTCAAGGATACATGTTAACCCCTTACCACATGTCCTTTTTTGTTATGAAAAATATATATTAAGTGTAAGAAGGTGAATCTTTTATGGAAAAAATATTGAAAACCTTTTTTAACAATATATAGTCGTTTATTAATTAGAAAAACCGGTCTCAGCACAAAAATTTATTCGCAATTGACACTGAAACTAACGAATGAAAATTCAAAGTAACCTTTTTTTTGTATAATCAGCAGACACTGTAAATTACCCTAATAATTTTTATTTGGCTGTTTAAAACGTAGAAAGTCTCGGAATTCGTTATACAATCTCGACAATAAGGCGGTTGCTGCATAAGCTAATACAACTATGTAAAGTATTCGCAAAAACTTAATTTTTCCGAACACAGATTGCAGACTATACTTGAAAATCATAGCACATCATATAGTGTATTAAATATGATACGACACGCAGCAGGGTTATGATGCATGTTTCACATAAAAGAATAATGAAAATTTGGTATGTGCCATGTATGGCACACCATGCGGTAAGGCGTTAATAAAAGGGTATTTTCGCGTGTCTGACTAGTTGCGGGATTTTCCACTGCGGCGCTCTAGGTGTTAAAGCTGTCTTTCAAAAGAACAATTGTCTGTGACTTAAATAATTTCGCTCGAAAACTAAAATTTGCCAAAATCCTGTAGTCCCTAGGGAGGCGGCGGTGCAGAAGCAACGGGAAACGCAATGCAACATTGATACAGTCGACGAAAAGGCGGGAAAAACTGTGATTTATCTAACGTACACAATAAGAGTAAGTTCTCCGTCGGTGAGAGAACTATCCGCATCCGCTGACGGCAAACGTCAAACAAGAAAAATGCCAGGCTCGATCGAGTACTGAAGTAGGTCGTGGACAAAAGAAAACCCGGGTCTCGGATTTTCCATGCTTTTTCGAGTAGCTTTTAGCTCGGTTATGCGCGAACATCATAAGTCCCAACGGTGTGTGATATTTGAGATCCATCCGGCGGAATTCATGATCCATCACATTCCAGGGAATCTCGATCACGCAAATTTTTCCTACCGTATCGTGAACCGTCTGTTTTCATACGCTCGCACGAACTTTGTCCATCGACGTTTTAGGTTTTCAGAAATTTACACGCTCCCCTTCTTGAATTCTACGTTCACCGGAAGATTTTAATAACCTCTCGCTCCAGCAGGCAAAATTTAAATTCTCTTTCTAAAGGGTGTTTCAGAGCAGGGAGATTTAACTGGATGTTTCAGGAACATCCAGACTAGGCCGTTCAAGGTCCTGCCTGCAAATTCATTTGACTTTCTTAGTGTGATTTTGAATTTTTGTCGCGCTACCCGTTTTTCATCTTCATTTTTCATTTACGGTGACTCACAAAATTGTTCAAATATTTTCGTAATTGCTTCTTCCCCTTAATTCTAATACAACTAGCCAGCTGCAAATTTTTCGAGTGCATTTGAAATGTTATTTGTCGGAGATGCCATATCCTTGCTTCAAATAACACTGTCTTAAAAAAGTATTAAACGGAAGAATGTTGAAATAACATTATAGTTGCTCACACCTCCGACAATATTAATATTTCACTCCACATGTATCAGAATTCCTGTCCTCCATTTCGCGAGTACCATCCGTCCTTAAAGTCCTGCACCCCCTTGCTCAACACCCTGTATAAATTAGAATGCATACTGTGTAGCGCTGAACACGTTCAGATCACGAATTTAAGATCCCTCTTCAGTCTCACAGGGAAAGCACTTGATAAATCTCTGAAATTGCACTCGGTTCGGCGTCTCTCCGTGTACACGCTCCGGGACGTTTGTGTATGGAATCAGAGCATAATGACGCTTTAAATATTATTCCGCGATAACGCGGAAAGTACACACGGATAATTTGACTACGTCGGACGAGAAGGTCGGAGTCGTTATTTCTCGAGGGCTCCGTTGGAATCCGTTCGCGAAAGGGAAATCTAACTTCCGACGGCGGAGCTGGCGGAGTATAGTGTCGCTTACGTTTAGAAAGTAGAACGAACAAGAAATTCCGCCGCGCGGGATCATGATTTTTCACTGAAAGGATTGTACGATATGTTCTAGGCACATCTTCGACAGCCGATACAATTCAGTTCGTAGGTATAATGGGTTCCTCTATGGTAAGTCTTTAGTGGACAATTGTTTCGTGGATACACGATCGCTGCGTACGTGTGGTGTAACACTATTAGAGTTTTACCATAGTTCTGTAGCGAGTATTCGAGTGGTGTTGTTACATGTGAATAGAGAGAGAGAAAGGAACTAGTCTGCCTTAATTGGATATTCATTTTCTGCGCTTGTTGCGTTTCCATAGATCAGTGATGCCCACCGTAGCAGCGGTATTCCCCCACTCCAGGTCCATTCCCCTCGTTTCAGGCCCCTCCGGTTCGCTCCTCGATGGAGGAGCCTGTATGAGGGGAGTGGACCTGGAGTGGGGGAAGGCCGCAGCTCCGGTGGCCATCACTGACATAGAGCGATGTGCGTTTAGAGAGAAAGAGAGAAAAGAAGAGTTTATTGAGACGATTGAAAAGTTGGACTGATGATAGATCAGTAGATGTTATCGACTGATTGTTATATGTGATTAGAAACCGAAGGACGTTCGCCTAATTCGGATGTTTGTTTCCCTGGCGTGCTGACGGGCATTTTTTTTTCTTTTTTTCTGGCGAAGCATGATTTTCAGTATGCAGTTCAGTTTCACTGTGCTGATGTGTTGTGTTACGTTAGAGTTAGAGCACTTTGAACTTCTCTGTCGCATAATCCGTCTAACGAACTACGTGCTACCTCTTCCCAACAGGTAAATTTCCTTGGGGCTTCTCCGTGTAATGATAAAAGTTCAGACATTTCTTGGCCGTCTTTTAGGTTTCGTTACGTTCGCGGAAACATGATCATTGATCCACAATCGTGCAAAGAAGAAAAATTCTGAGATAAGAATAAAATTTGACAATTTGATAGTTTATTTTTATTGGCGTAATTTAATGTATACATTGATACCAAACATTGATCTTAAATATTTTCTGAAAAGGAATTTATTAATTAATATAATTTTTTATTGAAAAATGTATCGATGAGAACGATTATTTGTATTACTCTTGTTAAACATACTCTTATTATTCAGAACAGATTGTATTACTCTTGTATTACTCTTATTATATGAACAGATTGTATTACTCTTGTTAAACATACTCTTATTGTTCACAACAGATTGTTGCTATTTTTACATACATGTTGACCTCTTTCTGTTTAGATTTCGTTCTTTGTATTAAAAAAATCATAAATTATATAACTTTTCATCAGTTTTCTATTTGATGAAATTTCATTCTCAGAACCAATTTCTGCAAACAGACGAAATCACTTTCTCGTTTCTGATATAAACTAGCTAATATAGCACAGCGTCAATACAGTGAGTAAATAAACCGTCGCAAACAGTAGCGCTATACAGGGTGTTCCTACAATAGTTGAAGAAATCTCAGAAACGAGTTTTATTTTCATATTTTCAGAAATTGTAAAAATCATATTCTCTTTTGCAAACTGTAACTAGTTTTTTGGCTATGCAGTTTCCTCAGAATATGAAAACTGTTAAGCAATAAAAAAAAGTATATAATAACATCAGATTAGGTTTTATAACAGCTATTACAATGAGCTTCTTTTTTTGCCTTTAAAATGAATAATTACTTTCTTTTATAGAGCAGAATTTTATAAAAAATGATTGAAGAAATTATTAACTAATTAAAAAAATATTTCCGGTCTCATAATTATATTTTCACATTACTCAAACAAATAAAATAAGTTTCTTTCGGTCATCTATTCCAGAAACACCCTTGTATAGGTGCCTCAGAAAGAACCACGTCAAATATTTTCTCGTGAGTGAGTATTCCTGTTAGAGGCTAAAAATCGTGCATCCAGTCGTAAGTCATTCAAAATTATTTCTCTACTGATGCGTAAAAAATCAACTGTATCGAGCACTTCTGGAGCGCTCATAAGGTTCGTAAAAAAGAAACCCTTCCGACCTCCAGTTAACCTTTTACATGAGATGAAAACGAAAAGAATAAGAGCGAACATATCGATTGTCTAACACAAACGCGAGTTTGTTATACTTCGTTAATACGGGGAATTAATTGTCTTTTATTACCGATAAAATGGAACCAGTAGGTTATATTGAACTTAAGGTTGTGACGAAGAAAAGACAGCTACGATGATAATGGTTCATAAGTAGGTTCAATATAAAGTAATTTCATCGAATAAAGATCAAGAAACAAAAATAGATTCTTCCTATTGTCAAATTCTGTACATATTAAATATGCACATTATTTGGATAATGTACACAGTAAAATTTAATTGAAGCAAGTTATAAAAATTTGTGTTAAAAATCCATGGCATTTGTAAAAATTTCATTAAGTTTGGACGAGTGTTATGTAAAGTGAAAAATTTATGAAGAAATTGAAGTTATGTAAGACGAAGGATAAAAACTGTTTTCAGATGAATATAAAATGAAATGAACTATTGATTTGCGCTTTTAACGCGTTGAATGTTACAGTGGAAACCGCCATACATAGTGCACAATATAATATCTTATTTTAAATATAAATTCTGGCGGAAAAGAATATTTTACTCATTGAACGCATAGGTAACATCTTATACTATCATTTCAATATTAATATTATTCCAAAATTTTATAAGAGTTACTAGTTATTAAATAAAAAAAATTTGAGGTGCCGGTCACCGATGACCTCCATGGTAGTCAACGTGTTAATAAATTTGGCACGCCTCGAATGAATTCTATATTTTTTAAATATACTGTATAGTATAGGAACAGATTTTATATGGCAGTTAAATTTGAGTAGAAAATGTTAACGTTAACATTATATTTTTATATGAAAATAAAAGTCACAGTAGTCAGTTTTGTTTTTTGAAGTATGTAGATTGTATGTAGTAATATTATTTGGTAACACTATCACTTTAAATATTAACGTAACATTTTGCACACTTGCAACAGAATTGTAGGAATTCTACAAATAGCACAATTGCAAAATAAACTTAGTACTATAAATATTTTTTATTCAATAAATAATTAAATGTAACTTTTTTAAAAGTACGTTTAGCGCAAGGAGAAAGTTCTCCAAGCAACGTATTTTGTAACTTTCCAAAATATGGAACCCGTATGCAACAATTTCACAGTTCATAGAAAATTCCATTATCATGGTAATAACAATGACGATTTTGGCACGCATAATTTCGTTACGGTATTAACGTAACAACATTGAAGGAAATTGCTCAACAGTATATGATTTTTCAAGCATTTTCTGGAAAACGAATTTCCACACAAACAAATTTTATTCTACAGTTTCGATTTTTTATTATATGTAGAATAACTTCCTAATTAATTGCATAACACTAGTCACTGTACGACAATTTATACAGGATGTTCCACGAGTTAACTCAACAACTTTTTCAGTATGTTTGATAGGTCATTTCGAATGAAAATGATTATGTACATTATGATGTTTATATACACTAAGATTTATGAATCTTGGTTCATTCGTTGCTGATTTATTTAAGAAAAAAGATTCTACTCGGACGTTACTGCAATGGAGCGATAATTTTATATTTTTCACATATCTTTTGACTTTTTTCACTTACACACCAAAGAAGTTGTTCAAATTGATCATTTCTTTCCGTAAACTTAAATTTATTCGACAGTTTAACAAACGTGCCATCACGTTTGAGATATTTCATTTCTGTCATTCTGATGTCGTCACTTGACATACAGAGTGAAGAACGCTTATCTTGAAAATGAATGAACCAAGATCCATAACGTGACTATAAGCATAGACATCCATGACATGACCTTTATCATTCGGAATAACCTACTAAAGACCTGGAAAAGTTGTTCGGTTAACTTCTGGTACACCCTGTACATCGAATATTTCGACTATCATATCAACTATACAAATTATCAAGCCTGAAGTTTATTTTTTAAATTATGCAACATGATTAACTGAAAAAATTAAAAGTTAACACCATACATACTTCAATGATGAAATATTCAGCACGTGGCGTATGTGTCTTTTTTTAAAAATGGTAACCGTAGTGCGGTCTTCGGGTCTTTTTTGGCCCATCGCTTCTTCAATTATTTAGAAAACTGTCGCAATAATGACATTATAATACATGCGACTGATTATTCCTATGTTCCTTAGTTCTCTCATTATATTATAAAGTTAAAAATATGAGTTCCATACATTCGGGGCACTTTTGACCCAAAGACCTTGGGTGTACAGTCGAACGGAAGACCACATTAGGTTTAGAAGGGTAGAAGTCTGAAAAGTATATAGTTTTTCGTCAATACAGCGTGGCAGTAAACGTATTACTAAATTTGGTGCATGAGTTCACGAATATTCGGATTTTATAAGTAGATTGCGGAGTTTTATGCAAATATTCATTTTTGGATGACAATATTTTTCACTTCCATGTAGCTAATGAAACACAACTATGGCAGAGCTGCGTTTTAGGGTTCTAATGTGTGAAAGTACAGTTTTTCCTTCTCTTGCTCTATGAAATGTGCATTATTCATAAACTTGGATGTGTTAAATTGCATAATGATCCGCAGTCTACTCATAAGTTTCTTTATGCGGTGGCGGTATTTCATGGCATTGCATTTGTTTGAGTTGACGACAAGTAGCAAGTCAGACGCGGCAAATTCCTCGTTTTCTCTCATATGTCGCATTAGGTATATAGGAAGGTATTGCACATAGATTTTCTGAAAGACGTCTTCAGGGGCCGGCCTTAAGATATTTACTTCTCCCGATCCTTAGTACATACATGTACGATGGCACATATCTACTTGATACAGACAGATCACACTCTCGAGGCTGAGTAAAAACCAATCTTTTACTCCCCTGCGGAGGATAATCGATTCGGATCCCTTCTTTAAGTCGTTATTAACAGCCACCGTGGAGCTTTGCTGTTTAGAGCGCACGTTTGACTGTCTGGGACAGAACTATACTGAACTTATGATTAGTGCCGATATTGGAGGATTTGATGACAGAGTCGGGTAGTAATCGGTCATTTTTCTAAGTGATTATTGAAGTGATCGCTATTAAAGTAATTATTAGATTGAGTCTTAAATAATTACCAGTTTGTCTTGTTCAACTTATTAAATAATTCATTAATCTTAGGACGCTTAAGGTTTTAGAAGGTTTAAAGTCAGCTTAAGGGAGGGTCATTTTGTGTCCACATAAGTGAAAGTGCTGAAAATTTTCTTTTTTCTTTTCGAAGTATGTTTATTTATATAGTAAAATAATATAAAAGGTCTAGGAACTTCTTATTGAAAAAGTAAAATATCAACAATGTTTGTTTATAGTTATTAAATACAATACCTTCCTGACACAAAATCAGACTATGAACCTTCTACACAACTTCCTCTTTCAAAAAACTAACGTCTCGAATACTGTGGATATTTTTGTACCCTCCCTTAAGCGTCCTAGGATTAAAGAATAATTTCTGTTACTTCTGCTGTATGTCTAAGTTTCGGGGCTGTTTATTCTTTAATACGAAACTCATTGTTAGATCAGTTGCATGGATAAACAATTTGAATTTTTAAGAATAAAAAATCTATTACATGTCGGAAGTTGTTTATGACTCAACCCAATATTAATTGATTAATCGTAATCGTGTTTAATCGATAATTATAAGCTACATACATGTATGTCATTTATAATTGCAATAATGAGACCCTATCCAAGTGACAGAAATTTTCAGACGAAGTGAATGATCTGATAGAACAATTTATTTGGTGTGTTTAATTAATTAACGCACACGTACATGTGTTTTAGACGGTATCTAGTATTTCATTGACTTAATTCATTTTGATAAATAATAAGTATATATGTTTGAAGCATTTTGTATTACTGTTACAGTAAACTGTAAAGTCATTCAAGACTAAAATTGTAATTATTTTGGGATTAACGATTAAGCAGTTCATTATGCATGATGATTATATTTACTTTCATTATTTCTACTCATCGTAAGGTATAATTATCGATTATTCAGTAATCGTAATCATTAATCGCCACTTTGGTTGAACCATAATCATACTTGTTATTCATTAATCATTGAAGATTATATTTTGTTCAACTCTGATAGAAACTAAGTAATGATCAATGTATTTGTTTTATACGAAACAAAAGCATACTGCATAAGATATGGACGACTCCAACGCTTTACAAAAGTGTGTGTATGTAAATTATATAAATTTGAATTTATAATTATATACATTTATAGTTTTTTTAAATTCATTTATATAAATTGATTAATTTATTTACCTACTGTAAATTTAATTCAGGAACATAAAGAGAATTTGTTTTAAGCAGAACAATAATATTAGGAATAATATCACATTTCTTGTTATTTGAAAATATCCATTATTACTTAAATTATTTCAGAAAGTAAAAGAGAAGAAGGTTTTACTTATTTTTTAGACAGAATTTTACATTAGATAGGTGCAAAAGATTTGTCGCATTTGTTAAACTAAGATTAAAATTGAAAGTGAAATTACACAGATTTGACATAATTTATATTAACAAACAAAACACAGTAACAATTTGTAAAAGTGTAGGCTATGTTTCACGTATGAAATACTGACACTGTAATCACAGAAATGTCTGGCCATATACGATCATTTTCCACTGGAATGCGCAAGTTTACTGAATAACATGAATTTCAATTTTTACACATGAAAAATTTCAAATTTACTTTCCAAACAGCTTTATTTAATACTTTGGCTAAGTATATTTGGAATAAACGATAGTAACAAAATATCAGGCAACAGTTATAAAAACAGGAAAAGTATCGAAATTCGATTCAATTCATTAGGTCATCCCGACTGAGTTTCTTTAATTAACAGATGTCGTCGAACCTCAGAATTGTTATCAATGTTAATTTACTAGCCATCATCCGAGTTTCAGTTTTTACGACTTCTTTCCGTTTTATACACACAGGACTTCTTTAGTTTTCCTTCTTATGCTCGTTTTGTACGTAGCCCGAGAAAAATCCCATTCGCGGTGCTCAGCTTCAGGAATTTTCATTTTGCTGGCAAAGAGATACAACTGTGTCAGGAATCCCATTTTATAATTATAATGATGCAGAGCCTCGGGCCGTTATCATAACTTCTCTTTAGCAGAAATGTTATACGATGTTATTTTACCAAGAAATCGGATTTGCACCACGCCTTTGATATACTTACTATTCTTAAACTCCAACGTTATAAAAATTTGATAAATTGGAAGATATCGTTCAAGATTTTTGCCGAAATTTCCAATTTTCTTTATTGTCTATAAAGGTTCCGTATCAGACACATCTGTAACCCACCATGTTTTATCTCTTGCATGCAGCAGCCTCAATTTCTCCTCTTCTCGAATTTCCGAGACAAATTTAAAAGATTAAATGTTTTGCAACAAAAGACTAAAAGAATTAAAACTCAAACGCTCTGCAGTTGTGGTATAATTATTATTAAAATTATCATAAATTCAAATTTTTAAAAATGCTACAAGTTGATAATAATTTTTGCGAAGAAAATATAGTAAAACCATTTCTGTATTAGAATAATGTTGTCTAAAATTCGAATACTTTAATATCACCTCTGTTAACACGTTCCTTGCCACAGTGGAAAAATCCGTACCTAGACAGACGACTGAAAATAGCAATTCATTAATACACGTGGTTAATTGTAGTATAAATCTATTTGACATTACATTTTCTATTTCTACTATCATTTTAACGTGAATGTTACTCAAAATATCGAAAGGATTGGCAATTATGCGATCAAATTAAAATTGATGCATGTATCGAAAACGTTGTACATGGCAGGGAACGTGTTAATGCATTATCATTAGTTTTATCAATTTTGAGTCGGTATTCAAAGGTAGAAAAGTTACGGAGATGTATCTAGTCCTTTAAACACTTTCTAGTAACTACGATACATCAGTGTCAAAGTTGTTGAAGCTTCAAATTGGTCGCAGAACTTTTTAAACGCATCGCTTGCATTATCATCCCCATCAATTTTCTTTCAAAGCGGTCGAATTGACGACAAAAGTGAGAAAACGTACAAAACAAAAAGTATTCTGCTCTTTGATAGGAAGCGATGTACTACATCGGCACCCCATAAATCGTCCGAAAATTATTTAGCAGGCATTTAGAAGTCTTTGTGTGGGAAAAAGTGCATGTCGAAGCTAGCCAACTGTGTTTTTACGTGGTCTGTTCCAAAGCCATTCTGTAAAGTGTTCTTAATGGTTCGGTAATCAAATTTTTATCGCCAGTTTCCCGTCGATTCCGTGGAACACTGACTCCAGATTTACTAGCACGTTGGATAAACGCAGTTAAAATTTCGATATAATTCACTGTTTATCTGGGCCCGTTGACTGATAGTAATTTTCCGCAACTATGACGCTTCAAGTCATGTGGAACTATTCTTAAAGGCACTTTTAATAACACAGAATTAACATTGTCGCGCAAACAAACAGCAGACACGAGGGAAAAATTGTGTGAAATAAAAGATACAAAACAATATTACGTATGATTAATTATTTAGAGTACTTTACTAGTTGAGTTTTGAAAGTAGTTGAGAAAGATCTGAAAAACCGAATAAATTATTTCAAATAATTCCTCGAAATTATATAGAAGCGTATTACAGATTAGGATAGACTTGAAATAATGAAATATTGTTTCAAGTGACATTTGATTTTATTTCACAGTCACCTGAAATACGATTTTATTATTCTATACTATGAAATAATTTCAAAAATGCACACTGTGTTAAATGATTACAAGTCAGGAATTTCTTGCTTAAGCTATTAAAAAATGTTACACATATTTGAATTTAAATTGTTGTACAGTTGGTAACAAATATCAAATTATTATACAGTGCATTGTAATAATAGGACTAGAAACTATAATTGTGTTTTTTCAAACTTCTTCATTCTCAACGCTGCATTTACTGAGCAACTATAATTGAATGTAGGAAAAAAAGCATCATAACTTCATCCAATGTTAAAGTAAAGCAAGTTCATAATATTCTTTGATTAATATTACTATAAAAGCAACGAATCAGAAAGATATTCCAAACGATTACATTTACGTCCAGCTCAAATAAAATTAGCCCCGGTATCAGGCCACTCAGGCTAATCAACATCGAAAATTTTCCTGCCGAGCAAAATCTCCAGCGAACCACGAAGATCCCGAAAGTCCATTGTTGCTCGTGCAACAAAAGACTGAACCGCGGGGGCAGCGTTTCTGTCCGCCGGTCCGTGGCCGAGAAACTCCCGCGCTTTTTCGCCCGCTGATGCGGGAAAAAACCGAGAATTCCCTAGGCCGCGACGACACCATGACCGGTGGCGATTCGGCGGGCGGAGGGCACCGAACGGCCGATTCGCGTCGGTCGAAAACGAAAAAGGGGGCCGTTTCGAGCGGCGGGGGGTGAAGAAAAGGCTGGCCGGGGGGTTGGTGGAACGAAGGAATCATGAAAATCGCGATTTCGCGGGCGAAAGTACGGGCCTGCCGGCGTATTGATTGTCGGTTGGTGGAGAGAGTCAGCGCGCCTGTGCTTCGACGGTTCACGCAGAGACCGAGAGAAAGGGAGAGAGAACAAGAGAGGAAGCGCACCAGTAACGAAGAGAGGAGCAGCGAGGGCACACGGAGGGCGGAGAAAGATCGAGAGAGGGAGAGAGGGTTACAGAGAGGGAATGAAAGAGGGAGAAACACCCTCGCTCCCGTGGTGGTCCTGCCATCGAGTCGGTTTCGAGTCCAGTCTTCCCCTAGGCACTCGACAGGCCGGTACCTGTTTCTCGAAGCGACACGCGCTTTGTCGTCCTCGCAGCACACACTTTCTCACACACACCGACACCCTCATCTCTATACACACGTACTCACACGGTCACGTACACACATAGCGCACGTATGAGTTCAGACAGGCACGTCGTCCGTCGGCTCGGTGTATCTATATGGATGATATATAAACATCGGCTCATACGGAGAAAGATATAGGTGATAGAAGGAGAAACGTACGCGGCGCACACGTACAGAACACACTCACGCACAGGCACCCACATGTCTAGTCACACTGTGTACACGCGTACGCGAGAGAACGAGCCGCACACAAACAACGAGTGGTCATCGTCTTCGTCTTCGTCTTCGTCTTCGTCGACGTCGTTGTCTTCGTCGTGCTCCTCCTTTATCTTCGCCTTCTCGATCCGCGCCACGCGTCGTACACACAGAAGGAGACGAACCAGGCCAGACTCAACATCGTGAAACGATCAGACACGTTCATCGAGTCAGCCTTCCAGAATTGCGTGGCAAACACGGATCATCCCCGTGGAAGAAGGGACTTGATCCTCGTGCCTGTTCCCTTCGAAGAAGACCCGTCGTTCGGGGGTGCATCGGTCTCAAGAGATACGAGCTTGCATATGAGTGGACTCTTACAGATTCAATAGATAGAGCTTCGAGATTCGTTGGAATGTCATCGTCCTTGGCGGAGAAGGGTGTTCGACCCTAAGTATCCCTGGGAGGAGATCGTGGAAAGGAGGCTATCTTGAACGATATTTATTGTTTCCCTGACGAGTCGACGAGCGAGTGATCCAGGGGGCGAGTGACGGCCGACGAAATCGTGCTGATCGTACAATAGAAGACGACGGATTCTTGCGGAACGGGAAGCAAGACCCCATTCACTGCGTTGCCTGATAAATTCTGCTAACCGGTTCGCGCTAACCTGGCTTCATCTCATGTGACTACGAACAGCGAGCAGAGTTTGCACGCAACGAAAATTAGCGGCGGAAAGTTCGTCTGATCCCGTGTATACGGGTCGTGCACCCCGATCTGAATGCCGACAAAGAAAATTCGAGTCAGGTTCATCGCACCACTCCGATCAGAGACAAGTTCTGAGCCTGTGGCAGAAGCCTAAAGAAACAGTGATCTTCCTGCAGATATATATATATATATAGATATATTTAAACGAGCGTCTATTTTTGTTCTGATTTCCGTTCGATCGGGCCCACTGTTGCAGGGCCTGGCGATACACAGCGACGCAGAGAGTTAAGAATAAATAATAGTAATTAATAATAAGCAGAGAGCACACTTGTTAACGGACGAGATCACCTGCACCGACAGAGAAGATTAAATTATTTCTATACGTATAAGAGGCACACATATCTTAATGATGTTGACGATTCATAGTATATTTTGGACATACTGAGAGAGTTAGAGAGCGTGAGAAAGTTAGAGAGAGAGAGAGAGAGAGAGAGAAGAAAAGAGAGATTCAGAGGAGACACAGCTGACAAATCTTGACAGGCACAATAATAACGCAGTTAATAATATATTTAAGAGTAAACGTAGATGTTAAACGGCTAGTGGTAAGAGAGGAGAGAAGGAGGAAGAAGATCGTTCTTTGAGTTGATTATCAAACGGTTGTCTGTATGCCTGCCGCATTCTATCGACGAGACAGAAACATGTACGACTGTGGCATGGCTCCCGATCGACAGGTACGTTTAAATGATGATATCTCACCTAGATTTTGTTGCTTAATCTTCCCTCATCAAAGCACACAATTTTTGAAGCTGTCACCGGTACGAGACAGTTTGTTAAAGAATCGGTGAAAAATAAAATGCTGCATTTTAATAGGAGACACTGAGACTTATCTAGCTCTAAATACGTAACCAAAATACATTATTTATGTTCTAACAAAACAGAAAGAACGTATTTTTGTTTCTTGAGTGACTGAGAAATCATACGTATGATAGTATTCTCTATTATTGTCATATTTCGGGTGATTTAAATATGATATTTAGTACTGTGCATAGTTACATTTGGCTCCATACTTTGGCATACAGGCCCACGAAAGTATAAAAATGTCATTTTGAATGTCAGTATCAGGAAAACAGAGGGAATTCAATGTAGCTTTATTACGGAACCGTAAAATAAAGGTTATATGTCGAAAGGGCAATATTTCAGACACATATAAATACCAAATTTCAAAGTATTAATAATATTAATAATTATTTGTGCATGATGTATAATCTTAGAAAGGAAATATTATTATTTTAATATTATCCGAAAAGATAATTTGAAATTCATTCATTTTTCTGTAAAGCGGGAATTATAATAATTTGAAGCTGCTTTATTGCAATAGTAGAAAGAAATAATGAATTTGGTCAATTTCTTCGTGAATATTATTATTAAAATTCTTTTTAATATTATTAAGAATTTGAGAATAGAGGCAAATATTTAATTGAATTTATATTTCACCGTTCGTGCGTGAACAAATTGTTATTACCTCTATTGTTCACATATATTTTTAGGGTGCAAAATAATGGGTATTTCATTAGAGTCACATCAAATTTAGTAAAACTTCGTAACTAACTTTTTTATCGATGTATGAAATCGAAGCGAAGTATTTTGATCGCCGAACGCGTATGAATATTAAACACTTTCCAAATAATATCTCACTTGAAGATAAAATAACCCACAACTGCGTTAGAGCAGTTCATAAAACAATCGATGAATATTTGCATACACAAATATGTCTATGTTTGGCACTGGTTGTATGGATTCAAATGTGGCTCTTGAGACACGTATGCATTTGAATTAATATCATTCTTCCTTTGTTTAAACTGTATTATTTAACCCTCTATACTATAATAACTCCCACACTTTATTTTTCAACCAACTCGATTTTAATTTATTTTTTCTTACGTCGATGCCTGACCTCAGCTACAGAACAATTCTTTGCAATTATTTCTTATTACTTCGTCACACTTATCATTAACAGAGTACAGTGTCAAGCCTGAAAAATATTCTCTTTATCAGGTCAGAAATGACACCAGAGTGCAAAGGGCTGAAGGTACAGATAGAATAATGGAATCAGCATCAACTTTATAAAGCAATGAACAATTCTATTTTCAATTATTTCGTGAATCACGAGAATTATAACATTTCTGAAATCGCTTTATCCACGAGATCGCAGGAAATTCAAGCCGATATTATCGAATATTTATTTACCGGCGTAAATCCAGCGACGATGCAATCAGCTCATAAATAGAATACGATGATCGGTTTAAAAATGGGATTGCGGGGACATTTACCGAAGAGCGAGCAAACAAGTTGAAATAGTAGTGCAGCTCTGAAACCGTCGGATAGGTGAAATTTCCTCGATAAATTCTCACTGAATCCTTGATATAAGCCGTAGAGAAAGGTACATAGATTGTTACATGCAATAACGACTGTCGTCAAATATCACACACAAAATGAATGTTCCCGCACTCGTCGCTACGTTCGACGACTTAATTAACACAGGAAAGGGTATAGCGGGGGCAGAAGATACTTTGGTCCTTATCAGTGTCGTTTGTACTGTAAAATTATTCGTGATTAAGGGGGCGAGCTTCACAGGGCATTAGGTAATGTTGAAAAAACTTTACAAAGAGAACCGTGGAGCTGAAACTTAATCGAGTGCACTTGTACTTGATACTTTCATGCAATCGATTTCGTCGGGAACCGTGTGCCAGACGGGAGCGTATTACTCTACATTTTTTATTTGTTTTTCTCGTGCAGGATCTCCTCTTGCTCGTTTGTATCAATCATTACAGGATTCTCTGTCTCGCAGATCAAAACAAACTTTTATTCAAATAAATTGTTTATTTTATTTCTTACTTGCTCTGTTCCTTCATCTTGGTAGATGTTATTTGAGCAATAATATATTTGATAAATAAATTATTTTAATATTTGTTCCTTTATTTGAAAGTTAGATATTTGTTATTTCATTTTACTAAGAAGATAGAGATTTACGACAATGTTTACTTTTAACGCTATGTTTATACTCTGATCGATTGTTTTTTGTGATACTGTAATTATTATTTGAAATAACCAAATATTTGGCAAATAAATCGTTTGGAAAGAATTTATTTTTCAGATAAGATTTTGCAATTTCTTTGCGTACATCCTTATTTTCAAATAAATTTGTTTGTTATTGTATTTGGGGTAATTGTTTGTCCTTTTTATATAGAGATGTATGTGATTCCATTAGGTGTCTAATTTTTTGGAGCAGTGTATTTATTCATTTGTCATCAAATACCTTCGATACAGGTGTCGTGAACGATTAATTGAAGAAACCGAACTTGTCTTCGAAAAAAAATAAACATCTCGTCAAGTATTCTATTTTCAATGGCCTCATCTTGCACCTTTTATACGCATAATGATGTGAGGAATGAATCTATGCAAAAAAAATCGTAGTGTCCCATTAAAAAAAATTGCATTTTGCAAGTGCACCGATGCACTTGTGAAAAAAATTATACAGTCCGATTATAATGCTTGTTTAACAGTACAAAATTTGCCTTTACAATGTTTTCTTAACTTTACTTGGAACAGAGCTATAGCTTGGCCCAGTTGCTGCGCTTTCACAGTCAGCGGGTTAAAAATCGTTCTTCTCATTTTCATTTCAAATAAAATTTGTCCAGCTCTGGAAGGTACAATAATGTTTTGGTCGAAATCGAAATCCGGTCATAAAAGAAAAATGAAATTATGAAATGTGGCCATATTATACATGGTCGCGGTATTCAAAGGCTTGGCTTGGTCAAGGCTAATTTTGGCTAGGTCAAAATCACTGATATTTGCATCAACATACAACGAGATCGGCGTCTCCATTTACTTACCTGTCGACTCAAGCTAGTCTACGCAAGCTCATGCGTGTTTCACGCAAAATCGCTGATATTTTCACCAAGACACCTCCGAATAGAAGTATTCATTCATACAGGTCTCGATTCAAGCTAAAACACGCAGTACAATTGTTTACGCAGTCGTTACATGCTTGAAACGCCCTGTAGAATTGTTTACGCAGTCAGTATATGAAGTTAAAGGAGAAAAACGAGCAGGAAAGGAGGAAATGAGATGAAGGAAGAGGTCTCGAGATATAAGTGCAAAGCCGCGGCCTGGTTTCTTCTAAACGACGCCTCCAGGGTGCCTTTTGATTGGTGTGACGCTTTAAGAATTCGAAATTGAAACGTACAGGCGCAATCTTCGGGAAATTCGCGTTCAAGTCTGGATGGCGAATCGATACGGTCACTGTTCCATTTTTTACTTGCTCCTGAAAGGGTGATGCAGCCTCCGCGGGGAAAATAAGGTTTCCGCTCGTGTTCGTTATTAATTTCCGTTCCATTTTCTCACATAATATTTGTTTCCAAACGATCGAGCCGCTTCCACGGCCGTGAGACCGGAACACGTCGCGTCCTCCTTCGCGTTGTATTTTTTTTCCATCCGCGAAAATGTTCTGTTGGAATCTCTTTTCTGTTCGCGTTCACGGATCCTTTAACGCTTTGACTGCCACGCTGTATCAGCTGTAAATTTCAAACTTTTTACACTTTCATAAAGAATGAATATACCCCGAAATTATACACTGTTTAATCAATGACATTAGTAAATTTTATAATTTTTCTATTGGTTTCAATCGACCTTATAATATATACTTACTAACGCTACACATGATCAAATAAGTAATGACTGAATCGAAGTGTCACCTATATGTAGCTGACATGGCAGTCAAAGTGTTAACGCGAGCAACGCGCTGACGCGTGTTTGAAAATGATGAAAAACTTCTGTTACGTTGAAGTTAATGTACTAATGATGTATATTACGGATCGGTGATTTTAATTATGTGCAATGTTCATTATACACCTGCGTACGTTGGCGTGCAGACAGGCACTCTGCGGTTCATATTCAATTGTAAATTTTAATATCACGATGTATATCGTCACGGTATCGTCGTAATTTACGCCACTTTGAACGATATTGCCCGGCGCAATTTAAATACGCATAAGTTAAGTTTAATGATAAACCGTTTCTGCTGACACACAGGCAATCTGCGAAGATTTCTTATTCTGGCCAAGAAGGGGAATATACTGGAGCAATTTTCTGTTTTGAAATGAAACTGTGTGGTTATTTTGGAGTTACTTAAATTCAGTTGTGAAGTCTCCGCATTTTTTATAATAAACAGCTCATTTCTCTACGTAGATTTTTCCGGATAATTTTATCCACAATTCTGCACGTGTGCATACCACTGTTCAGAAATATTATGACACTTGTAATTTTTGTCGAATATGTGATACTTCCCTTAATGTTTATGCTTCTGCTGTTTTATATTAAATTAACCACGCCTGTAGTTTCAATAATTCGTTATAAAAATGGGTAGATTAGCAGTGTAATAGATCAAATTAATTAAAGGTGTGAGCGAGGTCATTTTGTAGGCTTCGAATGTGTCAGGACGAATACTTTTCAGTGCTTGCTTTCCGAATGGACTAAACCTGTAGAGTCCGTCTCAGTTTCTGTTCATTAGGCTTATGTAAGTATTTTATTTGACTTCAGAAACGCTAATAGCCAGAATTCCAAAATTAGGAAAGCGGAGGAGTGTATCAATAAAAATAGAATATGATTTTTAATTAATTTCCATAGTGAATATTGTGATATAGTAATACACGTACATAACTCTGGTGGTCTAAAACCTACAGAAGAACAGAGTGTTTTTAGGTTTATCTCAAATTTGATGAGTGCCCTAACACTTATTAATGACATGAATCTGTAATATTATCTCTGTCTAAAACATTCTGTAGTTGTTGTTTAAAAGAATGTTTTATTCTCACTTCTGACTTTATTCGGGCGCGTTAGAGTGAATAATCATAATTTTCTGTGGGCTAGCTGTTTCTGTATTATTTTCCAATCGATCGAACGGTTAAAAAAGGAATCTTTGATAGCAGTGAAGATTTGATTAAACGTAGCTCCCATAATCGTCACGGGACCATAGATTCGTCGAGCTCCCCCTTGATTCAATCCTCGAGGCCTCTCATTTTTAGGGTGAATCCCCAGCGGAGGAAACCGCCCTTTCTCCGCCATTTTGTGTCTTTCCTCCTTAAGAAGAAACCCAGCCGAGCTCGTCTCATGCGGCTGGGTCATCCGAATGAACCAGATCCCTTACGAATCCCCCATTAAACTCTGCTTATTAGTTTCTGCGAGATACACTTCGAGGAGATATTTGAAGTCGCTCATAAAGGTCTGAGTTCAACTTTTCTGCGAACTGCATCCATCTAAGTACTTTTCATATCATTTCTATTGCACCTGCTACGACTGCCTGAGTAGGGAAATAGAAATATTCAGAATCCTAAGCAGGCGGATTTACACTGTAGAAATGTAAATTTGCAGTGTGTAAGATATGTGGGGCCTAGTTTGAGGATAGATTGAAGATTCAGAAACAATTATCATGTTAACACAGTGTATAGAGTGGAACGATACAGCTCTTTGGAGCTTGATACAACATGAAAGTCTTTTACTGATTTCGTTAGATCTTCTCTTAATCTGATCTTCTTATCTTTTTGACAGGATTATATTTCGATTTATCAAGAGAAAATTTTGTCCAATCAAATGACATTCTTAGTAAATAACAATGTATTTTTATTACGTAGAATAAAAATATCTCAAATTCTTATAATTAAATAGACTTAAGTAAATCTAACATTAAACATCAGTATATTTTTGTAAACATAGCAAATGAAAAATATGATTTTTGTAGAATTTACTGTAAATAAAATATTGCTGAATTCACATCATAACAGAGTATGTTTGCATTAAAAGAGTATATAAAAATATCTCAGATTCCTACAATTAAATAGGGACCTAAATAAACCTAAACAAAACAGCAATATATTTTTATATACATATTCACGAGATTGATCAAATGGTTATGTTATTTCAATTTCTTTCTATTTAACACATTTCCGGACCATTGTTCTTTGAAGTAACATTTAAAATATCTATAACAAACTACATTTATAATATGACCCCAAAACTCATAGTTACTCAATATGATTAGGATTAAGGAAGATGTAAGAATGGAAATATCTGATCAATTCCGTGAGTCACTGTACATAGCGAATGAAAAATATAATTTTTATAGTATTTACTGTAAATAAAATATTGCTGAGTTCACTACATAAAAAAAGTATGTTTGAATTAAAAAAAAAAGACATAAAATCGGATTTTTACAACTACCTAAATAGGATCCTAAGTAAATCAAAAACTAAACAGCAATGTACTGTTATATTCACAGGGAATGAATAAATATAAATCCTGAGTGTTTGCTGTAAGCAATCTGCTGAAAGAAATCGTAATAAATTTCGAAAACATTCAGTGAAAGATTAGATGGCGCAAGGCTTTCCGCGATAGCTCATAATTTGAAGTCACGCGAGGTTGATTAACACCCCTGTTAAACTGCCGTTTGAGTAATCTCTTTGCAACGATCGACACGTGCTTCCATGTTCGTACGATTTCATCGATAAGCGATATTTACGATATTCTACGGCAATTTACGAGAGGAAAAGGTAAAACCGTAGTACGTTTCGCACAAAGTACAGGCCTGTACGTTGCAGTCACCTAAAAGCGAAGCAAATAAAGGGAACGAGTTTATGTGCCATTTGCACTTCTATAAAATTGCATTTCACCAGCTGAATAAATTCTTACTTCACTAGTGCGCTAGTCCGAGAGAGCAAATGAGTATCACTTAGAGTGACGGTGAAAGACATTTTAAAAATAGAACAGTGGAACGGAAATTTTATTAACTCGCTTCAATTTCTATTTACAGCTTTGACTCATTCATTCCAATCGATCCACGCGAATATCTTTGAAACTATTACTGATATCCAGACTGCGGATGTTTATGCAATTTTACGTATGCGAATACGTTTAAGATGAATATTTATAGCGATAGAAATAATTGAAAGTGCATTTTCTTAATATTTAGAGGAGAAAATATAGTCTTCCTAGAGATGTAGCTGTTCGATTGTTTTAATAAAGTATTGGGGTATAAAAATGTATATTTGCATAAACATCCGCAGTCTATTGATATCGAAAGACATTTCAGACAAACGTTAAATGATTATGAGTTGGAAATAATCTGGCAACAATAATTTGTTTTATAGTTCAAGTCGTAATGGTGACACAGTCACATTCATTTATTTAAATAGAACCATGTATCTTTTATGCACTAATCCACACAGTTTATTTTCTATAAAAAAAAGTGCGTGCGTGTGTGGAATCCGTTTAATTGAATCCATTTGCCACAGAACAAGAAAAAAATAATAGATCATTGGGTTATATGTCTGTATTGGCATTTTTTATGAAGTCTACTGTGCAATCGAACATCTCGCTGCTGTCAATGAGCAATAGAGATTTTAAATCCGACATGAATTTGATCTCTACAACGATTAATCTCTCGATCGTTCCCTTTGAAACTGCAGAGTTAAGGGGGCAGTTAAAAAATATACGACTCAAGTCTCCAATGGACTCAACATCACACTATAAAAAAGTAGTACGGTTAAATATCGTTACATAATGTCTAAATAAATCCATTGTTAATCTGTTCAGGGATACTGTGCAGTTTTCCCCAAAATTTACCTATTATCATCGTTATTTTTCTCAGAAACTTCTGAGCTTCTTCAAGCTTCCAGCAATATCTAGAAATTCGAACTGAATAAAAAGAAAATAAATAATGAAAAAAAAGTTAAACAGTTTCTGCTCGAGTCTAATAAATTGATCCCTGAAGAGGCGAGACGGCGAGCTATCAGCGCCAGAGCGGCGTCGTTTCATTTTCATAATCAGCTTCTTTCGGGTGCCGCTGTCACGTGATCAAGATTATATTGTTAAAGTACGATTTCATCGAATTGTCAGTGGCATCGATTTCAGTCGATACGGGTCATTTATAGTCGCGACGAATCGTCTTCCGTGGCATATCTACG
Source organism: Macropis europaea (assembly GCA_916610135.2). NCBI lineage: Eukaryota > Metazoa > Arthropoda > Insecta > Hymenoptera > Melittidae > Macropis > Macropis europaea. Next base: position 13,216,408 of record OU744344.1, on the reverse strand, counting down.
GAATCACTTGGAATCCAATCATGGATAAACGGATTACGCTAACCCTGCGCGCCGTATCTTTGTTTACATAGCAGTATCGCAAACCTGAACATGATGCAAAATCGTCGCACCGAGTGACAGGCCGGTTTCGCCCGGGGCAAGGACAGGCCGGTGAAACGTTCATGCATAGGGAATCAGGATCAACCGAATCCCGAAAGAGAATATTAATTATTAGCCAATCATAATCCCTCATGCATTCACGAAATATTCACGGGGTAGGGCACTAAGCTGGCTACAGCTGATCGTATCGGATGAAAGAGGACGACTCTTACCCCTTGGACACGAATGACGAGTCTGGTTCGTCATCGTAACAGTGGCACAGTGAAAACAGCCGTACCTAAACAGACGCGATATAATTTACTGTTTCTTAATATAAATCACGAAGGAAAAATATATTTAACTATTCAATCGTCCTATATTTAATTTTTCATTCTGTATTATTATTGCTGTTATTAATGCAGTCTAATTAATCTAAGAATATTAATATTGTCCAAAATTTTGTACGAATGTATAATTATTTATTTGAATTAAATCAGTGGGACTACTAGGAACACAACAGTCAACGTGATAAGGAACAATAATTCGAAAACAAATTATATACTAGCCTATGGTTATATAAAACATGTTTATCAATACGAATAACAGAATATATTGTTATTTGAACAAAGATTTTAGGAACCCTGTAGAGGACAGGTCAGAAATAAAAAATTAATAAGAAATATGACAGACAACGTTGAAACATAAATTTTGAAACTTGTTTAAAGTAATACAACCTTGTCGCAAGATGATAGGAGGAAGAGCATTATAGTGTGCAGATTAATGTAAAAATGAGCGATAGAAGACTATGTTGTAATCAACTGATTACCCAGTCAAGAAATACTATGAAAAATGAAGCGATAGTGTCAAAATAAAAACGTATGTAAGTGATACGTGTACAAATGTCCACCAATGCTGCAGCGAGTATATAAGGTTTTTGCGGGGAGGTTAGAAAATAAGGGTCGACAATCCATAATCGATATTCGTCTCTAACGTTACAGGGTGCATGTACCATTTATGATACATGTAAGTTTTCATCCGTAACGGGCATAGCAAGCTGCCTAATGTATGCACGTTAACTCGGAAACATTAATCCTCGATGCTATTATGATTCAGTGTAAATTACCATCGATATACAACTGCATTTTGTAACGGTTTACCTGTTACACGCAAACTGTTCCGTGCAAGCTTGAAATGATTGTGTTACGGCAAATTATGGCGCGTTTGGTTATTTCGTAATTCATCTAATTGGTGCTCCATTATTTTCTTATGGCACTGTTTTCCTCAACGCAAACTGTTATCGGTCGTTGTCGAAGTAATTTAATAATGTTACAACAACTTATAATTTATTATGCTGTAATAACTCAATTATGTTGCTGATGCGAACGCAGTTAATTTTGTTACTTTTTATTTAATTTGTGCATCAACATTGATGAGACTGACGACAGAAGTTATTGAATAATCACTTCCACTGGGTCTATGTATTTATATTAATCAAAGAAAATATAATGTGTCTGTTACTTCCATTGTTATTTAATGTGTGATATTAACCCTTTGGGTACGGCTCATCCAGACACGTGCACACAACTCTACCGCAGAATCCAATGAAAGAATAATAATATAAACTGTTTTATTAAAAATAATGAAACGGTTCTCGTCCGTACCATGCAAGTTAAATTTATATTTAAATTTATATTAAAAACGTTAAACAGACTGTAGGCTAGCACGAGCTGATAATAATAATGAATAATGATAATAATGAACATATAACAGCAGCATGAACACATTTCTTCGATAACAACAAAGGTTTAAACAAAATTAGAACGAGGTGGGTCGAAAAAGACCCGAAGACCGCACTAGGGTTAAAGTAATGAGTACGCTTCACAATAAACATAGTCATGAGTTTTCTTAACACATTAAAACATTTTAATATTAAGTATCGCATCGGTGAATGTCCTTTGTAATTCAAAATATAACGTGCCGAAGATATAGTATTCATTTTTACGGTTATTATAGAGTCATTCGAACAATTGCGACAATACTTGCAAATGTGTAGGAGGAAAAAAAATCTGATCTCGTTAGAAGCTCATCCTTTTTCTTTTCGGAGTTTAACTTCACGAGGACGGAATTAGTTGGTGGACTAGTTAGGCAGAACTAAACTTTGGGATCTGTACCTTTGTTCTTCGAGTCCCTTCTCCCTTGGAGGCTGTGCTTGCGCAGGCGGGCGGCATGGACGTACAGGCACCGAAACTCGAGTCACAATGAAAAATTACACGGATAATTCGTTTTCACCAATTTCCTAACTTTCGTTCCATGCTGGCGAAACCGTGGATTTGTGGCTGACATTGAATCATGCAACATGTATCCGATCGAAACCGGAGATGTCCTTTCGTTTCTCCGATTTGATAGATAGCATTCCGCGTCTCCAATTATTTGATATTGCAGACTTTAAAAGAAATTTTTAACAAGGAGAGTAAATTAATAAATTATTGACTACCCGTTTCATTGCTTTATTTTATACTGCAATTAAAGAATGATGTCAGCAGATCGTTTAGAAGTCAGTTCTATGAAACTTCGTATGTTTTTAAATCAAAAGAATATATTTATTATGTTCCTGTCCCCTTTTTTCCATGTAGAATTTTCTACAAAGTTAAATTCCGGTTGTTACAAATAATTATTAGTATTTCATGCTATATATCGTTATTATAAATAATTTTATAATTTTGTATGCTGTATATTTCAATAGTCGAAGTCTCTTATACAATCTATCACTACTGTACCTTCTGTACACTAAAAATTTATCACGTAATATTCTAAGCATTATACAACAAGCATTAAAAAAAATCAAAGTACAGTGCAATTAATGTATACTCAAATTTTTTTCTTTAATCATCGCGGAAAGTTTTCCCTGCCATCTCTCAAGCCTACTTATTGCCTAGAGGAATTAGGTCGTAACGTACGCATTCGTCGAAAAACGTTCTCCACCTTTCGCAGCCAAATATGAAGGTTTAATACTTAGGATTAAATACGTGTATACCCTCGAGGTTTTTCAACTTCTATCTCATAAATAAAGCAAAAATATTTTCCGTCTGATCCAGGCTTCGGTAAATTGTTCACCGTTTGATCATTCGATCAGCAAGATCGTTTCTTCGTACAGTATAATTTACGTAACGAAGTGGTAGTGGTGACAGCGGAAAGGAAGAAAGCAGCGAAACTGTGTTGTACGAATAGGTGGACTGCAGGTGAGGGTAGAATGGCGAAACGAGAAAGCTCTGTGACGGATGGCGTGAACGGCGTAAAAGCACAGCTCATGCATCTTTTATAAGGGCAGAAACCGGGGAGATGTCCCCTGCTGGTCGTGAGTAATCGCATGATACTTTGAAGGATAGGAGATGGGTCGGGGAAGGAAAAGTCAAGAGGAAATGACGAAGGTTCGATCATGTACACGCCAATAATCATTCACTTTAAGAGCTTCGATACCCCATAATTAACATGATGTCTGGACACTCTTCCCTCTTCTCCATACTGACGTCTTTGGTAGCTGAACACCCTCAAACAGTCGTTCGAGAAAGTATTGTTCTTCTTGCCTGCTGAATTTCGTTTTAACCCCCTGTGTTGTGATAGCGAGTCACACTCCTGTTGCAGATTATGGTTCGTACAGTGTAAATATTAAAAATTTTATATTACAGCATCTTTGATTTTTAGAGAATTATTTAAAGCAAATTGTACGTGTTCATAAATATTGTTCTTGCTCCTCTTATAGCACTTGTTTAATAAACTTAGGCGCCAGATAGTCGTTGAAAAAATCGTAAAACAGGGGGTTAATGTATATTCTAATAACCTGTATAGCAAACTAAAGGAAACTTACAATGAGGAGTAGGTATTTAAATTATTTAGTTCTCATTAAGGCGTTATTTACTATTGTGTTAAATATTCAGGTAGTTTGAAAATGTTCAGATTGGCCCAACATTTTTTTTAACACTTTGACTGCCATGTCACCCATATATGGGTGACACTTAAGGGACTACATACACCTTGGATGGATAAGAAAGGGATACTTTTCAAGAATTTTGTTTGCATATAATTTAGTTCTTGAATGAAAAGTGTGAAAACTATGCTCGAAAGTCTATAATTTTAGGAATATTTCCACACAAACTGTTTTAAAAATTCGTCGCCGTAGCAAAGTCACAGCTGGTTGAATGAGACACGTTTTTCGTGGACAGCGTTTGCGGTGCCAAAAATATCTCTTCTGGGGTTTATCTGAAAATAAAAAAAAACGATAGTTTCTTAAAGTAGATGAGTAAAACGAGTCATTTACGTATCCGCTTTCGATACGATGGAGTCATTAATAATAAAATTTAACAAAATCAGTGAAAGATTTCATTTTGTATAAAAATTTAAAAAGATTGTCATTTTCAGTTAATAAAGCGTGACAATCAAAATATTAAAAAATGGATCGGCCCATGTGCAAAATAATTGGAGGATCGCATACCTATATTGATTATCGTTTGTGAAAATGTTAAATACTATGAAAGTGGTAAACGTTATGCACAATAGACAGCGAATGACAATGGTATAATATAAGACACTCAATTTTCTATCATTATTGATATTTCACGGATTTTCCAAAGTTCTATAGAATTTTTGATAATTCTGATCCCTGAACGTTTTGACCACCCTATTAACACGTTGACTGCACAATTAATTAATCATAAAGTACAACGTCGCTTGTGTAAACGTTTGTATAAAAAAGTAAATTTCAACGCATACTTCTTTAAAGTCAAGTTCAGAGGAAAAATATTTGAGAAGCTTGTCAAAGTTGACTTAACCTGAATTAAAGTTCAGAGTTCCGTTTATTGCATTTTCTTCTTATTCAAGTTTCTGGATTTCATCATAAATGACGAAAATCACATAAAGTGTTTGTATACTTAAATAAATTACCTAAGGAAAATTCTATAAAAATTATTTTAGTGAAAATTGAAACCAGAAATGTGTTTCATGCAATTATTTGAACATGTTGGATTAATATTCATTTATAGTACATCTCATAATTTTCTAGTTATTATTATACAGAAAGAAACAGTAATTTAGCGGCAGAAATCTGACTCAACAGAAATGTAATTATGGTAGGAAGGAAGTTAAATCGTATTTTTTTTGCAGGGGAAGGAAGAATTGAACGTAGTCTCGTAATTTCCATTTTAATTACAATATTACTTAGTCCTCTGCATTTGCATATCAGATCGGAAACATGCAATTCTCAGCATACAAATTTTCTTCCTCAATTGGAAAAAATAAAAAAAACATTTAATATATCATGCATCATACAGGATATTTCATTACCGGTGGAACATATTTTAACAAGCGATTCTACAAGCCAAAATGAAATCAAGAGTAACAAAATTGCGGTATAGGCTTGATTTTTTATTTATCGATGCTTAAAAAATGGGGTCTGAAACGTTTGTTATTTTGACTTATAGAATCACCCCTTAAAATATTCATCACCTGTAGTAACCCACCCTGTATACATATTTAAAAAAACCGCACCAGTGTATAAAAATTCCAAAAATTAATTTACCTTTCATTTGAAAAGAAAAATGAAAAAAACTGATCTATATACACTAATCGATTTTTTATAAAAAATAATTGCACAAAACAGTAATACGCGGCCTTATATAAAATTCCACTACTCCCTCGGAAAATAACTTTCAAAGAAAAAAGAGTATTCATCCTGAAAGAAATACAAAATTAGACTACTTCCAATTAGATAAATTATAAAATCCTCTCAGAACGTATAACGAGGTTGACTTCAGTTGAATAGCGTCGGGCAAGATAAGTAAGAAACACGGGAGACACGGCGTTATACTAGACAAGGTAGCGTTAAGAAATTTCTGAACAAGTTCTCCAGAAGAAAAAGAATGTATTTAAAAGAAGCAAGTAGCAGATGTATATAAGATTGTTTACGTGCATGTGACCTCTCGGTTGGAGAGACTCTACGCCTCTAATTAACACCGAATTGAATATTCACGACCTTTTTCAACTAACCGTCACGACATGGTCCGTCTTCCCACGATAAATTAAAGCGGTCTCACACAACCACCGCAGGTGGTATCGTTCTCGACAGCGTGCCATATTCTCCTTAACTTCCACTTCGTCGTCGTCTCGTTGCAACCGCTTTGATTAATCACACAGCCGAATTTTTTCACGCGAATCACTCCTTTATTAAATTTTCAATTTAAAATATTATTACGCGTTCCCCGAAAAATATTGATGACATGCATATTTCAATATAAAATTCTTAAGTGTCTATTAACCTTTCGCACACCGGCAGGGCCTCTCAGGCGACGTAAACGTTAAGTTAGGTAACTCTCGGAATTGGTGTGCACCATGTGCTGGAATTTTCCGCGGAAGAGCTCGAGTTAAACTGAATATTTCATTACGATAATATACAGGGTGACCGCTTTAATATTGCCACGTGGATGTTTGTGAAATTGTTAGCGACATCGAAAGATATTTCAGATAAGAATCGAATGATTTTGAAGGGTATATCAGTTAGTGTCAGTAGCCTCTTTTAATATTAATTGTTAAGTTATTTCAACGTTATAAAACTGTAAAATGTGAACCAAAACATGTATATTTTTATTAGTCACGCTTGGGTAAAAATTTGTACGAATACATATGTTTATGGACCAGTATAGTGTACCGTAGCACACTGTGACTAATTTTTCGAAATGTATATGTATGCATTTACAGTTCTGAAAGGGTTAATAACAACCTGTAGCTGTAATTAATCTTTGAACCTTGTAAAATTATATTTGCTTTTTTCTACTTATTCATTGCTATCGTTATTTATAATGTACTTGTAGCAACTAGGGCGTAATAAATACGTGATAATAATCTATATGTTATAAACATGTCTATCTTCTAGAAATTGTTAAATATTGTGTTCTATCCACCAATTCTATCATGTAAATTTAATGAAAATAGTTGTAGAAATAAAAAAGTCTTCTTGCTAAATTTAATGTCACATTGTTGAAAAATAAAATCCGCAGTTATTTCTTGAACAAAATCATTCAGTATTTAAAAATGCGTCTCTTTCAAGTAAATTGATATTCTGATACCGCCACTGATACCAATGGATTAAAAATAATAATTAGAACCGTTATTTCCCGTTTGCAATTTAAAATAAATTTGCATCGATTTCATTATGTTCGTGCAGATGAACTTGTTCCTCGGTTATTGTCCTCAAATCCAGCAGACACCGATAAAATTGACGAAAGAATTATCTCCGTTCGTGCAACAGCCAATTAGTTAATTATCATCTCTTGTAAATCGCCGTAAGTACATTAATTAGCACGTACTAATTACACCGTGCCTCTAGCCCTGAGACGTGTTTTTTTTATAGCAAGAAGGATTCGACAACAAAGGGGTGAAAATGAACGAGAAGAATTTCGTATCAAAGCTAAGGAGAGAATCGATTGGTAGAAAGGGTCGGGCGGGAATCGATCTTTAAAAAGAAGGGAATCCCAGCCTTCGAAAAGTTGGTTGATTCGTGAACTTGCCTCGTTAGATAGAGAACTGAACTGTGAGAGAGGTTGGAAGTGATTAAAGCTCGAGTTAATGTCACGCTTCACATAATTTGTGCTTTTCGAGTTCAAGTGGCGGGATTCGGTTCTAATTTGCGCTGCCCCGGGAATGTTCCGCTTGTTCGGCTTAAATTCGAATTAATACGGCGGACTTGTTATTAATGTTGTCGGTATAGTTGCTGATTAATGTGCCCCGCTAATTTTGCTCCTTTCGCGACTATTAATTTGCGTTACGGAACAACAGCGCGCGTTAACCTTATACAAATAAATACCGCCTATCAGGAAAGCGCTGTACCGCGTAATCTAGTGAATTACTGTGCTCGAAATACACAGGATGTTCCTCATTTAAACACATTGTGTGTAGGTTTCTATTTTCTTATGAAACTATGTTATGTAAACACTGATCCTAATTGCTGAATTAAAAGGTTATTGCCATAAGAAGAAGGTAATGTTACTTAACACATTTCACGCTGATTCTGCCGCCTACCAAATTTACTTAACCACCGGTGAGACTTTTGGTAATTCGCTTTTAAGTGACACTTTACAAGAAATTGTAACTGAAAGTGTACTGAATATTTTGATGAGAAATTTTAACTGAAGCCATACAGGGTTCTTAAAAGAAGGGTCCAAGATTTTAGAAGCTTACAGTGCTCACCGGGATGAGTGAAAACTTTCTAATTAATATGGATCCTGAAATCAATCCTTTCGATGATTATTATTGTGTTGGGTATTTTCAGCTTTTATATGCTAGGTTTCAGGAACCAAGCACGTCCAAGTCACTTGGTTCCTTTGCTATTGTTTCGTATGGTTTCATTGATGAATTTAGAATTTTTTTAGTAACAGAGCGTGACGTGTTTAATTAATGCTCACATTTATTATTATTATTATTCCCAAAATTATAATTATAGTTTGAGCAGCCTGATCTTTGTACGTTTATGATAACAAGCTTGTCAGTGATAATTGACAATTAAACTTTAAAAGGTCTATGATAATTGGGTCATACCAATTAAATTAATTCGAATATGTGTCAGTGTTCTTTAAAGAACCTGTACCAGATAATATGTTTCAATAATTCTTCAAAGTTGCGTTACAGCTTTTTTTTAAAAGGAATCGCTGAAGAGAAAAGAGAATTTTGTGTTTATTCCATCATACAAAATATATGTCCGAGTATCTCCAAATATGATTTGTCTTTTTTCTTTTCGCCTTTAGAAATAATTTTAACGACTTACGTTGTAACTTTTGAGGTCAATTTATGACTTCGTTGAAGTCGTGCAAATTTATTAGTGGTGCAATTAATTACTCGGTGGGTATGCGGAATTTCCGTTGCGGTAAAGAAGCATCGTAGAGTTTCTGCGGTGTAATAATTCCCGTCTTACAAGAGGGATGCACTCATAGAAGAAATTCGTTCCGTCGCTCTATACGAAGCTGATGAATTTATCAGGGTTTTTCGGATCACGACAATTTTTCCGCGAAATTGTGATCGTAATCTCTCACGGGGATCGAATAAAAATTCAAATTTATTCCTCGCGAGTCATTCACCGAACAAAAATTTATTGAGTGCACTTTCCAATATCGATTCGCCCTGGAACGTGACATATTAAATTCCGGAGAATTTTCATTTACTCGTGTTTTGCAGCGTGCATCTATATTAACCGTTTTCAATTTTGCCCAACAAATTTGCATACTTGGAAGCAATTATGCCCCTGTTACGTTTAGCCAGGCAATAGTTACACTTTCAATTTTTGTAAAATTCCATGACTTTTTGCTAAGGTACTTAACCTTGTATAAATTTTTAAATATGCATTTAAAGTCGGTGTTCATTTAAATGCAACTGATATGAATATTAATTATGAAATTTGAAAGTAATTTAAAGTGCATGGTGCACTTTGCAATATGAAAATATGGTGTATGTATAATTTATGAGAATTGCTATTTTTAAAACATCGCACGCGTTTCATTTCAAATACAATTTCGAATGTCTGCCATAATTTTCTGAAGGGACGCATGTCGATATCGGTGTAACCATCCCCCGAGGTGCCATCGATTTGCCTACAGCATTTCAAGAATTTTAAGCATCAGAAACTCCCCTAGAATATGAAATCTCGAGCATTGGCGTAGCGTTGTGCCACATATTTTCAACCTGCTGTATCGCAATACAAATGTTTTACACATTTATACTGTGCGTTTTGAATATTAAGAAGGAAGAGCAATGGTTTTCATTTCACGGGTGGATAAGAGAAGGTACACCAAGAAGGACTTGCAGTAACAATTAAACTAATTAAAAAATGCTTTAGCAAGCAACAATCCTGTACATTTTACGCAGGAATACATGGTCACAGAAAATAATTATATTTTAGACAACTATTCAATTAATCTTGATGAAGTTTTTACACAAGATATAGGAGTATATTTTCTACTAACCCCATCAAAATTAATTGCGAAAATTTGTACAGAAAAAGAAAGTGAAATGTAATGTAGCAACGCTTACATATCGTCTTCTGGTACTCAAAGGATTAATTCTGTATTTTGGTAGATAAAGGATAATATTTTATGGGAAAAGGCACATCTTGACCCTTTCTATTATAATACACATAACAAATTGGCCTCCGAAGAATGTATCTAATTCTGCTGGTAACAATGGAAGCACAGTGGTCCTTTTTTCTATGATAACGATCATAATTTTGATGCGAATGCTGAACAAAACTCAAATGCAATAATTTTAAACATTGGTTCTTTTTCTCCCAGGGTACAGAATTAAGCTGTCGACCATGATCTGTACAGACAACTTACAAATGAAAGTAAACATTTAATTCCCTTAAAGAAAGCACAGTTACACTTTTCAGCTTCATCGTTACAGTTAAAAAAGAAATGACGCCGTACACAGATAAATATTTCTATACCATTCACTTTTTCCTCCCACCATTTTTCTCTGCCTTCGACAAACCGATTCTTCAACTGCCCCAGCACACAATTCAAAGCCTATAATACAAAATAGAAACGAACAATAAGAGCAACCAAAGAGAATTGCACAGGGTTTGGTGTCAGAATTACTCCAGACCGCACGCGTATCCGGAAACAGTGAAAACGTCAACGCTTCTTTCACACCTTCGCCTGAAAAATGCTTTGTCGACAAATTCCCTGTCATTCCAGCAAGCGCACGGTTCAACCCCGAAGGACGCAACGGTGGAGATAAAAAAGAAAAAGTGAAACACGTCGTTGCGGGAAATGACCCGTAATCTGCAGTGCATCTAAGTTACTGCAGCGGCAATGAATACGTCACGGGGGGCTGTTTACATCGAAAAATAAACGCAATGGGCGGAAAAACGCGCGAACCCTTTGCACACCCGTTCGAGTCTCGATGGTCGTGAATTGTTCGGCCGGGTCCCTCGTTATTTTCCGCTGCGATATTAAAATTTTCCACGTGCTCCGGCTGAAGCGAGACGGATGGGGGATAAGTTCTAGCCGAAAAACAAAAAAATGCAGGTTACAATGCAGGCGAGGGGGAAACGGATGTCTGTGCGCACGAAGGGCCATGTAACTCCGTCGCTCTTGTCTCCACACGCGACATTTGACAATGGCCGAGCAGAAGCCCGCGAACCATGAACCGAATATAGGTATAAAGATCGCATCGGTGTCCGTGCATGCACGGCTCGCGTGTGTTCATTCGATTGTACGCATTCACAACGCAAAACAATACCTTCGGGGTTCCTCCCTTTTCCGATATTCCGCCGTTCCCTCCCCTCGCGCCACCCTGTCAATCCCACCCCCATTCCTTCTTCTGCCTCTCCACACAGCCACGGAGTCTTTTCGCTCTCTATGCAAATGGATATATCCTCCCTTTGCCTTCCAATCTCTTCGAATCCATTTTTTTCTTCTTTTTCAGCCTGCATAAAGTGAAGCAATAAATTGTTGCATTTAGATGACAAAACAATGGCTTTGGATTCGTACGTTTTGAGATACCACTCTGTTCTTTCACTTCTGGTCTCTGTCGATTTCTCTGCTATATCGCTGCTGCTGCTGCTTCGCACAGCTATGGAGCCTTCTCGCGTTTTATGCAAACAGACATATCTGCTGTTTGCCTTTCTATCTATTCGATTCCACTTTTTTTTATTTTTTTGGGGTGCATGAAGTGAAATAATAAACTGTTGCATTTGGATGAGGGAACAGTAGCTTTGGATTCGTCCGTTTTGAGATATTACTTTGTTCTCTGTCTCCTACTTTCTGTCGATTTCTCTAGTACATTGCTTCTTCTGCTGCTCTGTACAGCGATGGTTAGAGTGAACACCTTGTATATGATTTTATAGTTCAGAATTTCCATACTATCGTAATAGGGGTGAAGCTGGTACGTTACCTGCGTAGGAAATGTAATTGTTTTGACCGAAAGTCATAAAATAATACAAATTTGATCATTAATCCGATTTTCAGTATTTGGCTGATCCTGTTCCATTTTTTAAGTATGGATTTTATGCACATAAAATTCATGTTTGGTAAATAATGGAACTGGACGTTCTTAAGTATGCACTTAGGAGTGTTTTAAGGGATTCTAGGTAAGGGGAACCGGTATATAAATAATTTTAGTTCTCAATAAGTCGAATATGTCCATCTTTTTAAGTCATTGGCGTGTCCAAGTTATCACCCTTCTGTTTTTTACTCTGCTATGTGTCAGTGTTGTGAAGGAAATGCACAGCTGAAGCTTTTTTCTCATTGGTTAGGTATATCAAATTTTTTAGACTACGTAAGGTGAAGTAATAACTTGTTATATTCAGATGACAGAACAATACCTTGGATTCGTCCAAATTGAGATGATTAATATTAATATTTTAAGATACTATTCTGTTGTTTCCCTTCTACTTTCTACCGATTCCTCCACCCCATCGCTTCTGCTGCTCTACACAGCTACGCAGTCTTTTCACCTTCTATGCAAATGGATATATCTACTGTTTGTCTTCCTATCCGTTCGATTCCTTTTTTCTGCTCATTTGTATTTATGTCGTCTGCCTGCTTTAATCATTGGCAATTTCTACGGCACGTCCTAGTTATCATCCTTCCTTTTTGTACTTTGTTGCGTCGGTGCTGCGAAGGAGATGGATGGCAGAAGCTTTTTTCTTATTGGCTAGGCATGTCAGCAGATGTTTTTTTAAGTCATGGAAGGCAAAAATAAATTGTTGTATTTAAATGGCAAAATAATACCTTCGGGTTCATCCCCTTTGTGATATCCCTCCATTCTGTCCCCTCTACTCTCTGCTGATCTCTACTTCATTACTTCGACTGCTGTGGAGTCCTGATTTCTATGCAAATGAATATACCTTCTGTTCTCCTTCCTATCTGTTTGATTTCTTTTCTCATGCTGATTTTTCTTCACGTTGTTTGTCTCCCTTGTACTGGTTTTAATTCTGCGCCTTTGTATTTTAATTTTTTCTATTATACTTTTAGTCTTGATGCAGTTCATTTAATGTTATTAAGAAGAAATAAATACTCGTTTATGCAAAATGTGATTTTTATTGCAAATGTCAGGAATGGGTTCAGAGACCTGCTAGCAAGTAGTACTTAAGTTACAAATTGTGAGTAATAATAGTTACCGGTTAAATTAAACTTGAGGTGCCGGTCACAGGTGACCCTCACGGCGTTCCATGTGTTAACCATTTGAACTCCTTTGTCGAGTGCGACTCGACATCGATTTTATTCACAGGTACTCCTATGTCGAGTCACACTCGACATTTTTAAATTGCCAGTTTAAATATGTATTATATTATATTTCCTTTATCTATCAAAATTTCCTTATTTTCCAGTAAACAATATTTAGAAATTCCACAAATATCAGATCTTAGCAAAGTTCACGTGTTATCTTCAGTATAATTAGTACAAAAAATTGTTTAAATTGGTTCCTATGAACCAACTGTCTTTTGAAGTACATTTCAAATAAAACACTTAAAATAATAGGGAGTTATTGAAAGAAAAATTAAAAAAGAAATTATGAGTTCAAAGGGTTAAAGTTCTGAACCACTTTGTTACCACCTTGTGTATCATCCTATTTATATTATTTTATGTTCTCTTAAAAACCGCCAACACTTATCCGCAAATTTATCCAGCCGTTGTCAGCTGTGAAGCACGTAGAAACGTTAAAAATGTCTGGCGTCGGAACGTATTGTCCAATTGTGCGAAAAATGTAATATATAGAGGCAGTCTTGCAGATCCTGCGGCTAAAGGGAACGGGGTTACTCGCGTGCTGTTTCCTTGAATACACGTTCGCCGTTTACGAGGAAAACACGGAGAGCTGGAGAGAGCTGTAGAGAAGTGCATGGTCGTTAGCCATCGGACAAAACAATCCGCGCATAGGAGCTTTCCATGGGCTTTCCATTCCGAGCAGAGAAATGCTTTACGCGTATCGGACACGCTTGTTTTTCAGAGCACCGCACACCGAGATGCAACATTAATTACAACTCGCGTGAACTCGCATAGTAATGAGCCCTACCCTTTCTGTTCTGCGCGTTTTACGTTATTTTACGCCTAGCCCGGAGGTAATTGTTTTGTTTCTCTCGTCCTCCTGATCGATAAATCGCGGAGCCTCTTATTTCATGCGACTCCCGTCGCCCTGGGGGACCGCGTTTCTGGAAATATTTTTTTCTTCAACTTCTGACGCAGCGTAGCTGAGTAAACGTTTTCCAATGAGCTGGAAAGAGAGGAAATTTATTGTTTTCGACAAATTTCTTAACACACGGTGTCCCGAATTTTTCCCACCGACATGGAACAGTACATACTATTATTGTAGATCATATTTTTGTTATAATTTTGTAATAAAACATTTATAGACATATGTTCATGTAACATTATTTATTTCTTGACTGTTGATTCTTATGCCAATATACATTTTTAAAGTTCAATACGTTTCATGTTGTCGCTTTTACAGAAATTAAACTTTGACAGAACTGTATTTTGTTGTGTGAATGTTTAAACAATGTACTGTTTATTTTTTCACGGTTTTAAATGTGCTGTTTCCAAATATTCGGATGTGTTGAATTGCATAAAAATCCTCAGTCTAATTATTTCTATTCGCAGGGCATACGGGTACAGTTTGGCGGGAAAAACATGGAGCACCCTGTATAGTTCGAAGTTAAACGAAATTCTTGTTTCGCGTCACAGTAGAAAGTTCCGTAACTGATCAGACACGTTAATATCGCTTTTTACATTTACGTATACATCGTTCAGAATAAAAATATTTAATTATTTGGTAGTAATGGTATTATTTTGTACTGCGTTTACAACATTGATGTTATTTAACACTTTGACTGCCATGTCACCCATATTTGGGTGACACTTCGATTCAGTCATTACTCATTTGAGCATGTGAAGCATTAATAAATATATCTGAACAGGTCTAATGGAGCTAATATAAAAATTATGAAATTTATTAATATTATTGATGAAAACGTTTATTATTTAGGGGCATGTTCGTTCAGTATAAAAATGTAGAAAGTTTATAATTTCCAGCTAATACAGAATGGCAGTCAATGTGTTAAAAGTTTAATGGGGTTAGCAGTTATTTGCTGAAATTCGAATTAAAATGTCTGTGAATCTGTGTATAACAAACAGATATAAATGAGGGAAATGTTAGAGCCGGGTTGGATAAATTGCTTGTTTACTTTGAATTAGGTGAAGTATAATTCGTTGTACCTGGAAATTCTGCAATGCAATTCCTGCATACGAAGCTTTGTTTTTGTGAAAACTGAATTCGCAAATTCATCACGTATGCGTACAATTAAACAAGATTTAATTGACAGACTTATTGGTTACTCGTTATTTTTGCTTGTTGAATCTTGAAAAATATACACACTGACATGATTGAGAGCAATACAATACACTTTTATATATGTATATTAATACGACTATAAATAATAAACAACATACAAAAGTCGTATTTGCAATAGTTCATTCCTTAGTTCAAGGAGGTAAGCAGTAAAAATTATGAAGACACTTTGAGAAACTGACAATTACTTAAATGACATGATTTTCTTTTACTTTAATAATTATAGACAACGTGAGCCTTACTTTTCAATTTTTAGGGACATCTGTAATTTTTGTTAACTTTTCCTTTTTCACATATCCACGTAATTTTCCCTTTCACCCGAATAATTGTTGTAAGCACTTTTTAACGCTATTTCGTAAATAAAAATGGGTTGGTGAAACACCTGGCAATTTCGAATGCGAAGGTATTGATCCAAAACTGATATTAGTGACCTGAAGAACTTCATTTTCCTAACGAAATATCGTGATGGAATAACTTTACATTTAATTTAAATATTAAGTTTTGATAATTTAAAGGAAAATTTAAATCGAGGAAGAATTTGCAGACAGTATTTTGAAATTCTGATACAAATAGAAAAAACGAGTGATGCACAGACATTATACTTCGTTTTACAAATGCAAACAGCATTAGCATAGATAAATTTACTTCGAAAGATGCTTTTGAATTGATGTTATTGTTACTCCTTGCAATAGGATAATTAATGTAAAATGTATTATGCTCCACGAACAATGTAAGAATATATGACAATTTTTGTGTAATGAAACCTCGTCTGCCCTCCGTAGCTTAATTGTTCTACTTGTGAGTAACATATCGAAGCAACCGAGAAAAATGAGGCTTTATCATTAGAACAATAAACTAAACAGTTTCTAAACCCCTACAAAGCACGTAGAACATTCTAACTTTACTTGAAAGGTAAAAAACATCGAACTCCAGATACTTCAAAATATCTTGAAAAATAAAAACATGATAGATAGGACATTTTAATTAAGGAGGGCAATGCTTGTAACAAGATTTTACAGCCCAAAGTATGTAGTAAATATCACTTTCTACATATATTTTTGCAATAAGCACATCAATAATTTATTTAAAAAGTCCACATTCCAAGTTTCAAAATGGGGTACCATGTTGTACAATCGAGAATTTTCTGACCTAAACCAAATCAGTTCCAATTATTTTTTACATTCTCAAACGATTTTAAGGATGTCTGTTCTCTGTCTTTAAATAAAATAACATTATAATTTTTCATTGGGCTGAAAACGGATTTTACTACTTTCATTGAATCTCTTGTTAAAAGTAACAGGAATTCACGCAGATTAAAAGAGTAATGGAGTAAAAATGTTTGAAATAAGTTTTGACGTCATCTTTATGCGATACGGCATGAGAAAAAGCGAAAAAACGTTTCTATCCCGGGCGTAGCCGTAAATCTGTCTCGTGTTCGTGAAATATCTCGGTCGCTGCGTATAATGTATGAAATCTATATATTACGTTCGTAGAAATTTATCCAATGCGCTAGTTAATTTATATGAATGATTACTTTTTAAGTAGCTATTTCTTCTCGACTGAAATGGTAATTTGGACTTTCGCCAAATCGTATACGTCTCCATTTTGCTGTCGTTAGTACACGTCCGTGAAACAATTTGCTATTGTATAATCTCTTCTGCTGGATTTCTATATTAATTTTCCGGCTTATACGTATATTATAAAAAATTTATTTACATATTTTAAATAATTTCACAGTCTATACAAATATATGAAATTCAGCGGTACCCAAGGAAAGAGTTTGTCAATAATCGAACCGTTTATTATTGTCAGGACGTATGACTATTTTTTTTTAAATTCGCCTTCAGGCAAGAAAAACTTTATTTAATTTTTTTTAAATAATATTTATTCGGTTTTTTCAACCGAAATCGATAGGAGATATAAAAAGACACTTTTTGATGTTTTTTTGGATTTCATAACCCGAAGTTTGGGTAACCTGTAACAATTTGAACACATAACTTAATTTTCCCCAAAATATGGGCATACGCCCTTTCAATAATAAACGATTCAATTATGTCGCTTTATGCACTGCATAATACTTTAAAGTATTTAATAATATGCTTCTTATCCAATGCTATTATTTTAACATTAATTTTGCACAAAATTAAATGAGTATTAACGGTTATTTGGTTACATTAAATTTAATGCTTGGATTAGCGGCGGCCCTTATAACACAGAATATATTAATCAAATATTATAATATATTTTAGTAAATCAGTATACTAAAATAATTTATAAAAACTAGAATGAGATTAAAGAAGAATTTAGAGGGTCCAGTGAGAAATTTGCACCTCAAATTTGTCTATTGGAAACTTTTGAAGGTTCTTCCGCATCGGTGGACATCCTACACTATGCTACTTATTTATTTTAAACACCAGAAAAAATTAGGAAAAGTTGGAACATTTAACACGTTGAACGCCACAGTGAAAACGGCAATACCTAGTCAGACACGACATAATTCACTTTTTTTTTTACATAAATCCTAAAGAAAAAAGAGTTGTGTACTCAGTCGTGTTCTTCCGTGCCTACATTATTATTCCAGTATGAAGTTTGCTCAGAATTGTGCGACAATCTGTAATTATTTAATTAAAGTAAAATTGAGGTGTCGGTCACCGGTGACCGCCACGGCGTTCAACGTGTTAAGGATCTGAACGTGTTCACCGATATTTTCACGTTGATTTTCAAGGATTTCTGTGATCAAGATTCTTCGCAGAGGGTTGATCGTCGGTTTCTGGTTATCTTTTCAGATTTCTACGTTAGTGTCGCATAGGGAGCGTCCGCTATGTTCGGACAGAAGTCTCCGTGCCGTAGCGAGAGTCGGGCAAGCTGTGAACCTGGCGGTCGAGAGGTTTGTCACTGTTGGCGAAACCATCGCAGATGACAATCCCGAAATCAAACAGGACATGTACGAAGCATGCAAGGAGGCGAGAGTTGCTGGTGAGTCCTTTCTTTCACCCCCAAAGTTTGAAACTTTCCCATTAGAATCAGGATGATGGACCGCATGGAACCAGAGACGCAAAAAACAAATCTGCTTAGCACTTCACCTTAAGTTGTTGGTGAGACGTTCCTTTCATCCCAATACTTGACCCCTTACCGCATGGTGTGCCATATATGGCACAAACACAATTTTCATTAATGTTTTATGTAAAACATGCATCATAACCCTGCTGCGTGTTGTACCATATTTAATACACTATGGTGCTATGATTTTTAATAATAATCTGCCATCTGTGCTCGGAAAAATTAAAGTTTTGCGGTTTCTTTACATTGTTGGATACCTTATGCATCAACCGCTTTATTGTCGAGATTTTGATAACAAATTCCGAGGCTTTATACGTTTTAAAAAGGCAAATAAAAATTATTAGAGTAATTTACAGTGTCTGCAACAGTTGAGTTGCGGCTAGACACCCTGTATTATAACAGGTAAGTACAGTTAAGTGCATGTGCACCTGTTGAACTTTTAAAGTAATTTTATAAAAATAGAACTTCGTGTACAAAAGTTTATTGTACCTCGGCTGTACTACAAGTTGCAGGAGAATATATAACATTTTCATAGTCATTTCATCACTTTATTTGTACTGAGATATTAATTTAACCATGTTTGTGGTTATATGAACGTGCACGTACATACTAACACTTGTATTTATGTGGATCAATTTACATAACCGAAACAGCGTCAGCAAGTAATGATTAAAAGCTCGAAATAATTTGTGATTCAGTGATAATAATGGCAGAAACATAATATACAACGTAATTTCAGCCTCTCGAATAAATAAAGCTTTCTGGTGCGTGTTTAAGCAATATTAATTTATTTATTGTAGAAGTTGACGTACTTAATAAATGTTTGATATTCGATTAATAAATAGTGTTTTATTCATGTTTAGGTATTTTTATGTATTTAAATGGTAATAAAGATTGTATATGATTGAATGCAATTACGCTGATAAAAAGGGATACACAAATGTGCAGAAAATATAAAAACAAAATGGTACATATATAAAACTGTATTCCATATAAAAAGTTCGTCGAGTAAACATAATGCAAAAGAACATATTTTACGTCATTCTAAGCTTGTGTACAGGGTGCGTTAAAATTCGTCTTACAAATATGAATAGGCTAATTTCTCGTCTAAAAATAAATCGAAACGTTATAATAAACTTTACAGAAACGAAGCGCCGTTTTGCAAAAATTCACTTTGAAATTCCATCGAGTGCACATGCAGTTAACTCGATCCAATTGGTCCGACTAAGGACAAGGGCATTTCCACTTACGGCTATATGGAAATTCGTGAATTTATGCGGTTCCTTTATTCTACTGTTTAATAAATTTAATAATTACTCTCTAATTAAAAATTCATACATTTTTCATATGAATTTAATAAGTCCATAATCTTTCGTATGGGAGGTTTTGATTGTCTGAATTTTGTGTAAGTGTTGAACAGTCACACCGATACAAACCTAATTATTGTGTTCTCAACATGGTGATTTAATAGAAAATTATAATTATGCTTCAAATATTTTAAAAAGGCACATTTAAAACCGGGAAAAAATAAAAGGCACATTTTTTAAATATATACAGAACAAAATACAATTTTGTCAAAGTTTAATGTTTATGATTGCGTTAATATAAAAAATATTGAACTCTAAAAATGTGTGTTTGCAGAAACATCCACAGTCTAATAATAATACACAATATTCATTAAGAAAAGAGATATAACTAAAACATCTAGTATAAATAGTTTATATAGTAATACAAATTTATGTGTAAAGCATAATCATTTCTCAGTGTCTATTTATATAATAATATTATAAATCATTTAATTCAGATCATTTATTATGTTGGCAAATAAAGAAGAAACCGCGTCTATTAACAGAAAGGAGTAACTTCATCAAATATTTATGGAAAGGAGTTCAAGTAGAATCGGCATGTTCGTAGTCAGACCTTTGAAGACAAACTGAATACTCGTTTACTCAATAAAACTTTGAAATTGCTTTTCTCAAAAACCAGGGACTCTGGTAAAGCAAAACGAAGTTTAACACTTCGATTTACTTTTACACGGTGGCCAAATCAGTATTTGTTCAATTACAGTACAGAAAGTTGCACAGCAAATTATGATCCTTCGCCTAGGTGTAGCACGTAATACAATTTTCGCGTGATTTCACATGGAAAGGAGAAAACGCCAAAGGAGCTTCGCGGTGCATCCTTATCACTGCGAGTCTGAACGTTGCCAGTTTCGGGTTCGTCAGCCAAACTTGTTAGGAAAATAGAGAGCTCCTGAAAAGGCCGCGCGAAGATTCTAAAGCCGCTGAAAGATATAAAGACGTTTGTGTCACGAGTTGTCGGTTCTAAAAAGCTGAAAAGGAATCTCTCAGCAAGCATTCATGCTTGCGCTGACGCCAAGAGAGAAGCAGTCATTGTACACCCAGCAAGTTTCATGTGTGCAGCTTGACTCTCTGCTGTGCTTTTCCTCTCCCTACAGACAGAACAGTATCAATAGTTCCACTGATTTTCCTTATGGGAGGGAAACTTCTGGCAAAACACTGCTTCAGACTGAAGTTTCTCCAAAACAATGAATCTTTTCGTTTGAAAATAACTCTCGCAACGTGTTCATGAAACTGAAGTCCTTGAAAATGTTTCCTTAACATTTGAGTCTTCAGAAGTCGTACTCACGATTTTGAAAAGCTTATTTATAAGTGCTGGCAGTTGTTGATTTAATAGAGAATTATTAGTTTAACCACGATGCGGCTTTACTTCGATGGACGTGTTAATACTTATTAATCCTAGAAAATACCTTAATTAAACGTAGGCGGCAAAGATAAAGTAAATATTTGCCTCGTTGGTCAATGTTCAGTGTCATTACAAAGCCAGATCATTATAGTGATGCATCTAAATATTTCGTTATATCTAGACTGCGAATGTTTATGCAATTTAACATATTCATATATTCAATTACATAAGAGAACTAAAGAGTATATTTTTTAAGCATAAGAAGCACAAAATATAGTTATGCCAAAATTATATTTCTTCGACTGTATTACATCCGCAGTCTAGTTATATCATATAGACAGATATACAGTGATACACGAAATTTAACAAATATTTTTATAATTATTGTTTTTCTTTCCTTCAAATACAACTGACTTGTCTTATTTCAAATGACAATACCCTCGAGAAGTGTTCAAAAAAAGAATTCTGAAATAACGTACGATCAGTTTCGTGAGTCATTGTATTTCATTAAAACATATTTAATGAAAATGAATGGAACATGTTGAATGTTCGTTTGAATTATTACCAAAGAGAGATTTATTAGGAAGGGTAAACAACGCCATATTAGAACTCCTGTGCCAAGTTCAGGATCGTTAGCAAATGTTTCCAACAAGTTTCTAAATGCTTATATTATATCTGCGTATAATTGGTATATAACACCAGGGATAATACACGTGGGAAGCAGTGCTATTAATGAGTGTTTATTTTCCAAAGCTTCGTAGCCTAGTTAAACACTAATTTTGTTTTAGTTAACGACTTTAACATTACTTTTCCGACGTGCTGTTGACTGTTACTATTTTACCTTCCATCAAAGTCTTAATGAGAGTTTTGACATTTGGATTATCCTCATCAGAAGTTTCTGGAATTTTTCTTGCTATTAAGGATATCCTAATCACCAAATAAACAGGTGTCTCTTTTATTATCCCCGACAGGAAATAATATTCCAAAAATGATTTCAGTGGTTTCAAAGCATCTACAGTGGCGTGCAAAAGATTCCGAACATTACATTTAGTAATCTTACTTTGAATTAGAATAAAAACCGAATTTTAACCCGACATCACGTTAAAAAACAGCCCAAACAGAAGATAAAGTGAGAATGTATAGCTGCATTCTTTCGATCAAAGGTTTTAATATTTCGGAACTGATTTCTTTCCAACCTTCTTCTAACTTCTTCCAGAACTCTTTCTTTGACTTTGAGTAAAACTTCCAAAACAAACGAAGAGTGCATAGAGATTGTTGTCTAACTGAGTTAGAGATGCATTAGAAACACACTTACACGCACAGACTTGTTTTTTCAAATATGTATTTAAATTATACGTGCGCATTATTAATATCACATTCAGGTATTATATTAACGTAAAATAGATAAAAGTATAACAACATAAAATAATAACATCAAGCCGATATATTGTATCCGCGTTCTAATAATCAATTTGCAAAAAATGAGCAAGTGTCCGGTGACTTATGGACGGGGGTGTATTTCCACGAACATCCGCGCATGTGTTTCTCACTCTACACGGTTTTCTTTCTGGAATACGATTTCTTCTTTTATTTCTCTGTGCCCGCTGTTTCACCGCTGCTTCTCTTTACGCACATTTTCCGATCCACGCAGATCGCATTCGAACAGAGAAAGAAACATCTATGCCAGACCTACATTGGCAGCGTGCGGAGAAACGCCCTCGGCTGAAAGCACTGAACATTGTCGCTGAGAGGATATAAATGCAAACTCTCGTATGCAAGTTCACAGAAAGCGTCGGTAAGAATACGCGAACTGGAAAGAACTTCTTCAATGGCGTTGTATAATGTGTCTATCCTGAAACTTATACATCTGTAACGCTAATATCGCCTTACCGTCACCGTGCTTGTTCATTTCATGTAAGAAAAATTTAATCTAAATTTAAATATTAAGCCTTATTCCGCGAAGGGCTAATTCCAAAGGTAGGATTAGGTGGCTTTCAATTTTTGCAGTAATATTATATTTAAACAAATTATATTTCAAATCTATTATTATAATCTTGATTTAAAATTTAAAGTCGCTATATGTGTTTTTTCAGTTTCTTGTAGGAAGTTCCAGATAGAATTTATGTAGTAGCTCGTATCCCCATCGATGTCGTTAGGGTTTTTCATTATTTATATTGCTCTCTTGTATTTTCGAGGAAAGTGACCCTTGCATTTGGTGCACCAGATTACGATATACGCAATCAGCAGTAGCAGAACAATTGGCTACTGTGCATGAAATACTGTTCGACAGAACCAAGATAAAGTGTATGTTCCTGCGGTTGGACACACTTTATACAGCAACAACAAATAATTAATCAAGTAAAAACTAGTTTCCATAAACTCTTCTGAACCTCATCATGTCAAAAGTTATATAAATTATTAATCAAGTAAAAACTGGCTTCCATAAACTCTTCTGAACCTCATCATTTCAAAAATTATATACACTTGCGTTATATAATTGTTTATATTCATGCGAAATGTCATTCAGTAAACTGTGTTTTACTAAAGTGCACACCAGCTCATCGAAAATTAAAATCAATTTTCTCGAAAACGAAGCCCTGTATGAAGTAAACTCTTCTTTTTGTTTAGTTTAGCGTTTCAAGTCGCATCTACTAGGTCATTAGCGACGAACATAACTTGATTTTCTTCTACATTGAGGTAATCAGATTTTGCAGTACACCTTGGTGTCTTTTAGATAATGTAGGGTACTTTTTATGTGACCCTGTGACGTCAGAGTCGTCTCTGGCCTCGGGTTATACTTTTGCCTTTGAAGTTAGAATCTTATACACTTTTACAGTATACGGTTCATCGAAATATCATGGTTACAAAGGTTACAAAAAGGTGGTACGTGGACTGCACTTTTGACTTGTTTTTGTATGGAGAATTAATTAATTATCTTTGTCAGATGTGCCATGAATTTCGCCACACCCTGTATATATTAAGTTTCACGATAATAATTAAATTGTTATTAATCTATGCAATATAAAATGCCGCGTGCTACATGGAAGAAACAGACAAACTAAATATTATAAAAATTAACACTAAACTAACATAAAGGTCCTTCAGATCCTCGAAGACAATTCCTATAATCAATGTGACATCTAACAAAACTGTTCACAACGTTTTGTTCTTTTTCGTAAAACAGAACAGAAATTTAACACGTTGAAAGCCACAGTGAAGACAGCCATACCTAGTCAGACACGTTATAATTTACTGTTTTTAATGTAAATCGTAAAGTAACAAAATTTGTAACTATTTAGTCTTATAATTTGTAGCTGATATCATTATTGCAATTTTTTCTTTCGCTTGACTTACCTCTTCAACAAATCTGTGAAGGAAAAGAAACATCCAACAGTACGCAGAGTACACACAAAAGCAATTGTTCTGGCATTTACACTCGCGATGCCTTACAATGAAAGTAATTATAAATTTTCATACTAGAGTGAATAACCTTTCAAACAGCGCACTATTAAAAAACATTTTTTTAAGTAGTAAGCTTATTTTTCGTGACTGAAAATGAAAGTGTCAACTACTGGTACATTTACCCTAACATTTTTCAGAATTTTGTAAAGATTGAAAGTTATTTAATTGAATTAAATATATGGCGAAGATCGCCGGTGACCCCGCGGCAGTCAACGTGTTAATTAATCATTTCATATTTCCTTGCACCCTGAATAAACAGAATTGACTAGAACCTTGTCTGTTCGTTCAGAATTTGTATTATGATTACCATGACCGTATGTGGTGCAATGACGTCGGTATGAATAAGAAAAAGTGCAGCAGAACTTCATGCATAATACGGTTCGCGAATAAATCCAAAAAGTCTCGAAGTGGAACGCGTTCTCGCGACGCAAGTTTCTGTGTTCTCCTGGCGGAACAAAATGTCAAAGTATAAAACGAATGCAAACAACGGTTACATAATGACCCAGATTCGTTGATCCTTGAAAGATTTTTCGCCAACTTGAGAGAAACCTTGAGCGGCGCCTCCTTCGGACGAAAAACAACCGCCGTGGTGTCTCTGAAAACGCTCCTCTTCCGTTTTCCTCCTTCAACTATACCCACTATATCAACATGGGACGTTCTTAAAAGGTCGAAATGTTATTTCAGATGTCAGGGCTAAGTTTAAAGAACTGCGGGGGGATCTGTGCTGTCCTTTCCGATAAAAGGATCTACATGTCTTTCGAATTGCCTAAACATGCCTGCAGATTTCATTGCTTCTCTCGATTTTATTTTAATTTGTTTCTTCCTTATTTTCTATTGGATGTTATTTAACAAGTTGAACGCCGTGGGGGCACCTCAAATTTAATTTAATTAAATAATTATTGATTCTCATAAAATTTTGAGCAAACTTCATAGTGAAACAATATTGTAAGAATAGAAGATCACGATTGAGTGCTCAAGTCTTTTTCCTCTTTACGATTTATATAAAAAATAGTAAATGATGTTGTGTCTGATCAGGTATGGCTGTTTTCACTGTGCCACTCAGCGTGTTAAGAAAACAATCCGGAGAAGTAGAAATTGTTATACAGTTTAGTTAAATACTCGTACACAGAGTTTTATTAGCCCTTTGAGAGCGACGAACGCACGTATCCGTTCCGACAAATCATTTACCACGTGCTACGGGTCACCGTACTGGTCCAGGCGCAGCTGTTTATTCTACGCTATAAACCTATGTCTTCGAATGAATTATCGCCTCAGCTTGTTTTATTAAAATATATATGTTTCGTTACATACTTTGCAGTTTTGGAGCGCTAAAACAATTGAAAAATTGACATAATATATATTATTATAATGAAATATTCAGACTAACACGTGTTCTATTGCGGAAATTTCCAGCACAGGGTGCACGTTTTTGCCGAAATGTGCAGGGCTTAAAGAGATAATAAAGGTATCTTTTTACCTGATAGTAAATTACGACATTTAGTGTCATGACTTCTGTTCTCGTGAAAACTAGACATCACTGTGTCATGACTTTAGCACGTTGACTGCCAGACTACAGAGACTGAAAATGATACACCTTTCTAGACTTTGATACAACATGAGAGTAATCTCAAATTATATCCTTCTTTATCAGTGACGTTAACAATTCTTTATAGTTTTTTACTGTTAGACCTTTTAACTATGTTTACCAGCAGTATTCATAGTCAGATAAATAACAACTGAATTTAAATGTCACCCACATATGGATGACATGACAGTCAAAGTGTTAGT
This sequence comes from Macropis europaea, assembly GCA_916610135.2. Taxonomy (NCBI): domain Eukaryota; kingdom Metazoa; phylum Arthropoda; class Insecta; order Hymenoptera; family Melittidae; genus Macropis; species Macropis europaea. Next base: position 13,189,930 of record OU744344.1, on the reverse strand, counting down.
GTCATGAAATCAAAGCATTTTAATTTTTAGGTGACATTTGTAAGGCAGTGTCACGCAGTACATATACGCGGTGAACACTATATTGACGTATTGTCACGGTCGTGTTTTTTTTGTAGTGTTTATAGGACGACGCACACCCACGCATATACACATACACAGCGACAGCTGCCTGAACTATGCACTTCACTCGATGCCATGTTTAGGAGTCACTAAATATTCATGACATTGAACTGCGTGAAAACATCCGCAAAAAAAATGTCACGGTGTCGTGACAGCAAAAGCCACGACTTTTAATGTCACGTGAAAATGTACCTTCAACATAGAATTAGAAAATTAAAAAAATTAACGCACTTGATTAACGCTTGCAGGCATTTATATTCGTAATACTGAATATCAGTTTTAGTGTCCCTGTTCAACTACTTCAATTGTTCTTTGATTCCAACTCCAACAAATTTCTACTCTTTTAAAACAATTCATTTCAGGCTAATTTTAACCAATTAGTATAATTGAATTTTTTGTTAGATCTGAAACTGTCCAATTGCTAAAAGAAGTAGTAGTTGGTAATAACAACTAATTTCAAGTTGTACAAACGTCATCATACAACTTTTCTATTAAAATCGCATCTTATACACAAAATTGTTAACAACATTTTTCGCTATGATAATCCAAATCTTCATAAAAAAATTGTAAATAAAGTAGATCCCTCGCAGTACAATTTTCACAAAATAAAACCGCATACTATATTTATATTTATTTAACACGTATTTTATAAGGTAGCGGACGAAATGACTTACGAGATGACTTCATACAATAGTGAAACAATCTGTAGAGGTATGCGAATGTGGCGGTGATCACGGGACGAATCATTTTGAAAGCGCTTATAAAATTATCGAACCGCATCGCAGTGAAGATTTGATCAGGTCAATCAATCGGAAAATATGGAATTAATTGAGCCGCAATGGCAATTAGGCCATGATTAATTGCTAATTGGAACTTTAATACGGACGCGGGCGAATCTGGACGTGGATCCAGCGGAAATTGCGGCGATTTCGTCCGCAAGAACGATTGTGTCCGCGGTGGACGATAATTTACGATACACAGACTCGAAAATTCACGATAAATCCGACTGGCCACGCCGGCTACCTCCTAGGGCTCGACGTGTATATTTACGAGCCACGTCGGACACGAACAAAAGAAGTTTTCTCCGGGGGCAACTGAATTTCCTGCGGCCCGAATACACTAATTTGCAAATGAAACGAACTAGTGGTCGATAAATCCGGGAACTGTGTTCTACCCCCCTTGTCTCGGCTTTCCTTTTACACTGGCTGGCCTTTGTTGCGTAATTTGAGGAATTTATTACGTACAGTCAAGGACGAAAGTTTGCGAACGACAGCCCGTCATTCAGCTCTGACAAGACTCTGGAGGATCCTGTTACAGGTTTTGGACAAAGTAATCGATCCACTCGGTAGAGAATTTGGCAATCCACAAAAATCTTTAAGGGAGTCCATAACCGAGCTCTGTCCATATGGAAAATTGCAAAACTTCGTGACCCATTTACTCTCCGAACAGTGAAGCGATTTCAATCAAATTTTGACTGGCAATGAGTACTGATCCTGTTAAATAAATTAAATACATGATTTTTTTATAAACCTTTTAGAAAGAAGTTATGTGATGGTTAATAAACTGTTCAATAAATGGCGAATGATCTTTTTTTTTTATTCTAAATGTAGGCATTATTTTCCAAATTCTTTCATTGGGGAAGTTCAGTAGCTTCTTAGGATTCACCACAAAAATATTCATTAAATTCGCTTTTTTAGATCCTGAGAAAATGGGTGAAAGTGGATGAAAAGTACAATTTTACTGGAGCCATCTTTCTGAAAAGCGGCGACAATTTATTTGTTAACCGATTTATCTTAGTGAAAGCATAAGAAATTCAGAAAGAGCAGCTTATAGTGACAATTCTTTACAATCTTTTGTAATACGTTACATTGCAAAGAATATGGTATTGCATTAACTTACATTTCATAACAGTTTACCTCAATTGAAACCCCAACAGAAATTTGACACAAGTTACATTTTCGACAAGTCACCTCTGAAAGTGACATAACTCCACTTGCAGTCTAGAAATGCAGTACTTTACTCAGGCAATGCTAATAAAAATGGTGATATAAATTCGCACGTACCTAAGGGTGGAGATCCACGATGAGATATTTCTTGAGATTTCCCTCTTATGACATAAAAACTTCAGCAACAATTAAATGTAAATATATGTGTGTACATGTATATGTAAGGTTTCATAAAATTTTTATCACATCGTGGACCACCGTCTTAAGATCTTATAAACATAAAACAAGCGCATCAGCGTGTAAGAGTATTTTTAAATAGCTTAAAATGCAGGCCCTTGAACATTTCGAAACGAGACAAAGTAAACTTGTCACTTTAAAAAAATGTGGCCCGTATGTTAACAGTAATTTACTCCCTAGCTGTGACTCTCTTCCGTGAAGTAGAGTGGTATCAAATGTTTCGTGGACTGAGAGAGCTTAACGAACAAAGACCAGCCGAGAAAAGCGGAAAGGAAGTAAGGCAAAGCAAGGAACATAGTCTCGAAAGTGGCGATATGCCAAGCGATAAATCGCCCTGAACGGTGTACATAAGTTTCGAAATAAAGCTGTCTTATAATCACCGTTTGGTCGTCTCGTTAAATACTGAAAAAGGCTAACGATGGACTTTATTTGAACACCTTGAGCTATTGCTCTTAATGTCGCCGGTACACGTCCAACAGTTTCGGAGGGATAATGTTCAAGGTTAAATTCTTTCTGCACTAGTATTATACATCCATGTGATTCCAATTAATTTATTTACTTTCGTAGGAATTACTACAATATTAACCCTCATAGGACCGTGCTCTAAAACTTACGTTAAAGATCCTGCGGGGTTCAGAATTACCCCATTTCTTTTTTGTGCATTTCTAGGCTAAAGAGTCTGTAAATTTATTTAAGCAAACAGACTTAAAGTAGTATTGAATAATTACAGCACTGAAAAGCAAATTTTATTCATTGTACTTGTTACAAATAATTTTATTTTGCGAATGTTATCAAGTTATATAAAAAAATATGTTGTGGGGTATACCTGTACCCTGTACGACCCTATGAGGGTTAACACGTCTCGTGCCTCAGTGAAAAATTCAGTATCTGGTCAGACATATTCAAGTAGACCTTTATAAAATACACGGCTGAACCCGTAAATATTTAATTGTCTCATGGAACACTCCCTGTAGCATACTATCATTGCAACAAGAGTTTTATTAAAAATATAACCAACTCGGCACGGAACGCGTTAATAAAAATGTTAACGATTTTAAGTATTCATTTTAATTATAATTTTGTTTTAGTGTTGTTAGGGAAAAGGTTAATGAGAAGGTCAGCAGAAAATTTCTTCGGTACACATTTTAGGACACATTTGATATATTTTTTTATTATTCAGCTTTATATTATTCATTTAACATATTTTTAAAAACCTACAACTTCTTAATTTATCGAATAACACTCATATAAATGATTACGTGATTTTACAGCTAAAATTAGTGAGTGTCCCATGACTTCTGGACAGGGCTGTACATGGAACTAACTTTTTAAGAGAAACAGAAATGATAACACAGCATATCATAGTAAGAAATGTATTTTGACTTCCTAGAGTGTCCACGTGTTTACCATCATTCCCAACACTTTTAAAATGCACCGAAAAAAATATATAAACATACACAAATTCTCTGTATATGTGTTAACGTCTATTTGAAGCCTCCTGTATATTATATATTTGTAAAACCTGTGACAAATTTGATGAAACGTGCCTAGCTCAACTTTGAATTTTCAATGCCTTAATACCTTTCGTAATTCACCTAGTTGATTGCAAATGCAGTCAAACGGTTCAAACGAATCGAAACAGAAATTTAGAACCGTTTAAACGTTACTGTATCGATATTTGCGATAGATACGCTGTATCACATAATAATACGTTCATAGACGGACGACCATTCGACGAAGAGCACGCGAAGGGTAACTCGTGCACGTTTCGTCCTAAATCGGAAACGAACAGACGAGGATTAATCGAAATCCATCGACAAGCGCATCACGTGTTCAGGAAGCTCCAATTTTGCCTTTCTGTCGAGGAAAACGGCTGCTGTGTCGACGTCCACTAATAACTGCATCGATCAACAGCGGGCTGTAACTTCTTCCACAGTCTGTGTGTGCCTTTACGATAGACGACACCTTGCTATTTTTATCCCAACTACCTTTTAAGATCGGGTCAAGTCAACGTGCAAAACATTTATTAACCCTCGAGCACCTTCGAACGAAAAACGAGGGCGACAGCATTGTTTTGGCGGGCGTCAAATATTTGCTGGATCTTCCCCACCGAAGTTCAAATTTTATAGAATTTCCTCGACGATTTTCATAATCGTGAACCGCACGACACTTCATCATTCGTTACTTTCAATCATTAAGATATTATATTTTCTCTTGGGAACATCTGTTTACAAAATTATTCATCCTTGAGATGAAGAGTGCGCTTCTAAAGTTTGGTCATCTATTTTTGGAACACCGACTTCATAAATTTTATATATCAATTATCGACTCGTTTCATAGCTACACTATAGTCCATAAATATCCAAACACTATGGTCGAAAATAAACATATTAAACACGCTGCGATGTGGAGGAAGAACACACAGGAGATAAAGTCGTCTAAAACTGAATCCCCTCATGCTACCTCTATATGTACGTTTCTGTTGAACTTTCGTTATAACAATTTTGTCAACATTATCGGTAAATATTACTTACGTTGTTCAGTAATAGCAAAGACGAGTTAAGCAATCATGCGCACTGCAGAAGCATTTTTTAGCGACGAGTTAACTCATTATCCCCGGTTAAAAGGTTAATAACTGTCCTAATACTTTTGGATGGGCATGTGCATGATTGGCTACAATTACAAGGCAGGTATCGAGACACGCGTCGGAACTTCATGCACGGGAGTCATTTAATATGCAAGATAAATCCGTGCAAACTCGGACGGTTCGGTATCTGTGGCACGTCTGTGACATGAACTCGATTGGCAACGCATTTCATGCTCCACGGCGGCACATGTGACGCACACTCCCAAAGGATTAATCAAGCAACCAGGAAAGGCACGATAGCGTACTTGGAATTGCTGATCGAGAATCCACTGGCCCTGCATCGACGTCCCCTGTACGTCCGACGGATCCGCGGTTGAATAAACCGATGCGTCGAGGATCCATTTTTTATTTCCACCGATCCGGAGATCGTTCGGAACGGCTGAAATTTCCCGAGTAAATTCGTGCGCGACGATAAATCTTCTCGCGAGCGAGCATGGTTGCAAGCGTGATTTATTTCTCGTCTTTCATTAACGCGTTGAAGGAGTCGATTTATAGGCGATTTCGTGTCCGAGGTATTTTACAGTTTTAGTCACTGAAAGTCCGTGATATATCGACGTGTGATTGCCGATTCTGATAAATGGGATAGATACCGTTGGATCGTTATAACTTGAAGCAGTTGAAAAGTTGAATGGCGGGGGATATTCCAGGGAAAAGTCGGATAACTTTATTATCGATTCTGATTGGCTGGGATTAATTGGTAATTTTAATTGCATCGGTAATAAAGAGGTAGACCGCGGATGTGTCTGCGATTTAATATATCCAGTTTGGCGAATGATGGACATTGAATAGTTCAGGAAAATAAACATTACATATTTGAAAGATTTCAAAGAGCGAGTGTAGTCTAGTTGAAGTGTCATTTGTGTAACTGCATTAACATGGGAAATATGGATGATTGAAAATGTATATTTGCATAAACATCCGCAGTCTAGTAATAGGATATTTCAGCCGTTTTCTTTTTAAATCGTATTAGTGGAATGTTTTAGAAAAATGAATTAAGGCTAGTCTCAGCTACAGATGGACTTCTGCCTTTGATATTTGTAATAACAAAGTCAATACAATACAATATCGTTATGAATTAGTCGAAAGAAGTTTGGCTGTTAAATGAAATTGCATAAATGTTTCTTTTTAAACTAGTGTAAGTCAAATCGTGTACAATAAATGATACGTTGTTGTTAATAAGTTGGGATTTTTCTTGTGCCCTACACATTTGTGTACATAAATTTTAATTATGAAATTGACACATGAACTATCCTATCGATTATCCAAACTACTGTTTTTAGATTTTTATAATATTCATTTTGTATTCATTTCTAGTACATGCATTATTATACTATTATACTGTAGAGCACCTGAATGAAATATAGCCTAATCCACTTGTGAGTCACATTAATTATGCTGTCGACTGTCCAATCTGCTTTTCGAAGATTATTGTAATATTCACTTTGTCTACATTTCTAGTGGGGTGTTAAACTATTATATGGTAGAACATCTAAGTGACATCTAGCCTGATCCACTTGTGAGTCCTGGTACTCTGTACGTGTTAATTGTAACAGCAGTAATTAAATTTTAATACCTGTCCGTGCAGATTACTTTGTCTACATTTCTAGTAGGGTATTGAACTATTATGTGGTAGAACATCTAAGTGACATCTAGCCTGATCCACTTGTGAGTCCTGGTACTCTGAACGTGTTAATTGTAACAGTAGTAATTAAATTTTAATACCTGTCTGTACAGATTACGTATTACCATTTCCACCGGCACGTTGTAAGATTTATTGGTATGAACTGCTGAACACTAACCACGTGGATCTCTTGATTTATCAGCATCCATTGTCATGACAAAGGATCAATGGTACCAAGCTACCAATCGGTGAACTGGGTTATACGCAATGCGCCTATATTGCGGTGCTGTGATATCTCTGTAATACCGTGCTCTCGAATTTGTACGAGAAACTCGAGAGGATGATCCAATTCCACTGTGGTATTATAATAACCAAGAATTATTTCGTATATTTGACCGACCTGGTATTTCATCAAATCATCGAGTGAATTTTGTATTTGTTCATCCGTTTGGTACCGTACAAATGCTGTAGGGCACTCATCAAATTTCACATAAATTGTAAAAACAAGCAGCTAATCATGTATTCGAATCTTTCGTTCATTAATACACTCCCATGTTGCTCCGTTACACTCTGTACTAACTTCAGCATTCCAATGATTAATTATTTAATTATTACACTATCCGAGAGTAATTGCTAAATGTGTTCTTTTGATTTTGGACAACTTTGTTGATCTAATTTGCTGATTTCGCTTACCAATGAAGCTGAAATGGAGAGCTTAGGGTGGTTTATATTATTTTTATATTACCATTTCATCATGCTTGTTGTTAACAATCTTTACATATGTTCTTTGTATGTTTCTTGACTTGCTGATTGTCTTATTATTTATTAATATCGTTCTCGTTCTAAAAAAAGTTTTACATATTCTTTGTGTCCAACGTTATGTATGAAAATATAATTTTCTTAAACGTTACAGCAAAACGGAAAAGGAAATTACTTTTTTTGGTAACTTATAAATATTAACGCTGGAATATAAAATATACTTTCTGTTTCTGAAAAGAAATACAATCAGCGAAAGTTTACGACGTCACATTACAATGCTAATTTTTAGTACAAATTTGCTCGTGTGGATCTTTATTTTCCTCGTTTCATTCTACGTCCAAAAATAAACGCTGCTGCCGAGGGAAAAGTACATCACTTAAGATAAAATGGAATGAGCTCCTCTGATTAGAGTGTTATGGCTGCCCCCGTACATTTGTACAACCTTATCAGTATGAAAAGTTACACGTACTGAGAACACGTGCAGGAATAGTTTTAGCGATCAAAATGGCACATTTGGGGAAAAATATGTCATAGTTAGATAGTAATCCAGCGACAACTCAAAGTAAACATAATAGTCGTCAAAAATAAATCGTACTAAATAGATCTGTTATTTTGACTGCCTTGGTAGTTCCAGCGTTAACAATACAAAGTAATAAATATGAAGTATAATATCGAAAGCAGGGTGCAAACACTCATGAATAGAACAGTGTGTATTGTCCTTCAGGTTGAAACGTCGTTTTCCACGAGAAAACTTTCGCTTTTTCCCGAACGATCTGTTTATTCAACGAGTCGCCATGAAAAACAGTTCAGACGGTATCGAATCAGGACAAAACAATGCACTTCTGCGATTGTTAAATTGGGTCAAGGGGGATTGCATGGCGTACTTGATACTCAATCTGCATAAAGCATCGTAAGGTTTCGCTATCAAGGCAGCTGAACTGATTACGTTACCTCCGAGTCATCCCCCCTTTGGTTACTATCAGAACGCGAAATGCCGAATGGAGTAGAGTCAAATCCTCAGGTACGAAAAATTTCGAAACCTGAAATTCCGCATGGATCAATTCCTTTGATGGATCGATTTCGTCTGCTCGGCCCGATGTAATTAGAGCAATTGGCAGCAACCGAACCTCATATTTTAAATTCATCATACGCATTCACAAACTGTATATGAAGGTAAGTTAATGTAATCTTCATTATTAGACTATGGATGTTTATGCAATTTAGCATATCGAAACACATCAAAAATGTACATTTAATAATGCAAGGGAAATGGAAAGTATATTTTTTGAACATTTAAAGCAGATAATGCAGTTTGGATAATATTTCGTTTCTTATTACAAGAATTATCTTCTCTTCAATTACATTAACAGAAAAAATATTGGTCTCTGAAAGTGTACATTTGCATAAACATCCGCAGTCTATTCATTATAATTACCTTCTACCATAGAAGCTAAAAATGTATTTGGATAATTTGTAGACTACGATAATTTACTCTGATAATGTAGTATACTGCGTTGAGTACAATTTGGGTTACAAAGAAAATTTGGTGGTTATAGCTGCGCAACGTGTTGGCACGTTTTCGTCCAAATTTTCTTTACAAACCACATTGTAATTGTCAGACTATACTACATTATCAGATTAAATTATCCTAGTCTACAAATTACTATTCCTGGCAAAAAGTTTTCGATCAAACGCAATAGTACGGAAGTAAGTGAAAACATTGAGGTCTCCAAAGTACAAAATACTATTGTGTTTATTTAAAACACATGGTCAAGTAAGATTAACCTGATATGAAGCAAATAATGAAAACGAAATGAAAATTTTCGTTTTATAATTAATTATTAAGCACAATTTTTTAATTATAATCCGTAACTCTTACGTTTTCGTCAGACCATACAATTAGAAATGTATAACTGCTCAAAAAGCCTTGGTATTGTTAGCATAATTATAGACTTTATCGTACATAAAAGTTGTTGGTTTGTTTTTCTGTTATTGGTTGCTCCGGCACGCATTAAATCACATTAAGAATTCAAACGAAGTTTATTTGTAATTGCCACTACAGAAGCCTGATCACACAATGTCTGGCAGGTTTTAGAAGAAACATTGCAGGAAACAGTTTCTTCTGTGTTTAAAAATAAGTTGAAAATCCTGTGTTCGTGCACTTACAAAAAATATTCGTTACCACGTTGAGTGCCACAGTGAAAACAGCCATACCTAATCAGACACGATGTAATTTTGTATTTTTTATATAAATCGTAAAGAAAAAAAAGATTTAAGTACTCAATCGTGTTCTTCTGTTCCTACATTATTGTTTCAGTATGAAATTTGCTCAGAATCTTGTGAGAGTCAATAATTATTTAATTAAGTTGAATTTGAAGCGTTGGTCACCGGTGAGCCCCACGGCAAACAACGTGTTAAAAAGTTATAAGAAAAATAACATGTACATGTGATATGCATAATACGAGTAAACATAACACCTTCATCTTTATGTCTGCAATCGATAGTCACGGGTTGTATTTCTGAAAGTTGACGTGACCCACTGGCGGGTTAAACTGTCCTGAATATTTTATTCCAATTTATAAGAAGATGATCGATCAAAAATACTATTAAAATGATCGAGTAGACGAAAGCTGCATGACATGCGTTATGGATGTTAGACTGTGGATGTTTATGCAAATATATAATTTTAGATATCAATATTCTTTGTTTTAATGTAGTTGAAGAAATAGAGCTGCGAGAAAATTGTATTTTACGCTTTAAAAGTTACAAAATGTATCTTTTGTTTCACTTATTTTATAACATGTACATCTTGCACATATTAAATATGTTAAATCGAATTATAAAGATAAAATCATAAAGATCCGCAGTCTAGTTCTAATACGAGAGATCATGAATAAAGACAGAATGGTTAACATTAACATCACAGTTATTGTAAAACCTACTTTCCACTAACAACTTACGGAAGCAAATTTTTACAACATTATAAAAATTAAATGGAAAATTAATTACATTTAATGTCTAACAATCACACGATACAAACAAAAATAAATACATTTTAATATCAAAACAAACTGAAAATTATTTAATTAATTCAATGGGTACTACAGGTCCTTAGTTTTTTTAAACAATCTTTTCTATGACCCCGGATATTTTTATAATTAATCATTTTTGGCTAACATAGAGTGAAAGCACGTACTCGAATGTTCTGAAATGATTGATCAGGAAACGTGGAGAATTTATTACTTGACCGCGAAGAATGAAAAGAAGAAAAGATAAAAACGAGATGAGTTAGCTGAATCTAGCAGCGTATCTTCTCTTCTACTTGGTTTGCTTCCTTTCTGAGGTGGCGCAGCAATAGCCGAACACAAAAACCCTATCTACTGACGCTTCGTTAAACACCATCGACTCCATTATTAGTCCGAGAGATCTCCCTTTTTATTCAGCTATTCATCGATAATTCAATGAATCGTATTCGAGTCGAAATACGGATCTCTCTTCCAACATAAATTATGGTTATACAGCATTTTACGGACAACGATAACTTTGAAAATTCTTTATATCATTTAATGAACACCCTCGTATTTTTATTAGTGAGTTAAAACAGTGGTTTCCAAATTTATTTATACGATTTTCCAAAAATCGCGAAACCCATATCTATATTTTACCCGCCACACTAATTTTAAGAAGACATTAAATGAAAGACAATTATTTTAGAAAGAGAATTTATTCATGTAAAAAAATATAATGAATGAAACATTAACCCTCTATAACCCCATGTGACTCGGAATTTACCTTCCTATGTATCTATATCTTTTAAGTCTTCTTTCATTTGTTTATCACTGTACGTAGTTACATATATTGTACCACTATACTGCTATCAAACAGCTTGCTCGTTTGTTATTATGTTTATATCGTTCATAAGCAAATAAATTGCAGTTATAGAGGGTTAAAATAAAAGACAACTCTGTTTTTAACTGTTACAAGTTTGTAATTATTGTGAAAAAAAAATTAGTGAGAAGAAAATTAACGGGAAGCATGTAGCTGCTTCTTAGATTCGAGTAAATTTGATTAGAGAACACCTTATCTTCCGAAACCTCAGAATTTTTTAACGAGTTCCACTTTGGGAAACACTGCGTTAAAATATCGATTATGAAATTGGTTAACATACTTATATAAAATTCTTATATAACATTTAATGAATCACAATAATTTTCAGAGGTTCTCCTATAATATAATGTACATTATAACCTTTTTCTAAAAAGTCCAAATATGATTTTTGAAATTTATTAACTTTCATAATTAAATGTAGCAGCATTTCGTTTTAAAGAATTTATAAAATAAAATTTAATACAGTTAAAAAAAATAGTTGTGCTACTCTGTTTAATATAGAGTTTTATTTGATGAAATAGAAGTGTTTATCAAACAGTAAACATTAAATGAAAGAGGACATTAAATTTGATTATTCTTCAAGTATAGAAGTGACTATTTAGGCTACAGAATTTGACGTGTTAAAAAATCTTAGACGCTGCGAAAGTTTGCGTTTTTTCCGTAGAAAGTTAAGAGTCTTCGAACTCCAGTTGTCAGCATTGATCGTGAAAATTTACGAATAGCCTGTGCACAAACTTCTAAATTTAGATAACAGTATGAAACTTTGTAATAAGTCGGAAGCTGAAGGGAAAACTACGGGCATCTTCTCTGCTTTGTAGAGAAATGCAAGATTAAATTAATTAATGCACGGAAGGATAGAGAATTCCATTGTTTTATTAGCACGTTTCATTTAAGAAGAAAGTACTACTGTGCTTCGAGTAGCATAAGATGTAAAGCATTTAGAATCATTTAATTCTGTCTGGCGGCTTTTATAAATTTAAAACAGTTTGTCGTACAATTTAAAACATTTAATCATCTTAAAACATACCATGTACAGAAATTTTTGAAATAGTTCAAATGAATGTATCATTTAAGGTACTTCTTTCTTTTGAAATCATTTATATTCATAAAATAATCAAAATTTTTTCCATGTATTTGATTTTCCTTGTTTTTTTTTTGTAATAATGAATGTTTAAGTTTTGCCAATAATATCAGTGAATTTGAGCAATAAAATATTCATTTTACAAAAACACGAACTTCCATTTCGTTATAATTTAATTCAATTTCAGAGCAGCTGCATATACTCTGTGTTTGACGAGTAAACTCGTCATCTCTTCATTCATGCGACACAACGTAGGTACACACTTTTGAAATAGAGATACACAGCTAAAAGGTTAAACATTATTCAGGATTTGTATGTCCATTCCAAGTGAATTCAGGCTGTATTAGACGCCAGTGGTGGTCCTACACTATATTAATAAAGAATTTTCTTAGTGTTCATGGTGTTTCCATTATTTTGTCCAACCCCTGCAGGTAATATAATATATCAAATATAAGTATTCTTTGAAACCATTCAAATCGCCCACGAAATATGTAGAGAAGAAAATTACGTGCTTTGTATTAGTGAGACACCCTGTGCATACAATATGCATGCCATGACTCTTCATCCACGTTTAAAAAGAAAACCTTGTTACACGGGCTTAGGAATGAAGCAAAGTTTGCGAAGAAAATTTTCCGATAACACGATTTCGCGTGTATAATAAATAACGTTATCTGCTCGTGAAAACCCAAAGGAAAACCCTGTTACCAGATAACGCGGAACCATTGAACTGTATCGTCCGATAAGGGTTGACTTCTGTTCAGAAAAATTAATTACGACTGGGTGAACTAAGCTGGATCGCATTGGACTTCTATAAACTTGATGTCTTTTCTTCAGGAAGAAAATGATGGGAAATTTGCAGTACGTGTCGGTAGCATTCGCATTACGTACATTTTTTAATTGTATGGGGTCAGAAGAAAATTGTGTCAATTATTTTAAATTGTAGAGAGTTCAATATTTGTTAATTATGCGTGGCGTGCGGTAGATACTCCTCACCTCACATTGGTTATTATTCTGTTAGGTATATAGAAAATTAATAAAGCTTCACACAAAATGAATGGAAAATAATTTCGAAGAACATTAATATATTGCACCACGTGATTTGTATCCATCGATAAATTCTCGTGTTGGACATTCGCCAAGATATTAAATATGTAACACAATCTCCATCAAATATTGCTGTTAATTGGAGACGCAAACTTTTTAGCTGGGACATCCTAAAATTAATAAGAGAGTACAATATTAAAATAATAAAGAAAGGGTATTATGGATAAAACCAAAAATTATACGTAATTGAAAAAAAAAGAAGACATATTGTGCGTATTGATACAAATGAATCATTTATTATTGAAAGGGCGTATTTCCATTTTTTAAATTTTACATCGGGCAATGAAAAGCTCCTGATTTTCTTCGAAATAATGTTTATACGACTTTTTCAATCGGTGTCAATAGGAGATATCAAAAGACATTTTTGATATTTTTTTTAGGTCCCAACAGTTTATCTTTGATGGACATAACTTAATTTTCCCCAAACATAGACTCACGCCCTCTCAATAAAAAACGATTCAAATAATTAACAATTATTTCCTCAACTTAATTCAGCCCTTGATGTCAAATCGACGCAATGGTAAAAATCAATATAATGAAAAGATAAACAGTTAAATTTGTAAATTATTTTATTGGAAATACAAAAAATGTAATTTCTGTACGTTCAGCATAATAAATTTTTACATTTGTCGAATTTATGTGAGAAAAATGTGTCAAGTTGACACGAGGGGCGGATGAGGCTTAATAAAAAAGACTAGGTTATTGAAACAGTAAAATAGTTTTATAATTCGAATTCTGAGTAAACGAAATGGTAGGTTTGAAATTCATAAAGCAGACTTGATGGGGGTTAATGTTTGAGGCAACACAGTTTAATGATCATAAACTGTTGGCTAGTTGTTCCACGATGTCAGTTAATTAGAGCGCGCGAAAACCGAGATGGAAAATTACGAAAGAAGAAGTAGAATGTCTCGGCATCAACTTAAATTGAGGAATCTCGTTTCTCATTAAGAAAGTTAATCATGCTACGTCGCGCTTCGGAATATTGCTAAGCATGGAAACGTTGTGTCGGGTAATTAAACGTGTTAAACGTTATACATTTTTTAGTCGTTTATGGGATTTAAGATTGATGTTTCAACAGGTAAATTTGCAACAAGAAACCTCACTGTAAACATGTAGAAAACCGCAGTAGCTTTCATAAAAACTTCTTACACTTACATTTATGACGATTGATGTGCTTGTAAATTATTTAAATTATTGAAGGACAAGTATATTCCAGTCGCATAAACATTTAATGATGATTTGCAACTTTGCAGTTGTAAGCATAATTTTGTCTAATTTAGTATACGTATGATAAATACTTCATATTTTGTATAAGATGTAGTTTATTTGCAAAACCCATCACATATTATTATTTTTTGCTACAATGTTCATCAATAATTCAATGTAATTATACAAATGTGAGAAGTTGTAGAAATAGCACTTCTGCATGTGAAAGTAATTTCAAAATATCTGATAAAGTTTTCTCAAATGAGACTTTTCTTCCATAGTGTTCATTTATTATTTATTATTTTTTTTTATACAATAGATTTTAAAACATTGTTCGTCCTTTTATTATACGAAACCTTTTCATTTCTCAATTATGTTTTACATTCTTTAATAATGATGAAAATAAATGAATACAGAGAAACTTATGTTTAACTGAAAAAAAGTGAGGAAAGGTGGACATACAGATGAATTTTTAAAATCGATTTCCTTGAAATTCAAACTTCGTACAAAGGAAATCAATTTAACACCTTCGATTTATTTTTCATAAAACATGTTATTGCACTAACTGACGCTTCCTCTGCAATATGATGAAAAAGAGCTATCAAAGAAAATGTGGTGATATGTAAGGAACATAAGGTATAAATATAGTTTAAAGTGATTCAGAGGAAATATTTTATTAACCAACTTGAACGAAATCTGTTTTAGGACCAAACTAACTATATATTTCAATGAAATATCGCAGGAAAACAGTGTGCCCAACTGTACAAACAGTTTATGGGTGCAAGATGCGCTGGTATAATGTTACGAAACACCTGCGACTAGAACACAAACATGCTGAAGAGGTTCACATAAAATACAATTTCGTTGATTAAATTATTGCACATCATTTAGAAATGATGCGATAACTCTTAAAATTTCTATCGTTAATTTCATTTTTCGTGAATAAAACCTTATGTCTAATTTGCTGTTATCACACGTAACCATTCCAATTTTTGTTATTTATTATTAGTTTTCACTCGATCGCTTCGTTACATTTTCCTACTTTTCATTCGACGCAGAATTTTATTATGTAAAATTGCATTGCAGTGCCAGAAATGCATTCAATTATTTCAAACAAGACACACAAAAGAAAAAATTCTTCAATGTCATTCAAATCACGTAACATCATTAAGTTCAATTAGAAGAAAAATAGAACATGAACACAAAAAAGTGTATTTAGAATTGTATTACAGGTCTGTAAGAAATGCATACACTCATTTTTTAACCAAACTTGAAGCTCTTCTTTTCTGTATCCGATAATATTACAACATTTATACTTTATTTCTGCTCATACTTACATTTTCATATTTAATGAAACCACAGTCTCGTACTTGAGCTAATAAATAAGTAAAAGATTTTTTAACAAATAAAATATAAAACACATCAGGTTGTTCTAATTATTCCAATGATAGGTAGAGCAAACATTTTGTGCATTTATTTTTATATAAACAAACGATCCAGCCGTCTGCACACGGCACTCTGCGTCACACGTTCAACGAATTTCATAAGACAATAAATATTCATCGAAGAAGATGAAAGGAAATTCTATTCCGGTGGTATGATATTGAAGTCGAGCAGCGTTGGAGAAACAGTCAAACCAGTGCAGTCGTTTATGTGTGTATGTCGAGCAGATTGCTTTGCATAGAATATTCTGCATGTAATACCACAAATATGCAGATATAATCCATAACTTTACAGCTTATGTGTTTGCAGCAGAATGTGCCGAAATCATTGAACCGTGTGCCTAGACCGCGGATAGTTGTGCAATTTAACTGTTCAAATACATTTTATGAAGCCGGTGAAACGAAAAATATACTTTTTTTAACATTTAAATAAACAAAATTCAATGTTGTCAAAGCTCCATTTCTTCAATCGCATCGAAAGAAAAAGTATTGACATAAATTATGTACACTGCTAAGATAATTAGAGAATTATATACTTAAATGACTTACTGTTTATTAACCCTAGAACCCTTAAGGTTTTAGAAAGTTTAAGGTATGATAATGTTCATCAGTTTTATGTAAATAGTGCATAAAATCTCAAATGCAATACTTTTGGACATTGACTCATTTTCTACCAAGATACAGATTTACATTTTGCATGCATCTTAAAACATTGTTACAAAAGTGTCATATTTTGTCACTGATGTCTTTTAATGATAATCCTCGCCTTCATTAATATTTATTGGACATTTTGAACGTTTACAGGAAATACAACACATAGTTGTTTTGAAAATATCGATAGAACATGATTAACTATAATATTGTCACTATTCACGTAACATGCAGAAGCAACTTGTTATAAATTCCTCAATTTGTAAAATCGTTCTTATCGTCTCCTTTCAAATCGTCTGGGTTTTTGTATAATAATCACCCAACCAAACCCTAAGTGCAATTAAGAAAGATTCGAAAAGTGAAAGAAAAATGTGTAAACGTATAAAAAAAAATGTAAAAACGATTAATTCTTAAATTCTTTCATATTACTCGCAATTACGTATAATTATTTTTAAACGATTTCTCTAAAAAGTACAAAAGTTATTTTTGCCCTGGCAATTATTCAGACTATTAACGCTATTGTTCGGCGCAATTGCTTGTGCGATTTCGTTATTTAGAGAAAGACTGTCGGAAACAGGGCGAGTGCTTAATTACGGTTACTTGCGGTGCTCTAATTTTCGGAATGTCTTTCTGTGATGATCATATACGCTGTATAAGAGCTTCCCTGGACGTCTCATCATATTCCACGTTTTTTTTTCTCATTGTCAGTGACATGTCACTGTACATCGGAACTGCAGGATTTAATCCATTGATGCCATTTTTTCTGATAGGTTCATTCATATCCTGAGTAGACAATGCCTCGAACACTATCGCGTGCATTGTTATCGGTAGATGTCATTTTGACATTGCAGTCCGCGACGCTTGATTAAACGCATTGATGTGCTTCCTAAAAGAATTGTGGATGTGTCCTTTTCTGACGATTCTTTAACACGTTGAATGTCGTGGGGGTGACCGGCACCGCCATTTTAATTTCATTAAATAACCATTATGTCTTATAAAATTTTGAATAGCATTAACATCGAAATAATAACCTAGAACACAAGTTACACGATCGACTAGCTAAAAATTTTGTTGTTTCAGAATTTATATTACAAAAAGCAAATTATAAGGTGTCTGATTAGGTATGGCAGTTTTCACTGCGACACTCGATGTGTTAGCAATTCTTTTTATTGTTGGAGTTTTTTTTACTTTGTTTTGACACTTTTACGACCGCTGTCACATATACCTACGTGATTTAATTCATTCGAATAATATACCTGTATTAAAAACAAATGAGCGTAGCTATCACTGAGAAAAAAATAAATAACCGAATACTTACAAATTACAAAATTAAAATTGTAAATTAATCGATATAAGACGAATAAATTGGTTAGGAGAAAGGTTTTTCTTAAAATATTTATGCCCGTCACAGTGTTAAGGAACTGCTAATTCCAATAAAATAAACAGTTAATCATCACTTAGGGTATTGTCTATTTCCTGAACGTACATATTAGTATAGTGTGACATTGAAAATAAGTTATTTAAATGATTTTTAATTTTCGTGACATGCAGGGTGTCTGGTGAGGTATTAAACAATCTTTGCCCACGTGTTCAGCATGTCAGCCTGAAGAAAAAATTTCATATGCACTATAGGTCTATTTCGTTTCATTAGTCAATTATATCGAAACTGGAATTCATAATTAGGTTATTCGATGTAATGAGACACATAAATATAATTATAATTGTACAGTATCACCTACAGTGACCAGAAAGTCCTTTTTTAAACCCTTGTTCCGGGAGTTGTCGTGTGAAATAAGCTAATAATCTTTATAATGAATTGCCTTTCAAATACTCTACTGAAATTTGTAATTCGTCAGCTGTATTAGGAAAAACAGTAATTATGGAACTATTTGATGAATTGTCGCGAGTCACTGTATGTACACTTTTGGTTCATTGTGAAAAAGCTTCAAATATGAGGGTGGTTTATATGTGAAAATGTTTATGCTTCAGGCTCGGCGATCGAGAAGTTATGCGAGTGTGCCATGGAGGACAGCCTGGCAGATCGGGGCTCTGTCGTGAGGGCAGCAAGATGTCTTCTCGGCTCTGTGACAAGAGTCCTCCTCCTGGCTGACATCGTTGTGGTCAAGCAACTTCTTCTTGCAAAGGATAAGGTGGCTCGCAGCCTTGGTCGCCTCGAAAGTGTCTCAAACTTCACCGAATTCGTGAAAGCATTCAGCCAGTTCGGGGCAGAAATGGTGGAGCTGGCGCACTTGACAGGTGATCGCCAAGTAAGTACACAAATTTCCTCTTACCACAGAAACCGGTCTCGGAAAATTGTAGTTCCACTGGTGCCAGTATACTGTTGAAAGGTACTGCAAAATCTGGAGCAAACTACCTCCATTATTAGTCCTAAAAGAAACGCAGTCAGATAGCTGCAGTACCGTTTATGTGTTCGAACGAGCCTGTCATTATTTTGAAAATAAATACTATAGCTTCAAACGAGGAATATTTATTCGCACGTAGCGCCTAATCTCTTAAAAAATGTGTATTATAAATTACACGTATGATTACACGTATGAAAGATAATGTACGTGAGAGAAATGCGATTAAATCGTTTTTGTTATGAAAAAGTGTTATCATTTTAATATTTTTAAACAATATGATATCAATGTTTATGAATATTATATTTAGTGTTGTAATGTAATGCTATCAGGATAATACGTGTTGAGAGGACCAACATTTATATGATTAACAAATATATTCGTAATGCTAAGAAGCTGATTTTTAATATTCCAGAATAATGACAATATATTTTTATGAACCTATGTTATTCCTATGTTTAAGTCTACAGAAATTAATTACACGCTTCTTTTGTTTTACTGTCGATTAAAATTAATGTAGCAACGCGAATAAAGAGTGTTTTCTAATTTTTTGGAGAAATTCCTTATAAAATGAATTAGAAACTTTGCCACAAATTCATCGAGCTTTAACCGTAATAATAATTTAATAAACTAATACAAGGTTTATTGGGTGCATGTAAAAATCGATTGAGCAATTTTCATGTATTGTACAATACTAATTCGGCGTGAATTTTCTTTCTGAATCAAAGTGAATTGCTTCGAACTCAATTTCAAAATGTGTAATATCACCAGACTAGTCACGTTCGATCGAACACTGAACGTCCGACAGCCTGATTGTGAGTTGATTTAGGTCACCCCATTAATTCTTATTTGGCTCATATGCCGCGCGTCACATTCCTGACAGTTTCGTAATTAATGCTGTGAAAATGTCTTGCATTATTTTGCGTTCCTTTTCACGGCTGCATGCAATAATGGGCAGAATAATTCCGACAGCAACAGCCAATGCCTAGCGTCCACTAAATTGGAAACGGGCGCCATTCAGAGAAACAATCTAATTTCTATTTAAAACCGAGACGTTGAAGATAGAATCCAAAGAAGTTTCCAACGAAAATTAATACTTAATATCATGCAATTAGTGCACAGTCAAGACACCTTAATAGCGTACTACAATAGGAATTATTTTCTTGATATACATTCTAAATTATTTGAGAAGTTAGCTATCATGTAGAGGAATTTAATTTAATTAACACGTTCGCGTGACTGAGAGCAATTTTAGCACAAACTCCCAAGTAATTCCAGACATTTAATTGCTTTATGCAAAGCTTTACGTATTATAACCTGTAAAATAAAATAATTAAAAAATACTGGCTTGAGTTAACAACTAAAAGAAGGAAAAGAGAATTATGTATGCAGGATCAGTATGTGTGTATCAACATCAAAATTGTGTTGATGCACAAATGTCCTCTGGATCTGAGAGCAATGAACGTATTAATACGTGAGAGCTCGAAAAATAGAAATAAAAATGGATTGTCCATGTTTACTGCTTTGTTAATCTTTACTCCATTTCAAACCAGTATTTAGACTTAGGTCGATCATTTGATTTTCACATGTCCACAGTTTATCAATACATTCGTAAATAAAACCTTTTTTAATTTCTCTAATAAAGATAGACCAATCCCCAAGATTAATAGAACATATTACATTACTTCTGTGGCTTAAAACATTGATCAAGTGTTCTTTTTTACAATTACGTTTATTTCTTAATTCAGGTACTATTAATTAAGCACACGTTTCAGGTACATTTGAAATGTGACCTTTCCTCAAATAGCAATAATTTTAAACAATTTTAAACAAAAGAAAATTAGAATAACGGATTAATTATATCAATTTCATAGGTTACAATTTCACAGCGAACGAATTTTCAAATATAACAAAATTTAATTAACCACATCTTATGTTGTGTTGTGTTATGTTATGTTAACCACATAAATTGGGTGTATTATAAATATAAATATCAAATTAGGTTGATCATTTGATTTTCACATGTCCACAGTTTTTCAATACACTCGAAAAGAAAACCTTTTTTAACTTCTCCAATAAAGATAGACCAGCCCCCAAGATTAATACAATCTATTACATACTTTTACGTGAAAACTTGTACATACACAAAAAAACAGCAATTTTATGTCCAATAAAATAGCATACTTTATGCGCACAGGTCTAAAAGTGTTTAGACTACGAGATTGTGTATCCTGCGAACAGTAATTCAATATTCTCGGAACTACGAACGCAGAAGTAAAATGATGGTGCGTGAAACGGAAATGAGTGGAGGGAAATGCTTTGAAATTTCAGAACGACCTGAAAGACGAGAGACGAAGGGCGCAAATGGCCGCAGCTCGCCAAGTTTTGGAAAGGAGTACCATGATGTTGCTCACGTCTAGTAAAACCTGCCTGAGGCATCCGGAATGTCCATCTGCCAGGGAAAACAGAGACACCGTGTTCTGCCAGATGAGAAGAGCCATGGATCTGATACACTACGTTGTCAAAGACGGAGTGTTGGATTGCAGCGAGTCGCAGTCTTACTCAAACTCCCAAGTAAGATCATTATTAAATAATGACATGAAATCACTCATAAGTCACTGGAAATTGTGCGCAAACATGATATTCTAACTGACACCATTCTACGCTTGAAATGTTATACCATTACTCGATTGAGCAATGTTTATAAATATAAAGCACTATTTAACCCTCCTGTTCTCCTCAAGTCTGTATGACCCGAAATGAAGATTACGTTTCCATAGATAACATGCTTCTAAATATTTCTTTATAATATTCAATGTATTTAAATAAAATTTGAAATGATTTATTCTTAAGAAATGTTAAATACTAAAGAAGTATACGCAAAATTTAAATACATTGAATATTACAAAGAAATATTTAAAATAATAGTACCTATGGAAACATATTCATCATTTCGAGCCATATAGACCCGAGGAAGACATCAGGGTTAATATGCTGACTGCCAACGAGGTCACCTCTGTAGTTTAATTAAATTAAACAACTACTGATTCTTATAATATTGTAATAATAATGCAAGGTAGCTGGAGGATCGCATAGTTAAATATTTTTTCCCATCGCGATTTATACTTAAAAGAGGGTATATAGTGCGTCTGGCTAGAAATGACCCTTTTCACTTACAATGAGTAACACCATATTAGGTTTAAACTATAATACCATTATTTCGTCAAGCAGTGTTTATAAACATAAAGTACTTTTTAAACTGTTGATTGCCAGCAAGGTCACCTCTGAAATTTAATTAAATTAAATAACTACTGATTTTTATAATATTGTAATAATAATACAAGGTACCTGGAGGATCACATAGTTAATTATTTTTGTCCATCATGATTTATATTTAAACTAGTATATTATAGTGTGTCTGACTAGATGTGGCCCTTTTCACTGAACCATTCAATGTATTAAATTAACGAATCTACATTCAATCAAAACACAAATCAAAATTGCATCACAAATACTGAACAATTTTATTTTAAATTTAAATTTACTGGATCTCTTCCGCCGTAAAAACAAATTGTATGTTTTTTTAATTTCGTACTTCGATTTCCACGCGCACGCAAAAATAAATCTGAAACGTTACATTCTCTCAATTTCGCATTTCGAGGTTCCCACGCGCATGCAAAAATAAAACATAAAAGAGTCGGTACGAAAACAAAACCGAAATTGGTTTTTCAAAATCGAAACATCTTTATTCGCGTGACCCAATAAAAATACACGACACCCTGCATATATATATACATATACACAGTGTATCCTTGAAATAAATGGGTTTAACGAGCGCTTGCTAGCACTGCGAAATCACGTTTTCATGGAATTTCGGCGCCCCTGAACGATGTTTATTGTCGCCGTATATCCCGCGCGAGCGTACGGATGTACATTTGTAGAAATCATGCGAGGACGGGGCAGCAGCGTTTACAGTGAAATACATGGGAAAATCTGGAATGATTCCAAAGAGCTTTCGTTCGCCAAATTGTGATTCACTGTTAACCCATAACGCATGATTCTCGGTGACCTTGTGCAGCGTTGGCTACCTTGCAAGGAGTTGCCGCGTAAAGCAATCGAGACGATCTTCTTATCGTCGCCGGGGCCATAAAGAATGACCATGACTTCGGGAATGGCTCCTTCGATCGGTTAAAAAAATGAGAACGTACCGAGGAGTATTGATGGGATGGCTCAATGTCGTTTCAGGAGAACCACACACGCTTAGACCGTTCGAAGTGGTACAAAATATACACGGTGAGACATTTAAAGGAGGGCATCCAAGTAACTTCTTTCATTTTCGTGATTAATCAATTGCTTGATTTTGAATGGGGAGGTATGCGGTGTAATTCCTTTCGTTGTATGTACGAAGGTCACGGACGTTTCAAGGTCAGCAGTATTTCTTAAATAGGAATGCGATTTCTATATTGTAATAGGGTGTATTAAGACAGAAACAATGATCAGTAGGAAGAATAGAACAAAGAGAATATTGAAAATTATTTTTTTTTCGTTTTGTCTTTGTTTTATGTATTTTTGCACCTCCTTCCGGTTCTATTTCGATTTTAAATATACTCTGTACAGAGAAGAGTGTTTCTTTTTAGAGAAAGATACTTTCTACCAGCAAAAGCAAATACAATGAATAATTTAGTATAGCTTCACTAATCATAGCATGGAGAAAAGTAATAAAGAATTGAGCAGATACTAAAGGGTCCGTGAGAGGATGACAGATGATATTTTTGGTGTGAGCGTCTGTATTTTTCAGTTCATTACATTAGTTAGAATAAATCTGTTCATATTAGCGATTTATACGGTAATTTTTATTCTATTTAAATCAACTTAGCTAGGAGATATAATAATATATTTGTAACTGTATTACAGTACGATTAATATGTATACGTATGTTATTTATCTAACGTAAAACAGTATTTTTATAATGGATTAATCTGAGTATTGAAAATGAGTAATTAATTACTAGACTGCGAATGCTTATGCAAATATATATTTTTACACTCCAATATATTTTCTGTTAGTGTAATTAAAAAAACGAAACATTCAACAAACTGTATTATGTCCTTTAAATATTGAAAAAATATGCTTTTTATTTATCTTGTTGATATGTTAAATTGCATAAGCATTTGCAGTCTATTAGTGATTATTAAATGTTTGCAATATATAAACGCCGTTTATTATGAAACAGCTTAATGATCGAAGCAATAAAACTGATGTATTAACAGAAATTTTATCAATAGTTTAGACTAACAATACTTCATAGAGATATAAAGATAAATAATCTTTATACGGGCCTGATGCCTGAAGAAAATACGAAATAATGTAGAAGAACGGAATAAGATATCAACATGCTATAGTGTAGATATATTTAGTTTGCTGAAGAGAACGTTATCGAAGGAAACGTGAATTATCACCGTTTTATCTCTTTGCTCTTGGGAATTTTGGAGAGCCTTTACCGACAGTTTCGCCTGTATAACAAAACGAAGTACCTGAAAGTTGAAAACATGTCGATAATGTACTTCACTTTCACGTGTTTTTTTTAAAAAGTAAGCAGAATTAAAAATTTCTTGTTAACACGTTGAATGCCGCGGGAGTCACTGGTGACCGGCACTACAAATTTAATTTAATTAAATAACTATTTACTATTACACAATCCTGATCAATTTTCACGTTGTAACATTAATGTAGGAACGTAAAAACACGACTTAATACCCGAATATTTTTTTCCTTTGGGATTTACATTAAAAATAGTAAGTGTAAACAAAGTCCAAATTTCTTGTCTGTGAGGCTGAAATGAAGAATGTACATACATACATACTAAATTCTAATCGCTAGACTGCAGATCTTTATGCAAATATACATTTTTAGATTTCCATATTTCTTATATTACTCCAATTAAGTAAATGAAATTTCAACAAGACCGTACCTGCTCCTTGATATGTTTCAAATACGTAATTTTTACATTGCTAAGTTATTAAATCTCCATCATTCACTAATTTGGATATATTAAATTGCATAAACATCCACAGTTTACTAATCGCATATTCTAGATTCTGCAGACTTCCGAATAGTAAACCATCTCTCCAGAGAGATCCATTTTCGCAAAACCCAGATCGTATGTCCTCCGCTCCATGGACCAGTTGTAGCAATTTCGAAATTTGAGAAACATCCGTAACATGAACTGGATGCATCGTATCGACAGGGACGCAAATTGATATCATACCGCAGATAAAGCCGGCGCATAGCATACGACGCCGAAATGGATGTCATAAACGTTGCTAGGCATTCTTCGGCACGTGCCAAATTGCAGCGTCACGAATCCGTTGCATTAATGCGCCGACGTTATTTAAATTTCTTGCCGGCTGGAGAAACGGGAAACCGGCCAAATCGCCCCGCGAAAGAATAATGAGCCAGATAAAAGGAATTTATCTAGTTAAAACTCCGTTACGCCTATTTCTCGAGCGATAAGTGAAAAACAAATGTGATAAGTGTCTAATAAAAGTAACCGGTGAGGCTGAATTGAATGAAAGAGACTCTTTTTAAAATAATTCCTGCTACTGCGGACTAATAGCTCTGCTACTTGCAACATGCATACAAGGTGGTCCACGCAACTTGAACAAGTCATACTTCTTTTCTCACTACAATTACAAACCGAAATGTTAGATGAAAAAGGTGAATGAGTCAAAGAGGACTACAGTTTCAGTGCTATATTGTTATCGCAAGTGTAACAGTGCGTATGCATTTTACAGTTGAACCATTTTTTTTGTATACACCAAATTTTCTTGCGATTCTGCGTATACAAGTATTAGGGAAAATTGGTAGAAAAATAATTAGATGATGATTAGATCGTGAGTGGACTCTGATTCTGAGTCGCAGAAAACGCGTTTAAAGTTTTACGTTTTTTGAAGTTTTGAATTCCAAAAAATCCCTTTCAACACATATTCTTAAAGGGTTGCAGATTCAGAGAAAAATAAAAATAAAGTCGATTTTTTGAGAGTTCAAGGCCGGAGCCTCCCCTTAAATTTCATGTAATTATGTCACTGTATTTTTCTTTTATAAGGACTCGTAAAAATTGTTTTTAACTTTCATTCTATTGCATTATTTTGCCGCGATTTTTTCAATACAAGTTCGTGCCGCGATTCAGAGGAAAAGCTAAAGCATTGCTAAGAAATTTATTGCGTGGAGCTTCGCCGACGATGGAGAGACTTTAGAAGAAAAATAACTGGAAGTGCTCGGTCACGTTCAAGGATCTCGTGTAACTGCACTAGAAAAATATAGTGTTAATCGGTGCCAGCCTGACACTTTATAGTCGAATGCACTCTATCCTTGATTCAATGCAGCCGGTTGAACTGCACACTATGCGCTAACCTTATAAGAGAATATATTTAGATACAGCGTGTCATTAATACGCCGTGTAGTAACTGAATTATGCGCATGCAACTACGTAAACATCAGTATATTTTATAACGTGAAAATAATGTCATGCGACATTTACACTGTGCACTTATTTTTGAACGCAAAACTTCGGTCAGTTTCTTCAAAATTGTACACCAATTTTCTTTTTTAACAATCCCGTTTTTTATTGAAAAAAAAGTTTGTTTGCATCACAAATTGTTTCAAATAACAGAGAAAAAATTGTCTCAAAAATCGCGTAATATTTTATTTGAAAACCGTACGAGCAGATTTTCGAAATCCAAAATGAAACATCCTATGAAAAGTGTACTCTAACAATTTCTGTTCATGTTTTTACCTCCAGTCGCGTTGCACTGAGAAAATCAGGAACAGAAATTTTTAAGAATTCTATGCGTTCACGGGCGTCCCATTTAAACGCAAAATTTTCGCTAAGAATTCTATGCGTTCACGGGAGTCCGATTTAAAGAGTAAAATTTTCGCTGGAATATCTTTGGTCTCGCTTTGGAAGCGAGGCATTAGCTGATACAGTCATTAATTGCAGAGTCCGCAGCAGGAGGATTGGGACAGCAGCACAGCTTTCTCCGCATTGAAACACTTTGAGAGACTTGTGGAAACCACGAGGATGACCCTCTTAGGACCAGGTTGTCGAGAAACACTCACGTCTGCACTTGAAACTGTCGTCGAAAGGACACAGGATTTCACTGACAGTGCATATACAAGTCACGAGCACAGAGAGAACATCCTTCTGCTCTGTGACCGGGCGAAACTCGAGCTCAACACGCTACTGCGAATCGGCAACAGCATGGTAAGTATAAATTTTATTCCATTCGCGTGACACTTTGACAGCCGGCCAGTTTGCATGGTGAAACTTTTGCCTGTGACAACCTTTGCGAAACCACTTGGAAAGAAGTGGAGAAAAGTTTCATGTGGAATAAAAGAATCATTTTCAGCACTAACAATAAGAAACTAAATTTTTATATCCTAGAGTCAGCCCTGAAAGTTATGGTTGTACTTGATCAAACACCGTGTGTAGATAATTACTGAAACGACTTACGAAACTGAACTTAATATGTTGACTGTCATACTATACAAGCTGAAGACGATACGTGAAAGTAATCTGCAATGATACTAGTAGTTATTTATAGTTCTTACTGGCTTTGTTAAATCTTCGCAAATATATTACTATTTAATAGTATTCGTGTTCAGATAAATAACAATTGAATTTGAGTGTCACCCATGTATGGGTGACGTAGCAGGCAAAGAGTTAAACGTAAAATATGACGTATGACATACGTAGTCGACAACAGGAAATAATGCATATGTAACAATATATACCAGACAACTTTCTGTAAAAACTATTTAACAAATAAACAAGTTACATTATTTTAATATAATGCAAAGAGACCATATGTTATGAAGTTTATTTCAGTACAAGTGTATTTTAGTTTGAACATTACCATTATGATCGAGGTAATGAATGGTAATTAACAGGTTGACTGGCACAGTGGAAACAGCCATTCCTAATCAGACACAATATAAAATGCTGTTTTTATTATAAATCACAGAGAAAGAAATTGTTTAAGTATTCAATCGATTGTATGCCTCTCTATGTAAGTGTTGAAATTTAGAAGTCGCTTAGAATATCGTTAAAATCGATAATTATAAAGTTAAGAAAAATTTAATGTGTCGGTCACCGGTGATCCCCATGGCAGTCAACGTGTTAATTATTCTTTTAACGAACCTTTAACGATGCTTCTATTTTGATTTCTTATTCATGAAATACACACAGTCAATATTAACACATTCAACGTCGCGTCAGTCACTGGTGACTGACACCTCAAATTTAGCTTAATTAAATAATTATTGATTGTCGCAAAATTTTGAGCAACAGTATTTCATACTGAAACAACAATGTAGGAATAGAAGAACACGATCAAGCACTCAAATGTTCTTTTTCTTTATGATTTATATAAAATACAGTCAATTATGTCGTGTCTGATTAGGTATGACCGTTTCCACTGTGGTGTTCAACGTGTTAACACGTTTCTGCCACAGTAGAAAATTCTGTTACTAGACAGACACGCGATAATGGCTATTTATTAATACACCTGGTTATACAAATATTTATTTATTTGATATTACACTTTCTATTTCTACTATTATTTTAACATGTATGTGACTCCAAATTTCATAACAGGTGGTAGTGATGTGATCAAATTAAAATTGACGCGTGTACCGAAAACGGTGCACGTGGCAGGGAACGTACTAATGAATGTATTTCTTAAAATCATCAATTTGAGTTAGTAAGACTATCTGTTCAAATTCAGTCAATGTATTACCGAGTTAAATTCTGTACCTTCGGTAGTGAATCAACGTGATTCTTAACGTTCGAACACAAAGGACAATAGTAGCAGAATGTTTGCGCGTGGACGAAACAATTCTCTCGAGTGAAAAGGCAGATTTGCAGCAAAAAATTTCATATAATACCGAATTAAATGCTTCCATGTCGGAGGATAATCCGAGTGGGCTTAGTTCCCGTTTGAAAGGGAAAGGCGACATTCCGCCATAAATCCGAATGAATGACCAAGCTGAAATGAATCAGTCACGAGAGACTGGCGCCATGAATAGATACGAGAGACCAAGTGGTTAATTCCCTTTAAGAGAAAAAAGTGTCTTCCCCTTTCACTGAAAATGACAAATGCGTTTCCAAAAATAATCTGGACACTTATTTATCTCTGTCTCTAAAGGTACTCTGACAAACATTTTCTTAACAATAATAATATACGATAAAAACACGAAATTCTTTTGAAGTCAGAATATGGTTTCCTGATTGTTTGTTTCTAGATAGTTCTCCATCTTTATTTTTGAACAATTTTGTATACCTCACGATTTATAAATCAGAATCGTTCAGGATCGCCAAAGGCCACGCACAGATATATTTTTATTTATTTATTTATTTAATGTCATCCCCTGTTAAGGTATAAGTGACCACAGCTTACATATACCTTTACATGATTAGAACAATAATACTATTTGTTAATTGCAATGTTGTCGGTAGTAGCATTTCTGTGTTATACACACATGTGTTAATATGGTCCATAGTTTTACACCCCATGTAAGAGACCTATTTCTTTTAAAAAACTAAAGGTGTCACAAATAAAATTATTTGTCACTACAATTAAATCACTATAAATCTTCAGTTTCAACAAAATACTCATTTTGAAAATGGCTCAAGTCACTCTACTGTTACGAAAAACGATTAATATGTTAACAACGGCAGAAAAATAATGATAAATATTCGAGACAGCAGATATAAAATAAATTTCTCCATAATAAGCAACCATATTTTTAAAAACATTAAAATACAGAACCTTAAGTATCTGAAAATAGTAAAAAAGTGACTTAAGCCACAGTCAGAATAACTGGCTCATATGTTCGATGGAAATAAAAACAGTAAATTTATTCTTCGCTGTAGCCTCCACGGCACTGAGGGAAAAGCGAATGAGTGAAACGATTATTCTTATCTCGTGTCAGAACTACGAAGGCAGCGGATCACCAAGTTCCGAAATGGAGCAAGCCGTGCTGGGTGTGCTGCGCACCACGAGGGATCTTCGTCAGCAGCTGTGCACGACGACGATGGAACAGGCAGGTGATCTCGGACAGGTAACCAAAGCTGGCCAGGAACTTGTGTCAACGATCAGGAACCTAGCTTTGGCCAACGACATAAATCGTCTTCAAGAGAGCAGCGACAGATTTCACGAGTACATTGACCACATCCTCGAAGTGAGTATCACGTTCATTTAGTTTCATAATTGAGCCGCTCAGAAGCCAAATTAATCAACTCCATAAAATGAACGGTAGAGAAAAGTGATGATGTTACAAACGTTCATGTGCCCGAGTAATGAATTTAAGAAATTTACTGAAACTGGAATTAATCAGTTCAGTTTCCGAGCGGCTCAGTTAAAGACAAGCTGTTAATAATTTAATATTAATTTAATAGATCAATTTAATTATCTATTAAATTATCTATTAAATTAATATTAAATTTATTTATGTCTATGAAATTAATAGTGCGTTGCCATGATACTGGCATAAGTGAAGACTGATTGAAATTTTAGATAAGTTTGAGCAGAGAAGAATTTAATGGATTTTCGAAATTATATTATTTTGGGGAAGATTGTATACAGGGTGAGGACAAACTTGTGGTACAATTAACCCTGTGCAGTTTTATTTGCCTAAGGCATGCCTACCCTGCCGGTCGGAATTATTTTTCAGTGAACATAAACTAATTATAAAAACTCGTGTAGAACAAACAAATATAATCACATCTATTTAACTGTTTATATTGTTGCGACAATATGGCAAGCTGTCTTTAAGATCGAGGTGGCACGTTCCATAATTATATTAATGTACTTTGATACAAACATAGTTTTAAATAATTCTAAATAAATCATGATTTGTTTAGCTTTGTATTTCTTGAATGCAAGATGTTTCGAAAGCAAACTGTTCAATTTATTCAAGGATTTATGTAATACGATATAACTGAGAATAATATAAAAATGATTTGTTCACTTAGCTTATGATGTACTATTTATTAACATGTCAATTAACAGGTATGCAAGATGCTCAGACACGTCGCGCTTTCGGAGTCATTGCAAGTTTCAGCGAAGTTTACCGAAATTAATTTGAGAATATACGGTCCCCAAGTGGTGACAGCTGCACATACACTGGCAAGGCATCCTACTAGTAAAATTGCGAAGGAGAATTTGGAAGGTAAATTGAAATGCTAAATAATTTGTTAAAAAGTCTTCAGCAAACATTAGAATCATTCACTAAAATAAAATAGTCCATTTACAAATTATATCTATGTACTTTCTTTAGAAACGTTTTACTGTATACATACGTACTTACTTCAATCTCCCACTGTACATATAATATGTTAATTAATTAATCTGCAATCATCTACAATGTTATAATAATACAGATATTATTCTGTTGAATATACATAACTTTAATCAGCAGTTATGTGCACTTGCTGCGATTAGTAAACAAAATTTACTTACTTTCACGATATTCTAAAGTATTTAATGCTATCAATGATGATTCAGTCATCTTGAACTTGCTGTCATACAATTTTATCAGTATACCTTTTTATCTATACAATTTAATTTGTACAAAATTCATACTATGTAAATAAGTATACATGTAGATGAACATAAAATGATGTTACTTCGAATGCCTTAAATTTTCTTATTGTTATACTTCAGTCTTCGCCGACATGTGGCAATGGCTGATGACTGATGTGACCACAGTGGCGAAAGATGTGCTCGAGTTAAATCAGAATCGACCAGAGAAGCAAGTTTATATGTCCCTGCCACGACCAGGAGTAAGTACATTTTTGCATTCGTTCATCGTCTTTAGTGCAACAATTCTGAACTAATTAAAACCGCCCTGACTCCTTACTACTGCAAGAACACCGAAACTATGCTCTTCAAACCCAACTCTCGCTTACCTAAAAATGTTATTATTGGATAACTTGGTCTTGAGACCTAAATATGCAACATAAAGAGACCTTGCTACTGTTACAACTATGCTGTTCTAAAAAAACATCCATGACTATAAATTGATCTCGAAGATGACCATCAGGGAGACCTCTTCTATCCCATCATTTTAGACATTTCAATCTACCTGTAAACCTAACAGAGATACGTAGATGTTGTTCGACAACAGACCACAACATTCAAGTTCCCCATTGACTATCTAGTTACTTCGAGTATAAACACACAGTATTACCAACAAACATACGACGCGACAAAGAATAAAGATCAGTCGTTAAGACCAAACACGAGAGAAGACCTTCAGGAGACTTAGCTTCAGTGTGCCTGCAATAGACTCCACATTCTTCATCAGTACTTTGATCATCCATATCATAAGCTCAGACCATGCAGTCGCTGCCAACAGTGTCGAAGCTAACGCGCAGGCATCGTTTTCAGAAACACGGCACAACGAGCAAACCGCTGAAACCGGTGAGGCTGGACAGCGAGGAGCAGGCGAAAATCGCAAAGGCCGGCCTCGAGATGAAGCTGATCACGTCGGAGATGGACGCGGAGACGGAGAAGTGGCAGGAGAGCGGGAGCGCCCTGGAGGAGAACAACGACATCGTGAAACGGGCGAAGAACATGTCCTCGATGGCGTTCTCGATGTACCAGTTCACGAGGGGCGAGGGCGCCTTGAAGACCACCCAAGACCTGTTCACCCAAGCTGAGTATTTTGCCGAGGAGGCGAACAGATTGTACAAAGTTGTGAGACAATTCAGTTACCAGGTACGTGGCAGTTCCCGAGGCAGCGTAGATCGAAAGCAAAGTGATACACATTTTTTAATTGGACTGATGTTGAGATGCTATGGATATACGTGTATATGTACAGGGAGCGCCCGCTGTACATATACTGTACATATACGCATGTACGCCTATATGTACACGTATACACGTACATCGCCCTTTATTTACGATCATTCTTTTCTACCATTGTTTATTATTATACGGATTCTATACTGGACTTGATTCCGAGTTTTTTGATCCTTGCTATATTGGAGATATTTTTACTTGAATTTCGCTGTTGAGTTTCGTTTTTACGTAATTGCGACGCCTCAGCTACGCCCAATCCAAGCGTCACTGACGGTTCAGCTCTGCAAGCTCAGACCTCATTCGAAATCATAGTATTGATTATTTTAGATCGTATGAACCGGTCTAATCGCTGACAGTGCGTGTTTTTGGTGTTTGTGAACTTCTTGATTGTTGAACAGGGTACAGATGAAAGTAACGTTGCAAGTGGATTGGACGTAGGTCGGGTGTGAGTTCTTAGCATTAGACATGTTCGAATTAACACGTTTGCTGCCCTTTCGACCCTCCTAGCTAGGCCGAATATATATAGTTACCTGAAACCATTTTGATCTCTCTATACTCTTCTTGAAAGAAATCAACAGAAACGCCAACCTTGTAATATATTCTGTATTATAAAACCCTTTTTTGACCCTCGCTCTTTGAATGCCTCCATCCAGGTAACTCTTTCTCTCTTTACTTTAGACCCTTGTTGGACTAATAGATATCACGTTCGCCTTGTACAGATTCGTTCTCATTGCCGTGCATATACCGCTCGTTTTTTCTTGTGAATTCATTGTTCCAGTTGCTGTTAAATGTTGCCGTTTTTTCTCACGTCACTATATACACGTTATTGTTACATATCTGTTACATGCGACTACTGCTATGCAAAATCATGGCGATTGTTTCGATTACCTTCAGCGATATCGTTTCTATTTTTTCGTTTTCTTTGAATGACGTAGTGTAATTTATACCTTTCATTTTATCCGGTGAAGAGAGCACGTTGTAAGAAGCGATGTTTCATTTCCGTGGTGACTATAAAACATTAACTAACTTACAGTGGATTATTTATTGAATAAAGAATGGACAGAAATGTGTCTCTCAAAGTCGAGGATTAATTGATCTTTTGCTGAAATATGCTTCTTATGACAAGTTTCATATGAGGAAAATTAAAAATGGCAAACAATATTTGACTTTCACTTTGATCCGTTTCAATATGCTATTTAATTTGAGACCAACGAATCACATCTAGGTTGATAACATTTTTTATACATTGCTTATGATAAAAGAAGAAGATGATCCTGCTTGTTACAGTAAATGTTAAGAATTATTTGACACATGTTTTTTATGTAGGACCGTCATATCCATTTGAAAAATTCGAGAAACTACCAGTTATATGTCTCACGTATCACACCATCGGATGTGCTACGATCATTATTTTGTTGGTAAATCTATTTTGTGTACGTACATGTACATTTATGAATTTTTTGTGTACGATTAGTAAGGTGTGTTTTAGATGCTACGGGAATGCTTCCGTCTGTGGACGACGTCTATGTGCATTGTGGTCCCCCTCCTTCCACTATCTGGGGCATGACTATTATGTCTCACAGTTTTTGCCAGCTTCCGATTACATTTCTCGTGAATACCGAACCTGTTCTCGCCAAACAGCTAAGATGAAACTATTCACTATATTTGTCTGAAAAATGTATTTGTAAATAATAGCACCTTCAGTGTTGAAGACTTGCAATGGAATAATTTGTACAGTTGATAAAATCTAGACACTTATTAAGTAAGTTGTGATAATACTGAACTGCTGATATTAGTAGATGTATTGTGAATATAAGTAAAAATTAGAAAAGGTGAAGGGTATTTCAGAACAGTAGATCAAGACCTAATTTGTTAATAGAACGCAAACAGAAGTAATAGAATATGTTCATGAATATAGGTTCATAAAGTAATTATTTTCAAAATATTCAGATTCTTATTTTGTAAGCTAAAGTAGCAAACTTGTGAAACACAAAGCTGAATACCTTAGAAATGATTAGTTTTCAGTCGTAAGGTTATCTTACTATTATAATAAAGAGACAGAGTTTGTTTGTATGTTCGCAAAAATCTCAAAAATTATTAAACCGATATGCTATATTTTCTGGCGAAATAAATGTTTTATCGAGATAAAAACATGGGACTATTTTTTCTTGGCGTACCGTCCACGGAGGCATAGTTCACGCACTGCCGCTAGGTGGCAAAGCTCGACGCCCGCGTGCTCGAAAGAGAATTCGCCTGGCTACAAGATACATTATCAAAAAAACATAATATTCCGAATTCTACACGTAGAAAAAATCGCGGGCGAGACCGTATCCACGGCATGCTAGTTATAACGTATTTGCTTACTTGTATGCGTTCTATTAGCCGGTTGGTTCTTAAAATTCTGGTTCTGAAACACCTTGTATAACTTCCATTAATAATTAAACAAAACTTTTAATAACCACTCTAAGAGATTTATTCTCAAACTGAAGATTTTGCATAATGAAATGTACGACTAGATTAGATTTAACTCTGACATTCTAGTTGTATATCATTATTTGTTTCAAGTTCATCTTATCTGTAACCAGTTGTGAAATATTAACAATTTAATGCTTGATTTGACTAATTAACATTCGAGAAGCTAGCAAAAACAACAAGGTCTGTACTATTTCACTGTCATTCACACAGTCACTCTCTAACGTTCTTCTCAGACAACTTACACTTTCCGTTCAATCTTTTGCATTGTGTTCTACTAGGTCCGATAGAGAATCTTTCTGTTAACTGATTAGATGCAATCTTTATAAGTACCTAAGATACGTATTCAAAGTATTTATTATTAGACAATCGATGAAGAATAGACTCAAGCATTGCTTTAAAGAGTTTCTAAGAAACGCTACATACGTACGATGAATAAATTCGCAGGGCAAACGCGATTTGTGGTTTTCAACGATTGTATCAATTGAACAAACAGCAGGTAACAAAGGAACAGGTCAGCAAATGGTTTGCTAAATGATATTCCTTTTAAATTACTCCCATGACTCCCAATCTTATAATAGAAATATTTGTAAAAATAATATACCAGTCTTTATTCGATGACAATTTTAAGACAGAAACAATTCTGTAATAACTAAAACTTTATAAATAGAAACAAGTGTTCCTTATACATATTCAGAAAAGTAGTATTAAAACTGATGACAGATAACGTTCAAATAAACATAAAAATTCTAAACGCACGTGGATAGAGAAGAAGAGTTCTAACGCATTCGTTTTAACTGGAAGGGAATTTGTTATTAAATCGTTGGAAACAATGGACGAACGCGTTTGTCTTGCGACACGGATGATGATGTAAGTTTGTGTACGATGTTACATGGGCGCAGGTACCAGGGGGCCCACACAAGAAAGAACTCCTGGAAAACCTGGACCGCGTGCCGACGTACGTCCAGCAGCTGCAGTTCACCGTGAAAAACCCCACCGTCGGAAAAGCCGCCACCTTCACGAAAGTCGATAACGTGATACAAGAAACAAAGAACTTGATGAACGTGATTTCGAAAGTGGTCACCACATGCTTCGTCTGCGCCACAAAGGTAAAACACAAGACGCACGTTCGTTCGCTTTGAACGGTTTTCTGTGTAGTGCGCGAGCGACAAAGGTTTCGGTGTTAGCTGCACAGATCACTATTTTGTTGGACACATAGTTTTGTCTTTTGCTCAGTATTTTGATCTTTGTTTTTGTCATCGCGAAAAGTTCAATCTTTGCTCTACAGACAGTGAATCGAGATCGAAGGATAGAGTCCTCTGTTCTGTTTCAATGAAAATGATATGCTCAGTCAAGGAGGAAGGATTGAACAATATTTTTGTTTTATCATAGTTAGCTTTGCGTCAGCAAAATATATTTTTCAGTTCTTATTTAAATGTACAGCTGTGCGTATAATATTGAAGTCGTCGAATGTTCATTCTGTGCGAATATTTGTTATTAAAGGGAATCCTTGCTGAAGTGTTTACTATACGCGGCAATCCATTTAGTGTGGTCATTTCAACAATTTATGAGGAGTATCAATGAATCATTGAATTGTTGAGTTGTCTAATACTACAATTTTATTGAATCCCCTTCTACACATTTATTTCATGTTCGAAAGAGTTATACAATTTTAGCCCAAATTATAAATCACTAAATGCTACTATATCAAAGGCAAGATTGTCATTTTCTATCTATGACAAAAATTGGTGGATCTGTTAAATAGAATACTCTGTGTGTTAGGAGCCACGGGTAATATTTTACAAAATCAAAGTATTTCCCAAACGTGACAGTCTTCCGACATAAGTACTCTCATACTGTTTTATAAAGAATAAAGAGGGGGATCGAACAATGGATTAAGAAATATATAGTTCCTCTGAAAAAAGGAAGACGATCCACTCATGAAAAAACTATTGACACCACATTACATCTCCCTCGGAGTCATTAACTTCTGTCTCAAATTCTTTACGGTATTACTGATAGCTTAAATCCGTCATGGCCATCCGGAGCGCAGTCCTACTGCGGCCTTCCCCCACTCTAAGTCCGTTCCCTTCATTTCAGTTCCCTCCAGTTCCCCCTCGGTCTATCATCGTCCCAGATCATAGCCTGTATGAGGAGAATGGACGCAGAGTGGGGGTAGGCCGGACTGCGGCTGCGCTCTGGATGGCCATGACAGGCTTAAATATTAAAATGTGACACTCTGTATACAAAAATCTCAAGTCTGAGTGAGCTACGTACTTGCCGTTACGAGACCCAACCTCAATCAAGTCACAACCCAGAAATATTCGCACAGAAGAACGTGCGAATCGTAACGCTATCATGTCACGCCTAAAGTGTATACATGTCCTTCCATGTATTCGTCGAATAGCACAATGTCACCATGCCGCAGTACGTGGAGCTCAGTCCGACGACGGTGCCTGGCCTGGGCGAAGAGGATTGCTTGTACCCAATTAGTCCCCAATTGCTACCATCGACAAGTCCCTATGTGCAGCCCCATCCCTTGACTTCAGCCCAATTGCACAATATTCTAAGAGCGCCTGGACTGAACTTCCCACTATTCAATCAAAACACCATACCATTGTCCAGTTCCACGACTGCCACACGCAACACCGCATCCTTCGTCCATCCTTCTGTCCTCCCATACTCTGCAACCACCACGACGTCCAGTTGCGGGCCACAGGCGCCGTATTGCCTGCAGAATCTGCAGCTGCTGCAGCTGCAGCTGCACCAGGCACAGTTGCAGCACATGAGACACGCCACTCTACCGAGATAACACAGTGTCTCGTTGCACCGTGATAGTCGCACGTGTTCACGTGCACAGCCACGATGCTACGTGTGCACGCAGAAGCACTGTTCTTTCTTTTGCACAGGTTCGACTTTGGTTTCCTCAGTTCTATCTTTTTTGTTCGTTATTTGATGCTTTTACGTTGCTTCTTGCGGTATTAATCCATTCAGTTCGTGAACGAACGCAAATGATTGAGGCATGATCGCGAGCAGACATGTCTTTGAAGAATGATGTTACTGTTGTGGGGAGAAGGAGTGTTCTTTAGGAATATTGTGTTCTGGTACACGTCAGGTTCAATAATTTTGGAATAATCATTTCTAGGCGCCTAGTTGACCTGAATGTGCTGGAATAATTATGTGTGGTGATCGTTCCTATGCTTTGCGTTAGCTATTTTTTAATTACTACGACTGTCAGTCTCTGTTATATTTTTCAAATGCATATGAAGAATTGATATTTATTACTTGGTTAAATTAACTAAGCTGGAACATGGAATATCACAGTAACGTTTTAATTTCACATGATATATTAAATTGAATATGATAAATGGATTTTTGGAAATGAAGCTGTGTCCTTCACTATTTAGAAACAGGTTAGGTTTCTTGAAGTCACAGATATGAGGAATAAATTTCCAACATTTGGATATACTCATCGATCGTCTTCAAACATTTGCGTTCAATAACAATTCTTTCTGTTTTCCATCGTCGTTGTTTTCATGGCATATTTTACGCGTAGGCATCTCTACAGCTGTAGTAAATCGGCTTGGATCTTTTTGTTCTATAATATGTTTTTGCAGAAATTTTTACCGCAACAGCTTTGCTTTGATTAACAAGTTACACCGTGCCAGTGTGCAACATCATCCACGACGCGAAGGTGAACTAATGATCAATCTAATTTACTGTTTTCAGCTATCTTTGCAAGAATCGGCACAATGCAATGTTTCGTAACAGAACTCACAGTCTTTCGATTTCTGTCAGACATTCTGACAAGCAGATTTACACGTGGAAAAGCCTTTTATTTTATGTATTAAAATAATAACTATGTATCATTTGTTGGAACATTAATAGTTAGGGTAACAGCATACTACCATCTTCTAATTTCATGTTAAAATATTTTTTAATAACAAAGTAATAAATGGTGGTCTTTCTCAATAACAGTTATGGTCAACAGCTACGGTGACAGGTCATTTGCAAGTTAAGAAAATTAGAGTAACCCTTACCTAGTTTGTACATCGTAACGTCGGACGAAAGTATTTTGGGACGAATATGTTGATAGTAATATATTTAAAGGAACCTCAGCAGAATAAGTAAATATATACTACGTTTATACCATAAGTTACAGTAAAATATTATGGATACATACAATTAGACTGCACGGGAAAGGGGAACAGCACAAGGAGAAACAGCAAGTCAATGGTCAGACGTGCTTTAAAGTCAGCGTTGTATAAATTACTCTGCGCTCGACAGTGGGGGTACCCATGAGATACCTGGGTAGACAAAAATTACCCGGGTACCCATAAAATACCCGAATAGATGAGATAGTCGAGAATCTCGATATGGAAGCTGATCGTCTTTCGTACCATATTGAATTGTTTGCAAGTTATTCCGTTCATACTGATGTAGCCGAAACTGACCGAAAGACGATCGGTTTCCAAATCGAGATTCCCGACTATCTCATCGATTCGGGTATCTTATGGATACCCGAGTACTCGGGTAATTTTTGTCTACCCGAGTATCTCAAACACCCGGTTCAAATTAATACCCCTTTGTTAACCCCTTGACGTACGATTTTTCCAACGATTTCGTGTGACAAACTTTGCTATTCCAGGCCTAGAGTGCCGTGATATATGAGAAGCGTCTATCAGCACATGCGGTTCGCCTGTAACAATCCTTTGAAGGTCAGTTTGTGCTGCAGTGAAAAACTCTAAAGAATTGGCACAAAAGTTGGACTCGTATTTGTAACGTATCAATCATATTCTGTGTCACGAGTCTGACTCGTTATTGTACGGCAAGGGGT
Organism: Macropis europaea; assembly: GCA_916610135.2. NCBI lineage: Eukaryota > Metazoa > Arthropoda > Insecta > Hymenoptera > Melittidae > Macropis > Macropis europaea. The sequence goes on along the minus strand of OU744344.1, from coordinate 13,149,694 downwards.
TCAAACACTTTGTCGCGTGAACAAACAGAGCAAATCAAAGACTCGAAGCTCCAAAATATTCTCGTCCGACGTTTCGAAGAGCAGAGTTAGCAGTCCCGTACATGATGACAGAGAGAGAGAGAGAGAGAGTGGAAGTAAGATTGAGAAGGGTGCAGTTGCTAATAGAGTATTTGGGTCTGTTTTTTCAGTACAACCTGGATTTCCGAGGTCTGTCGGCGCGTGGGGCCGGCGGCTCGCCGTACAGGGGCGGAGAGGGTGCGGGCGCCGACGGCGACGGTGGCGGTGCTGGTGTCGACGGCAGCAAGACGGGCTCCGCCCCCGGCAGCGACCCGTCCGTCTGACAGTTTGGGATGGCCCGACGGGCCAAGGGGGACGCTCGCCGCACTCGGGTTTCCTTTCTACTTTTCTAGGAAGAACCTCGCCTGCCCCAGCGAAGCGTACACGTCGAGCCGACGCGGACGTTCCTTCAGGTCCGCCGGTGCTCGCTGAACAAACGTTTGCACTCTTTCAAGGGGATTTCGCGTACCCCTCTTATTATGATCTAACGAATCGTTCGTGTGGCTTCTAGATTTGTACAGTAGAAGTCTCAGAATCGCATTGAACCATGTACTGTAAGGGAGACCTAATTGGGTGGACTGGGAATGGAACCTGGACTGGGTGCTTTTTCACTGGGGTATCCAACTTACTACCGATTTCCTCTCCCTAAGTGCAGGCTCATGACACTAAATGGGGCCACCTACGGGTTGGCCAATTTCACAAACGTGGTTACACATAAGTAACGAAACTCATGAAAGGCAACGACCTAACCCTTTGACTGCTCACAGTGCCTAAAGGCGCCCAGCGCGAGATTTTCGCTGGTGGCCAACGACGCCTAAGAGCGCTCTTTATTTGTTAAAATAAATTTCACGAACTGGTAGAAAATAATCAACAAGAAACTAATTTGAGTGATTCATTCTACTTAATAATTCATAGACGCACACTTTTTTTTCTAAATCGGCTTCAGAAACACAGTTCTTTTTTAAATGTTCCTTTGTTGCTACAAGAAGTCAGATGAAGAGACAATGCGTATAAGGATTAATTAAAACGTTAAATTTCCATTTAAGGATTACCGTTATCTACCGATAACATGTACAGCAATTTCTCCTGATAAGTTTGTTGTTGTTTTTTTAGCAAAAATATACATGACTGCTATAGCCGTCAATTGCCAGCACACCAACAAAAGTCTGACGGCTATAGCCGTCGTTTGTGGCAATGGGATAAGGAACCGCGTAACCTGTTCTAGTGCAGCACACATCGTGACGATTGTTGTCATCTCTGCACGACAGGGATGTTTTGTTTCTAGACGCTCCGCAGTCAAAGGGTTAATAGCATAAGGGTGAACTCCACTTCTGAACTGTAAAAGGGAAACAAATCAGGTGGACTGGGTTGGGAGTCGGACCTGGGACCCGCTAGCTGGGTGGATGCTTTTCTACTAAGCTGTCCAACCGGCTACTGTGTTCAGGTCTCATGATTTGATTACTGGACTATAATACTTCAGTATTCACGGATTCATGAATAATATAGGGCATTGTAATTGAATATTCAACACGTTGACTGCCAAGATGCATTCATTGAAAGTGTCACATTACTTAGATTTCATACAGAATGAATATAATTTCAAAGTATACTGTTTCTAATCAATTTATAATGTTTTCTTGGGTCTACTAGATTCAAGCAAATATATATTTTATTCACAGCGAAATGAACATGTTATCTAACCTATGAGCGACATGGTAATCAATGTGTTAAAATATAATTGATTTGTTTTCGTTGTACAAATCTTTTTATTATCACAGAGTCTTCAGAGACTCTGTTGCCATCTGAAAATAAATATAATTGTCTGAAGGACTACCTCAAAAATAACCTTGACTATTAAGAAATTATTCTATAATCCTGCTAAATACTGAACCGTGAGAATTCTACTGTACTTTCGAAGAACAACGTAAATTTTTTAAAAGGTATACCAACATTTGTATGACCAAGCGGTACCGCCCGAAATATTGCTGACACTTTCGTCCCCGAAAATTGTTCATTAATTTCACATGTATGACATCGATTATTTGACTTCTCGCATTCATGTTCAAAGCAAAAGTATTAATATTACAAGAACACCGCGATGAAATGCGAGAAATCCCCTCGAAAAGTGCAGATTCTTCGTTTACCACGATGAAAATAATTTTCTTCAGAGACCAACGTTTGCTCTGAATTACAATCGTTAACGGAGCACAAATTCCTAATATTTATGAAATTACCAACACCCTGAAGAACAGAGATCGAAACACCTGGTTCACTCGTTTTTCGAAGATGAACCGCGATGAACCGTCGATGAAACTCGATGAACCATCGATGAAACTCTCATCGCGAATTTGACTTAAGAGAATACACTGGTGCTACAGAACCGGTTGACTGGTTTTCTGATCGAATAATAAAAAAAACAATGAAAGACTTAGAAGATAAGCTGACCGCGGAGTCCCTTCTAACGCGTTTAAACGTAACCAAATTTATACCCGACGGTTTATCTTTGAGAACGCTTTCTTTTCGATTGATTAGATCGTCGACGTGTACGTTTCAATCGTAACTGCTTCGAGCACAAGTTATATTACAGCGGTTAGCTGCGGTACACGTTTCTGCGTTGCTCAATATAGAAAACTTGCGGGCTTTTCGCTCGAATTGCACCGCATACAAATGGCGGTTTAAGTCGCTCCACGTGACTGCCACGAAACACGACACGGTTCAGCAGAAATCGTTCAGAAATCTAAGGACACTCGCAGCAAAACGTACGCGTCCAGATGACAGCATGGTCGAACTGCATGAAAGGCACACAAGACAACTGTTTACCTATTGGCAATTTGATTACACCTCAAACGTTTAAATACAGTAATGTCTCAGTTTAAACAGAACGATCTCAAAACAGTAAATAATTATGGAAATTTTCGCCAAACTCGACGCGTACGTTTGAAATGCAGTTGCTCTGAACAGGATTCGCCGATGACCAAACAGGACGCTATATAAGTCACTCGAAGCAATTGATTCTCCGCACGAGTTTCACCGTGCAGAGAAAGCGCGAACATGATCATCGAATGCACGTTGAAACTCGACCATCCGATGGCAATAACATAGCCATATCAAAGGAACTGACAGTGTCTTATAGGGGCAGCTTAAAATAGTTCATACCCGTCGCCAGAATCATTTTACGCTGCTTTAACTCGGAGCTATTTGTCGAAGCAATGATCACCGTGAATTACTCTTCATTTCGCCATGTAAATCGCTCCAGCGTAATATTTGACTGCTACTGCAAGAGTCGAACCATTCTTTGCCGTTACGCGATCTGTAACACGTCGAACGAACAGCTGCCGAAGCGGCAGCGAGGCAGACTGCGACTTCCTGAACTGAGAAACTTTTTACGCCGTTTTAGGCACCGATTGTTTCGAGTCACGATATCTTCCTTGAGAAATTCGGGGTTCCGGGTAACGACTCTGCGCAAGGAATTGTTCTTCCATGTAGGAAGTTGGTGCCACGACAATAATTCAGAATGTCTATCGGAGTGCCTTTTAGGTGTGAAACATTTAGAGGCCAACTTCCAGCTCACGCGTCTCACCAACTTCGATCTTTCAACGATTCCTAAGAAATATGCAGAGTGAAATATTACGATCGACAGTCACCAATGCACTTTGCTAGACCACAGTATCATTGTTAACGCAGCGTGCTACGAAACAGCGCTTTTCGAGACTCGCTTCTTCACAGCCAGCTATGCCGAACCGATGCAGCGACTCCGTGCACTGTTGAACAGTGCACGCCTGACACGCATGGAAAAGCGTGAAATCTGTAACCGCCAACTCGTGAACCGTTCCATTTAAACCGGTCTGGGACTGCAGGAAGCTGAAAAGAGCTACAGCCAAACACATGGCTACCAATTGTTAACGGTGTATCAATCACCATCCTTTCCAGTTTCTTGCAGCGGACTCTGCGAGTAAAGTGTCAAAAATGTTCACGGCAGATTCCACGCTTGTCTCCGAAAAGAATTGCGAGAGGAAGTATCTTCGAAACGACTCGTTTCAAGATCGAGCTTCTGCTTTCTGCACTGAAACACCGTAGAGCTCGCGACCTATGCCACGCTGCAGCTTGGCGAAATTTCCTAATCACCGAGCACATGTTAAATGATGATGGGGCAGGAGATGGACATGAGGGTGACCTGAGGGCGGCAGCAGGGCGGTCAGGGACGTACTTTGTGGCAAAGACACCTTGGCTCACTACCCGAAATCTCGTGGTTCGAGCGTTGTTAGATGTAAACCGAACTGGCTACTCGATTCGACGAATCGCTTGACAGGAAACCTTGAGACGCGTTGTCGAATCGGGCAGCCTGGACAGGCGAAATTCTGTTGGAACAAAGCTTCCTTCATGGTGCCACGAAAGAATCAGGATCGTTGTCGCAATGAACGCGCAGAGTCGTCTTTGAAACCGCTGACGATAAACTCACTATCATTCAAACTGGAAAAATAAGTGTCGTTTGGTGTTGTTTGATGTTTAGCAATGATCGTGCGCGAAGAACACGCATGACTCGCATGGTACCGAAAGCTTCGCGTTCAAGCAATTTATATTCAAAATCAAGGGCATAGGTAATGAGTGTTTAACGATTCTAGAGCCGGTACCAGTTCGACGAAGTTCGTTGTGTTCTTTGGGCACGCGGAGGACAGCTACGCTGAATCCAAAGATCCCTCTCACAACCTGCGCGTGGGGGTACATGATTAATTTAAGGCAAGCGATCTTCGCGCGGACAAGCTTTTTCCCAACAAAACTCGAGGAAACCAGCGAAAGGGTAAAGCGTGCCTGGTGATGCTTAAACATCACGCTCTGAAAAGAACTGACCGCCGTGGATGGAGCGAATCCGAGGCGACACTCCGTGTCGCTGAACGTTCGATCCCACGGGCGGCGACAAACTAACATAACCGTAAAAGCGTTTGTACATACAGCATTAACTTCACGCGAAGGTAATGTCGACCAGTCATGCATTTCTCGTTATTATATACTTCCAAGTATATAGAAGATCGATTCTGTATGCATTATACAGAGTTGGCACAAAGAATGTGACTGCACTAGCCAGGGGTGTGTCTGCGAAGAAAACTGAACGGGTCCTTGTCAACGACGGGAGATGAAACGATCGGACACGCGGTAGCAAGCAACCGGAAGACGCTGTCGAAGCAATGACCGGCAACAATTCATGCACCGTACGGTTGCAAAGATCCGATTCCTCCCGTCGTTGATCGAAAATCGACCCGTTCGGTGGACATGACGTTGGAATCGGCAGGTTCGCGGCAATACAAATCACCGAGGCGCAAAACCGGAAACGAGGGCCTTTTATCAGGGGACGTGACGGTCCTCCAGATGTTCCTAGAGTGTAATTATGCGGATCCGTGTTCTGTAAAGCGTACGGTGTTCCCGAGGACGTGAGAGAGCAACGTTGTTGTAAGTTGCAGCACGTACGCGACGCGTTTGTACAAACTCTGTATCATACCTTATCGCGCTCTTTAGAATATAGAGTTCGTCAGTTAAGGGGGTAAGCTTAAGTTTTTTTGTATAAAACAGCACAAATATTTTGTAAAAGAACGGGAGTGAGTTCGACGGAAAAGCGTTGTGTTTTTAAATTGATTGTCGAATCGAAAGGCCGCGTCAGTAGTGAGGTCTCGTAGCGTCGTTAACTAGCTAGAAACGGTCCGCGAGGTTTTCCGACCAGATCTACGGAGTTAGGACGAAAATTATTATCGACCGTCGACGAGTTATTGGCAAATGCCCCGTTGAACAGTTCTTCGACTTCGCACGTAAATTCAACGAACGCCTAATACTTCGATTCCAGTTTTATGGAACGCGCCGTGCTGATCTTCCAAAATTTCTGAGTGCCACACGACTCCAAACCTATCGCTTCGCGTTCGATTGAAAGGAAGGGAAAAGAGCAAGCCATCCAACGCTTCTGCCTGCTGCAATAACGCGTCGATACTCGATAATGCATTTGATTCGTTCGAGATCTGGCGATACACCTCCGACTTCGTTGTTTCCTATCGAGTCGAGTTCTCATCGCATATAGCATGGATCGGTGGTGATAGTACACATAGAGTCATCGCAGGTCTAGTCGTTGCATAGAGTCATGTTGTAAGTGTAACGTGTTTCGATAATACGGTTAGGTATACGCGCAATGATAAAGAAAATAACGACTGGATGGTTAATTCGTTGGTGTTCGTGGTCGTGACACAAGGTACAGTTTCCCAGAGTTAGGCGTTATAGTTCGGTTTCTCGCTCCTTAAGGCAGTATCGCAACGTTCCGGACGTTCCGTAGTCTCCTCGCATGCATGTACATTGGTCTCGAATCTACCGTGTGTAATTCTACCTCAATTTATAGTTTAGTCACACCCCGAGTTTCTTTCGCGACGAAACAATGGTTAGATACTCGCTAGATTTTCATATGGATACACGTAAACCCTCTTTCGATGTACAGTGACTCGGTTTAGTATTTCGACACCGTGGTAATTTAGAAATGATTCTGTATATCTCTTCATAATTGAGCTAACGAATTTATTGTTTTTCTTTTTGGCATGTTAAAGAATCACTTTGACTGATAGACTCAGTTTTGTTTATTTAAAGTTTTTGGGTTTTTATATAGCAAGCAATGCATTAAATGATTCCTGTGACACAGAAATGTGAAGGTTTCTTCGTATTTCTTAATTCAAATTTAGAGTAACATTGTAGAGTCTCGAAATAATCCTTATTAATAAAAAAAGACGAGAATGTAGTAAGAATTTGCAATAAAAGAAGTTATGTTCAGTGCAAGAAAATCACGTCATATCCCTTCAACGACTGAGGATCGATGACTTCATTTAAAATGCCACTTTATAGAAAACCGATAAATATTTTGCATCAATTTAATAAAAATATACACTTACGGTTAGTCACAAGAAAGTATACAGTAATCGATAATCCGTTTTTTACAAAGATTTTGTAACTTACTTTATAATGTTATATAACAGTTTGAAAATAAATCGCTATTTATAAAGAAGTAATATATTATGGGAATCTATAGCAAAATAAGACCTACAGAAATATTCGGCTACTTCTTAACATGTTTAGGTTAATACAGAAAAATAAATTTTAATAGTCTGTTGGATGTCTCTTAGCTTTTATTATAAGTCATGGGGAAACGTGAGTAAATAAAAATTTGTGTTTCTATCGATTAGAATAAATATTTCAGCATACAAAAAAAAAATTCGTTCACTTAATTACGAAAACATATATAGGACAATATCTAAAGTGTCATGGTGTTCGAATACTGATCGGAGTCACTGCATGTGAGCTGTCGATCGATATTAGAGTCTCCTCGAAGACGAACGTCTCCAAGTATGTGGAAAAATAGAATAGAACGTCGAAGTGGGAGAAATAATTAATTGAAAAAATGAATGTAGGAAGAAACGGAGTATTCAGAGTTCGATTAAGCGACTCGAAAATTTCTTTAACGATCCAATAACGACTGTCGCGCGTTCATCGAAGCAACGCGCTGGAATATTAAAAAAAAAAAAAAGAAACAAAAAGCTCATCGTTGCCATCAGTTGTGCCTATCTCTTCTAAACATACAATTTTTACTGGAAACACGCGTATAAACACCAAGTATACGCAGATTGTCAATGCGGCGTTCGCTTTTGGCTGTTCGTGCTCGAAACCCGACAACACTAGAAATAACGAACGAGGTATAGTGCAAATCGTAATATTAAAATTATACAGAATCACGTAATGTCGAATAGAGACGGCTGCAGTTAGTTGAACTATTTCGTGCCTGTGGTGAAAAATATTATCTTCAGATTTTGGTTAAAAAAAGGAATACGGGAAAAAAAACAAGAAAAAATGATCTGATCCTCGGTAGGGAGAAAGCGAAATTTTGTTGGGTCGTTTGGAAAGTTCGTAGCAAAATTTCATGAGACCTCCAAATTCTGAAATCTTTAATTTTTAAATTTTTGTATTTTATACTGCATTAAATAGTGTGTTCTATAATTTCATGATCCTGTTTTCAAGAAGTTTTGTATTTCTTCATCAAATTATTTATCTTTTAAAAAAAAATTAATTAATAAAGAATGCAGTAGATGAGGTAGGACATCCAAACTTTCCGAACAATCTAATATAATCACAGTCTTTCCATTTCTTAATGGTCTAGTGGATTATAGGTTCCGCGCTTCGTACGCCATCGTTCCGAGGCGAGTCCTCTATTTCGAAACTGGCATAAGTCACTTTTCCAGAAAAAGTTAGTGGATGCTGTTTCCGTTGCAAATAGATATGATTCTTTTATCTCGAAACAATTTAGTGTAAATATCTATCAAAATGCTTATCAGTGAGTTAGCAGAAGTTTAGATATTAAGTGGACTTGCAAATATATTTTATCTTGAAAGTGGCATGAGTCGACTTTATAATTATTTTATTTTAGACATATTATGTTATACAGCAGTATTTTGGTTCGTCAAAAAGTATTGGATCTATAAAATTTGCAGAAGAGTTGGTAACGTCAAGAGTAGAGAAAGCAATTATTTATTGAATTTAAAACAGACTGAGATATTCTAAATACGATTTAGTAGCTCCTATTTCTGACGATGATGAGTAATCTTAAATATAATATTAAATATGTTACATGAATTAATTGTACTTATATTTATGAAGTATGTTACTCGACACGGTATAAGTCTTCAGTTTTAATAAAATGTTAATTTTGAAATTGGCTTGAGTCACTTTTCTATTATGAAAAGAGATTGATTCGTTAATATTTGTAGAAAAATAATTATAAGTATCCGAGAGAAGGAGGTAAAATAAATTTCTCCAAAATTAGGAATAATATTTTTAGGAACATTAAAATGCAAAACTTTAAATATCTCAAAACAAGGAAAAGGTGACTTATGTCACTCTCAGAATAGAGAGCTCATGTATCGAACAGCATACCTATTAGTCCTACGTTAGTTAACGATTTGGACAAACATCGATGACAATAATTTCACAGAATTAGTTTCGTCGATTGCCGAACTCCCTAGATCCTGACAAACGGGTGCAGCTGATTACGAGAACGACGATCGAGTATATTTTTTAACGTTATTCTGACTAATACTGATTGTTGAAATTAACAGTTGTTCGATTGAACATCGTCAAATGCAGCATTTCTTTTTCAGGAAATTATGAACTGAATCTCACACTTGGATCTGTTACAAATGTTTTGCAGAGGCTCTGCAAAATAATTTCAAGTGAAAATTGTACTATCCGTAGTAAATCTGTTGCTCTTAATTTTTGTTAATAATTAAGGATGTTTAATGTTTCCTTAAATAAAAAAAATGATAAACGTATGGGATATTTATGAAAAACTGAAAAGCATAAGCGTATACTAATATACACTGCTCAAAATAATTAAAGTATTCACATAATTAACCCTGTCGTTTTCAAGTTATTTAACAACTACAAGAAATTATTTGTTTGTAGTTCTGTGATTATTCGTGAAGATATTTTGACATTTCAAAAAAGTTTAGAGACTTTCACCAGGAATTAATGAATATTAACAAATATGAAAATATAGAGAGCTGTAATATATTATTTCATAATTCTAAGTGCGTAGCCAAGTGATTTATTATTTATCATTAGTGTCAAATGGTATGGAAGCTCCAAATACCATACACAATAAAAATCGAAGAAAAATGTACTGTTGCATAAATATGTATGTAAATGTAATATTAGATTCACAATATTTTTTCTCATTACCGATACTTGATGAACTGTTGAAAATTATTAAAAATCCTGAATCCCGAATTGTTTTCAGCAGTATATTACAAAGACAATCTTGTTCTATCGTCGTAACTTAACAACGACTGTATTGCAATTTATAATATAATCTTCTCATTAGCAATAATTAATCAAGCTAAATGAAATATATATATTATATCAAAAGAAATTAAAAAAAGTTCATAATTTTCTTAAAAACAAAGCTGTCATTCGCAAATATTTTTTCGAAATTCGTTTTTAACTCACAAGGTAGCTCGCGTTAACTAAGATAGAAGAAATGCGTTAAACAAATTCGATTGCCACGGTTTAAGAATAGGCGTCCGTATTTACATCCGAGAAATCAATCTAATGTTCACTAAAAAACCATATATTATATATGAGCTTATAGCAGTTTGATATATCGAAGGAATACCGACAAACCATTGAAATAGTTCGTTTGATAGATCAATCTACCTTTTCTTAAAGTATCTTGATAAATATAATTCTTAATCGATAACTAAACTGACACGAAACGCAAGCTTTATGTCTAAAGTTAAATAAACAAAAAAAAAAGTATATACACGATACGTAAACTCAGCGCGATCGAATAAAATCTAGATTTTTCTACATTTTATTATTGCGACTGAACGATGCCAAAAAGATAATTGTCCTGCGATTAGGATCGTTAAAGATAGCGCGACGTAGCTCGCAAGGAGTCACGTAGTTATTTTTCGGGACTGACGAAATTATTAATCCAGCATCCACTAGACGGTCAATTGAATTCAATGTGAACTTGCACGAGCATAGTTGCTAGCATTCTTTCCCTATTTATAACACTATTACAAAAGAGAGAGAACGAAAAACATTGCGACGTGTTCTTTGGAATTTTTAAAGCATCCCCCTAATCGTTTTCTTACTAAGTGTCTACTTCGAACTTCTTGAGCGTGTAAAAGAAAAGTTTCCGAGTTATTCACGAAGCAGATCGCGACGGGTGGTGATAACAATCACGTGAAATTTCATACTAAACGTGTTCCTGACTGATGCGAATATTACAATGAGAAAAACGATGCGATTTGGTCGTCTGCTTCGAACTCGCACGGTGTTAGGCGGAGATCCATGATTAGACAGACACTTCGCATCTCGCATGAGACTTTAATCTCATGAGACAATTATTTCACAATGTGTTTCCACTGTAGGACAAATTTTAACGTCACTTCTCAACTCACATCTAATTTAACACTTTTGCCTTTTGAATTTTTCGTTGTTTCCACGATGTATTAAAATATCCTGCAGTACTGAATAATTTCTTCTCGAGCTGTTTCTTATTTTAAGTTTGAAACGTTGCATCTACAGAACAAAGAATAAAATTCATTTAAACTGATTGCTTATTCAAAAAGATTTCAAATAAATATAAGCAGCCTTTTATGGCTGATATAATACGGTACTTATAATTAAATTAATCCGCACGAAATAAATATATAAAAATAATAGTCCAGCACCAAACGCCAGTTGTATCATAAAACTGACTATACTCATGCAACGTAAAGTGTATCGAAACATGAAATTGAGAAAAGGAAAAAACACAGACAATTGGAAGATATGCATGCGATTAACGCACTTGTTACTAACAAATGAAGAAGCAAATTTAAAGCGCCATACAGCAGAGCTGAGCAATTTTCATTTACTATAGGTGTTGGACCAGTGATGGCCACCGGAGCTGCGGCCTTCCCCCACTCTATGTCTATTCCCCTCGTTTCAGTTCCCTCCAGTTCGCTCCTCGTCCCCCCTCGGTCCATCGTCGCCCCAAATCGCAGCCTATACGAGGGGAATGGGCCTAGAGTGGGGGAAGGCCGCAGCCCCCGTGGCCATCACTGAACTAGACTCTCACGAAACACGTTTCATGATATATTTTCCAAGACTTCGTCTCTCACGACTGTTTCCATTATTCACCTGAAGTTGTTGCCGAGATTTTTGTCTCATGAGAAACGAATCTCATAAAATCGTGGACTTCCACCCTTTTTCATCTAACGTTTTCAACGTTATCGATAGATCGTTACTCTCCGTATTGATTGCACAACGATGAAAGTTCCTTTTCAAAAGAGGCTCGGAGTTTCAAGAAGGATTTAGGAATTGAGGTTTTTCGTTTCCTCGCGTTTCATCGTAACTCTTTAGTTCGTAGCGAAGAACTGAAAGTAACGCGTACACTTCGACAATTGTACGACAATCCGCGACGGTCGTTTCTAACGAACGTACGTACGTATAATCATTATTATTATTATTATTATTATTACGAAAAAAAAAAGAAGGAAACAGTGAGGATAGAGGGGCACGTCGTTGTTTTAACCCCCGGTCGTGTGAACGGAATCATTCGTCTCACAGGGAAACCGAGAAATGAACTTGCGTTTAGATGACTTTTCGAGAAGAAACGTATCTCTTGTCATCGTGTACATAAGTATTTAAACAAGGTATTCTAGTCTGTGTCTCACGAATACATTTTTAGCTGTACGACGTTTCAGAAGCGAACTTCCGACCGGTTTGTGAGCGAGGCGGAATGTACAGACTGCTCGACTGATGGGACGAATGAACAGGGATGGAGGAAAACCGTGGAAATTCGTGAAAATTCGTGAAGAACAGTGTTCGAGTTGCTGTGTAGGAACGTCTATGCGAGTGCAGTTTAAGCAAATGTGTTTTATAAGAATTTTGGAGGAATACTTTCACAAGTTAGAACATTTTCTACGTATGAATGCATTGGTAAGGGATTAATGTCAAATTATTTGTTTAGTACAATACTGACGTCAATGTGTATATCGTATTTTATTTCTTTATTCAAATATTATTGTCAAAGATATGGTGCCCAATGGTCGTATACATTTTGTACATTATTTTTGAGTAATTTCTCCATTTTTTTAATTTATTTTAACACCTGTACACTCACATTGCATAGATTAATTAAAAAGATCGATTCACTAAAACGAACAAACAATGTTCAGTCAACCTTGGGTCTGTAAATTAATTTTAATTTCTGAAAGAAATAATTTTACTGGAGTTCATTCGAACTCCGTACGTCACGTGCGGAAGATCGATAACCTCGTTCAGTAAGTGTACTGTTCGAACGCCTATGGGCGTCTTCCGCACAGACTGGTAGTATATGAAGCGCTTTTAAGTCTCTACAATACTCAGAGTTTTAAAACCTATTTTGATTAAACATTTTTGTTCCACTTTACAATTACTATATACTCTTCAAATTAAAAAAAGAATATTACTTTCCAATTTAACCCTTTGAGGAAGAATAATAGCTGAGCAGCAACAATTAATTTCTTTCATTCATTTGCTCTATTATAATTCATTCTGTTGCCTTCGTAAATGCTACATTCATTACTTGTTTTTATTCTCTCACTGATGCATTCATTATTTCTGTACCTTGAAAGAAAAAGGGCCACTGTCCACAGTTATTGCATTTGAGTTCCATGCATCATGAACGTTATCACAAAAAAAAGGGCCACTGTTCTTCCACTATTACAAACATAGTTAAATACATTCTCAAGAGGCCAATGTGTATTACAATAAAAAGGGCGAATATGCACCTTTTCCCAAAACATTGCAAATTGGACACTGGCCCTTTTTCTACTAAAGTACAAATTTATTCTTATATTCTAACTCAGCTCTGGATTCTCGTATATTATTCGGAATTGACAATAAATTCTCGAAGCCATTATAGAGGCCGTTCGCACACAAGAAGCTACTTCTCCAGTTCGTATATATACGCCTTTTGCAGCTGAAGGGTTAATAAATTCGCCCCTGAACAAGTTAAAGAAATTGATTTAAATAAAAATAACTGCAGTTGCTTACCAAATCTGCGCTTCATCAATTGTTCGTATAAGATTCAACAGACAATTTTTTAATTACCATTTTCACAGCCTGCGGACTCGTTTAGACGATCCTCCCTCAAAAAGAATGTCACGTAGCTCGTGGGAGTAGCGTACCTTAAGCTCGTGTCTCATTCATCTCAGATGACAGATCATTCTGGACGAGCAATTTTTCCAACCCTCTTCACGAGTTACCTCAGCGTTTAAGCCGTGAAAGGATGATCGAATCGTCATTAAGGAAACGGGAAAGTGGTTGAAAAATCGGGAGTACTCGCGAAACGTGTCGCAAGTAATGCGTTCCTGCGGTTGTTTTGTGCAACAACGTTGAGTGTCGATGAAGAATTCATGTTCTGTCGCTATTCTCCTCTTTCTCTTCGTTCGACCTTCAACGTAGGGCTGTGATCGTCAACAGAAATAATAAAAAAAAAAAAGAAAGGAAAAAAGAACAAGTGGCCGTAGCACAATGCGAAGTAATTTAAGAACGTCGCGTTTCATTTCGTCATTCTGCATCGATGCGAATCGATGCACAGCGTTCGGTGTACAGCGAATACGATGATCGCACGATTCGTTCGGGTTTGATACGCCTTCGTAGCTTAACACGGTCTTCCCATCGATGCTTAACGTTTCCTCGTTAAGGATAATTTATAAATGAGCGTAAATGTTCGATGCGTACAAGGTGAGGCCGCGACAGCGGGGCTTCTGTGCGTGAACGTTTTCAAGGGACGTCCGTTCGCCCGAGGTAGGTCGAAACTGGCTTCGCAGTTGTAACATCCGGCGGCGATCGAGGTAATGATGGAATGTGAAACAAAACGCTTACCTACCTACGATAATTTATTACCGAAAGTTTCATTTGTATGACGATGTAAGACAACAACAAGAAAAAATATCGATCGTAGACACGAATTTAGCGAGGATAGGTTTCGTACTTCGTATTTAATGAACATTACTGAATCATTATATATCAAGTATCATATGTATTGGAGCTGAAGAGGAAAATGAAAATAAATAATTGTAACCGGACCTTGGTTGGTGATTGCTTTGTTTTCATACGATACTCTTTAGAATTATAGGAAATCGCATGAAGTGGTTTACGACGTACAGGACACTTTGTTAATAAATCCCGTGTAATGATAAGATATTAGATATTAGATAATGGAAAAAACGTGCGGTCGATAATAGTTTAAAATCTTATTCATGAAATAATCGAGTAATTTTATGTTTTTAGTTTTTGTATTCCAGCAAATTGAATCCTCTTTAATGATTTGACTGATAAAATCTCATTGTTTTCTTTTAGAGAAGGTAGGAGACTGTGATGATTTTATGATACTAGAAATGTCTGCATATCTCTGCTTCCTTATTTTCTGATATAAATAATATTAATTAAAGGCGTGCGTATTAGTAAATTTACTAACAAGAAATCATACCGAGTGAAAATTTTCAAAATTCCCGGAACTTATAGCTGCAGCGGAGTCGTATGCGCATGCGTGAGTTCTCTGCACCGCCATCTCGGAGTTCATCTGCGAACCTTATCGTCTACGTTTATAGAATCGTTTGTAAGATGGCGCTGCTGGGCCTTTCGCATGCGAACACGGCTTTACTGTGCCTATATAAGATTTGCTCATATATTCGTAAGTTGGCGTTACATGCACCCATGCCCCGGGTTTTTTAAAATGGTCTCCCTGTACGATTTTCTCTTTAATATATTCTAATAACCCTGTCTATAATTAACATTAATGAGATAACTCTCATCTTCCCTTCTATTTCGTAATTTGCTCCCATAGATAGGGAATTTTCTTTCCATCGTTTGCCACCGCCTGCTATGGACCTAGAAATTGATCGTTACCAACAAGACGTTCAAACAACAATACCAACATAGGAAAATTTTTAAACCTGAAATGCGCAGTCCTGCAACATTGTTATTTTATTATGTTTAGAACGTTGCTAAATTATACACTGTTGAACACAATGCTTGTCAATCCCACTCCTGTCAATCGAGAGATATTACGAAAGACGGCATTCCCATCTATGGTGCGAGATTCTGTGGCGCAGTCCACAGCGCAAGTGGCGCCATCTCTGACAGAATGTGGAACTTAACAACGATGTGCGGCCGGAGCGCCCCTGGCGGATTTTTCTGTAAATAATCGAGCCTCTTTCGCTAGATGGCGCCACTTGAAATTTCACTAGTTAGTTCAGGATTTCTTTCAGAGATGGCGCCACCTGTGCCGTGGTCCAGCCACAGAATCTCACATCATAGATCGGAATGCCGTCTTTCGTACCGTCTTTCGGGAGGTAGGAGTGGGATTGACAAGTATTATGTTTGGCGGTATGCTTTGTTACGTGCACAAGCAGATATAAGAAATAGAAAACATTTTTGTTATGTATACATTAATAATTTTCCTTCAAGCACCTGATTATTTTCGATTAAACAGCTTTACCCTTATATAAAAATAGTAACAATTCTTAGTAAACGTGATACGTCTCGGGTATAATACCTGTATTTGACTTTACCCAGGAAATTTGGACATTTCGAAATACGTATAAGCTTTGAAAAAAATTTATTAAAATAATACATGATATACTAAAATAATTTATAGATTAATTTTCTACGGGATTTTACAAAATAATATCATCTAATATGATATTGTGATCCAAAAATATAGGTTACTAAAATATTGCTTCACTATATTGTTTCGAGGTTTTATTTAATACAGTACCATATTGTATAATAAAACTGTAAATAATTTCTATACATTTTCTTTTATTCGCCTTTACGTATTTATGACAATCTGTTGTTATTCATATTATGAACTTGAACAATCTTTGTGTACTATATAAATAATTTTCACACATAGACGATAGAATTCTATACAGACGAACCTGAAGCTTGGATCGTACCGACTCAGCGTATATTACATGCGATCAGTTGTGCTGTTAAACAAAATTTCTGAAACGTACGAACGTACGAAAAATTAAAAAGTTTGAAGGTATTGAAGACAATACATTTGTTGAAAGAAATGGCTACTCTCGAGGATAAATCTCTCTGGGAAGACGTAGAGGTATTCGATAAAAGTTTATGTTCTATAGGTTAGGGTAGAATGACAAGCAGATCCAAATGAATGCGGAGAATAATATAATCTAATATACTTTATAATTTTTATACAATGATAATTTCTAACTCAATGCATGTAACATGCAACCATTTTTACTATGTATACTTTATAACTTTTCCATGCTGATGTATTGTCGAATCACTGTTAACTTTCAAAATATAACAATGCTCACTTTTTATTTGAATATTGTGAATATTAACTTTCAAGCATTAGGAATGTTTAGTGAATGTACAATATTTATGAATGAGAACATGTGCAATTGGAAATTCATGATATGAAATGTTTTACAAATAAATGCAATGTGTATTGAAAATAAAAATATTTGTAAACCTTTTTGCAGGAGAGTCTGGGAGAAGATGTCTTAAAAATGTCTACAGATGAAATTGTATCACGTACACGTCTGTTAGATAATGAAATCAAAATTATGAGAAGCGAAGTAATGCGCATTTCTCATGAACTTCAGGCACAAACCGATAAGATCAAAGAAAATACAGAAAAGATTAAAGTAAATAAAACTTTACCTTATTTAGTATCCAATGTAATAGAATTGTTGGATAACGATCCTCAAGACATGGGAAAAGAGGATGGCGCAGTTGTGGATTTGGATACACAAAGAAAGGGTAAATGTGCAGTTGTTAAAACTTCTACTCGTCAGACATATTTCCTGCCTGTGATTGGATTGGTCGATGCAGAAGCTTTGAAGCCAGGTGATCTGGTAGGTGTTAATAAAGATAGTTATCTTGTTCTTGAGACATTGCCTGCTGAATACGATGCAAGAGTCAAAGCTATGGAAGTTGATGAACGACCCACAGAGCAATATTCTGACATTGGTGGCTTGGATAAACAAATTCAGGAATTAATAGAAGCTGTTGCCTTACCTATGACACATAAGGAGAAGTTTGAAAATCTTGGCATTCAACCCCCAAAGGGTGTACTTTTGTATGGACCACCAGGAACTGGAAAAACCTTGTTAGCTAGAGCTTGTGCTGCACAAACAAAATCCACTTTCTTGAAACTAGCGGGTCCACAACTCGTTCAGATGTTTATCGGTGATGGTGCGAAATTAGTAAGAGATGCATTTTCACTTGCTAAAGAGAAATCACCAGCAATTATTTTCATTGACGAATTGGATGCAATTGGTACAAAAAGATTTGACTCTGAAAAGGCTGGTGACAGAGAAGTACAGCGTACGATGTTGGAATTGTTGAATCAACTGGATGGATTTAGTTCAACTGCAAATATCAAAGTGATAGCTGCCACAAACAGAGTAGATATTTTAGATCCTGCTTTGTTGAGGTCCGGTCGTTTGGATAGAAAAATAGAATTCCCACATCCCAATGAAGAAGCTAGAGCACGTATAATGCAAATCCATTCACGAAAAATGAACATGTCATCAGATGTTAATTTTGAGGAATTATCAAGATCTACAGATGATTTCAATGGGGCTCAGTGTAAAGCCGTTTGTGTAGAAGCGGTGTGTATTATACTTACACTTCAAAATAATAAATTTAAAACATTTGTGAGTAACTTCGTCTCCTTTTTTTCCATAGGGTATGATAGCATTGAGGCGCAATGCAACCGCAGTTACTCATGAAGACTTGATGGAAGCTATTAATGAAGTACAAGCAAAGAAGAAAGCTAATCTCAACTATTATGCCTAATTTGCTTCACTTAATTGCTTACTTATTAAGGTACTTTCTGCAATGAATACAGAAATATTCTATATAAATACAAATAAAACTAAAATGGAATAAGCTTATGTTGTTTGTAAAATAAATAGCTGAAATTACGAACATATTGAAATTTTATGAAAAAGAAGCATTTCTGTACATTTGACTCTTGTTTTATGAATCTAAAAGAATTCTGTGTGCAAGTGGAGATGGAAACAAAGATTATATAAAATAAAAACCGTACGGTACAGTAATTTATACTGTCATTTATAAAGTTGTATTTTACATGAAATACTAACAGATTAATTACTACAAAAGCTTATAGTAGAGAAATATAAATAAGAAACACCTACTTTATTTGACTGTTTATTATTACAGGTGTAAATTGGTTCTCTCTGAATGTAATATCGTACGGACAGAATGTCTGAAACGCGGTTAATTAAATTTTGTTGTAAACTCTATTATTTCCTGCCTTTTGATTCTTACAATGCCTATAAAATACAAAATAATATTTCTTATTTCAAGTAGTTCAATATAAAGGAAAATATGCATAATGGTTATTTGTTCATCGCCTTCTGTGACTCCTCTTTTTAATTCTGTAAAAATAAATAAATATGTTAATAATTTATAACAATAAATATTTCATGTATATTTATATGTAAAATATCTTTACTTTTTTGGTCCTTTTACGAAACACCAGTCAACAGAAATAGGTTGTCCTAAGATTTCTGTTCCATTTAATGCATCTTTTGCTGCTTGAGCTTCTTTAAATGTTTCATATTCTACCAAAGCGTATCCTTTTAAGAACCCCGTCCGTCTATCCAAATTCAAATGCAGATTCTTAATTTGTCCAAATTCAGAAAACTTGTCCTGAATATCATCTTCCTGTGCTTCTTCATGTACTGAATTTATGAATAAAATCCAGCCTTCCACAGCTACAAACACAGAGTTGTATTTTATTATTATGTCAGTATAAATAATACATATAAAATCTTCAAACACTATACAAATTTTAGCTATTTAGCAATCAGTATTCGGAACATATTATGTTACAGACTGAATTTAAAACAAATTATTGTGAAAACATCCTTACATCTTTGTGGGCCTGGTTCATCATCATCCTCTTCAACAACATTCATAGACTCATAATGACCAATATCATCCCGAGTAGAAACTAACTCTGCGCCATGACCTCTACCTTTTCTCCTCTTTGCTTTTTCTTTCAGACGTGCAATACCCTCTGAAAATAATAATTAAAAATGTTCTCAGAAACTTTTAATAACGCTTTAATTCATGAACTTTACTAATAATAGTTAATATTGAATTTAGATTCATTTCTACGACTTTTATTTATCAAAATATTGAATAATTTTATTATTATCAAACTATTTATCACTTTGTTGAGATACAGATTTCATGAGAATTTAGAGTATGCATAAACTAAAAGAAATATTTGATCTTAACATAGGTTTTATTTCACTTTCTACATGAAGCATAGCAGTGATAATTGTTCATCGAAATAATAATTCGTTTAGAAGCATTGTATCGATGGAATCTTTAAAACATCCGTGAACTGCATAGAAATGAAAACTAAAAACAACGTTGTACCTACGGAATTAAGTATACCGGATAAGACCAAAAACGGAGTGAGAGGTTAAGTGAACAAATGATGCTTACGTTTCATTAAATAACCAAACTATGCGTATATAGAAACTTACGATCGCCTTCGTCGTCGACTTCAAATTCTTCTGCATTATCAATATCCAGTACGTCTGCCATACTTACGTATTATTTTTCAATATTAATTAGTACCAACGATCAGCAAACCGTGTTTACGACCATGTAATGGACACAAGCGACTACAGTCAGCGTCTACGTGTTATGTAGAAAGCGGTTTACGTTTCACCATAGACTAGGTAAAAAATAGACATGGTACTCAATGTACCCAATTTTAGAAACAATATGAATAGTGATACCATCGATAAACTACTGTGACTTATTGTATTAGAAAACCAAATTATGCAACATATTTTTGGAAATTAGTCGTAATATGAAGTTCGTTTCAGATTTTAATTGTTCCCCGTGAGATTTAATTTTAATTCCTACCAGTCACACCGTTGTAATCTTATTTTAGACCGAATCGATAACGTTGGGTGTGACACGAAAATGGCAAGAGCGTGTGACGAAAAATTTTATCGGATGATAGGTCTATCCTATACTTTGTCGATGCCACAGCCTACGTGAGTGGAATGGACGCAGAGTGGGGGTACACCGGAGCCAGCCCTTGCTCCGGATGGCCATCACTGCTCGATCCTATACTTCGTAGATGTCATGACTATCCTGTGCCTCGTTTCTGATATTGATTTTCTTCCTCCCTCGTTGAACAAGTTTATTTTCAGACAGATGGAGCGACTTGTCCAATAAATGCTGCTTCATGTTTTGCAGACATCTGTTTTACCAATGTTTAAATAAAGGTCGCAAAATTACCGTTTTATATTTTTCACATCAATACAGATTATCCAAATGTAATATATCCATTCGTATTTGACACGAAATGCAGTACAACACGCGGTTACTTTATATTTATTTAAAAATTGAATCTCTTTTATTTTGACGAAGTTAATACACGTTGGTTGCAACGAATGAACAAATTTATGTAAATAATTATGGAGTTATAAATTGTTGTCCTGCAATTTTCTTGATAAAACGACGTATCGGATGAATCACACAACTGTAGCATTCGTAAGTTATTGATTTATTTTTTATTTTACAAAAGCCTGTACCAGAAAAAATATATTCTGTTGAATGGTGATATATGAGTACTTGAAAGTAATTTTTATATAATTAATGTATATACTAAGACTTCAAGCTCACTTTGGTTTTTTAAATAATGTACGATGCAATGTTTTGCGTACAATCATACAGCGAATACACAGACGAATTCAGTAATCAATTTAATTAATAGCACTGCAAGTACGCTTAATAAATGACACTGCATGTATTTTAACATAGCATCGAAGTTCTTCGTTTCCTAATATCCTGACATTTAGTTATTTAGTTTTCAGTTTTTATATTATGAAAGAATATTTTAGAGGGAAATACACGTGTAAGATCGCGCACACGAATTTATAATTTATTAGACTGCAGATGCACGCGCTTTTCATACACACCGACGAATTTTATTGATTAGATTCCGTAGGAAATGTTTAATCCTCTACCCTATTAATGACGGGTGTAATATTATACGTCATCGTTAGAACGGCTCTTGATTTTATAAGCACTCAGATGGTCAAACAAGCAAACAATCGGAATCCATTATGTTTCATGAGATATCATTAATTATGTCTGCGAAAGACAGGTCGTCAGATAGGCTGATTTGACACTAATTATCGGAGGTAGATGAGCATTCACGCTGTTCTCTCATAATATAGCACATCGATAGCAGCAACCGGCGATTGTTGTTCGTGATCAGACGTTTATTTTCCAGAGCGTTCTTATTAACTCGGACAATAACATCTTCGATTAAAATTGAAAGTTATATCATAGTAATTAGATCCTCGAGCACAGGACTTTTCAAAGCTGAACACTTTCAGTGGACGAAATATATTTTAGCATACTGCGTACTATTTTTCTGAATGAATTTTTGAAAACTGATATAACACAAGTCAAATTTCGATTACTGTCATTACTCTGGGAATTGCAGGATCATAAGTAGACCGCGGATGTTTATGCAAATTGTCAGTTAGATGTATGAATATTTTTATACTATAATACGGACATAGAAACATATTTTTAATAAAATTATGTTTCGTTACTCTCATAAAGAGTCGAAAAATGTTTTTTTTGTTTTGTTTACTTTGTGCAATGCACACGTTTTGTATACATCAACGTGTTCAATTGTACAAACATTCGTCGCCTAATCATAAGTATTGTATAGAGTTGTGAATAAGTTCTATCTCCAGACAACAATTAGGTTTTCCTTAAAATTCTGAATTACTTACTATACTTAATGATTCTTTAAAATTAATGCAAGTTATAATCAATAATCATGACTGTACTAGTTACATTAAAATTAGTCTTAATTTTGGCTGTGTATCCTACTCATCAAAATAAAGAGTTCCAAAAAACAACAGCTTTCAAAATATAAAGAAAAATTTGATTTTACTGTTACATGTGTTTATACTCAACTTTTTCTCCGAATTTTGGAAACTATTGTTTCCTGGGCCATTGTTCATTAAAGCTTCTCTATTTATTTATTTTGTTAGCGTTGTACATAGCCAAAGTTAAGATCTTCAATTTTACAATATCTTACACAATAAATTTAAAATTCACTCTGAAGTATTACACATAGAAATACATTTAAAAAAAGTGGAATTTATGTAAGAGTCAACCGAATGCACATGTCCATTACAAAGTGTGATAATTTTTGATAATGTTGAAAACACAGTCCACATAATAATCAAATAAATAGGGTAATTCGTACAAAATGCCGAATACTTCACAGACATATAGTACTTGCAAAGGGGAACAAAAAGTGTCTAATTAACATAGATCCTAAAATGAATTCTTTAAGTTTTATAAACACTTAAAAGTTTATCTGTATATTCCTACATTCCGTGCGGAGAACGCCCATAGGCGTTCCGACGCTGTACTTACTAAGCAAGTTCAGTGGCTTTCCGCACGTGACGTACGGCCATCGTATAAACGCACTGAAAAAGTTCCTCTTTTCAAAAGAAGCTAGAATTAACTTATACTGACTGAACATTTTTTGTTCGTTTTAACAAATACTATACAGATCTCTAAATTCTTCGACCTTTTTTAGGAATCACCTCGTATATAATCCACGCGGATGAGTTTCGCTAAACGCGTATGTGCGTTAATAGGACTCGAAGGGTTAATAAACGGTAATAAATTGCTTTGTTTACTTAGAGAGGCTGTTACAATGAAGTTATCATTAGTAAATTAAGTCACGTATCTCTGCAAACTGAATTGACTAATTGTAAGAAATTCGCAATATATAACATGCAATTTTGTACGCTGAGTCGTGTGGCTGCCATAAATTTTATAATGAATATTCTTAACCCGTATACATCTCTGTCTATCGATTTATACGATATTCGACAAACATCTGCCTTTATTTGACTTGTGTCAGGTCTCAGATAAGAATGAAAAGCCACCATATGCTATGTAGATTAATCTCTTACGCTGTTGCATCAAGTAAATAACACAAATTATGAATAATTTTAATGTTGCCCGTGAAATGACGAAGATACATCTGCAAATTGGTTGCAGTTAATAATACATTTCAAACCATATGAATTATTCCTATTAGCTGCATTTTTGAAATGTTCAATATTTTCAAAAAGAAATTGATAAGAAAAAGACAATACATGGTTGGGTTGGGTTGGATCGGAGTGAAAATGAATGTCGAATGTTCGACAATGAACCTACTTTTAGAAAAATGCAAAGATACAGAATAAAATTGCATTGTTAGATTATAATCAGCTAAAGTAAATTGGTCACAAGTTACATCAAGGGTACCTGATTTTTTTACATATTTGTAGCTCGCACAAAATAGGACGTAATTTGAAAATCTCTTGTCTATACTTCTCGTCGCTCATTTAGTTTACATTTCTACCATCAGATATCGTTTATGTTCATTAATAACAAAGAAATCGCCAAGGTACGATTTAGGAGACCAATACGATATAAACAACTCTCACCTGCTCCAGAATAAGTCGCTTTTTAATCAACAATATCAGTAACCTTCTTAATTTTTCTATTGGCTCCATTAGATCTGTTTAGACGTACTCACCAATGCTCCACACGATCAAATAAATACTTACTGAATCGAAGTGTCATCCACATATGGGTGACAAGGCAGTCGGAGTATTAAAAATGAAACTGGATACTCGACTTCCTGAAACGATCGGCTCAGCCAGTTCAGAAATAAAAATTCTAATCTCCTCCCTGTCCCTCGTTCCCGCATCCATCGGCGATCATTACGCGACTTAGAAATTGATCGATCGGCGGAATCCCAAACGTGGAATCATTAGGCAGTCGCTCGGGTCTCTGACACCCCTTGCATAAATTGTAGAATCTTTTTACAGGGTGGGGGATGTTCGACGGGATCGGTTGATCCCGCAGAAACGATAAATTCTGCTTTGCGCCCAGTGACGAACTCCTAATTTCTCTGCAGGACATCGTCAGTCTGCGTCACTCTTGATCTTACGAATTCACAGTGGCGAAGCAATAAGTTGGCCACCTGCGGTTTCGCAATCGATTCGAACGATGCGGGACGCCTGATCATCCTTCCCGGTCATGTACTTCCAAAGACAATTCCACTTCCGCGTTTTATCTGTTAAATATGGCGTGTTTTATGTGCGACCAATTGCCTCCCGTGAATCGATTAATTGAATTTAACCAGCTGATATAATTACGTGCGATTTTGTTGTTTCGTGTACGGTAGCACATGGAGGTGTGCAAACATTTTCGAAATAAACCTGTAATCTCTTCAATTAGATTAATGTTATAGCTGTTGAATGTAAATTTTCAGAAATTCGCAGATATTAGTAATGAGAAAAATATCGTGTACTTGGTATTACAATATTTTTAGTGAATGTTTACTGTGCAGAGTGGTTAGACATTCGATTTTATTTCAGACTGTAATGAGCAGTAAGTTACTTAAACGGTACTATATAAGTTAATAAATAAATTAGACTTTTTTTATTGTACAGTTATTAATTATTACGCCTTTCTTAGCACTATTTTATTCACTCGAAGAACACCCATGTAAAACAAAGAAACATTTCATGTATTAATAAGGTGGACATTGTAGAATATTCAATACGAAGACAATAATGTAAAATGATTAGTTATTATTAGACTGCGGATAAATACATCCAAATTGGTCCATGATAGACGTTCAATAGCTTAGCAAAATAAAGAAGACACGTTTTGAACATTTTAAGGAGCAGATGCAGTCTTGTTGAAATTTCATTTATTTAACTGTATTAACATAGAAAATATGGGAGTCTACAATTGTATATTTGCATAAACATCCTCAGTATAATTATTTTTTATAGAATAATCTAACATTTAGCCTAAAAAGG
Source organism: Macropis europaea (assembly GCA_916610135.2). Classification (NCBI taxonomy): domain Eukaryota; kingdom Metazoa; phylum Arthropoda; class Insecta; order Hymenoptera; family Melittidae; genus Macropis; species Macropis europaea. The sequence goes on along the minus strand of OU744344.1, from coordinate 13,124,129 downwards.
AGTCTGATAGAATATCGTGGGAATATTCCTGAGAACATCTGCGAGACACCTTGCAACATAAAAGTTACAATAATAATTAATATTATAATACATGAATGTGGTCTTATTTCCTTCCTTGGCAGGCGAATTTCTTCTATTTCGCTAATTATTGCTATGATAGAGAATTTCGATACACGTTATCGTATTTGCCAGGTATTAGTTTCGATTTCTCCTTACAGTTAGATGGGAATGAATCTCTAACGATTGATTTGATCTCACTAATGAGCAGCTTTTAACTTTGTATAGCATAAATCGGATTACTGATAACAGGACTGTATCTAGAGATTACGTAGATATTCCTGAGCGCTTTCTCGAGCTGCATTGATATATTGATCAAAATTGTTATGCACCCTGCCAGTTAGACGATAATCACTGTTTAAAACAATACAAATCTGGTACATTAATAATATTTACTGAAACTAGTTGAATACAGAATTGCCGTTTTTATTAGAAATTTACAGAACTTATTTTTTACAGAAAGCCTTTTTAAAGCTTTTGCGAATCTATATATTTAATTTATTTATGTTCTTTGAAATAAAATTAATTCAGAAGTATTTCAAGTCAGTTGCATACTTGAAAATGTATTCATCTTTTAATACACGTTCGCAAAATCGTAGAGGGTCGAATAAGAATTTTACACTGTCTATCAAACATGAATTTTCCTGTAAAAATTTTTCTTTGATTTCCAAAATCGCCAAACATCAATTTGTTGTTATTACTTTATTTGACAATTATGATGTGTATGTCATTATTGTAAAGCCGTGCATACGTTGTTTAATATATTAAATAATAACTCTTCAGTCAAACAATGGTTTTATCAGTAAACATTTGCGAATGTTTAAATAACTTGCTTCAATAAATCCGAATAATGTGTTTTTCACGTTCTGTTTAATATTGTAAGAGGAAAAGCAATCCTTAAAACAGCATTCACGGAGGTATGAAATAATTAATAACTACCGTAGCCGACGCCGAGCGGGAGGTGAAATTAAATAACTTTACCACAATTATTATTTGATCGTATTACTCAATTGAGCACATATTTGTTAACAATGTATTTTTCGGAAACAAACGCAGTAAATCGTTATTGAGACAAGGCAAATAATAAATAATGCAAGTTCCATGCCATGCATAAATAATATTTTAATTACTAATAATTAATGCTACTTGAATTATATCGTTGTTATTTAAAATACGGAATAATACATCAAATGGGAGATGACAAACAATAAATGGGGCGTATTGCACATGAAAATATCAAACAATATGGAATATTTCATTCGACCGATTACTAAATAGTCAAACGATTTCTAAATTGCAGAAAACATTTCATTCACTTCCATTATTATTGCAGTTGTGTGGATTGCTTATTGATTTCTCCATTAATGCTTAACGAGTATTAATGACATTTAAACGAGACGCTGCAATTCTTCTTATTTATTGGATTCAGAAATTTCAGCGTCATTCATCCTTGTTTCGTCGATTCACCAAATAATTATTGAGCAATTCATTATGTCCTCGTGAAGTAAAAATGAATGAAACACAGAACGCAGCGGGTTTGAAACAGCACATTTCAAGGGTTTCGATGAACTAATGTCTCGAAGTGACGCGGCAAATCATCAGGGGGTAAATTAAAGTGAAGTCTTAATTGAAAACCCGCTATACATACACACATACGTACACGTAGCCGCAATTGATGCCAATCACATAGTTTAAGGGGTTAACTACTCCAAATAAAATTTAATAATATTGCGTTAGTCATTCAACACCTAAAAAACATCGGATTGCAAAATAAAATATTATTATTGCTGTCGCAGTTTATATTATTATTGTTATATCCTGAATATTTCAAACGTTCTACATTATATTATAGATGAGTGGTTCCAAAATTTATTTTGTCGCGGAACCCTTATACGATTTTTCAAAAATAGCACAATCCATGCTTATATTTTATGGACAACCCCCACCACCCTTATTTTAATAAGATATTAAAGGAAATGAAAATTATTTTAGAGGAATACTTTATTTAAACAAAAGAACACGTAATAAAGGTAACATTCAAATGAAAAACAACTCTGTTTTTAATTACATAGGTGGTTCCTTGCAAGTCAAATATTAATACAATTTCTGATATTAGTAATTTTTTATAGATTTTTATTGGTTCTGTTAAACGTCCTACACACGATGAGACTTGCCTTGCGATGTGTCTCGTGGCCAGGTCTCATGTGAGTTGGCGTCAGGCTCATGCTGCCTACTCTTATACTTGATGCTATATCAGTAGCACCTGGCCTCGAGGCAAGTATCATCGTATGCATGACGTTTGAGACCTGGCCTTGAGGCAAGTCTCATCGTGTGTAGAGCGGTTTAGACCTTTTTAAATATTTTTATTAGTATTATTTGTAATTAGACAAGTAATCACTGAATTTAAGTGTCACCCACATATGGATGACATGGTAAGCATGTGATTTACCAATGATGTCTTCACGATCACGATGAAAATCACTGTACGCAACAATTTGAAAGGAATGACACTCAAGTCCTCTGTTACTCCCTTGGGTGGTTAACATTATACTTGTCACACAAAAGACATTATTGAATAATGGATACCCAAAAGTATGGCCGACCCTGAACATTAGATAACGATATTTGAATAGAAGTATCAACTCGATATTTATTGTTCCCTAGTTTACTGTCCTCGGTCAGACTGTTCGTAATCGTTTTTGTCGCAAAACCGGCTATTCGATTGTCATGAACTGTCTGTTCCGTCTCGAGTAGGGTTACGGGAGAAGTAATTGGACATAAATCCATCTGTGGCGATTCGAGGTGGTCATTATGCGAGCAGAAGCGTGGCTCGACTGAAGTGCAACGCAAATATAGGCCGCGTACGCTACCACACCTACTAAATATTACCTGGAGCCTGACTGAAATATGCCAGTGATGATAAATAGGACGCGATAAGTGCTAAGTAACGCACCACCGCCGGTGGACATATTTTTTTGGTGGCGAACTCATAGAAATTTCACGACTCGATATACAGTAACTCATGAAATCGATCGAATGTTTCCATAATTACTTTTCTTCCTTAACCCGTAATTACTACTATCCAAAATGTGTAACTTAAGTACTATCAGCGGGTCCCTGGGACCCACTCCTGAAATTTGCAATAAAAGTCACATTTTGCTTAAACAAAATGTTATTTCTTCTTAGTAACATTAAATGAATCGTATTAACAATAAGAGTAAACGAAATATTATTAAGGGCATTTTGGACAAATTGTAGAGGCACATTTCAAACAAATGAGAATTTTTGAAGCGTTGTGTCCGTAGTACCCGATAATAGTAGTTACGCGTTCACCCGCCAGTTGTGGCACCGGGCCTGAGAGGCCCAATGGCTTGAATTCGTTTTTATAGTGTTTACATATTTTTAATTAAATATCTAGCTTGAAAATGAAAATACATGCAAATAAACACAAAAAATCAGTCAAAACAACTATGTTGTTATAATGTTATATTCATATTGTATGAGAATGTAGAAAGTTTGCGCTTTTCAGCTGATTTAATGTGGCAGTCAACGTGTTAATGTGAAAGATGCAGTACACTGTTAAATACAAACAATCAACTGCACATGGTTATTAGCGATAACTGTTGGGGATTGGATGAAATTTAGATGCTGTTATTATACCGTCCGATATCTTTTAAAAACTGCAAGATCTGAAGTAATTTTTGGTAATCGTTAAGATTCTCCTTTAAGGAATGACGTGAATAATGCTTTGCTCCGTGGTTTGAGAATTTAGGGCAATGTAGTAGTACATGGTTTACGGTAATGGGAATATTGCAGTGGTTGCATGTGTAGGATTAGTCTTGGTATTGAGATGAGACTGTGTGATACTACAGTAGCCGATCTGAATTTTATTAATTACGTTTTGTTCCTTCCTAGTCAATTTGGAGAAGTGTCTATTTGAAAGAGCTGTCTACCGTTTTTAAAGTATCTAAAGGAGCTGAGTTTTTCCATTCTTCAATCCAGAATTTCGTGATTGTATCCTTGCAGTGTCCCTGGAGCTTATGCGGAGGTGTTGCAAATCGGTGCGGTAGTTCTAAGGTAGCTTCTTTTGCTACAAACAATCTTGTTTTCTTGCTTTTATTTAAAACCTACGTCCCTACTACACGTGTACACGATGAATGTATCTAATTCCTAATTTGCAATAAGTGAGAGCAAAGTCGAGATGACAGGGTCGTTGAGGCATGATAATTTAGGTCCTTTGATGTCGGCTCGTTCGCGAATAATGTCCTCGTTTCCCTGTATCATCGAACATAGATCTAGTTTGAACCCCGATTTGCGGGAACGTTGGATTGTCGCAATGAATGGTTAAAAACCACAAAGCGCTCGAACGAGCCCATCTTATCTTCCCCGTTGGATCTCGGTAACCTTTTCAGTGGCTCGTTTTCTCGATTCCTTTTTTCCTACCTTCCGTCCGAAGAAAGCAAGAGAGACTCGGGAGGCTCTTTTCCCTTTCATCCCTCCGAAGGGGGCAAAATATCTCCGCATTAACGCGTGTGACATGTAATTGACATTTATAAAGTGATACTTTTCGAATGGCTGCGACATAATTGTCTTTATTATTTCACGTCCGATAAAGGGGACAAATGGTTCTGAGACGTGATGCTTGCCGCACGTTCTTCGAATAACAATCACATGGCGTGTCGCTTATCCAATAATATATACGAACAAGAATTTGTTCCTGGTTACTGTAATTTTGAACAAAAATTTATCAATTCTGAATAGTTCACCTTTTATACATTCATCAGTGTATTTTACTTCTTTTTAACTGTCACGAATTTTTGTTTGGAGACTATATTTGCATGTTGCAGGAAAATTTGAAATTGGAAATTTTATAGGGAGGTCTGTTTATTATATAGAACATTAATTATTTGGATGACAGAGCTGAAAAATATAGAGGAATGATGTGACTAACGTTTTCTGGTTATTTCATTCACTTTTTTCACAAACGTAGTGTAGGATGCACCTCGAAATAAATAAAATAAAGCTTTCTATCTAACTTTATACTGCATTCTAATTTTAGCAAAAGTTCCAGAGTAACGCCTACTGTACTTTATTTTTAGTCGAACTTTTTAACCACGCATTCAGTATGCTTTATTTTTATCAAAATTTCCTGAACTCTCTAATTTTATTTATAAATGTTAATTTCTGTTCGGCTGTCTTTGAATAAACCGTCGTTATTGTAGGACACACCAACTGAAAATGTCTTTTAATACAATTTTTGAAACATCCTGTACATTATATGTGCTAACCAAATTTAATACGCCCGCTTCTTTATTTCTTATTACATTTTTAACAATCTAGTATCATACACAACTATATTATACTAAATGTGCTAATCAAATATAATGCATCTGCTCCTTTATTTTTCATTACATGTTTAACAATCTACTATCATACACGTCTATATTATATAATATGCGTCATCTGAGTATGATTCATCTAGCTTTTTACCTCTTCTTAGATTCTTTGTTTTTTTTTTTACTTTGTCCTGCTGTTTACCCTATTCTTCCACCTTTTTGCCCTTCTCTGCCTGTCGTTTATCCCCCGCCGTGATACGCTATCAAAATGTCGTGTTTGTCATCCTTCGAACATCTGCATTATCGTTGCCAACATCTTCCCCGTCGAGTCCGGGTGTTCGTTAAATCGGGACACATTGTATCGACAAGGAGAGATCTGATATAGCGGGATTGCTTCGCGATAATGTTTATCATTTTCGGTCCTCTATTTTTACCGACTGTGTCACGTACTTTTCTGTCAATGCTTCCTACGATGATGTCGGGGATTGTAATTTATTTATGATCCACCCTTCGAGCGTCATCAGCGCTCCATAGATCGAGGGATATTTTTTTGGAATACCAAATTTTTTGAAATATAAGCCCTCGTTCATACGTATCAGGACACTTTCAAGTTTGAAATAAATCGGAAAAAGGATATGAAATTATTAGAGGATTCGACAATATATTTTCCTATTCCATACTTAAGCTAAATAGAAAATATACATATGCTGTCGCAGATCTTACAATGGAACATAAAAATGAAATACTCTTTTCGTTGGTGTAGTCTCTACACTCTTTCATTACAGCTCCAACAAATCTTAGAATTTTAACTGTAAATCTTTCAATAATTTTCGGCAATATTTTATTCTATTCCAAGTTACAAGCGGTTCAACAAATCAGATTTTCATTTTGAACACATTTGTCGTACTTTTAGGTTCAGTTCACCCCATATTATCTTAATTGGGTTCAAGTCAGATAACTGTATGTGGGGGCAGGGGGCTAGTGTACGATTTTTGTTTCATTATTCGGATCAAAATACACGCAAGTATATTGCAACTCTGCATTTTTATCTGTTTTTTATGTATAACATAGGATATTTTCACTTTGAGTAAGAAAATTAATTGATGAAAAATGGGGTAGCTAGTAAATCTCTTTGTTTGTTGTTTACTATTTCAATTTTAGCACCAAGTATCAACTGTCAATGGTCATTAATCACTTCACAAAATTGTACGAGTCGATGTAACAATTTTAATTCACATTTACATCAATTCGTTAAATAAGTTAGCTCGTTAAAAAAAAACAGTATATTTTTAATATTTTAAAAATTCTCTGTTAAATCAGGTTCTAGCTTGTATTACTAGAATTTACAATCGAAGAAATGACTTTGAACGGTCAATATTTCTTGCTTTTGCTACAACCTATTTTTATGTCCACAACCTAAATTCTCGTATCTCCATAAAAAGCTTCTTTATCTCATTAACTACCCTTCAACGTTTCTCAATTCACAGTCATCGACATAGTGTTTCACCACGATTCGATCAGAGCCAGCGAAACTGCTGCAATCAGATCACAGGGTGAAAAAAGCCTCATTAGTCAGTGGCTAAACAGCCGTGCATTCTCACTTGTCATTCATCACGGGGGCGAAATATTTACGGGCAAATCGGTTCCATTGAGTAAGAACAATGTAGTTTCCGCTGCACAGTTTTGTCGGGGTGTTAATGCTATTTAACGTTACATTTAACAGGATTATTACGTAATAACGTGTATTCTACCGTGTAACTCCGAAGTATATAAATATGCATTGGCTTATGAGGGTCGAATGCACGTGCGGCTCACCCGAGTTACAGTTGAATCGTTATGCTAACGAGTACATCATATTTTGCTGATGTACATGCTCCTTTCACGTGTGCGTATCGACGTACCCCGGCGAAGAGGGAAAACCTTCGGCGATGTTAGGTTTTATCCGTAACAAGCATTGTTATCTAATAAATCGCAAAATACAATGATTACCGTCGAACATTGCTTCTGCGTTTTCGAATTCGTTACCTGACGGATGTATAAAGATTTTAAAGCTTAGGTTTCTTTCGTGTGGAATTATGCGTCACACGTAGGGGACGAATGTGAAATAAGTCCAGTTTTTTAATTTTGTGTAATAGAAACATTTGCATAGGTCTTCGTAAAAAATAAAGCGTAGTAAAGGGTATAAGTAGTAAAATTAATTTTAATAGAATTTTATAGAAAATCGACAAATCTTTGATCACTAAGCAAAATAAAACAGACCTGTTGGTCGGTCAAAAACGCACACATAATGTTATTCTATTTATAATTGTTCATATGATTGTTACTGTGGTAAATCACTTTTGAATGATAGTAAAGTGCAGTTTAAACAGTCGAGTCATCAAATAGTGTCTTTTAACAGCCATTATTACTGATCTTCTATACAATGATACATGAACTTGGAAAGTTTGATTCAGGCGTATAACAAAAACGTCTTTCTGCGCATAGTTACCATTATATGAGTGGTTATAGAAGTTGAAACTATAGCTTGTACACGCGGGTAACAGCGTGCAACGAACTGCACAGTAAAGTATCGTTTGTCGAGCCATTAGACAGGCGTGTACGGCCACTATTTCTGTAGTTTAATTTTCTGTGCAATTTTTACGGTGTACCCGTTTCACACTCTTATAATGGCTTTTTTTTCAGACCGCCCCATCATTCTGCATTCGTAGCCGTAATTTATGCATACTTTAATCCCGATAATGATCCCTGCGAGTAATAAGTAATCAATCGCGATTACGCGCACTCAAATACGGTTTTATTCCGGCATAAAATTCCTGATACATACAGAAGATCGCAAATGCACACTTATCTTCATCTTTTTCATAGCAATAACTTCACAGCGGGGTGGATCGCGCTTATGACACATCTCTTTCAACGACGAAGCGGTACATTTATTTTTTTAATCGAATAAATGCGTTGAAGTGAATTATAGATTGTTAAAAATAAAAAAGAAATTCGATGTTCATGAATGTACAAATACTTGTTTATTTTTTGTTTCATGTGAATCACTGGAACGCTGTTTGTCGTGTTATTTTTATGACGACTACTATTATCTTTATTATTAAATAATAAACTTTCTGAGTTACTGGATTTTCCAGCATCAGCGAATATTTTTAGCTGCAGCGAAACTAAAGGTGTAAGAAAATTAGTATATAAATATTGAGGTATTATTGAGTCAGTGTACATATTTCAATTTGTAAAAGGTGATTTAAATTGTTTAACTTCACATGCATCCAGTACTGTTTGAAAGTACTTTAAAATCATTTTTCCTCTGTCGATCGATTGTTTCCTAATTACTGCTCTTCATATGTAATAAATTATATTGGTCCACAAATTTGCGAAATACACAATGCTAATTTCTTAATTACCCATTCAACGAAATACCGAATTTCGTATTATCGTTGTATCGATACATTAATTATTTATTGTACATTAGACACTTCGGGTAAAGTGATCATTAATTTTCAAACAAGCAAATAGGACTTTTATTTAAACTATATTTTTATTCTATACTACACATTATAATTTCTAGGCAAATAAAAATTCATTTATAATTGTCAATCTTCGAACAACTTAAATTTCTCAATAATTTCAATGCATTCCCCTCTTCAGAAATTAATTCAGATATTTTATGTAATTTCTTTTGCTTCATAGCCGTAAATGCATACGAAATAAATACAATCGACAAGAAATTTAACCAGTTTTTCCCAAATTCAATGCAGTCATCCTTACAGATTCTCCATACACGTTTACTTTAAAATGAATTCATGATTACACGCCTTATGAAACAAAATAATTATTTTTTTTTTTATAAAAGCATCTCAAATATTTTTCACTTGAAAGTGAGTAATTAATAAACCTCCTTTGCTATACATATTAAAATCATTACAAAGGGAGCGCAATAAAGGCATGGACAGAAAAAGCTTAAGGGAATAAATATCACTGGTATTATTCAGTCGCGCGGATAGAAGGCCGGACAGAGACAGACACAGACAGAGACAGAGACAGAGAGAGAGAGAGAGTGAAAAGTTGTTAAAAAGAAATCAGCGAGCGAACAGAAGAAAGGAGAGCAGAGAAGAAGAAGACGGTCCAATGTCAAGCGGAAAGTAATGTTCTCTAACGAAAAGGAACTGGCTGACGTTCATCCGAATGAAAGAGCCAGATCGACCGGACCGAGAAGGGAAATCTCGAAAAGCCGGCAACGGAAGGTGCCACGTACATCAAAAAAGTAAACCTGCTAAGGGAGAAAGGCATCCGGGGATGAATATTTCCTGATGGCTCGGTCGGCACGGGCTTCGTCATAGGATTTGCATAATTTCCGAATCCGCTCGGCGCAACGACGATGAAAACTACGTGAACCGACGTGACACACGCGCCCCTGCGTTTCGGCACACGCACGTACAGGCCGCTTCCAAACAAGTGTCACGAAACTTACAGGCGTGTTCTACGGTTTCAGGGGAAGAAAAAAGTTCCGACGGAGAAGGGTCGTACAACAATTTGTTTTTGAGACACAGTCATTTTCAGTGGAAGCTTTATAATAAATGTTTCTATCAGCCATATTCATGATGATTCTAAATAAGTGTCCCAAACTTCAAAAGCGTAAAAGGAAGAAAGAAGTTCTGATCGTCAAGGGTAGTAAACAATTTGTTTTTTGACATACAGCGACTTTTAGTGGAGGTTTCGCTGTAAATATTTTTATGAAGCATGCACATACAGGGTGCTTATAAATAAGTATCACCAAATTTATAGGAGTATCCTACGGTTTAAGGGAAAGCAAAGAGTTCTGATGGAGAAGGGTTGTAAAATAAATTGCTGATCTCAAATTTAACGTTTCTCACCAACTTACTATAAACTTCAACCCCCATTTTCGTGTAAATCTCTATAAATCAATCTTCTATTTCCATTATTATCCAAATCAAAGGGAACCATAATTACACAGGATAATGTGGTGAGGTAATATTTACTATGCTACCAGTCACAAAAACGTTTGTTCAAAACTTGAACGTTTCAGCTAAAAACGATCATATCTCAAAGTACTTGGTTTTTAGGATCCATGTTCACAGGGACTTTTTCGTTACTTTTGAGGTATAGAATACGCTTCTCGCGACAGAACTTTGGATTCGCCCTGTACAACCGTTAGAAACGTGCGTTTAGGGTATCTCACGATCGCGTAGAATGTTTTCAGCCCCGTCCGCTCGCGTCTACGCCAAAGATGGGGTACACGTCAGTAACGGGAAGATATTGCGGTTTAAACGGCTGGAAAATTGTCCAAAATGCCGTGCCGCATAAGTTTGACGTGACTTAACGGCACTCGACTTAACGTTCTGGTTAATGTAGGCGACACAGCGTTTTAACTTCCTAGCGGAGAGAAAGGGTGGCTGTTTTATCTGCGGACCGTCGATTCCGTTTATGAACGTCTCGTTACGATAGAAATGAATTAATTTCACGTGCTTGGGCAGACCGGTCAACCGTGCGGAAAGTGTAATTAAGTTTTCAGAATCGTTTATTATAGGAAGCAACAGTTAGCTCATGAAAAAGACGGAAATACTATGAGCAAGCGTGACGTCAGCGTTTGTAATTTATAAATTGAAATTGTGAGTTCCTCACATGAGTCGTTCAGGAGCTGGGATTTTCATACAGACTTAATATGGTGTAATAAAATTGGAGAAATACAAGATACAAAAGAATGTATAAATATATTGTTATTGTGCGGACAGAAATTAGGACCTTCGAGGTTTGGTATAGTTAGACACGCTTAAATATAAGATACCACGGAGAAAAAGAAGATGATAAAATGGATCATGAATGGAAAGATGATGATAGGAGGGAAGCAGTAGGGAAGATAGAACGGAGAAAAGAATATCCAATCAACGTATCCACGAAAACTCATATATTAAATGAGATAAATATTATTAAAGGCTCCAATGTCTGGCTCTGTAATACGCTGAACTAAACTATAGCAAATTTTCAATTTGGCTATACAGTCCATTTTGATGTATATAAAATAATAAAATAAAATTAAGCTATATAGATTAATTTGGAATAAAGAACAGGTACAATCTGTGGGTCGGAATTAGATGTGCAAACATGAAAAATAATAAATGCTGCCTGGACGTAGAAAATAAAAAATATATATTATATAAATTGAGCCAAGTACAATTTAAAGCAAATTATGTATCATGGTTAATAGATTCAAATTCTAATAAATATTACTGTTAATACTAAATACAACCTGCTATAGAAATTGAAAGAAATACAATAAATGTGAAACAAATATGACAAATAGACCGCATAAAATCTATACTATTTCAGAAAATTAATTGTACTGACGTTTCTTCGTGGATTATAATATTTGGCCCTATAAAACAAGGAAATTAATCTGTAGAATTGCCTGGAGTACAAATAATTTTAACATTTTACAATGCTGAATTCTGAATTTGCTTGCTGTTTTGTATCAAGAAAGGGGTTCCGTCGTGTTTCTTGTTTTTCTTATCTCAGTTTCAGAATCGACACACCGGCAAAAATGGGGAAACCTTATGTTGTTTTCATTAATCAAGAGAACTCAATCTGGAGCACTTCACGTGCTTCTTTGTATATACGAAGCAGTTTCATGGGATGGGCACTTATATTCCACTGATTGCTATTTCTTTTTTTTCGTAACACAGTTGTTTCATTCGAAGTATCAACATTTCATGCGTTTAGGGTTTCGTGCTTCTACAAATATAATTTAAGACAATTAAAATATTTACACACTTTTTTAAATAATTCAGAATGAATAGGAATTGTTAACACTTTGACCTCCCCTGTCATGCACACATGATTTTATTCACTCGTATAACACCCACGTAAAATAAATAAATGAGCACAATTATGACTGTGGCAAATAAATATTGAAATGCTAACAAAGTGTACACTGTATAAGAGCTAATTCAATGTAAATAAAGTATTGCAAAACGGTTCGTTATTTAAGGAATTTTGCCAAAGATAATTAATGCCTGCAAAATATTTGGGGCCGTCAAAGTGTTAAAAAAAAATTCGCAGAATTTTTAGTAATTTTAATGATTACGATTCTACATCTATCTAGGTTTCTGTGTCATATCATAGAATATAATGTATTAAATCCTCCGTTGGATTTTTCATGTACATCGCAGGGAAAATCGATGTGATTCCTTTACGATGTTTGATCTCGTGATCTCCGCGTGTCGATCTTATAATTTTATCGGGTACCCATTTTACGACTATGTATAGCCGTGTGACGTGGACGAGATTGTCACCTATGATACGAAATTGACACGTTTTACTGCCTTACGGGCAAATACAAGTGGTGAACGTTTAAGTTCCTCTAAACATAATCCACTGGCCCCTTATCGAATCAATAATCATGACAAATTGTGACTGAATTGAATTTTACCTTCATTTCATTTTCTTCTATACTCATTTAACAATTAAATCAATTTTTTTTAGACTAAGAGTAGTATTAGAAGTTTATAAACATAATATTGAGAATCTGTTGCAAATTTGTATTCAATTCTTTGCAATAAGATGTCAAAGTACACATAGATATAAATAATACCTTTCAACAACCATATACAGAGAAAATTGGAGACGCACAATTTTACTGTATGTGGAAAACTGCAGCCCTTCAATGTAATGAAAAATTAATAATAGTGTACACAACCTTCCTCTGTAACAGCACTGAATCAAGACGATGTCGACTCCAAATGTCTAGTAATTTCAAAAAATATTTTCCTCCAAAGAAACCCTTATACTAGCACAGTTTTTCAACAACCATATATATAGAAAAAACTGGAAATACATGATTATATTACATGTAGAGAACTGCAACCCTCGGATGGAATGAAAAATTAATAATAGTGTGCATAACTGTCCACTGCAAAACCACTGAATCAAAACGATGTCAACTCCAAATGTCTAGCAATTTCAAGAAATATTTCCCTCCCTCCAAAAGACCCTCGTACTAGCATAGTTTCACAGAAAAATCTGGGACACCCCCTAAATTGCTCGTCGATATTCCTTCTTCGGCAGCTAAGGACGTCCATAAAATTACCCCGTGTACAAACGTCGTTCGTTCACAGTAAAAAATCGGATTAACCGTAGCAATTTCATTCTGCTGCTGCTTTGGCGATGCGACCCCCTTCGTGCCTGTCAAAATCAGCAGGAGGCCGAATGAATGGGCTCGAAATCGCGGAAGCAGAAACGCAAATCAATCCCGGCTGCAGCGGGCAACGATGAACCCGGCCGCTTAGATTTCGTCCAGGCTGTGTCGCCAATCGGCAGGCATTTGCGAGTTCTTGGTTCTAACGAAAATTAGCGATAATTGGCCAGAAAATGAACGTTTGTGGCGGATTAAAAGGGGGTGGACCGCAAAACAAGCACACACCCTTACCCCCTGTGTATGTCTCGCGTTCCTGTGGTATCATAAAACCGGGTCCACAGTCTGTAATTTGTAATGAATACGGCTCTAACTAGCCCTCACCCCCTTTTCATTGGTTGACAAATCACGCTCTTGCGGTGGAAACGGACGTGAGTATACCCGGTCACGTGACTGTGTGAGAATTTCTACACTGGACCCTCCTGGTATAAAGCGCCTAAATCATATGACAGAACCGTACGTGATATCTGTTTATTGAATGTTCAAATGGTATACAATCGATACACGACCCCCGCCGCGATAATCAGATTATTCATTCTGCACTATTTAATACCGTGCCCGTGCTCGTAGGGAAGGACGATTTTTTTTTTTATGAAGACGCGAGTCTATCTTGTGTAACGTGACGTACGTTATCTCTCAAAGCGTTAGGATTGTTTCTGATAGAAAATTTTATTTTCACGACAATGATTCCACGTGTGCAGCAAAAATATGCAAAATTTACTTTTAGCTGAAAAATGACTGACCACTCGAATTTCGAGAGTTCAATTCTATAGAAAAATTGTCAGATGATAAGTATAGTGGAGACGTAAAAATTAGGCTTATCACGGTTATTTTCTTCTCTACGGTAGAGCTGTTCCTTTTTACAGCTTAAGAATATTAAAATGAATATGTGAGTATGATTAATGAAAATTGTAGTTCGCATTAAAAAGTGGTTAGTCAATTTGATACATAGTATACTCTTGCTTCATAAATAAGAACAATGTGGTCGAAGTAAGAAATACACCTCTATATTTCTGCTCGGAAAGTGTGATCATGTTGTGACAGGAATACTTAAAGAATTAATTGTTAAAATGCCAAAATTAGCACTTACTGCAAGGAAACTGGGGGTATATTCGTAAAAGAAAGATTTGTATACTTTATGATTTCATTCATGAGATGTTTTAAGGTATTACTGACTTCATGTTTCCCTTATTATTCAGGGTGTCTGCAAATTAAATGATCAAACCGTGTCACTTTAGACATTAAAATATTATATAAATACTAGCCTAATAAGTTAACAAAAATATTCACTTACAATTAATTTTTCATACCAAAATGCACAGGTAGAAACTTTGTTTACACATAGTGTATATAAATACATATATTATTATTTTCTATTTAAATACTGAGTAAATAGTTTACATTTAATAATCTCATAGTTTCAATTTATTTAACTACAGCATGCCAATAATTCGTTTCTTCATTTTCAGAATTCTTTTGTAATTTCTAAATGACGCTGTTTTGCACTTACGTTTATATAACATGTTAATTTTATTTTTACTCAGATCGCATAAATAGATTCACTGATTAATCTGCTAGCACTCTGTTCGTATAAGATAAACCATTTTCTTAGATTTTATGTCATATTTTTTGTCCTAAGATTTTTGGGCGATGAATGCTGGTTAATTGTACTCGGATAATATCACGCAGATGTGTATTAATATTCGGCCTCTTACGGCGCGCTAGGTAAATTGATCCCTTCGTTTTTGTCTATGAGCAAACCTTTTATTTACGCGTCTAAATCATGTGACATGCTCGTCGATTAAGGACATCCATCCCAAGGGCGCTCGAATCGCACCATGGTAGTAATCTTGACCATGTATTATTATCCTCCGAAAATACAGTGTCACTCGATAGGCTCAATATCATGTGACGTGTCACTTTTTCCCTATTAGTCGTGATACGAGATAAGGTTTCATTCGTTTGGGACAAGATGTCCATGTAAATTCGCACGAGAACGTCGACAGTATCTTATGAACCCTCCAGAGCGGAGAACTAATAAACAAAATTATAATTAAGTCTTATCTATTGATACTTATGCTGCAATCAAGAAATTAGACTGCCGACATAACACAATTGATTCATAAATATTTGCTACCTTGAACTTAAATTTATCTGTTTACTAATTTACACAAGTGAGTCCTTACTTTAATTTATTTATTTTAGAATTTACATAGCAGGCGCTGAAAGCATCGTTTTTCTAGAAAAGAACTTTTAAAATTATGGATAGGTAGTTTCGATGCCTTGTCTGACCATCACTTACTAGTACTACTTACAGAAAGACTGTATCAGCATTAATTTCTATTTATCAATTCACTAACGTCATTGTCAAAGAGTTCGACAAATTGAAAACTGAACGTATGGTATTATCTTTAAGTATTCGAATTTATATTAACACTATTTCTACCAAAGGTGTCGAAAGACACCTTTTTAAATTTTAACTCAGAATTATTTTCTAAGGTAATCATTTTTCCTTAATTGACTTTTTGACTTTTCATATAATCATTACTAGATCCTATAATCATTACAGGAAAAGTCAAAAAGTCAATTGAGGAAAAATGTATTACCTTAGAAAATAATTTTGAGTTAAAATTTTAGAAGGCGTCTTTTGACACCTTTGGTAGAAATAGTGTTTATAATCTGACGTATTATTTAATTCATAGCACTATAGATATTTGTAAATACTAATATAAGCAAAACTACTGAATAATAAACAGATAAGTTATCTATGTTGTACTCGACCGTACACGCCTTGACAAATTTTTACAATCAGTTTTAAACAAATGAAGTTTCACGTGAAAAAATTTTTGTTGTAGATTAGCGAATTACTATAAATTACGGTGCTTCATGCATATTTTCATGCACTTCAGACTTGTATTGAAAAATTTAGTGCACCCTGAACTGTATTAAACTTGCGTTCCATTTTTATTATTGTTGTTATGAATAATGCTTATATACTTTAATAAATAACACGTTCAATTTGCTGATAACTTGGTCCCGTGGGTTGTGTGAAATGCTGCAGGGCTTGTAAAATTGTATATTCATATAAAAATATACATATTCCATTCATTAACATGTTGATTATCATTCAACAAAGTAACCTTCAAATTTTACATAATTTCAAAGCTACATATCAATTTTATATTACAGTATAAATATAAAATAACAGAATAAGTCTACCAATTGACAATGACGTATTTGTGATTCTTAACAATTCATACGGAAAAAGGAATAGAACAATATACAATAGAACCTCAATTATCCGAACTGTAATTAGTAAGAAGATGACTCAAGTGCACCTATATTTCGCATACAAATTTTAATTTGATGTTAGAATGTAAAATGCATGGTCGTACAAAATTCAGTACGCAGTACATCTAGTGAAGATTTGAATTGTAATTAACATATATTGTAAGACGATCAATTTTACGATGACTGGAGTTGGACGATCGAGGCTCTACTATACTCTACAGCATAACATATTTTTCAGTATAGTTGTCAACGTGTTTCGTGATGTTTTATTTAATTTTACTTTTACCGAAAAAACACCGGCACCTAAATCATTTCCGTTTCGAGTCTCCGCTCGGAGTCGCTAATCCATTTGAGAAATGTCTTTCTAATGACATAAGACACTTTTTGTATCGCAAGCTGCCTCCCCCACCCCGTGTACCGTTTCTGGAAAATCCCCTTCCGTTCTAAAAACCCCCTCCACGGGCATTGGCACCACCAGGTCGAAAGGAGGAAGGAGGTGCAACGAATCTTCTTATCTTTTTCTTCGTCGATGTACGATCGTAGAAAGGGAGGGCTCGAAAACGCGCGCGCACCCCACCTCTATTTCTCGATCCCCTCTCTAGCTAGAGCCGATATCGTCTATCCACCTATCCCCGTCCGGCGCAATCAAAGATTTACAGGAATAAATAGCAAATAGAACCGAGAGAGAAGCACTGGGAACCAATTATTACTTCCCTTCTACCTACATTTCAATATTATGTTCAAACCGATCCCTTACAACGATTTTTTATCCAACCCTCGCTGTTTCCCTCATTAAACCTCTGATGACGAGAAACGAAGTGCCATTGATTAGAAAATATCACACTATATATAACCCGATTCTAGGAATAACAGGCAGAACTTATTTCTTTTTAGCCTCTGACGCGTGTGATCATTACACCAGACTGAGTCACACGAACAATAGTAAATCGTAAGCGTAGAACACGGGTCCCGGAAAGATAGCGAAAAATTCAAACGAGGAGAGAATAGACCGTTGCGCAACGAACAGTGCCTAATAAACGTTTCCAATTTAAGAGAGACAGAGAGACAGAGGCATGCTCCTTCTGCAAATTTCCAGCAGAGTCTAACTGAGGAAGTAGACCCTCTCGACCATTCTTCCGACGGCGTTACGAGAGAAGTAAGGGAGAGGAGGGGTCGAAACTCGCGCGCGCACCGTTTCCTTTGCCTCTCAACGTTTCCCTTCCTTCTCACCCCTCTCGCTCCTTCTCGCTGTGGATGGAGCCGATATACCGAACATATAGGTGTCTCGTCACCGTATCACCTATCCACCCTACCCTTTAGTCGGAGGGTGCTCCTGAATAGTGTTGGTGGCACCAGGAGGGAGACGATGGAAGGTGGAAAACGCCTGAGCTGTTAGTGGGGTCTTTTGGTTGAAAAAGGGGGCGCGCATGCGCCCTCCGAATTCGAGTCAGAGCCACTCCCGATTGCCAATGACCGTCCAACACGATCCTCAAAGTGATCCTACCACCGCTTCAGTCTAACGTCCGCATCCGCACAGCCAACAACCCCTTGTCCCGAGCTTCTCTCGGGCGCAGTACGACGTTACGCGTGTTAGAGAGTACTACTCCTTCGATACACTTGGATTCATCGTACGTATTTTCGTCTGTCGCTAGGGCCTGCTAGAATGTCCCGAGATCAATTTGAAATCCTGCACAATCGTTGGTCCGGGTTGTAATATTTTATGAAACGAGACCTCCGATCCTGACACCGTGGCACTTGTCGATATTTAGGGCCAGTAGCTTGCTCAGAGGATCCTTCAGTATTCTGTGGGGTTGGTCACTTTTTCTGTCAGTGTGATCAGACACTTTTACCTCAGACTGTTTTGTAATTCTGTTTGTTACGAGCATCAGTATGGTGTACAGTGCAAGAAATTTCTGTAGAATAAGGCGTAGCTGCTTTGAGACTGCACTGCCTGACAGTGTTTCATTCTTTCTGAAATATTACAATTTTACGAGATATATCGTTTAAAATATTTTATGCTCGAGAATCATGCTTCACCGGAAGCTCGACATTCCTCCTCCGGATGTAGTATTTCAGCTTCACTTCGTTAGTTTCTCCGTTTCATTGGTCGCAAATCGGGAAGAGAGTTCCCTTTGTAATCGACGACGGTAACGCGGGAGTCTTCAGGTACGAAAGCGCGAGTTCGCGCTTCGGTTCGCCTCGGAATCGATTCTATCGTCTCATTCATTTTTAATTGGACGTTGCCGACAATGGCACCTGCTCCTGCTTCATGCGGGTACGCACATGACACGTCACGTGGGGCCGCGGGTTTGTCGTCTCGTAGCACGGTTGCACGTGACGTCTCGGCTTCCCGGCGAGAACGTACGTACGTAGAGAAAAAGTGGGGCCGCCGTTCTTGAAACTTGTGAAACGAAGAAACGCCGTGACCCGTTTTCGTAAACGGGCGCCAACGCGATCGACCGGCCGTGCGGGTAATCGCGTCCACATTCAACGAATCGCCGGCTGACTAATTATCCAGGTGAGTACTCACTGAATGTTCGTTTCTGCGTGTTCCACGCGTCCGGAACTTCATTTTTCGCCGTGCACGCCCGATGGAACGAACGAAAATATGTCATCGTTCGGCTCCTATTGTTGTCGACTGATGGAATAAAATATCAGCAGCGCGGGGAAGTATAGCGTGCATGAAGAAAAATCACGTTCGAAGCTGATCGAACGCCCGGACGGCGGGCATTGTAAATGCATTCCACGGTTACACTGTTTGAAACTTTATTATTAGTACCGTTCCAATTGTTAGGAACTCATAGTGCAGAACTATTGAACTCTCGAGACAATCGAGCACGTACCATTCACGAACTTCTCGCGAGCATTATATTATACTGTTTTCTGCAAGAACGAGTCGTCGTCGTCGTCGTCGTCGCCAGTTTATCGCGACGAGCTCTCGGCGCTTAAGGAAGTTGTTTAAATCGAGTGCGATTTTCCGATCAGCCGGGGGGACGGTAGACAGGTAAATTGATACACGGTTTTTAATTTAAACTTGGAGTCTCCCTTTCGCAATTAGAACTCGCGGCTTAAACAACTTTATAATCGCTGTGACGATGAAACAATGTTTGTGATCGGGAGTTTCAATTAGAAGTTGCTCTGTACTCGGAAGAAATTTTAAGAGTCCGCTGAAATTGATTCCTCCCGCTGGATTACTTACGGCTCGCAAATATTTTACCTGCCGACGTAACGGACGTCTTCCAGGAGTTCCGTGGAATTTCCAAACTTTTCACCAGAAACGCCACACGTACGCTTTACATGTTTCTTTCGATACTTCGAAGTTCGACCGTATCCCAGTTCGATTGGTTTCTCGCAGCTTGACTCGATGATCCTCCGGTCGTACGGAAGTAGTTGGACAATTTTCGACACGCCGCGGGAACGTGATTTCGTTTTTATTCAGAGCCTGTCCGCTTTCGAAACGACGCGGATAGTCTATTAGAGACTGAATGTTGTCGGAAATGACGCGAAACTGCCGAAAATTCACTTTGCCGCGGCGTTTCGTTGGCCCTTCCTTAACGTTTCGTCGCGAAATCTCTCCCCCAGTCTCTTCAGCTTCGTGCTCCTCCGCATCGAATCATATTTACGTGAGCATCTTCAATTGCGTTTGCACGGTAATTTCGTATCGACGGAAACGAGAGTCGCAAGGTCAAGATGTCGTCTACGAACCCCGACGGGATGTTTCGTTACTTTATCAACGACTTTCAACTGCTACCCAGTATTCAGTAAACCCGTAGGAAGTTCTTATTCGTTCAATCAGCTGCATCTGCTTTTAGACAGGAAAATAGCACGTACTATTTATTACGGTTTCAATTCTACATTTATCATTTTATGGATGCAGCTAGTTATAATGGTAATATGTTCTTTACTGCAGCAACCTTGTGTGCAGATTGAGAATGACACGAAGGAGACTGATGCAGATGCGGGAATTTTAAATATATAGTTGTGTGAAATATTATTTTCAATTTTGATTCGAAAATGCATTAGAGGCCTGAACATTTTCTTAATAATAAAATAATGATATTTGATACACTTTCTTTCAAGTAATGTTTTATTCTATTTCATTGTTATCTGTACCACAATTTTCTTACTTTGTTCGGTAAAATATTTCTATAAGTATTCATCGTATTGGTTGGTCAAAAGCAAAAAGTGTTTCAACTTCTATGAATAAGAAAATGATGGTATATTACTGTAGTTATGTTATATAAAAAATTATAACTTCAAGGAATATTAAGATGAGACAAATTTATTATGTCTATTGAAATTATTTTCGCAATTAGTTCTTTCTTAGTGTTTAAAATAAAAAATAGCGAAATGGTTTGTTATTTAAAATTCCTGTCCCTTTAAGGAAATCCATATTTTGTGTATTTATAAATAACACTACTTCAAATGACGGATTCAAATAGTATGTTAAGTTATAAATTCTTATTTTCATTTTAAATAAAATGTGCCTAGGCCTAGACTCATGGATGAAAAACATGAAAGTAATTCCAGAGTTAGGCCTAAATTGCATATAAACTTTGTGTCATAACTGCATAACAGACAAAGTGTTTAAAAATGATGGATCAAAACTCTACAGGCCTGTAATGTTTGCTAAACTGACAAGAAGAAGTCATGCTAATGGGATTGCCGATTTGAATGAATCTTTTGGCTGTATCTAGAAAAGCAATGAGTGGATAGATCTCTGTGAATTTGTATCAATGCTCGTTATTTGTAAAGATATTTGATATTGAATCAGCAGGTTCATGATTGCTATAAGATAAAATACGAAACAAATACTAAATTGATAACGTCTTAAAAATAAGCAAGTGGATAAAATAAATTTGTTTAATCAGGCTTCGTTTTGTAGAAAATCAAACTTGAAGATCAGTAGAGAACCCGTATGCTCGAATAAAATTTGACATGAAGAAATTTATTTTGAAATGCCATTAAGAATTATTCTGTACATGATGAGACATCATGTATTATCTATTAATAATTCTAAGGTAAAAAATTAGCTGGCTTTGAAAGTAAAATACATGATCCAATATATTTTCTTCCCCATATTTTAGTGTACGATCATTTTTTGATTTTCAATGTTATTGCGAAAAACATATATTGCATATTCGACTTATTTTAAGACAAAATTAATTTATTTTGTTGTTGTATTACGATTTTCGACCAACACTATACATACTGTGCATAAAATAAATTTTCAGTATTAACCCAAGGACGCTTAAGGTTTGAGAAGGTTTAAGGTCAGCTTATTTTTTCTGTTCAAAATATGTTTATTTATATAGTAAAGTAATATAAACCAGCTAGGTGTTACTTACTGAAAAAATAAAATATCAAAAACGTTTGGTTATATTCATTAAATACAATATCCTTCTTACACAAAATCAGACTATTGGCTTCCTACACAAATTCCACTTTAAAAAAAGTAACATTTCAGAGTCTGTTGACATTCTTTTACCCTCCCTTGAGCGATCCAGGGTTAAAAATCTTTGTAAATAATGTGCATTGGTTGCACATGCATTCAAACACGCGTGCACTCGTTTTTCTTCTAAATTCACCAGCAAAAGATTTCTCAGAAATCGGTGACGCTATTGCTATGACGTCTTGTTCGTTAAGCATTATGACAAAAATATAAGTCGTGCTATACTGAGTGTATAGTTATTATTTAATATTATATTTACAATTCTATGTGAAGAAAATGCTGTGTTTATGTTTCGAACTCATTATCGTAACTTTTGACGAACATGTTGAAATAACGAGTTAGGTATGACGTTTTCTACACAGTCCACATTTTTATCATAACTTTGTACCTTATAATTTTTCAAGGCATCTTTAGATACCATTTCTTCTCATAGCCGTAGAACATGCGGTCACAGTGTAGACGAAAAGCTGTCTAAAAATAATTTTAAAAAGCTGCAAAATAATTAATATTAGAATCAAAGGAATGGCGTTTCTCTTGTCATAGTCAAGTTCCAAATGGCATAAATTGGCGACGCTACATTCGCGTCGCTTCTCGTTAGGCCGGAATATATGGAGAAGAGCTTCGAAAGTCGCTTTTTTTAGAGCACCATGTACGTGATGTCTCCTGAAATAAGAAGTTCCTTATAAAAGAGATTTTATTTTGTCGCGTGTTATTCGATGCTCGGAGCCATTAGCCGGACGGTTTTAACTTGTAGGACGGAGGTAGGTTTACCTTTCCTCTCGACGTACCTGATTGTAAACTTAACTTTCTTGAGTGCTCCGCTTCCTGAATAGCTTCGATATCTTCCTTTTTCCGCCTTCATTAACGTGCCACGATATATTCTTGCGGTTTAATTTTTCAGCTAATTGTAAGATGAGATGTTCGATAAACTTGTACATACTTCCAGTGATTATTTGCTTCATAAGACCGTAGGCATTACCGTCTTACAGGAACGAATTTATTAAAGTTAAAAGAGACAGATTTAAGTATTTTTATTATATGTATTGATTGTAATATAAATTCATAGGTATTGAACAAAATAGTATGAAAGATTAACAAATATTCAGGAATTTATGAACAGAATAATTTAATCATTTTAGGTCGTATAGTATTCGTTATATATTTGCAAACAGCACTTGTGTTTGTGTAAATGTAATCTAAAATATAGTATAAAAATCTTAGGTTATTCTATAACAATATTATAGCACCGAATCTCGCATAACATAGAACTAATTCCATTTCAATGCTTAAAACACTAGGGTTTCTTCATTATCTTCTGCTCTATTAGGCTAATAATTTTGCTAAAGTGTGACTTTAATGTAGCCATTTTTAATGAATTATTTTATTCTTCAAGTATTGTTAGAAAATATCTACTATGTATCTATAATTATCTATTAGAGTTTTATTTAAAAATAATTGATCAAATTAGAGTTTCTTCAGTAGCGATGTATGTTTTATTAATACAAGTTCACGTAGAATTTATTTATTAAGGTGAATAGCATTTTTTGGTTCTTCGTAAATGACCACGAATTTTATTAATAAATAATCTCAGTCTTTGTACAATCTCTTGTACTGTGGAATGTTGTTATTATAGATCACTGCCTGATCGACTTTAATTTATTTGAAAAATTGCTGAATCTTTAAATAAGGTCAAAATATTACTTATGGAGTGACCTGATACAATAATATATCACGCAAAAGTTGAAATAAAAATTAATAAATATAACAAAAGTCACAAAAGATCGTAAGAGGGCTCTTGAACATTTATAAAAAAATATTTTTCATGTTGTAGATTAAAGATTTAGTAGATTGAAAGTTTAAATGAGTTCAGGTAATCTTTAACACACAAAACAGAAATTGTTTTATGCATCTTCGAGCACCTCCTATGTTCTTTCACGGCTCCTATTAATTTATTTCATTACGTATTGGTACATTTTATGAATTTATATTTAAACTTTCTATATTTATATTATCTCGTATTAGAAGTCGCCGAAGTATTTATTCAGTGTCATGAATGCTTGATAAAACAGTGGACGATGAGTTAATAATACACGAAACGTACACTCTGCTACATCTGGCGTTAAGATATCTGAATTGTGGATCTTTTAACTATAAAGATTAAAGAAAATCGATAGATATCCTGATGGGAGAGTGGGAAAGTCGCAGGTGTTGCGGCTAGCGAGGTAAACCTCGATGTAATTTCTGGCATCAGAGATAGAGGAGCGAAAGAGAGAGAGAGAGAGAGAGAGAGAGAGAGAGAGGGAGAGAGAGAGAGAGAGAGAGAGAGAGAGAGAGAGAGAGAGAGAGAGAGAGAGAGAGAGAGAGAGAGAGAGAGAGAGAGAGAGAGAGAGAGAGGGAGGGAGTGAGAGAGGGAGTGAAGGAAGGACGAAAAGAAAAAGGCCAGCAATGAGTAGATACAGAATAACAAAAATTTATTGGGTACAAGCGTGATAAAATCGAAGGAAGCTCCATCCAGAGTTGAAGAACACGATATAATGACACACGACGTCTCAAAGCTGGCAATCAGTCCGAAATAGGGTGATTTTGCATTAAAAAATAAGCTATAAAGAAAAAAGAAGAACTGTTCATAAGGAACCTCGTTTTTAAGAAAAACGATTTTAAAAAGGTAAACATTTTTTAATAATTTTATTTTACTATTATAGGAATTTTTGACATTTTCGAAGTATGGATACATTCCATTTTTTGTGTTTAGTATTTAACAACTTTCAAAATGGTTTCTCTTCAAAACGGAACTTCTCGTGTTAGAACGTTTATTGGTTTATTAATATTTTGAAAATGTATCGTTTTAGTAATATATTTAATACAAATATTTATTGATATACCATGCAGAGTATTTGATATTTTTTACGATGATAAGGTCAATAAATTTTAGACCTTTTACTAAAAGTAATATCGGTCAGTATAAAAAAAATATACATAATTCTTATCTTATGAATTTGAATACAATTTCAACGTAGAGTTACTCAGTCAATTTTATATAATTTATTAAATTAAGTACATAAAAGTAGTAGCTAATGGACCTTTAGTAAATAAATAATTAAAAAGTAAATAAGCGACTGGAATTATATACATTTGTAATTCTTTAATTGTCAGAACATTTTGAAAATTGAAAATAATATGTATAGCCTAATTCGTCATTTAGTTTTCAAATGTTTTGGTATTGGAGGGACAATAAATGTCTCAATGGAGTTCAGCTCGATACTTAATCGATGTCGACGTTAATGCAGCCACTTCATTATTTATACAAACCACATGAAGTTAATGAAAAGTGCAGTGAACAGTAGAGAGAGGATGCAGTTACGCGGGCAAGACAGAAAGTAACAAAAGTATCAAAAGGCCGCCGAACTTATCGGTGAAGCCGTAAAGCAATTTCACGGCAGGGAGCAGAAAGCAGCTTTAGCAATAAAGCTCCGCTCGTGGAAGAGTGCGATATTATTTAATGCTCGGTCACTTGTACGGGATGTGTATATTATATATACACACGAAAATATCCTGTCAGTGATATCAAGCCATACTGAATCATTCAAAGCCCAATATGCCCCATGCGATATCCGCGAAGTGACTCCGATCAATCGAAACCGCTGACACTGATCAAACTTTTAGGTACACTCGGATATGTTATTGCACCTGCACTAATTTCGAGGATGATAATTGCACGATCTTTTGTATTGTTAGCGACAAGGATACGTCGAAGATTGATTGACGTTAGGCGTCTATAAATAGAGGAAGTTCCAGAAATGTAGGCCAAGTCTTTACTGGTTGATAGAACTCACAAAAGTGGACAAAATAATGTTAGTAAACATTGCTCCCATAAGTAATCAATTTGAGATACTTAATTTCTGATTTTGTGTATTACATAAGCTGAACCACTTAGTATTTATAACTGTATATTACTGTTTCTTGCTGTAACAGTTTTTACAGAATTGTTCACTTTAGGATTCTAAGTCATAAGGCTTTTTTCTTCTATTTATTGCAAGGTTGATGTTAGAAATATTAATTCCGTTCAATGGCTTCGAAATGTTAATTTTTAAAGTTATTATTTGTTAGAATGGTCTGATGTTGATGGCTAATATTCTAACAATAAGACTTGTATATATTCATGGATACTTACAGTTTTAAATAAATTTCCTTGAATATTAAATCTGTTACGCGTAATACTTACATGATTTACTTACGAATTTATGAAGTGTACCTTATTTAAATTGGTACATGACTTTAGTTTTAATAAAATGTTAACATCGAGAATGGCTTAAGCTACTTTACTATTATGAAAAAAGGATGACTTATTAACATCTGTAGAAAGATTAAATTATGAAACTGAGGATAATTGTTAGTGTTCAAAGCAACAAACATTTCAGCAATATTAAAACACAAAACCTTAAATGTCTCAAAATAACAAAAAAAAAACTTGAGGAAGTCTCAAAAGAAACCACTTACATTTTGATCTACAGTTCGTTAACATCAGGTACATTATTAGAAAACTTATTGTCAGAACAAATATTAACCCTTTGAACTCCTAATTCTTTTTTTTCAATTTTCTTTTCAATAACTCCCTATTATTTTAAGTGTTTCATTTGAAATGTACTTCAAAAGACAGTTGATTGATAGAAACCAATTAGGTACAAACAATCATGTACCTGAACACTTCAAGGACTGTTTTTGTTACAAAAAAGGCTCATATACATGTAATATTGCTTAACTAGGTAAAAATAATATTGCAAAATACAATATATATTTAAACTGGCAATTTAAAAATGTCGAATGTGACTCGACATAGGAGTACCTGTGCATAAAATCGATGTCGAGTCACACTCGATAAAGGAGTTCAAAGGGTTAATTGTGTATTTTTATACATGAGTATTTTATCTTACGTGAGTCCTAAACTCTTTGTTTTTTAAATTTCAGCAGTCTTTGCAATTGATTATTTATACTAACGGACTGCAATTGCAATCACCACGTCGCAATTTTTCTCTTCAAATCTTCCCGGTCTGTCTCTTTTTCTCATTACTCTTTTTTCGTACGTCTATCCTTGTCTTTTTCTCTCACTTTACGTGTGTTCGTGTCACGAGTAAGAACAACACGTGCCACTCAGAGGAGCTCTTGTAACATCGTGTTTGCTGTATAGTCGAGTACGTACGCAGGTACACCCTGTGTACACTGAGTATATCGATCCCGAGGGAATGTACGGGGTGCGTATATGTATTTATCACTTTAACAATTAGTTTAATTGTTTGTACAACTAGGCAACGCTCGTTCACAGGGAACAACCGTGAAACTCGCTTCGCTACAGAGCGTGAGGATGAAAACTCTATCAACACGTGTACGAAGTTCATTAATCTGCTTAAGAGACAAATATTATACACGGTGCGCCGCGTTTCTTCCTACGAACGATTAGCAGATTTTTTTCGACACCATTACTGTTTTTAGTTATATATTTCCTTAACACCTTTACCATGGTCTGAAAATAATAGTTTAATATAAACAAATATGAAAGTAAGGGAAGCGTCGTTATGAAATAGGAAAGGTATATAACAATTACATTTTTTTTTATTCTTGATGTGTGAGAAAAGTATTTTATATTTATTATTAATTTTCGGAAGTGTATTACAGTTTTTAGCGATATCGATGTACGTATGTACGTTTGCTTCTTTTTTAATGTAATGTTTGTTGACGTGGATGTAATGAATGTTATGGTGAGTAAATATTAAACTAATAATTGAGATTTCTGAAACATGGAATATATATAATTTTTAAAAGTCAATTTTTCAACGTATTTTCATAGCAAAGAGTATTTAATTTGCATAATTTTTTGTTTAAAAAACATTTTGTATTCTGCAGATATTCTGCTTGAAGAAACTTTTCACATGTTTTACAATATGTTTGCAGTTTTAATAATATCGAGACGGAAAAATGAGTGCTAATTTTGTTCGATATAATTTGTTGTTATAGCTTGCACGCGATACTACATTATTATTAATACGGTATGTGGTTGTAGGTGGTAACTAATAACAGCGATCTATCGAAACAAAATATTCCCCTAAAAAAATTGGACGTTCAGGCAAAACTGAATTCTGTTCCCGCTCGGAAAATATTTTTTTTTAACTACGTTGACGTTTTTTAACATACGAGCGCAACGTACCTGTTTGAAGACAGTTCGCTTAAATTTAAGTATATTCTGCGCTATACTTTATTATCGCACGTGCCAGCAAATATCAAATGTTTTATTGCTGGTTTAATGTGTGCGATAAAAGAGCATTAATGTTTAATTACACTAAAACGGAAGCTTTTTAAGTGAACTCTGAATTTTCTAAGAATTTCAATATTCCAATAGTAAGTAAAATCTACTGTTTTTATTAACTTTTAATATAAAATTCACTGCCTCTGTAGATAATGTGACATGAATTATTAAGTTTCTGTAGCAAATACCTTATTGATAATACTGAACAGAAGAAATGAAATCATTTTTTCCAGCTTCAATAAATTCGTCCTCGAAGAGGTTCAAATACAAGTAGAAATATCAATATATAAAAATTAATATTTACATAAAAATCTGGAATTTACTTATCATTATGTGCCTATATTCTCAAAGAGAGGTCAAATGTTTTTACGCACACCCCGTAATAAAGTTATATCGTGAGCAAGTTGAGCTTCTTTAACGAGTTCATTCTGGGAACGAATTAATAGGTGTTATCCCCTTGATGGAATTTAAGTAACGAGATTAAAACTAAAGGGCCTTTCCTGCAAGAAATTTTGTCTCTTGCCGGTCGACGACGTATTAAAATTCTAGGGGCTGGTGTGGGGGAGGGGTTCAGATTGGGGAAGAGCCTCTTATTATCATTCGACCGATTATCCATTCGAAAAAGCGACCCGTGAGAAGGGTAAGGATTAATAATAATATTTACACTAATTTGAACGATGAAACATTTCCAATTAGCGTTATGTACAACGTCTGCTTGTGCTTGATTAACAGTACACACTGAAAACTCATTTTCGAAATTTGGATTGGGCTTGTATTCTAAATTAATGTTATTTATACAAATTTAAAACTAGACCGCTCAAGAAATTAGAGGGTTACTATAAACATATATAAATAATGTATTTTTATTTACAAGAAATAATTTATTTAATCAGTTATATAGTCGCCATTGTTTTCGACAAATTTTCTCCATCTTTCTAGTAGCAGTTGGATCCCTTTATTATAAAAAGTACTTGACTTTTGTTAAAAAAACCATGACACGTAGTTTTTCATAATCTAAACAAACCAACATACTGTAAACATAATTTTATATGTCGAATGATTCTTTCATTCCTGATATTTTATAAATTATTACAAATTATATAAGAACCTGATTTTCTAATTATTTTGAGCAGTATGTATTGAAAATTTAAAAACAGTCCCACGAGTATTGTGCAAATTTGTTATTAGCATTAAATACATTTTTTTTTGTAATAGATACTATAATCGAAAGTGTAATAATTTCACATGAAATAGTAAATTGAAAATGTAGAATAACATTGGTTTACATGAGCCATCGTTTTCGAGAAAAGTGACTTCGAATATTTCTGTTCGTATACAGGGTGTCTCCAAATATTCGATCGAGTAATAAATAATTTCTGATTTATCTTCTCAAAGTTACTGATAATTTAATATAGGGTGACTACTAGACCGCGGATTTTTATGCAAATATACATTTTTAGACTTCCGTATTTCCTGTGTTGGCGCAGTTAAATAAATGAAATTTCAATAAAACTGCATCTGCTGCTTGAAATGTTTAAAATACGTAATTTTTATTTTGCTAAGTTATTAAATGTCCATCGTTCACCGATTTGGATATTTTAAATTGCATAAACATCCGCAGTCTAGTGATTATTGTTGCATCTGCAGCATGTCCACGTTTCAGGGATTCCTACCCTCAAATATAAAGCAAAAATCAGTAGCTTTTATGAAAACAATTTGAATTTTCAAGACGAAAAAGATCAGTAAACACACGTTCACAAATACCTCCTTAGAAGAAGTTACTATTAAATATTCTTTATCTATAATTCACGCTATAGCTAACACTGATTGCATTTCAGAAATAACATCCACTAGAACTTTCTCGCTACTTCGATACATAGAAAAAACTTCAAAATTCTCCGATAGAACATCGAAATCAGTCTGCCTCAAAAAAAGAATTACACCTCATGTAGTCTAACTGAATAAAAAAATCCCTAAGTAATGTAACACCTTGGCATAAAACTGCTCGTTGGTCTAAAGAATAAGCAGTTCTAAAAATAACGATTTTGTCGTAGCGCTCATTGCTCGCGGTTAGGATCAAAAATGAAAACGGGGGGTGTGAGGGTGTCGAGGTGGCGGTGGCCGTTTCCCAAGTAACTCGGAATTAGGATTAAAGGTGGCCAAAAATTAAATCCTTATCTCGGCGGAGCCGACAAGCAGGGTGGAGCGAAAGGGGTGCGAGCGGTTAAGGGAAGCGGGACTTCTTAAGGGAGGTTGCTCTCGCTGTCTCTGCAGGGTTGGTTCCTGAGACGGCGACTCTTAATCTGACGCCAGCGCTGCAATTTCTTCCCATTAGCGGGCTCCTTCGCGATTAAACATTTGCATAATCTCGGGACGCTTGTTATAATTCGGGGACATAATATATATTTAAGACTGTGCCCGCAGATCAGCAATAAGCGAACGTATCGCCAACCCCCGAAACTGTGCTGTTTTTTACGTAACAGAAAAATTAACAACAAATCTGACAGTGGTACAATTTTGTAGATGTTCCATATTTCTGACCAGCAGCGTATACGTGCTGTTTTTCACGTAACAGAAGGATTAACAACAAATCTGACAATGGTACAATTTTATAAATGTTCCATATTTCTGACCAGCAGCGTATCTGTGCTGTTTTTCACGTAACAGAAAGATTAACAATGCATCTGACTATATTACAATTTTGTAAATGTTCTGTATGTTCGATCAGCAGCGCATCTGTGCAGTTTTTCGCGTAATAAAAAAATGAACAACAGATCTGACAATACTACAATTTTGTAAATGGTCCACATTTCTGATCAACGGCGTAAAGTTCCTGTCCAAGAAATTCGCTTCACGTTTGAAATTAACGATCGTGTGCTAATTGTGTATGGAATTTTTTTATACTGATAATTTTGAAGGAACAACGTAACGATAATGGCGACGCGATTGGAAATTTTGTTCATAATATAGCAGAAGTTCGATTATTCGAAAGTTGGTCTTCCCATGTCAATTATAAGGTGAAATTATAATTAGTGACACTGTGTAGCTAACTTTATATTACTGCGTATTTTATATTTAAACATAAAGTTACTTTTTGGGAAGCATAGTTTCGGTGCAACGTGAGTCATGCTGTTACTAATTATAGTTTCGAGTAACTGATGTCCTAGTGGATATATTTTTAAACAGATATTATGCTATCATAATTTATTTTAATCGGTAGAAAATTGTCAGAACTATATTTACAGAATTTATTATAATTCGAATTACTACCATAAAAAAAGTTGGGATCATTCTGACTGTTCTGATAAAAAATACATACATTCGACCATTGGATGTCAAGGTTCTTTGTTAGCAATATTTCAATTAAAAACAAAGTAAACAAACTAAACATACGTGTTACTTTTAATTTATACATATATGTAAAATAATTTCAAACGATTTCTTTTATGCTTTGCGTGAGTTTCAATTTTTATATTAATCTAGGATTAATTATACCTGTGCTGTAAATTTTACGTGGTAGTTCGCACCATAAGGCAATCCGTAACTATAATTGAAATTCAATGAAAGTACAGACACGTGCATGTGAGCCTCTGTTCGCCTAATACCGGTTATGCGGTAATTTATGTTACAATTTAAGAAGCAGCGATTTTTCATATAGAAATAATTTGAATATGTGTAATAATATTTTTACAGTGTGGTTAGAATGTCTACATAATTATTGTAATTTTATTATCTTCTATCAATGACTGGTGTCTGTACATCTTATGGATATAGTATACCTATTAACCAAACCAGATAACATTTAAGCTCGTTTAACACGATGACGGACAAATATTAACGAAGGCTAATGAGATTTACAGAATCTATGAGCAAATAATGCAGTTGCGTAATGCACGCATCTAATGCAACGGTTATACAACACTTCGATTATGTACCAACATCAATAATTCCCATGATATCTAACAGGATATAGTATTTCTACGTATATTCTATCATTTTTATGCTTCATTAAGCTGTTCAAGGTTATTGAGTCATACGTGTGTGTTTAAATTATTAAAAATTTAAATATTATTGCACACGCAGTTAGTCGTAGAAATATTCAGTCATTTATCATAGTTCCAAAACTTCGTTTATTTAGTTTCAATTTGTTTTATATTCAACAGTTAAGAAATACAATTTTATAATCACGTCATAGTCTTCTTCAATTTGGAGTACAACTTTTTATCTATGTATTAGTTAGATTATTTATTTACATAATAAAACCAACAAATAAGACGTAACTTGTCAAATACTATATATAATTGCAAGCTGTAATAAAAGATGAGGGACGTATAACAAAGTATTAAAATGTAGGTTCTTGTATTAATCTAACATATATTAATAGCTAAGTAACTTCATGAACTTTATTTTGTAATATACTCTCAAATTATTATACAACATTCCAAACAGAGTTACTAAATATTTCTTAAAAATGGATACTCTCATTTTCTCAATCACAAAAAATTTTGAACTATTTTCTACATTTTGCCAATAACTACGTATTCCTACGAAGCAAATATAATTTAACACGTTGAGCGTGTTAATTGTTTGTAAATGTTAATTTCGTCAAATAACTGATTATCCCAACGACATTTTGAGTTACATCTATGTGACAAGATAGTGCAGAATAAGAAGTGTATTACCAAATAAATAAATATTTATATATTCAACGATACAGGCTCAAGAAATTTTCACGTGCCTGACTAGTTGCAGGATTTTCCACTGCGGCCCAAAACGTGTTAACAGTTTGAGTGCCACGTTGCACTAGCTAAAAATGAAAAACTTCCTAAATTTGTATACAAAATTAATACAACTATAAATTGTACCATTTTAATCAATAATATCAATTACTTTCAACATTTATTTGACTGCTACTATTAAATCGTATTAACCATATTCATTAATACCATACACGATCAAATAAATAATGATTGAATTTTTGTGTCACCCAAATAGGGGTGACGTGGCACTCAAAGTGTTAAATAAATTAATTCGACCTTACGAAGTTAAAACAAAGTTATTAATTCCTTTCCGTTCGAGTTCTTCTTTTCTATCGAAATGAAATGTCGCAGCGAGGCTGCCCGCTTTTTAAAATACAAATGGGAGCGTCGTTGACATGCTTTCAGGTCTCTCATAAAAACGGTAAATTCCAATGGGAGAGCGGTTTGAGAAACCCTGTTCTGCACACCTTCCTGTGAAATTGGCGGGGACCATTTTGACGCGTCGATGAGCTTCTATAACTCATCCTTCTAGTGCTCTCAAAACTCTTACTCTCTCTCGTGCTTTCCTGTGGCTGGCTTTTGCCCTCTATTATGTGCCACGTACGCATGAATTCACGTTCCTCAGTAGAATATGATATAAACTCGCGCAATTTATCGTTCAAGTATGCGTGTACCGTTAGCGAATAAAACCGTGCCCCGTGCATCGAACATCGTTATAGATTTCTTTTTTCGATTTGTTTTTAGATACAGGTACATATACGCTGTGCGAGAAATAAATGTACAAAATTATAACTGAAGAAGTTTTATTTAGAATCTAATTTTTGTACGTTCGATACTGATGTGAGTTTATGCTTCTATTTAATTATTTTTATTTTTATTTTTTGACATTTTTATGTTTTAAGACAGTTAAGGAGGTAGGATATCGAAAGCAACTTTTTCGTGTAATAAACATTTCAAGATTTTATCTGTTATTTTGATGATTTATTAAGAGGTATATTTCTGATATTTGTACACATCGAGTTGCATAAGTATTCGTGGTCCTAGATTTCGTACTTTTCTTCAATGGCGACACAATTGGAAAAGTTACATTTCTCAGGAAAAAGGAGAAACTATTTTCAAACGTAACATTCAAATATGCACCGATTAAATTATGTCATCCCAAAGAATACAGTCTTAGAAACATTATCAAATATAATTTTCTTGTCATTGTTGCTTTGTAACCCCTTTTCCATGGTAATAATACGAAAATCGCAATTTTTGAACTGTCATTTTTGAAGCAACGGTGCGATTTGTTCTTAATTGCTTTCCTACTTCGTAGGGGATGAGGTAAGAAAGGGTGAAACGCCTATGACTAAACACTGCAGTAAACTCATAATTTTTCAGTGATTAAAAACAGGATAATATAATTTGCATTTATAAACAGTAGAAAATCAGAGCTTTGACATTTGTTTAAAATATAATTTACGCGATTCTCTATTATTTTTGTATTGATTAAAGAATATTGAATTATAAAGGCCATATGTTTTCTAAAAAAAAATTTGAGTCCACATCGATGACTATACTGTAAAACATACAACAAAAATTGAAGAGAAATCCTTAAGGGAGGATTTTATGTTCTCATGATAGAGGAAGAGCGTTAATATTAATTGCAATTAAAGTATCGTCTAAAAATACAGTTTTCTTCATACTGAAAATATTCAAGGATAAGCAGTTCGGTCACCTGATAAATAAGGTATTTTGCATTCGGTTAATTAATTGCTGTTAACTCAAGCTTGCTTGAATACCAGTGGCACAGAGTTTAATTCACTTAATGTTTGATGTACTGCTAGGTTGATCATACTACATTTGTATTGCTCCAGATAATTAAGCAAGAATCCCTGTGTTAGGATACGCGCAGGATAATAGTCAGACATTCAATCATGTAAACAGTTACGGCGTATTATCTGGAAGCGTACATTCCCGTTTATTATTATTATACATTCCTAAATTTCGTACATATGTAAAACGAAATTTCACAATTTCATTGTACAATGCATACACAGTTTCACTCAATAAATAAATTTATTATTAGTTACATTTTAAAGTACTTCTATTATCATATTTCTTTTTCTAAATATTTTAAATCAATTGTTGTGATATACTTTACTTTCCATATAATTTTCAAATCTTTACACATTTTTCACCTTGTATCAATTACTTCGATTTTATGTTTTCGTTTATAAGTTATCGAATACATAGAGTGTCTTAATTTAATCAACGCCTTTGAACATCTCCGACATTAAATGTAATATCAGAGAGCTGTTTTCGTAAGATCACAGAATTTCTATGTGTTCGCATGAGAAACGTTTTTGAAATGATTTTGGGCTCCAAGTTGTAGAACTCATCATGCGAAGGGCTCCAAATAATGAAGATTTCGTTTTAATTCGCCTTCGAGCGACCTTACAGTGTTTATCTACATTTGAACATTTTTATAATGAGACACATATTCTTTTAGTTGTACTATCTTGGAAAATAATTAAACATTTCACCAAGTGTCAAAGAAGGTCAAGTGTGTTAATAACAGTAAAGCTTTCTGTACATAAAAAAACGGTAAAAAAGTGGACACTTCAAGGCGACATTCATTTAAAGAAATTTTTAATTATATTTCAGCAAGCAATAGCTCATACTTTTACCTTTATTTGATTTTTTAAATTCTGATAGCCTAAATGATTCCATCAGTGCTCTTTGTTACGCGAAAGTGTCTCCGTGACATCAGTAATATTACAGTTATCACCCCGAAGAATTAATTGGGTTCGATCGAAATCCCGAGATAGCATCGAGGGCTTCTCTCTCTCTCTCTCTCTCTCTCTCTCTCTCTCTCTCTCTCTCTTTCATTCTCTCTGGTTATTCTTTCTAACTCATTCTTCAGTATCGGATGCATCTATCATTCCGTCCATTTTCACAGAACCGTGATGGATCTCTCAATCGAATTTCAAATAAAAAAATGCAATTATGTGTTTAATTGTATTCTGTTTTCTTCAATTATGAAAAGAAACAAATTTGAAATATGCTATACTAATCATTCTTACATGAGCCAATGGACAAAATATCTATCGTGCACTCGCTGTTGTACCTTTTGAATTGTGACACTTTGTTTAATGTTACACATGTGTAACAAATTGTAAATAAACGAGAATATTAAAACAAAATATTCGTAGAACATGAAAGAATATTTCTGTTTTTCATATTGGAGAATTACATTTATGATCATCATACTGAATGTTTAAAAACGTATACATACGTAGCAGTATCTCCAAAATTACTAAAACCGACTTACAGAAATGAGTACAATAGAACCTTGATCATTCAAAAATTGGTCATCCTATGTCAGCAGCGAGCTAAAATTATCAGTAATAACAGTATGTACTTACTTAATTTCCTACCATTATATATTTCACATTTTAAAATAAAATAATCATTTCGCTCATTCGCTGCAACAACGACATAACTAAAAATTTGTCATTTTTAACTTATTGGTACAGAATACATGTAGAATAACTGTTCTTGTTTATAGTTTCAACTGGTTTACAACGATATAACTGATCTTCAAAAACTCACCACGAGAGGATTGTTGTTGCGGACAGATGTTCTTATAAACTTGCAGTGATTCGAAACATTCAAACTCGTTTTCCCTAAAATCCTTCTGTTTGAGTTCTGTCGTTGTCGCAGTAAACAGGCGATTTGTATTCGAAATTTAGTAGCAGTCCGAGTAATATTGTTATTAACTACAGTTCGGATGATCTAGGTCCTGCTGTATCTCACTGAAAATTCTACACCATAAAATGTCCATCCCGTCGGGTTGCTCCAAATCGGCAGAAAAAAATCTATCAATTAACCCAATACCGAATTTCATAGTAAATCCCCGAGCAGTAAGTTGCCAAAGTGGATAGAGTCCCGTCTGTGGAGTTTTCGTTCAGTATCGTTCGCGCCAAGCGAGATCTGTTCATAAATCGTGTTTGAACGGTAGTCTGAAAGGACTTTCGGTGATAAGGAAGCTCGTGCAGGACACGAGGCGAAGTTCGTGTGTATGCCGGTTGGCACAGCGAGGAGGAAAACTGTACACGAGAGCAGACGTATCGGAGCGATGCCCAAGAAGCATCAAATCCGAAAATCCGTGAGATCCGAGCGATTTCGCCATCTCCCGCTGCCGGCCTCCGTTGCTCCTTCCCTTTCTCGCGTTCCCTCTTTTTTCCGTTCACGAACCCCCAACTTCTCCCCCAACCCCGTGCTCCTGCCTAGATCTCACCCTGCCCCGAAACCCGGCGCATTTAACACAACCTGACTTCCTGAGCATTCGTGCGAAATCTCCGTTAAGCCAGAAGCAAGCTTGGGTTTACCATAGACGTAAGAGAGAATCCATCCACGTGATATTTCCCAAGTAGAACGGCTGGCTGGCTGGCTGGCTGCCTGCGCACCTCTGTCCTTTTCTAATTCCGTGCCAAACTCTTATGAAGAAGGTTATTAAGGTGAAAGTGCCTTCATTCACTTCCGATGATTGCATCGAAAGGTACCCTACCTTTCAGAAGTTTGGATTTCCGCCGATCGTTTTTGTTTAAATCGTGAGCATATGTGATGTCAATTTTTCTTTCGTCTGTACAGACTAATGAGTTCAATTGACTGTCAAGGCTGTTATTTGTTACGTTATTGTAGAGATACTCGTATGAGCTTGTCAAAGGCATTTCGTCGTGTAAAATGCAGCTTCTCCTTTTTTCAATTCGAATGTACAAAAATGAATAGAGTAGGACCTCGGTATCCATGGGGGTTAGGTTCCAAGCTCTACTGCAGATACCTGTAACCGCGGATAGTCGCGTACAATCATGTATGCACACTATACTTGCTGTACATACCTATGATAAAGTTTAATATATGACTTAGACACAATAGGACATTAACAGTAATAACTAATAATAAAATACAGCAATTATAATAATACAAAATACATTACTCCACAAAATTAAAGGATCACTAATTTTTGACCGAAAAATTGTCGATCTTCGAACTGCTGTAACTTCGTGAAAAAAAATCGTACAACAGTCTACCTGAGCTCGTTTTACAGGGTGAAGCCTCTATTTTCACATCCCTGAACTGAATTTTTTCAAAGATTCTTTTATATTATAAAACAGAGTTGAAAACTGAAGTTGCTTGTTTTTTTAAATTTTACAAATTTAAACTGCTCTACGGAGTTTAAACAATTTTTTTCGAGATTCGTTTTACAATGACTTTATAAAGGAAAGTCTCCCTTTTGCAACGACCTCTAAAACATTGATGTACGATTTTTTGTCCTCGCTTTATCGTACTTTAAATAAAAAGTGCCCCACTAATCAGTCCGGATCTCAATCCGTTCGAACATGAGGTGGGATATCCTTGGTTGATGATTGCTAAGCCTAATAAGACGTCCCATGTCGCTGCATTCATTGGTTACGACCGTTAAAATACAATTATATAATACCCTCTTTAACCTATACATGTTTAATAACATCGTTCACCGTGTGCTTATTTATGCCTTATTAAAATATATTATATTTCTTTCGTTACATATTCTTCAGTTTTGAAACCACTCACATCATGCAATCACTGCAATCAAATATTCAGTTTAATTCAGTCTTCTCCCAAAATTGTCAGAACTCAAGAGATTAACAATTATGATAATAACAATTCGGCTTTGTATACAATTTCACAAACAATTTTAAGCGTATAAATACCACTCACAGCAAGCTGCTGATCGAAAGCCTAACATTAATTCTCTGCATTATACGGCCATTTTCCTTCGGAAAATTAACGTTCGGTGGAAAGATCGTCGATCATCCGTAAACTCGTGATATCCAATTATTGCTGAATTCGGTCGGATATAACTAAGCGTATCCGTGTATCAAGAAGCACGGACGCGAGGAATGAGAAACTCATGAAAGAAGCAACCCTCTTTTCCACCCTCGGACTGGTTGAACCCTCAACGAGACAAGACCTGACGTCGATCCCTAGCTGGAGAAGACACGGGGAGGACCGAAAGCCAAGTAAATCTGTTCCAATTCCCTCGGTTCCATGCCTGGAACATCCCGCAGCCACGTTCACGCTTGTCCTTTACTTATTTCCTTGCACCCTACACGCTTCATGGGGGTAGTAGCTTACTTATTTCCTTAAGCCCGTTTCTATCGCGCACGGGCTTCCCTAGATACGACATCGTTCTCGCTGTTCTCCAACGGCTTTCATTAACCCTTTCCAGCGTTAAACCGTTGTTTGTACAAGACTCCGTAAGGTCTGCTTCGAATATGCTACAATTCGGTAGTCTCACGTGCGAAGTAGCTGAGGGTTTTAAACGTTTTCCTCGGGACATTTGCCGCGCGGGCTGAGCCACTGAGTCAACCAGGTCATTAAACGCGAAGATTACCTATTTTATGTTTTCGATGCAGCTGGTGAACGTTGATTTAATAAGTTCCGCTGCAACGAGCATGGAAACGGAGTACATATGTTACGTTGATTCTCTTTCGAGATCTTTCTGCTCCCCTTGTGATAAATTACCACATTGCTACGGTGAAAACTGCAATATCTTGTACAACAGATTCTAATACCTATTTGTTTGTACAAATCATTATGCATTCTACACTTATCGATGTTAAATGGTGCAATACTATTATACATTGTCACTGTAATATAAGCATTTGCATGTAATTCTAGAATTACTCGAAATTTAATTATTTAGTAAAATGTAGCTCGTTGTGCCGGTTACAGTCAACGTGTTAATATCCCGAACACGTGTTTGAGAATGTGATGTAATTGATAGGGTTGGATAGTGCCGATACGTATGTTTACCTGACAGTGCTTTGCAAATTATGAAACTGTGGCTTGCAATCTGTTCGATTCGATGGTTGATAGAGCTCTGTATCTGGTTTGTGTTTGACTGTACACGATGCTATTTGTTTGTGTGTGGAGGAGGAAATATGTACAGCAGTGACAGTACTGCTGGGAGTGATTTATTAGTAGATATTGTTCTTAATGTCTTATTATGCTTAATTTATCACATAAATTCTATCATTGTTACGTACAGTATACTCAATATATAGTGTTCACCATTATCTAAGGGAGGGTGGCTTGGGATCTATCTCCTGTGGATACTGGGTCACTGCTGTGTGTCAATTTTCTTTTACTTAGCATTTTTTGAAACTGTTGCAATATCTGTAACTAATTACATTTGAAACGAGTCTCCAAATCTCCTAATTAGTTGCACTTGAATTGAGAAAGGAATAATCATGGGAACGTTTGATCAATTTCATGAATCACTGTAATTTGGTTATCACTTGGACCGCCATGTCACCCATGGCGGATACTTAGGTTCAATTATAATTTATTTCATCATTTCTGGTATTCATAAAATTATTTACTAATAGTTAATAGTACCAATACAAGAAATTATGAATATTCTTAACATTCCTGATTAAAAAGATTTTAACTTGAGATTCTATTTTCTTTGCATAGAAATTTAGAAAGATGGCTATTTGTAACCAGTACAGTGTGTTAGTCAACGTGTCAACCCTTTGAGCCCTGAAAGTTTC
This sequence comes from Macropis europaea, assembly GCA_916610135.2. Taxonomy (NCBI): domain Eukaryota; kingdom Metazoa; phylum Arthropoda; class Insecta; order Hymenoptera; family Melittidae; genus Macropis; species Macropis europaea. The sequence goes on along the minus strand of OU744344.1, from coordinate 13,083,137 downwards.
AGGAAAACTCGTGCGCCATATGCTGAAATTTTCCGTGGTAGAACACGTGTTAAATTTAATAATTAAACATAATTATATATTTCATGTCGATTGCTCAGTTGTTTAAGTCCTTTAAAATTGCAAAATTTGTAACCAGACATGTATATTTTAATGAAATAAGCGAAGATGATAATTCGTCTAAATACATAAGTTTAAAGCGTACTGTAAACGCATGTGCCTAGACCAGTGCGGTGGCCCGTAGCACACGGTGAACGATCTTTTTGAACGCATATCTGCGTCTATCGTCCGCAAAGGGTTAACAGAGATTTCGCTGTAATTTCATTCCTATAGACCTGTTCGTTTGCATTTTTGTGCCACGCCGTGTTATCCGGTTGCAAATTGTTTAAGCGTGTTTATGAGCGTGTGTAACAAGTTTCCTAAGTTTGCCGAGGATTATTATGACGGGGCCCCGTTGAAGCGCAACTTTTATACGGTTAAAGTTCCTACGAAACGTGTGGAAAAGTGTTTGCAGCGAGCGTAAACTAAACGCATAAAACTATTAATGCGCCGAGCTCCCGACGACCTTGATGTTGTAAATATCAAAGCCGCTGATATTGAAGGATCCTAAGCGTGCATGTAATATCGAGCAAGAGTTATTACAGACGACACGGATACCTCAAAACTTAAACGTAATTTTACACTGCTCATTGAACCGTAATTTTGAGATGTCATCGAACGATTTAGCGTATATCAAATTTTGAAATTTTCTTATTTAACAAACGTTCGGTATTGAGCGAACATTTTCAGGGAAACGTCGTAAAATTGACAGCAATTCATTTACTTTATGTCAGGTTGTTATTTTTAATTGTGAAAAAGGCAAACATTGTATATAATAATTTCACGGTGTGTAGAGTATTTTTTTAGCTATATTTATTTAGCTCGAATGTAAAGTAAAGTGATGGAAAACAATACGGTGTTCAAACATTTATGTAGCAGATTCCATACAATCAATATTTCCTGCCTGATAAAACATTTGATTAATTAATAACTCGCGATCTCAATTTATATTTCCCTTTTCGTTTTTTATTCCCTCCACTTATGAAGGTCACCGTTATTTCCTTTTTTTTTTAACAGCACCTCGTATTTACACGCTAATCGATGCAGCCCTGCATTCTGTATACAAAAGAGTATTAGGATGAAAACAAAGTATTTGCTAGATTTGTCATCAGGCGTCATGGCTTTTTAAATTAAACGTTGCATTTAAATGTCACTTTGTTCTTTGTACTGGAAAAATATATGGCCAGTACGATCGTACCCTATTGTCGGAGTTTGTCCAAACACTGCCGTATCGAAAGAGTTAAGTACTGAATTAATTAAGAAAAAACAGTAGTGTGTCAACGGCAGTTGGGGGTAGAAAACAGCGGTTCTCATTCTAAGTAGGCTTTTAGAATTAATTTTTCCTACGCAATAATAGTGATAAGTAGCAATAGTACCGTACCTAAAGTTGAACCATTCGCAATACGTACACGTTCAAACGAAAACTATTACAATAGTTTATAATATTTATAAGGGCATAGGAATGGTAGAAAGTGTAGATTAATCCATTACAGACAGCAAGTACTATAGACTGAAAACCAAAGTTACAAAATATAGTACAAGGTGGCTATTATACATTTATATTTTTGTAAATTGTAATGTTATATAAATAAACATTTTCAAATGAATGGTTCTCGTTCGATCACCGAAGTTAACCTACGGTTACCACAGATCAGCGCCAGAAAGGGTGACTGTCTTTACTGCCTCTGTGATGCTGTTGTCAAAATGGTGGTTTGGAACCCACCTGAAGCTATAGGTCCCCGGCTAAATGATCATAGGAGTCGATGCTGGTTTACGTACAAAGAAGAAAAATGGTAAAGCTGTAGCTTAAGACCCACCTGAAACTGCATGTACTTATGTCCTTTGACTGAATGATCATAGCAGTCGACGCTGTTCTGTACACGTACAAAAACAACAACGAAAAAAAATTGGTGACCGTCTTTACTGCTTCTGTGATGCTGTTGACAAAATGCTGGTTTGGAACCCACCTGAAGCTATAGGTCCCCGGCTAAATGATCATAGCAGTCGATGCTGGTTTACGTACAAAGAAGAAAAATGGTAAAGCTGTAGCTTAAGACCCACCTGAAACTACATATATTTACGTCCTTTGACTGAATGATCATAGCAGTCGATGCTGGGCTGTACACGTACAAGAACAACAACGAAAAATAGTAGAACATTCGTTTTCATGCTTGACAATGGGTCGAGCAGTGTGGTTTTGCGTCGACGCGGCTGTGTGAAGTCAAACATCTGTGCACTCGATGCCTCCCATGGAGATAGGTATGTGTTTATTAAATTCAGAGTTAGATGAGCCGGCTGACATCTCGGATTCCATAGTTTCCTGGAAACGGCGAATCAGCATTGTCCGTTGTTGGCTCCACGGACGGTTTCGTGCTGGTGCATATTGCCCGTGTACGTGCACGCGTTTCATGCACTCGATGCGCATATAAAGATTCGTCCGTGTGTACGTGCATGTGCGTGTGTGTGTGTCAGTAGCCACTCGTCAGAAATATGGAAATCTTCCTCTGTGTGTCTTCTCGTCGGTCGCTTAAAGACTCGCTCGTTAAAGTTATCCGCAACGCTGGCTATTTATAGAATTACCGTTGTCGGACATTCTCGTGGTTATTATCGTTGGAAATGAAGTTTCTCTTGCCGCCAGTGAGAAATTAGTTCAAAGAAGGTCCATTTACTGTTTACCCGAACTTTCGTACAAACGAAATGGACTGTTCGGAGGAAATGATCCTCTTTATTGCGATTGTTTGGGGTTTATTTGTGACGTTAATGTTCAGGGGTGACTTCAGTTAGAAGAAATTCTTTGACAATATTTTGTTATTTTAACGAATTGCTTGAAACACAGTTGCAGGGAAAATAAAGTTTACCTGGTAGTGTTCTTATTTCTTAATTCGTCAGACTCCACTTTGAAGATTATTTCAGGATGATTCTTGTTTCAAAGGTTTATTTAAATAAAAATCAGTCTTCACATTATACGCAGTTAGAATGAACATATTAGAAGCTATTTATAAAATTTGTTCGCAAGATATTTGCTTTGTTGCAAAATAAAATTGAATGACAATTAATTGAAAATTTAATAACGATGTAATTTGTGCTTGAGAATCGTATGTAATTAAATAAGATGTCACTCACAGTAGGTATAATTTGCTATGATCAATAATATTCTATGGTAAAATTCATAATTAATATTATTACTACAGCGTTGACATTTTTCAAAATTTCTAACAGTAGCACCAAATAATATAGAACCGACAGGGATTCAAATATTTTGAATGAAACAACACACAACAGATTCATCCAAAGTCGACCTTACGAACAATTTCCTTCAAACTGTGCCGTTTTCGTGTAAGGAAATCCGCTGGGCGAGGACCGCGGAGCATTCTGGCACCCCGGCAACGGCGTCCATCAACAGCGTGATTACGTCCTCCCCCGTGAATAATTAGAATGTAATTCTAATTAAAGATCTCCGAGCGGGCAGAGGCGAAACCTTCGAGCGAAACTCTTTCCGAGTTCAGGCCGGATTAACTTAACCCTTGCTCTTCCAGACCGCCTTTAATCTGTTTTGTAGCTCCGTCCACTTCTTACATACCCGTAGAAGAAAGCTCCTTTCATCTCCGCTCCGCTAGCTTCGTCTTCCGCTTTCTTTAGCTTTTTGACCCTCTTCGGGGATGAAGTTCCGCTGTTGGTTACTTTCCTGCGGCTTCTCAAATTATATGTCCAACTTATTTTCCCGCTCGACTCGCCCCGGGGATTTCACGGAATCTCTCTTTTTCCGCCGAACATTCCGTGACGTATCAGAGAAGAAGATGAGCATCAGGACGGGGCGGGACAACTAGGCGGTCGCGGGGTGGCGGGTGGCCGGGGTGCGATGTTGCTCAAAAGGATGAAGACTTTATTAAACCCCAAAAGAACCGCGTCATTCGATTCGATTTCCGAAGCACGCGATTCCGTTTGATGTGAACGCTCCTCCCGGAGGCAACTATTGCCTCCCTTTGCCGGGATCGTAATTTTTTATGCTTAAAAGTGTGTCTGCCTGCGCCGCGACGACGGCTGCCTCGTCTTTTGCACACGTACACTTGGCGAAAAAGACGGCAGGTAATTGCCTCCGACGGTATCGGTTGATCTCGAACAGCCTATAGAAATCAAATTGAATTACTCTGTTCTTTTGGGACTTAATAAGGTCTTCGTACCTTTCAGGAAGTATCGTCGAGCCTCTCCGACGTTCCTTCCGACGCCGCCTCTTGTAACGCCGTCTTCGTTCAATACAATTACCGCATTCTCGAACGCTAGTAATTTATACATACTTTTTCTTTCTGTATTTCTCATATAAAAGTGGGAACCCCGCGAAAGTTCCAGGATTGAACGAAGGAAATGTATAATATCAGGCTGGTAACTAAATTTCTGACCTTTCGAATCTCTTCGCCTTGAAAGTTACTCAATTCGACTGTCAGCTAATTGAACAATTAGTAGAATCATAGCAAAAGATCATCGATTTGAATGGAAATGGATTTACTAAAAACTTGTTGGTTGAAAGGATTTAATAAACGTATGTTTTGTAAAATATTTTGAAGTTCTTATGTAAAATATTTCGAAGTTCGCGGATTTATTTAGTTGCCAACCTAATAATTGTCTTGTGAGAAAAATCGTTTTTTATTTTTCAAAGTAGTGTTTTCTAGGTTCTGAACACATTTTGCATCGATCATAAGGTAACATAGGGGTTACTGGTGTCTGGTGCTTCAAATTTAATTTAATTAAATAACTATTAATTCTTATACAATTTTCAGTAGATTTTATATTGTAATAATACCACAAGGTTGCAATTATACAATCAGATACTGAAGTATTTGTATCTTATGTACTTTATATTTAAAATAAGATATTACCTTGTCTGGCTAGGTATGGCAATTTTTGACTGTTGCACTTCCTTCTGACAATGAGTTCTGTGGACGCATATATGCGAGCTACAAATTTCTTTGGCTTATAGTTTCGACATTTACAAAAACTGCCACTCTTACTGCTAAATATACACACTTATGACCCTAGAATTCCCATTTTAACCCCAGTACTCGAGATTCCATGTAGTTTGCTTCCGAATTCGTTCAAAAAGTTCAAAACACAAAACAGTAGGACAACAAAATTCCATTCACAGAAAGTGTCCACCTTTGAAGTACTCTGTAAGGTAAAAAATGATGTTTTAATTAAATTATGTAGGATTCAAACGAAGCATGCTCGAGATATGAAACCTTGCAGAATTATAAACATAGAAGCAATATTGTTTTTTCTTCATAACTGCCATTTTGCCAATAAGACCCCAACTGCACTAGCATTCCTGAAACTTTTTGGTCGCACTGTACTATATAAGTGATATTTGACGAGCCTGAAGATGAAAACTGACTCAATACTTATTTCGATAAGAAGAATAAATTAATATCGAACACATGTCAGTGAGAAAATGCGGAAATAAAAAGTGTACTGCTCTTTTTCACTATTTCTCCCTGCGGTAAACCGCATTTAATTCGCCTCACTTGAAAACCTACGACGTACCTCCATCGTTTTCTTCACGACTATACCTTCTCCCTTCCATTTCATTCTTTCTTTAATGGCCACTTTCACGGTGCTCGTATAACATTAGAACCCGTATGATGAAACGTAGGTGCGCGTTGTCGCGTTATACTAGGTGCTCACGAAAGCCAAACCGCTGCCCAATGAAAAAGTAAAAGGCTCGGCTGATGGAACTAAATGAAAAAGGAATTCTCGGCTAAAACTAAATCAATAATTAATTTACACATTCGAAGTAATTAGTAAATTTGTAAGGTTTCTGAAATATATTCTAACGAAGTACGTGTACTGTGTACCAGGGGGTACAATTTTCTATATATACAGTGACTCACGAAAATTGATCATATAATTATATTATTTAAATATTCCTCCATTTAACATTTTTTTAACACGTTGAACACCGTGGGGGTCACCCCTGATCGGCACCACAAATTCAAATAAATTAAATAATTATTTATTCTTATAAAATTCTGAGCAAACCTCATACTGAAACAATAATATAGGAACTGAAGAACACGATTGAATATACAAATCTTTTTTTTCTTTGCGATTTTTATAAAAATTAGGAAATAATATTCGCCTGATCAGGTATGTAAATATTTATAGAGATATTTGCAACAAGAACATTTGCTGCGAAGTCTCTTCAGCTAAAAGAGATTTTAATCTATGTTTACTGTGCAATGTACCATCCTCCTGATTAATACTTTATTTAGGACTGACAGAATCATACTTCAACATTTTTCCACATTGCAAACTTTATCCACACATCAGCCTGCAACTCATTCATTTTGGCCCTTTCCTATATTTTTTCCCTGCTTCAAGAAACTCCGGATAAATCACAAATCCTTTTAGAAACCTAGGTAACTACATTGTACGAGCTCAGTGTGTTGCGTTAGTTCAGTATTGCGGTAGCTCTGTTACAACAAGCTTCTGTCAAGTTTGCAATAGGACCTCTTCCTCAAAACTTGGTAGTCTGACTATTATCCCATGTACTCACCAGTCCATTAGAATTGCAGCTTTTTATTCATTTCAAACAGTACAATAAGCACCTAAATTTTCTGCTGGACTGTAGATTAATCCTCTATGTTCATCACTTCAAATGAACTCGAGATTTGCATGAATGTGTACACGAATTCTCCGGTGGAAGTTTATCAGGATCAGATTGGTTCCTTCAACAAGATTTCATGGGGACAGGGAAAACAGTAGACGCAGACAGAGGATAAAGAGTGGGCGTAGGGTTAAAGCCAGCCTTCTTTAACGGTACCTCTAAAGAAGCTTCTCCACCTACTGTCATACGGTTTGGTGGCCTCTTTAACGTTGGCATTGCGTTATGCTCAACGTTTATGGCAGCGCACGACCCAGACTGACGGATATTTTATATTTTATAATGCCTCCCACTAAAGCTCGGTGCAGCCAGGTTATACGACGCATTCTCGCAGTCTTTAAGACGTCGTCTTATGTGTTCCACGATCGATGCCGTCAAACTGCACCATTGTCGAATTTTATATACCGGGGTACGTCTGGTTGAAGAATCTTAAAAATCTGTGAAATGATCTTTTTATTCCGCAAATTATACCGTGATTGCATGCAATCTTCAACGGTGTTTATCTGTAACAGATGTGGTCATCCGGAGTGACGATTGTCTCTGCTCTACCTTCAGTCTGCGTCCATTCCCCTCACGCAATAAGAAGGTAGAGATTTAATCTCTGGATAAAACTGATGTCTTATATACAAAAATAATTATTCTTATTACGTCACTGTTTCATTAGAAACCGTATTTTTCGACAATTACCGATGTTTTCGACGTCATGCACAGGCCACAGCCTATGCGAGGGGAATGGACGCAGAGTGGGGGTAGGCTGGAGCCAGGCCTTGCTCTGGATGGCCATCTTCGATCTATAGGGTGTATCATTTTTTAGGTGACGACTCAGCTAGTTTTTTCTTAAACTACTAGGAACAAATTATTTGCCTCAATTGCACCAGTGTCGAATTTTATATAATGAGATACATACATTCAGAAAAATCTTCAAAATGTCTTATTTATTTCACAAACTATACCGTGACTGGGTGCGTGGCCCTGTAAGCTTCAATGGTGTGTACTGTTTAAGTTCCAGACATCAGCCCGTTTATTCTTCCACTGTTGGGGAGAAATTGTTTATTTAAATTGCACCAGTATCGAGTTTTACGTATGGAGACTTGTATATTCAAACAAATATAAAGATCTTCAATATGTATTATTTATTTTACAAATATGGTGACTGGATGCGTAGACCTGTGAGCTTCAACGGCGTCTGCTGTTGAAGTTGCAAACTTCAGCTCGTTTATTCTTCCACTGTATACACCCAACTGGACACGGTCTACACTCGGTAGCCTCTATCACTAATAACTGTATTAATAGTTCTTCCACTGACGCATTCTCTAATTTCTCTGATAGGGGTATTCAGTAATAATTACTGCTTTCATAATTTTCGCATAGTCACCAAAAACACATTACACAATTTTTCCAATAATTAGCCGTTCTGCACTTTAGCGTTCCACCTGATTAGTCACAGTGTCATGTAATCGTCAGCGAAATAGAACGTGGCCCTTCGTTTATAAATGACTCTGAAGTCCTTGTTCTGTTCCACGATGGAACAGTGTCGCGAAAAAGAAGCGTTCTTATCGTTTGTCGCCCGGCAAATTGATATCGAGCGAAGCTCAAAGCCGTATCGTTGTTTAGTTGATTGCGAAAGAATCGAATTGCGTGTCGAATTTCCTGTCTATCGAATATCCCTCGAATTATCATCCCGTCTCTGAAATTGGCGATATACCTGGCCGACACAAAGGAGATTTAATTAATGGAATTAACGTGAAATGGCTGTCCCCCCTCTGTCCGGTTGGAAACTTCAATTTCACTTCAGAATGTCCTCGCTCGGGTAAAAAGGCAACGCTCCGCCGCCGCCGCTTATCCCTTCGGTTTAAATGTATTTTCTGCATTCCGAAGTTCGCGACTGTCTGCAGAGTCGCCATTTGCAGATCTCGAAACAAACATCTTCACGTCGATATTACAGTGCAGGCACGAATTAGTGACAGGCCGTTCAAGGTCGCTTCTGCGATTTTAAATTGAGGTGAAATGATACGTGTATGCTCAATTAAATTTTTAACTGATTTTTCGTAAAAGTGACTGACAAACTTCATGCGACAAATCTTCATTTAAAAGTTCAATATACAGGTTGTTCTATAATAATATTTCTACGTGAATCGAAATTGACATGTTCGAAACTATTAGTGATGTCGAGAAACATTTCAAACACAAGTTGAATGATTTCGAAGGGGATATAATGTGGTGTCAATAGCTTCCTTATTGGTGGAGGTATAACTGAGATGTGAAGGTCATCTTCTTTTCTTTAAACTCCTTCTTCATGCTCTATAAAAAAGTAGGGTGCTTATATTAGAAAACTGTTGGATTAGAAGACATTTTTACTGAAATGTTGCTGCATCTGAAGCTATGAAAAGTATTTTACAAAATTGAAACTAAAATATTTAATAAGCTAATGGTTTTCTGGTAGAAACATGTGACGGTTATGCTAAAGAGGAAATGGAAAATAGAAACTTTTCATAGAGAATGAAGAGCTGTCTCGATTAATTGTAATAAAACATATAAATCCATTAAAAAAAAAGGAACCTGACTTTGGTACCGCGGTATCTCTCCGTATGTTTCCACCTTTAAAAAACTAATGAACCACATTATGTTCCCATCAAAATCATTCAACTTTCACCTGAAATGTTTTTCGATGCCTCTGATAGTTTCGAAGACTTTCGTGCGGAAACATTAAACTGGAACACCCTGTACGTTATTGCATGAAAAATTCACGCTATCGTCGGTTGTACCAAGAATTTCGACGCAGCCTGTATAACGAAATATTACTCGATGATACGGCCACAGATTGTTCGAATTGCCGTCATAATTTCTAGTATGGAGATGTTGCGCACGTGTATGATATAGTCACCATCCGTGATCGTAGCGGTGAAAGTCACATCGTCACATTCCGACCCTTCGCAAACCTCTGTTGCCAGAAACGATGGGAACACATGTGCGGAACTATCCACGAATTATATTACTGTATTGCGGACAAACAATAACGTTTGATCGCGTTTGTCGAAATTTGTGTCCCATTTATGCATTTCCACAGATTGTCGTAAATTCCAGATGGAGAGTAATACGCAATACCAGTGAAAAGAGGGTAACTTTGAACAAGAATACTGTGCTGAATAATAAAAGTATAAAATTGATAATTTTCTATGCTCATACAAGAATTGTTACTGAAAGAAAGTACGCCTTTTTATTTATTATTTTGTTAACGTATATCTCCTTTCGTGTTTAATAAATTAATCTCTATAACGGACTGACATATGTGTGTACGTTTTTTTATAATTCAAGTATCGTTGACAAAAACATAGCAACTAATAACAACACATTTGTAGATCTTTGTCTCTGTGATTACAGAATTCTTCTCAATTTCTTGTTCAATACCAATAAATTTTTATTGAATAAATATATATGTAACCAAATTTCTCCTAAGTATTAAAAAAAATGGTGTGAACATTAATTATTTATTATTAATTAGTTTCTTCTGATTTAGTCAATTAACCCGCTTCGTATGATATCTTCATAAGAGAAGTATTTGCGCATATCAGATATTTCTATTTGATTGCAAGTAGTTAGGTTGCCACTAATATATATAGAATACTATAATTATTATGAATCTCATAATATCACTCAATCTATCAAACTGTAAAATAGAAACCTACAAAAAATCTAAGAAGTTGCTTAATTTTCTGGATCGCTAGAACATTTTCACCTCGATTACTATCTACTCAAGATTAAGTAGAAGATGTTAGTATGTGGCCAGACCCTCCGAACAGAGCTAACTGTAACATATGTACTTTTCTTCGAAGGCGCATGAAAACAAAATTATTCCTAAATTTTAGATTGCTATGATTCTCACATGTTCTTATTCTTATCACGAACAAACTCTTCATACAGTGCAATCATATTTCACTTGTTGTTCCGTTCAATTTACACAATTTGAGAACAATGACCCAGCATATGAGTCATGAAATATCTCATTCAATTAGCTAATATCTCGCATGTGGGATATGTACACCGATTACATAATTACTTTTGCAATGGCTGTAAGGATAATTCAGGTTTATCTTTCGGGAAACGTTTCAAGGAATACCATAAACTTTTATTACTTATGAATAATTTCTATTCGGATTAAAATTCTTTGTTACACGTATCAATATCTGTGTATATTTTAGTCAAGTAATAAATTTCTTGTAATTTTTCGATACTTTCATTACTTTCATAGGATAAAATGAGAATAATGTTATGATTAGAATACAATTTCATAATAATTTTCATTTTCGTAAAATGAATATCGGTACCTGAGTTAATTGCGTTTATCTTTTTGAAGTATTCACTGAAATGCCAGTTTACTCGTATGAACCATACTAATGACGTATCGGTCACTTGATACCAAAATTATTTCGAACTCCCGATGACTCGCCATGTGGGTCCTGGTCTGTTAAAACGAAATGAACTGAAACGTGTTCCTCTCGCTGTCACACATTTTCATTTCTCTTACTCTTTTTTATGGCAGCAAAAATGTTGACGTTCTAAAAAAAATAGTAAATCGAGGTTCTCTCCTTTTTCAAGGTTCTGATGAAACCGGAATTCGAATAACGGAGAATATCGAAGAAACTTCAATTATTATGAAATTAAGGACATCGAGTATATTTGTCTGCGATGCGCTGCTAAACGACTTTCATTAACACTCTTTGAAGTTCTTTTAAGTGGCGTCTCGTATTGTGCGGAGTGAATGGCGGCCCGTTCATAAGTGAAGGCTCTGAACACCGTTCAAAATCAATAACTGGAGAACGTTGAGAAATTCACGTATCCGCGAATAGGGGCGGTAATTAAACCTGTCATTGTACCGAGATGTGGGCGTCGCGCAACCGTCGGCTGTAGCTGTCGTTCTATGTTAACCGATTAAAAACATTTCCTTCGATTTGTTTTATTCGTTTCTTCGTTCCTCTTTCGCGCAACAACGCCCGCGTCATCCACAGGCGTATCAATAAACGAGAAAAGTGCTCGTTAGTTATTCAGCAGTACGTGCGAGCTATCAACGGCTACCTGCTGAAACGAAACTGGCCAAGTAACGACGTTTGTCAAGTACAGTATAATATGTCTCGAAGAGAATTTGTGAAATATGAAAGCATAAAACAATATATCTGGAATGTGTATAATTTGTGAAATGCGAAAGCACAAGGCAATGTATTTAGAATATAATTTGTGAAGTATTAAAGCACAAGGCAACATATTTAGGATATAATTTATGAAATACAAAAGTGCAAAAGAATATATTTAGGATATAATTTATGAAATACGAAAGCACGAAAGAATATATTCAGAATGTACTTTGTGAAGTATGAAAGCACAACACGATATATCTAGAATTGAACTTGCAAATATGAAAGCACAACAGAATATATCTACAATATAATTTGTGAAACACGAAAGCACAAAACAATATATCTAGAATATAATTTGTGAAGTATGAAAACACAAGACAACATATCTAGGATATAATTTATGAAATATGAAAGCACGAAAGAATATATTCAGAATGTACTTTGTGAAGTATGAAAGCACAAAACGATATATCTAGAATTGAATTTGCAAATATGAAAGCACAACAGAATATATCTACAATATAATTTGTGAAACACGAAAGCACAAAACAATATGTTTAGAATATAATTTGTGAAATATGGAAGCACAAAAGAATATATTTAGAATATAATTTGTGAGATACGAAAGCACAAAACAACATATCTAGAATATAATTTGTGAAATACGAAAGCTGTTCAACATCTTCTGTCTTTAGAAAAATCACTGCAAAAATGATTTGGGGTTAAATTTTAAAGTGATCACAACGGGGTGATTTTTAGTGTCTGTTGTAATTTCTCTAAGTGTTTTCAATTTGCTGAACACTCCTTAGATTATTTCATAAGTTCGTGCATACTTTTTATGTAATTCACTGTGAAGTTAATTGTTTAGATAATATAACTGATATCTGTTTGTACATATTTTTCATCTGTCAACCAAATTATTGAAAACACTCTTAAAAATTTAGCTGCTTTCAAGCTTAAAAATCACAAAATACTATTAGAACGTAGGTAAAGGGTTTTAATGTCGCAGAAACTCTACTTAACTTAATTTCCAAATTTTGTCTAATTCCTGGTACAGAATATCTTTCATCACGAAGAATGCTAGTCGCAGAACTCATTTTAATAAAAATCCCCTGAATTTCGGCATTTTTAATAGAATCGAACTCTAAACTGCAGTTATAACACATTAATTTTCAAAACTGTTTACACATTCCTCTCTTCTACCTGAAAACACCTAAAAATTGTAGCTTACAATTAGTATATTTGCAAAAATTCGTGATCAAGTGATGAAATAAATAACAGGTGACCCTGAAGCACCTGCTTTCCGGCGTTCGTACCGCAATACGCACCTATAAATAATTCAATATTCAACCAAACCAGCCACCAGAAAATGAATTCGCCTTTACGTTAAACAGATGCTTGTTTCATCCGAGCGAGTTTGTTTTTCGAAGGAACGGTGTCCCATTTTATTCGAGTTTTGTTTACTCTTCGGGGTCTCTTCCCCGTTTCCGGCGAGGAAGAAGAAATGAGCCGTAACAAAGTCGCTAAATTGAATGCCGGCGACTGTACACGCACGTGTACACGTACACATCAATAAATAAAATCGAGTTGTATCGCGGTGGCAGAGAAATCACGTGTGCATGCAGTTCACTTCCCAATACGGTTTCCAATATTGTCCGATATGTATGATTCGCCATGCCGTTTGCACGAATCGTTCGGTAGATATTTTCACAGGTGAGCGGGTCTATTTACCTGTGCTCGTGTCTGCTCGAAAACACGGGTTATTGCGACCCGAACATTCTGGTAAGATTCCATCGAGACCGCCTCTTCTTTCTTCGTATTATCCTTGGACTATATTCATTGTTTCGTCGCGAATCAGATGCTCCATTAGGGTTGTACCTTTTTGTTTCTCGTTATCATTCGAATAGTCTATCCGTTTTTATGGAGATGATTTTTCGAGATCGATTAGAAATACAGTGTTGCAGACTTGTAGATCAGGAGCAACTGGGAGAAATAAACAAAATACTTTAAGAACTTGAATAACGCGGTGAAAATTCCAGTATCTAGTCAGGCATTATAAAATGTTTTTTTTAAACAAAGACTATCAAGAATAACAATATTGTACAATTACCAGTTTCTACACTTATTTTATGATAGACATAAAAATAGTGTTATTTTTTCCGAAAATTTAATTGCAAAATAAACTGCTGCATATCTTGTGAATCATTATTTTGCGAGTCTATGGTCGTTAATATTTTGTGTGTATTTTATTGAGTTGCATTAGTCAGCTAAATCGCAAGCCTACAGATCAAAAGTACCCTATAAAATCCAATTTAAAATGACTTAAACAACATTCATTCCAAAGGTCATAACTATATTCTGTGTTTTAAACATTAAAATGAAAATATTTTGAAACTTACGAAAGTTATTGTATAGTATCCCTTCATTGTAAGAGAAGTAACTTTTCCAATGGTACTTTCATCTACTATTAACAAAAATATTAAGAATTATGGTTCAGTATATTACACAAAATTTACTTTATACAATAAGTATACTCCTTACCTTTCTGAACTGTCAAATTTTGAGCACAATTGCAATTTAAAAAGTGGCTTTGATAAATATTGTCAGTAAATCAAGTGACATGAGTCTTTTTCTCACTCCCCCATCCTTTCAGCTACATTAACATGCATTTAAAGAAACCACTGTACATCAAGAACCCAATGACTATGACTAAATAGATGCAGTGGCGCAATTCAATTCGTTCCTCTTTAAAAATCATATTCAATATTACATTCAGTCGCTTCGAGTTTCGAATTGAAGAGGAACAAAGGTAATAATATCCTACCGGAGCGGTGACAAAGGAAATCACGATTCTGTTAGCCAAATCTCCTATTTCGCTCGCAGAAAGAATATTTCCGAGCAACGGAGGCCCGGGATGGAACGGTACACGCGAACGCTAACTGGTAGAAATAATTAACAAGTCCCACATCGCGTCCCGCGGCGAAAAAAGACAGAAGCAAACGAACCGATCGAATCTATCCGCTGGTGGGTGTAAATGCGCCTTTATTTTCAATTTTCATAATAGCCGTATCGACCAACTTCGCCCGGAACGAACCACGGCCTGTATATAGAGAGAAGGGAGGGATGATATAATCGAAAAGGGGATATGCAGCGTACTAGTTTGCTCGAAAGGAGGGTAACTGTACAGGGAGACGATAGATATCAATCATAGGGGTTCAGGGTTGTCAAACCCTCGGTACACTGACTGCAGCTTATGATAAAGACAGCCGATTCGAATGAAACATTGGTACAGACTCTGTCTTCCTCGTTTAAAAGATAATAATCCTGCGGTGTCTATCATTTTCGTAAATTTATTTCCGTATTTTATGGCTGCGAGGTGAGGTTTTAGGCGTGTTTCGTAAAGTTTCAGTGAATTTTCGATTAACAGTTATGGGTACATACAAAATCTTCTAAAATTGGTAGGGTTAAATTTGAATTATATACTAGTGAAAAAAATTAATAAAAAAGTGTACATGAATGTACGTTAGAATAAAGATATCGAATTTAAATGACATGTTGGTACAGACCCTGTTTTCAACGTTTAAAAGATAATAATCCTTCGGTGTCCATCAGTTTCGTAAATTTATTTTGGTAATTTATGGCTGTGGTTTGATGAAGTTCGAAGAAGTTAGGTTTCAGGGTTAGGTCTTAAGTAGTTGTAGGTCATTTATATGTCTGTATATGCTTCATAAAGTTTAATTGAACTTTCGATTAACAGTTATGTGTACAAAGAGGATCTAAAATATTGATGGTATTAAATTTGAATGTATAGAATACTGGAAAAAATAAACAAAAAAGATTATTCGACGTAAAATTAAATTATTCGAATGCTTATTTTTTTGGTATTCATTGATAATTCAAGATATTTAACATGGAATTTTATGTCTGCTATATTCAATTGCACCCAGTGGCATGACTTGCAAATTTCCATGCAAGTCAAGAGGAACAAGTTTCGAGACAGATTGTGAAAATTTTGAAACTGTAATAGGTTTGAAAACTTCAACACTCTTGAAAGTCTTGAATGTCCTAAAATCTCCAATATCTTGAAAACTATGTTTTTAAGTATACTTCTATTTATTTACTCATAACATGGCGAAAATTGAAATAATTCACAACATTTTCAAGACTTTCAATCCCTAATTTATTCTAACACGTTCTGAGACTTCTTCAGTATCTGTTCCTGTCTCAAAATATGTTATATCGATAAGACCTCGAACATTCTATTATCCAGGCACCGAGCATGAGTACTTCAAGGTTCCTCCCACCTCCTGATTTTTCCAAACGTTATTCACTTTGCATTCCAACCATACTTTCATTCCAAGTTAGAAAATGATGAGACCTTCAAAAAACGACTTCACACGTGCTATATTTTAATATGAACAACTAGACGAGAAGCGACCCCGAAATACCTACTCACCTGCACTATAGTTTCGATGCTGCTGCCACGGGAAATTAATTGCTTCCCAGAAAAGAAACTATAAACCATTTAGACACATGTTCCACGGAACGCGGCGTAACCGACGTTCAGACGGAAACCGTTTCTCCCTTAATATTTCCTTTCGTCTTAGATGATATTACTTCTCTGAAAATGTCCGCCCCGCTTGTAATACCTATGCCTGGAGCGAAAGTATGTTTTCGCTGTCGCGAGAGGAGCTCCGTTCACAAGATTTTCGTCTGCTCCCGGTTAAGCAGTTCGGACGGACCAAGAGACTAGAAGGGAAAGCAGAATGGAAAACAATAACTTTTTCATTTACCGGGCAAGATATTGCCGCGATATGAGCGCGGGCTGCACAATAAAACTAAGGCAGCTCCGCTGTACGACGACGACGTCTACGACCATCTCGTCGCATACTCAGTTTTACTTCCCTCCTTTTAGCGACGAGGAAACCACGATCGAGTATATCATTGCACGGCTGTATATCGTTTCTCGTATCAAGATTTCTGTTCTCTCGCTGTTGCAGAAAACCCTTCAACCTGCGGCCGAAGAATTAAATCGACGACAGAGGTGGACCCGCCGCCCTTCCCGTTCTGCGTGTCCGGTGAGTTTTTTCGCACGAAAATATTCATGAAACGCGTTATTCAATAGAGACGATCGACAGATGATAATCCATCGTATATTGCCGGTTATTAACCATTCGAAAGTGACCGTAGATCGATCTATCGGGCCGAGGAGATATCGTTTGTCAATGTGTTCCATTGGGCGTGTTTAAAAAGAGATTTACAAATTCGAGAAATTATTTTTGCTCGTTCATCATTGATTCTAGTATTGCAGATAAATACCTTCAGGTTTTTAGGAATAGCAATTCTTTACATAAGTTTCTATCATTCGTAGGAGTTGCTAATAGATATTAACAGATAATGCGAATATGAATTCTAAAAGAAAAAGATTCTATCTTCAGAAATGTGAACGAAAGTGTAGGATGTATGAGGAAATCAAAATTATAACAACAGCATGTGTGCAAGAATTATTGTAAGTATTATTAAATAACGACAAGTGATAGTAAATAATCCATCGCGTATTATTAGTTATTGACCATTTAAAAATCTGTCATAGGGCGATGTATCGGACATTTCATCAGGAAATGTCAAATGTCAAAATATTTTACCGACTGTATTTAAAAAGAGATTGAAGAGGATGAAAGTCAATTTGAATCTAACACGTTTAATAAACTTTGAGTCTGCATTGAAAGTCGTTTGGCAGTTTTAAAAAATATAATGATAAATTGATTGATAGCAACAGCTTGAAATACTTTTATCTGTCAATGTTAATAAATTGCTGCTGCCACAGAAATAAATTTGGTAATATTTTACAGTTATTGAGAATTGCATTAATGCAGTATTAACCTGACAGGATATTGTAAAAGTGATAATCCAAGTGTTCGTGGCCCCATTGCAGGGTAACAATAATACAATCGAACGTAATCTACATTGATCCTACTATTGGTTCGATTTCGATATTGGACATGGATATTACTATAAGCACAAAGATTTGGTCCGCACAATGTACTCTAGGCAAGTAAAACTAGATATTCGAAATCGTGTTTGAATAGAGGAGAGTAAATTTTTCTGTTAAATTTAAGCGAAGGAATAACCTTTTGCAGTATTTAATACTATCAAAGAGTGTTCTATAAACGACCAGTACATACGCCTGCGTTGAATTAATATCACATTTCCACCGACGAATTCTCTTACACAGAATCGCACTTACAACTTTAAGTTACGTATGTTTTCTCCTCACCCAAACTTTAAAACAGTAACTTAAAAATTTGTTGAAACTTTACTGTTTCAATATTTCTTACATCCTTGCTCTTTAAATTATTAAAATTTCTATTGAATCATCAGACGAGCCTATTCATAATAAAACTCAATGCAACTCAATTCGAAATTTGAAAGTATTTCAAAGAAGTAATTTCAAACCATAATTAACAAAAAAATTCAATTCAGTTCAATTTTAAATTTAAAAATTTTGTCGTATTGGTAAACAGAAAACAGGGAAATTGTGAGCCAGTGTAGTGGCTCCTAGCGCTATGGTAGTCTCTGCTTTGCTCGACTGTCGCTAGGACTAACCTGTGAGAAGCCGAATACAATAGCTGATACTCCCATAAACCCTAGAAAAAGAAAAAATAATCTCGTGAATGTTGACAAGAAGCAAATAGCACTTTGATATATTTCATGGAAACGCAGTTCTGTCGGCAAGCTTATCCAAATCGAAATATCTGTATGTCTGTTTGCGTTTTGACTCGTGTCGTACATCGTGGTTGTGTAAATGCGCAATAGCCGAGGCTGGCTGTCTGCTATCAATGTCTTCGCACGATTTATCGTGACTTCGCACGCGAACCCTTCGCTCCAGTAACGCCCACTGCCATTCCGCCGGAAAACTTTTTCAATTCGTGCCGGTTTCACTTATCGAGCAACGCGAATTTGCCCTGCTATTAATCCTACTTTGGACCTGTTTTCGCACATCCGCCGGAAGATCAAATGACGATGTACCTTTCCTGCGATTCCCGCGATCCTGCATGAACTGGAACGAAGTGCACCGCTCAAAACAATTAGAGGATCGAGCTTTTATTCAACGATTCAGTGAATATCAGGAACGAGAGACATATAGTAGAATTCCTCTTATCCGGTTCTGCTCTAACCCTTTGAACTCCTAATTTTTTTTCAATTTCCTTTGCAATTACTCCCTATTATTTTAAGTGTTTTATTTGAAGTGTACTGGAAAAAAACAGTTGGTTGATAGGAACCAATTTAAACAATTTTTTTTTTTTACTAGTTATATTGAAAATAGCATTGGAACTTTGGTAAGTTCTGATATTTGTGGAATTTCAGATATTTGCGGTAAAAAAAATATTGCGAAATATAATACATATTTGAACTGGCAATTTAAAAATGTCGAGTGTGACTCGACATAGGAGTACCTGGGAATAAAATCGATGTCGAGTTACACTCGACGAAGCAGTTCAAAGGGTTAATAGGTCACGTTTTCGTTGAGAGGTTCAGCTAAAAAGCGATTGACACATTCCGTGTTATGTAGCTCATCCGTGGTTCAGAACATTTGAAGGGTGAGAGGCAAGAACAGGGTATGTCCAATTTTATTCGGCAGTGTTCAACTTGAAAGAGAAATTAAAATAATATAAAACAATGATATTTCCGCTCATTTCTTTTTCTGTCGCCTAATTAGAATATAACTTTATGTCATGATCAATACAGTTACATTCATTGGACGTTGTTTCTTTACTGATGCACTAAAGTATTAAAAATTGATTTTCTCAATGAAGCAGTTTTGGGACATTCCTTGTCTTTTCCCCTCACCCTTAATTTATCATAAAGGAACGTATTGTACTATAAAGTAAAATACTACAATATTTTTATTGTCTGATTTGAGCGATTTTCAAGTATGAAAATAATGTTTTCTTAATAGTAACGAGTGCCTTGAATTAATCGAAATCCAGGAACAGTATTCTTCTAAACAGAGAAAAAAAAATATAAAATCTTTTAAAGTACGCAAATTATTTGAATTATACAACCACACAAAATGAAAAAGTCGCGTAAAATAAATAACGAGATAGTTCAACCCCTTGTTTTACGTTTTCCCTGCCAACAGTATGTATATGTTAAAATTTACTGTTCAATAATAGCCGCAGGCGAATGGAAAACGTTTTTACCTTCAACAAATTTCTGGCAGTAGAATGTTCCGCATTACAACGCTTTTCAAAAGTTCATATTTGCAGCATATCATTTACACTCCTCTTTACGAATGTAACTCGTTATTATAATACAAGAGGCTTATAGCTGTCCTTCCAACAATGAAAAAGCTGAAGCGAAAATCCAGACGGATCCTCTCCACCAAAAATAAACTGTACGGATGAAAAAGAAATAAAACGCATTTCCCGATTCATTTATGATAGCCATTTAGTTGATCACGGCGATCAACGATAATCCTCTGGTAATTAGCAGCGGAATTTCAGCTTTTCGGAAATAATAACGATTTCATATGAACGTTTATAAAGACTGCATCGCGGCTAATCACTCGTTCGCTCGGAATAATTGTACACGGTCGTTCGATATACGAAATGAAGAAATTCGACGGCATCATAATTCGTTATACTAACGAACGATCCCGTGATATCGACGGATGCCCGTGGGCGTCCGTGTTAGTGATACATGTATTTTACCGATACGAGCCAATGTGCACGGAGTCGGAAACAAACTTGATCCCAGTAGTATTCGACTGGCGAATAGCTAATGACGATTAACGGAATGTTTAGAGCATTAATCCCTGGCATTAATATTTTCCCCCTCCCGAATCCTTTATGCATCCGGAACGCCTGCACATCGATGCATTAATACGACCTCTGTATAGTTTAAAATCGTCTCTTTGCAGTAACGTGGGCTACTTCTGCTAATAACATCGATTTCAATAGAGAAAGCTTCGAAATCTTCGAACAATAGTGATTTTTCGAGGTTTGAAATTGAGAGAGAACCGATAGAGAACTTTTGAATGTGTCGTTTTTAAGGCGAGATAGAAAATGATGTATATAGAAATTATTTAGAGGAATTTTTTAAATTTGATGAATGTTCTTTGTAGGAGGTATTTAATACTTTGACAAATTATTTGTATATAAATAAAAGCTGAGCAACAACGGCTGATTTCTTTTATTCATTCATTTTACTACGCCGAAACGAACTGCAGCAGTTATAATTGACAAGGGTATATGGACAAAATATTAAATTTATTTAAAATCATTTGTTACTTCTATCTTTTGCAACGGTGCAAAATTGAGTCAGAAAGAAAAGACTGAACAACTAGGAAATTAAATGAGATAAATAAAAATTGTTACGCGTTTGTTAAAGAAACATAAGTGTAAACTAATACATGTCGCAAGTTTTTTTAAAATCTATCGCAAAGTGTAAATAAATTATCAATTTTTGAAAAGCACTTTTATTGGTTCAATTTTGTTTCTCACTGTATGTTTTGTATTTTTGTGATAGTGAATGGTTCATTTATTATTTATTTATGTGCTCTCAGTTATTGTTTATTTTTATTTTCTAACGTGAGCCTAGATTTTCATACATTATTTGAAATTGAACACTAGTTCTTAGAGCCATTATAATGACCGTTCGCACATAAGATATTATTTTTTCAAGGCGTATGGGTACGCCTGTCGCAGTCAAAGAGTTAAACAAAAAGGAATCTAATTGTTAGAATGTTCGATAGAACGTATATTAACGCCTATCGTGTTACAGTAGAAAAAGCTGTAACTAATCAGACACGCGAGAATAGATTTTAGATAGAAAGTATTTTTTATTTAAAGAAAAACCTTTAATTTTATATTTTCATTTTAATATCAGTGTTAGTAAATATTTACCTATTCGACGATAAACTTTTTATTTTATACTGTCATTGTACTATCATTGTCATTTAATACTTTGTAGGGTAGTAGTTATCTGATGAAATTGAAATTGTTAAATTAATTGTTAGAAGTATTCCGTATTCTGATATCACAGCGTTTTATAAACGATCTAACGATTGTAAATAGAATCCTGAAATTTCTTAATAATATTAAGATACTGAGCAAAGTATAGCACTGATTTTAATTAAGAAGTGCTTCAAAATTTTTTCACGCGTTAAAAAGTAGGAATAATAGAGAGAAAATTTTTAAACTTTTCATATTGAAAAAAAAATTAAAAAGTGGTGTTCATGATAAGGAGTATTTGAAGGAATTTCTTAGTTTAAAGAATGTTCTTTTCATGAGGTATTAAAGAACAGCATAGGAAGAAGCATAATATTTTAAGAGTAAGACCGTGTATTATCATGCCCCATCCCATAGTAGAAAATCCCGTCACCAGTCAAACGCTCCAGAATATCTTCTTACAAATACATATCCCTTATTCAAAATTTAAATATTTACCTATTTCATGATATATTTTCAATTTCTATATTATCAGTTTTACGTCGATAGTATTTGAAATTTTATAAGGGTTAATAATTATTTGATAAAACAAGAATTCTTAATTAACTACTAAAAATACAGAAAATATAGATAAGTGTTTAAACTAAATTTCAACGCTACCGAGTTAATAATTAATTTAAATATTCTAAGTAAAAGCCTTGAGTTTGTAAAACATATTAAATTTTTAAATAAAATCCAGAATGTCATAGAAGTCACTAAGAAAATATTAATAATTGATGCAAACATAAACTCTGAACTGTAAATGAAAAAATTCTGCGCAGAGAAATGCAAATAAATATTTACTGAGACATACGAAAATAATCAAAATTGTAATAATGATGCAAGTACAAGAGATATTTTACTATATAAATTTCATTAACCGTGAAAGATAATGAACACGCAATTCGTCGATTAGAATTCTGCCATTAATTACATAGAGTGGCATTGCATAACACAAATGTAGTCGTTTCTTTAAAAAACATTCATACTGTTTCGCAGTGTTTCAACAATGTTTTATGTACTCATTCAAATTGAAAAATGTATTTTGAATTAAAATGTAAGGTAAAATGTAATTTTAAAAGAATGTTTTAATAGAAATTAAAAATAATTATACGTGTTCTCCAGACTGGCCACTGTCAGTAGTAGTGGATCGCATGAGTCAGACACACCACCATAAAGTTTCATCATACACTGACCCAAACGTCTCTCATAAATTTTATAAGTGAATTTTTAGAATAATTTAATAATAAAATAAATAATTAACTCAATACTATATTACAGAAAAATGTAAGAAAATTTCTTTAATAAATTCGTATAACATTATTTTGAAGAAACGAGTTCATTGTTTCATCGTTTATGTATTTTCCTTTATTACCATTATTAGCTTCTAATAAAGCTTCAAATGAATAGAACTTTCGTTCCTTTCGCATCCTATAAAATAATAACCACAAATACAAATTTGTTATAACTGATTTTCTAAAAATATACAAAACACGCCAGTTCTAAAACTTGTCAAACTCTGGAAAAACATATAAACAGAAGAGGATTAATTAAATTCCTATTTGTCGTATTATATCGATTTTTTTATACTCGTACACACAGTAATTTAATTCTTCGTTACTTCGCGTTATTTCGAGTAATTTAGGTAGCGATTCGGTCATAGCAGCCTGCATGTACAGAGACACATGCAATTCTCTAGGCATGCATACGCTTGCAGTCATGATAAATTGGTATCGTGATTTGTTTCAGTATCTTTCCTCTCCATTGTGTTCAGTTTCCAATATTGCAGGGGTGATGTTCATTGGTTTCACATGTTATTTGAAATCAACAGATGTTCTATATCTAGATACAATTCTTGGTCGTGGTTTTACATTTTTATTGCTACCATCCCCATTAAATATGAGTTTTCACAGCTAACTTTCAATTTTGCACCTTACAGTGTAATGGCAATTGCTATTAACAGGGTGTGTGCCGCGTGGGCCACCAGTGCCCCACAAGTCGAATCTAATTCGGTAAAATAAATCCTAAAGTCGTATTACGTTTCGAATAAAATTCAGATTATAATTATAATATAAAATAATGAGTGTATCATGAAATAATTAAACGTATTTATCTTAACAAGATATATTTATAATAATTATTTTTACCAATTTGAATTTGTAGAATAAGTTTAATCATTGACTCGGAAGTTTTTAAATCTATTGTAAATTATTTTCTAAAAACTGTAATTTAATTACATTGGGTGAATGTTAAAGTATACTTGAACAGAGATGGTGAATGTTCAAATATTCAAAAATTTGTGAATTATTTTTTCTTTGAATGTCAGTTATTTATCAGACAATATACTTATACGTAAACTCATTTTATTGACTGAAAAAGGACTAGTTTCGTTTAACTAGGAGTAAAAATTCCCCAAATTATAAAAGAAAAAAATTATCACTTAATAAAATTCAATGATATTATCAATAATAATTATAACTCCCCTGCAATTAAAATTTCTTATTTCATCATATGAAGGAAATTCGTTTTGGACTTATTTCTTTCACTGTAATGAGTTCTAATTATCTAATTGGTCGTTCCAGGTCATTATGTCGTTTTCATTATGTCGATTCACTATTAAACGCTGCATTTAGGCCATGGAGCAATGCGTCAGCAAAGAACGGTGGTATTATTCATTAATAGGATTTTGCGTAAAGGCACATTTATGAGCCGATGAATATGTAAGCGGCTTATACGTTATGTAAGATCATGTTCAAAGTATCATCCCGCTTTCAACGACGCTAGTCTGTGAAATCTCTCTTAATATTTCAAGACAAACGAAGACTGATATTAAGTGATCTTTCTCGGCGTCAAAATTGCTTGCTAGCTAGTGATAGTCCTTGACGCGTTTCCTGGGAATATTATTACCATGAATTTTCACGTGTGCTCGGAAAATTTCATAGAGAATACAAATGATTTAATATTATTCGGCAGACGTTTATTTTTGTTCACGTTCCAGGAACAGGAGAACCTCTGACATGTTTGCAAGTAATTATTTATAATTGCGAAAGATGTAGCAGGAATAAATTTTCTAATCAGTCAACATTTTTATTATTTATTTGTGCGAAAAATTTAAAGCCTGCATAAACAATGAAATACTCAGGTTTTAAAATATTGAGATACATAAATACATATTATTATATATTATTAACAATTCAGTTTGATATTCGTTTTTAAAGTCTTCAGATTTCTTTCAATATAACAATATTGTTGAATACCACAGTGGAAACTGCCATACCTAGTCAGACACGATATAATGTCCTATTTTAAACAGAAATCGTAAAGGAAAAGAATATATTACTTTCTGAACGCATAGGTATCACCTTATACTATTATTACAATATTAATATCATCTCAAAATTTTATGAAAATTATTAGTTATTTAATAAGGGAAAATTTGAGGTGTCGGTCACCGGTGATCCAGACGGCACTCAACATGTTAAAAATCACAAAATTTGTCTAACTTGCATTATACTTATAACATTTATTACAATAAGAAGAATTTGTAATAACGTCGTTTTACATCATTAGAAATTCACACATTTTTCTCATTCGACGAGGAGTGGCGGTTCTTTAAACAATCATGCCATTGATAAACGAACGAAATTCATTCTTATCGATGGGGAAAGGGGGCGTGGAAGAAAAAATAAGCGAAAAATGACAGCGTAGCGACGCTAAAAGACCCGGTGCTTTTGAATAGTTAAAGTCTGGGCTCAGCACAGCTGATCCATTCGGCAATCAATTTCACGAACAGCCAATTTCTCGCGCCGAAGTCTTCATCCGCCATCGGTTCCTCAATTACGCAAAATGGCAGGTAGTTTCAAGATGATAAATTATCGTCAACGCAGCCAGTGCCTGGAATCCGATCGATTTTTCGAAGCCTCAAACGCCAGTACCAGCAAGACAAACAATATGTACACTTCTTATAGACTTGGAAGGACATCGTACTTATTTTCTTTACGAATAATTAATCGGAAATTGTTGGGTTTCTTTCCAAATATAATTGAGACAATTACAAAATATTGTAAATCACGTACACTATAATTTCAACACAATGCACGCTTCATATTCTTTCTCTCAGACTCCGGCACACACACATACACATATACATGCATACAATAGGATGTAAGGACGCTCAGGCACAAAGCAAAATTCTTTTATCAAGTACTATTGCAAGTTCTTGTATCACACTGATGGTTACAGCTACTCATTCTGCCCGAAAAACTGTTATTGGGTTGGAAAGGAAATTCTCGATTTTCGATACTGTTTTTATGGAAACGTTTATTAAAATCCGTGAAGTAATTTTCTATTCAAGTTATCCACGTTTGAACTTCGAATGTTTTTTTTGTCATAACTCTGATAATTTTTGGACTGCCAATTTAGTTGCCAACCTAATAGTTTGGAAAATATTTCACAAGTTTAAAACTGAAATATTTACTAAACTAGCCACTTCTCGCCAAAAACACCTTAATACTTTCTCCTAAAGAACGAATAGTTCTATCGATTGAATTATAAAAGAAATATACCGCTACACCAAACAGACAGAGGAGTTAGAATTGAGGAGGTACTGAGTCGAAGTATGAATGGGAAGATTGAAGAATCGCTCAGAAAGTTCAGGAAGAAAAGAACAGAAAAAGTGGAGGGAATTGCAATAGGTCCATCGGGACTAAGATATTGGGCAATAGTAGAAGAAGTAGAGGAACAAGGAAAATAAATTATGGCAACAAGGAATAGAGGAATGAAAGGAAAGAGTGAACAGGACGAATGAGTAGACAAGCTGGTATTGTAAATATAGAATAAGTGTAAACCAAGTGCAAATATCTTGGCTGTGTCTAACATTCAATTTAAACCTATTAAACACCCGCAATATTAAATCAAACGATTAAATCAATACTAACCATATCGTTAATAATATATTGGGTAAACATAAATGTCTTTAAAAGAGCCATTCATGTCGGAAGAAGTAACCAAATCTGTATCGTAGTCCAGATTTATTAAAAAAATTGTGATTTGTTCCATGACTTATGGACGGGGGTGTGCATATATACCGCTACACCATGTCTACCTAAAAATCGTTCAATTTTCGTCTGAAATGTTCTCCGTCATTGCTGACGGCTTCTAGGATACTCCCGTGGAAAGATTAAAATGGGCCACCCTGTATGCAAGCGGTTGTTCTAACTCCGACAGGGTAGCCCGGGCAATCCGTTAAAAGAGTTTCATGAAAAAGTACGAAGTAATCCATCTGCTCATCTTCCAGTAATTAAAACTTATAATTCGTGGCAACCCTCGGTGTGCCTCGTCGCTTCTGCCAACCTTGTCTTATCTTTCTTCCGCTATTTCCTCCGCCTCTTCTTCGTCAGCGCCTTCATCTTCATCTTTCTCTTTCGCCGGGTTCCCAGGACTCGCCCTATCCCCCTTTATATAGCCTTCTGCATATTTCATACTTTGTACCGCAATTACTTTATCGCGCTTCCATGGATTTCGGTTGGCGTTGGCCGAACGGTAGGAGAACAGCAGCGGCCTGGAATACTCATCATCCTGTCGACACGGCTATCCAAATACATTCAAAATACCCCGGCCTGCATTTATTCTTTGGCCCGGCGATGGGGATCAGGGGCATTCGTTTCGAGCAGAAGGAAATTCTTATTGATTGATCAAGCTCGCCGGCTGCTGAATTAAGACTCCGATGGATGATGTTACGCTCGTGATGAAGCGAGATACGTTTTTGCTGGAGAGATTGAAAATCCCTGCTGCTGGCCTCCGCCTGTTCCGCGGGAATCTTGTGAAAAAGCGATTTACAACAGAGTGACAGTTTGTTGGTAGTTTGGACTCGAGTGGAACCTTTGTGGCAGCAAAACATCAGGACATCCTATAAATAATACCGTTTTCTGTTTTATAAAACATATGAGCCGCTAAGAAGGCAAACTGATTGACCACACTTTGTGTAAATTTCTCAGTTTCATTCCCGAAGTATATGAATGTTTGTGACATTTTGAATGTTTGATTTTCTCTACTTTTCATTTCATGGAGTTGATCAAGTGAAGTTTCTTATTGTCGTCTTTGTTCGCATTTCTTACTCCTTCATCTTTGACTTGCAAGCTAGTTCTGTTCTTCCATTTCGTCTTCTTCAACGTGAAGGCTTATATATTTTTATATTATAGCATGACACACGGTATCCTGATGTTTTTCCACTAAAATTCCATCTTACTTATAAAATTGTTAGCGACAAGTTTCTGCTATGGTAATCTAAACTTCCATCAAAAAACTTTAAACGAAGTAGATTCCTCATATTTCACCACAGGCACAGTGCAATTCGCACGAAACAAAATCGCATAATATATCTATATTTATTTAACATATGAATCGCTCAGGGTTCTGATATGTACAGATATATTATGCGATTTTGCTTTGTACGAATTGTACTGTGCTTGTAGTGGAATGTGAGGGATCTACTTTGTTTAGAATGTTTTTGATGAAAATTTAAATTAGCACAGCAGACACTTGTTGCTAACAATTTTTTAAGTAAGATGGAATTTTAGTGGAAAAACATCATGATACCGTTTGTCGCACTATAATATAAAAATATATAAGTCTTCGCGTTGCAGAAGAAATGAAAGAACAAAACTGGCTTGCAAGTCAAAGATGAAGGAGTAAAAAATACGAACAAAGACGACAACAAGAAAATTAAAGAGTAATATAGAGGAAAAGAAAAGACTGTGGGTAGGGAAGCAGAAAACCTGAGTTTCTGGTAAATCAACGGTATGGAAACAATAGAAAAAGGGTCGAAGTAACTGAAGAAATGAGGCAACAAACTCCAAGCGTCTTTTTATCGCGTGTTACACCTGTTTTGCGGCGAATTCGCTCCTTCCGCATCGTTTCAATTTTTTATAGTCCTCTGGCTTTCCAGAAAACTTTTACTCCTTATTAATCAATTTAAAAAATAGAAATCTACATTCCACATGTTCAACGTGGTTCCCATGAAACACCGTGTGACTGATTGCGAGAGTTTATGCTTCCTTACGGCGCGGAAGAGAGACAGGAATAGATTCGAATAAAAGTTTAAAGCAGTACGTTTCTGCTTTGAATTTTACAACGGATTGTTTCGTTACAGTGAAAAGATATTCTTCCCTTACAGAGAAGAAACTTCTATTTTATGATCTTTTCTTTAAATGGTATGACACAATTGTTGCATGCTCGCGGAACTTTTATCGTCGTACACTTGACGATGTAGCTCAGGATTTATTTTTAATACACGCAAGTCGTAAACAACTTGCCATAAAAAGACGATGGACGAGCTTAGTGTCTACACATGCAAAATCTCAGCAAGTAAGCGAGATGCTCCGTGGTGTGTCTGTTGAAAAGTGAAAGTAATCGAAGCGATGATATGTCTTTTTTTTTACAAAACAGTCCTCTTTGGAAAGAAATTTCTATTTTTTCTTACAAGCGAAATATTCTTATCGATTCCTGTAATGTTTTATGCCACATTAATATTTTAGTAACAATATAAAATAGCAGGCACACGTCCCAGAGCGTACAAAACAATTTATTAATAGAACTGTAGGATTTCAAGGGGATAACGTTTATTAATACAAATAGTAATATGTATAAATTATAACAGTATACGTCTCTCTCTCAAATATGCGGTTCCATTCGCCGCGGGTCTCTATTATTCTACTCTTTTATTTTTAAGAACATTATTGTCGCGGAACAATTTCGCCAACAGAACTAAATATTACCCTAAATAGTTCCCTACAGAACTAAATATTATTTTGTAAACTAAAAATTATTTTCTTTAGAAACACTGACACATGAGTGTAGATTTAAATATATTTGAAATTTAAATGTTGTCGTCAGGAATATGACGACTAATGATTATAAATATGAATATTATTCTTTTCAGGAATTCCTAATTATTATTTTAATTTCCTGTTTCTTTTTTTTATTTAATAGGTCTGACTTTATATTCAAAATATATCTTCACTGCAATATTAATGAATTTGCCTTAACCCTTTGACTGCGGGCTACTTGAACACTGTGAGTGATCTTACCGAGACCTTGTAGGGATTGATAGCAGTCAAAGGGTTAAACAGATGAAAATAATTTCTAAACGAACAAATTTCAGGCCTGACATTGTAGACCTTTTTGTGAAGGGTGAAAAACTGCGTTGACTAAGTACAGTAATAATAAGACATTAAACAAATATAGAGTAAAACTACATAATTCTCTTCTGACAAGCCTCTGCAAGACAAGGAAGCTATAGTGCACAGTTTTAACAAACTCGTACGCAGGTGGGACTCATTGTTTCAAACCAAGCCCTGAAAACTATGAAACAAAATATCATCGCCGTCTGTATTTTTATATACGTTAGTACACATACTGTATTACGCAATAACTAAACTACGGATGTTTATGCAAATATATATTTTTAGATTTCCATATTTCCTATGTCGATGCAGTTAAATAAATGAAACTTCAACGAAAGTGCATTTGCTCCTTGAAATGTTCAAAATATGCAATTATGATCTCGCTAATTGTAAGTTATTAAATGTCCATCATTCCTCTAATTTGGGCATCTTAAATTGCATAAACGTCGGCAATCTCGTAGCAACACATATTAAATCTAGAATTAATAAATTATTCCTTCCTTTTGGTAGCTGTGAAACGTGTTCAAAATATCAAAATATTTTCATGCCTCTCTCATTGATTACAGAATATGCACGAAAGTGTGATTTAAAAATGAAAGGATTAGGGTCGAAACAGAAAATGTTCTCTGTGCATTTATAGTCGATGCAGTTGCAAAGAGTTTTTGAAGGCCGTTTATTTCGTGTTTCAAGTTAAAAGAGCGACATAGGCCATGGAAGGGTAGTAGAGGGAAAAAAGAAAGTATAGGGAAGGGGGTAAGGGTGACTACGTATGCAATATGGCTTCCAGCAAAGAAGAAGCGTTCTGTGCATACTATGCGGTGCATACGCATACGGTACATTCTGGGATCTGGCTGGTAAGAGGAAACAGTGGCGCAGATGGCTGATCCACCCAATTTCAGATTCATGGATGCCAGACTGAAAAATGGTGTCTACCCCTTCGTTCTTACTCTCTCCTCCCCCACATCGATTTCTTTCTCCGCTTCCTTCCGCTTCTTCATTCTTTTGCCACTTCGTTCCGCTGCATTTCCGCCACAGATTTCCCTTCCAGCCGAATCACCGTAAGGTTTCTGCTGTTTAAACAATTAAACACATTCGATGATCGAAGTTCAGTTTATAATGGATTGTGCTGCTTCAAATCAATTTAATCAAATATCCACGGACTGTTATAGTATGTTCGAAAACGGTAAATTGTTTAGGGATGTTTATAGATATGCGTGCGTTTAATTTATGTTTTAATTAAGATATTGGTAATGGAAATATAACACATGGTCGTGTATGTATACATTATTTTTCTTAAATAACTGCTTCGAAGTTTTGGATTTTTTATTCGACAGCTAGGAATTTATGTTGTATAAATACGATTGTTTTATCATTTTAACAAGTTTGTTCGTGTAGAGGTTAATGATAGAATAGTAGCATAGACTAAGTAATGTATCATCAAACAACTGATTGTGAGTATTACTATCTTCGACATGTGTGTTAGAGCTCCTTAGTTGACAAGTGTTGTAAGTCCAAAAAACTTGAAAAAGGTTTATTATAAATAAAGAAAGTATTAAGAACAAGTCTTGAGTTTCTGAAATAATATGTGTAATTTTTTATATGGTTGATAAGAATCTTGAACCAATTTGTCCACTTTAACTGAAATGATTGCAGGACTAAACAAATTGCTGGCATAAGTTCAATTATTTGGACAATGATATGCTAGATTTATTAAATTAATTCTTCCGGCGCACGGTACCTACATTTTTTGAAGGCTCGAAATAAGTGAAAATATAGAGAAACATTAGAAGTCTGAAAAAATAAGACAAATTTTCAAATTATTTTGAGAATGGAATGTTAGACTTATTTAAATTGATTTTTACGGTACAATACATTCATGGAACGCTTGAAATGAGTGAAAATGTAAAAAATATCAAAACAAAGAAAAGTTTAATTTTTTCGAAATGAAGAAAGGGGACTTATATCACTTATACACAGTGGGACACATTGTTCCTCGCGTCTGACCAATCACGGAGTTTTCTACTGTGGCGCGGAACATGATAACTAACACCCGAAATTTACACTCTTCCTTTTTATTATAAATATCACCACTACTACCACTATTTGCTTATAATACAGTAAGTGCTGGAGTCTTATAGCGTTTGAAATTTTATTTTAGTTCAATATCGAAAGGGGTAATTATTACATTACGCAATAGGGTTGTTCAGATATTTCAGCAGGGTCCTGTCTTTTCTCATGTCTACAGACAAAATTTCGAGTAATGATATGTGCACCATTTTGCTGTATAAGTTATCACCTCCTCTATAATTGACTTCTTTAATTTATAACTTAATTTTACTTCTACGACAGAATGGAAAATTCTACTCAACCTAACGAATTTCAATAAAAAGCTAGCAATTTGTCAAAACTGAAATAAATGCAAGAATAATAAATAATCTGATTTTATAATTAGTACTACAAGCGTAAGAAGGTACTGTATTATTATTCTTAAAATTGTTTACGGCTGCATTCAAATCATATTTACGAAATATACATTCATAGCCATTTATATAAACACGAAAAATTTAAATAAATATTATAATCATATACACACGTGTGACCATTAAATGCTACAGCTTTCTAAGAATATTTGAACTTCGAATAAAAATAAACATACACATTCATGTATGCATGAAGAGGTTAACGTATCAAATTCGGGAAAATTGAAAGAAAATCTGTCACGAGGAAAACGGTATGAAATCGAATCCATGAAAACACTTAAAAGAAAAGAATATACACGAAACGGGATTTTTCTTGGTTCGATCAACTGTATCCGTTGGCTGTATTCGATTCGATTCGATTTACCTCGTCCTCGTTTTTCCGTGTTTCCCTCGCCGTCGGATTCTCTTCCCGCGGGTAAGCGGAGAGAGACACATCTAAAATATAATAAACCTCGCCGGCGTTACGACATACGGGCTCAACCATCCCTGTAAATACCCGAGTATGGATTTTGAATATTTTACAGGTCGCATAGGTGGGCACACGTGCACCACCACGTCTCCATTTGAGATTGTGCGATTCTAACGGGTGTCACTATCGAATTTCGCGCGAAACAGAAAGATTTTTCCGAATTTTCGCATCAGTTCTTTAACACTTTGAGTGCCGCGTCACCCATATCTGGCTGACAGATAGATTCACTCATTATTTATTTGATCATGTAAAGTATTAAAAATATACCTAACCAGCTGTGATAGAAACAGTAAAAAAATGATGGATGTTACTGATATTATTAATTAAAGAAGGTAGAATTCATGGTTACATTCATTTTCTATACAAATTGAGGAAGTCTGCCATTTCCAGCTAATGGAACGTGGCACACAAAGTGTTAACACGTTGATTGGCACAGTGAAAACAGCCATACCTAATCAGACAGGATATGATTTACTATTTTTTATATAAATCGTCAAGAAAAAGAAGATTTTAGTACTCAATCGTGTTCTTCTGTTCCTACATTATTGTTTTAGTATGAAGTTTGTTCAAAATTTGGTGACAATTGATAATTATGTAATTTAATTAAATTTGAGGTGTCGGTCACCGGTGACCCCCATGCCAGTCAACGTGTTAAAGTATTATAATCTGCACCGCGTTTGGCCCAAGTAAGGTCAACGATACAATGATGTTTTTCATGGATTTTTCGAGTCTTGTTTCGTCGGTACACCCTGTACATGAAAGCATCTGGATATAGGTCGGTCCACTCTGAATATTTTTCCAGAGGTAAAGAGGTTGGCGAGGGCAGACGAGTCCTGATGCAATTTTCGTCGCGCTCGATGTTTCCTCGCCTTTCGGAATCCCGTCCTGTGTCCCTGCGTCCTATCAGGCAAATAATTTCGTAAAAGTGCTGAATTACCGGGAACTTCATAGGAAATAATCACTTACATCTAACGCTTTCACCGCTGAAAGAAGACTGCCGGAGAAAAGTAATCGTTGCGGTGCTTTTTTATTATGCTGACTTTATTGTATTATCCCAAATTTTGGAACTACACTTTTGTAATATTTTTGTAAAGATGCTGATTTATATTCTCGTAACGATAAAAATATTTGGCCAATTTCTTATTCTCCATTTATACAAATTTCAGGGTGGAAATTATTTTCTAAAGTGCGTTTTTATTTGATTTTATACAGAAAGGATTACATGAAATTGTTTTTCTGTTATTTTATATGCATTCTTTAAGGTTGAAACTATGATGATTGAATTAAAAAAGAAAACTATTTCGTTGTCATTAGACCTACTAATTACATTTTGTAATATTTTTAGAGAAATGCTTAGTTTTTTCAATAATTTCTTTATATACATCTGACTGTACACGCAATATTTAATATATTTTATGTTTGAAACCCAGCGATATATTTGCAGAAACATCCGCAGTCTAATAATTATTTATATGAACAAAAGTTCGCGCGTTGGTCGCCGGTTAAATACATACTATAATACCTACCGTATAAGTAGGCCATAATTCGGATTTGTAGGAAAGTCTCCTAATCGTGTATTCTAATAAATTTGATCGAAGGAATTAATTCTGGTCGCGTCTGGGCGTCAGGAGTCACAGGACGAGCGACAGTAATTCAGGTCGAAAGTACTAACGTGGAAGATTATCGTGTCGCAGCAACTCATAAGGTAAATTATTGTGAAACTTTCCGACGCTACAGAACATCGACGGATAACGCAGCCTCGTAAGCAATTAGAATAATGACAAAGTTTCGCTTTAATCCATAAAGAGGGATTCAGTGCGAATCTCGCGTCGTGTGGGGCCCGAATTAAAGTGATTTTTAGTGTCTATCGGTTAGAGGCGCGCGTTACATCTTAAACTTCCCGGATAATATGCCAGGGAGGAAGTTTCCTTCGCAATTTAAAGTTCGGGAATTACATTCGACTCGCGTTTGACGCTTCCGCGCGAAAAAAAGATTTATTATCCTTGAATCACATACGACAGCGAGAAAAACAAGCGACGCGAACGAAAATTTATTCGGTGGAAACTTTGGAAGGAATTAAAATTCTGGAAATGACTTTACTCATGTGAGCACATTATACGGCGAAACGAAATTTCTTGGAGCTTATTTTTCGTTGGATGTGGTGAAACATGATCAAAATTGATGGAGGAAAAATATGACACGGATTTCACTGTAAACCATTTTCTATAGACATACTATTATTATTGTTACTATTTTTTCTTTTTCTGTTGTTTCTATCTACAAGATTAGGTTCAAAACAGACTGTATAAATACATTATAGTATGTAATTGTTTATATGGGGATAAACTGGGAGAACGAAAACGTTCGATAATAATTATATCCGGGTAGTTTTATTCTTTATATGTATAAAGTGAACAGGCTATTCAGTTATATATAAAAAATATTCTGTTTGACTTATTATCCTGTAATAAGCCATCAATAAATGTACGGAGACAAATCAGAAATTATTTATGATTCAACCCAATATAATTTGTTCATTTTTATAGTTTTCAACAAATTTTACATGAAGTCATTGTAATAAATTCTGTAGCACAGATTGTAAAATACATATGATAATAGATAATATGTTTCCCTTTACATTCATCTTCTGAATTCTCTTTTGTGACACGTCTGCAATTTAAATGCACGAACAAACAATAAACTTCCTTGCATCCTAACTCAAATGAATATGGTTTAACTCAGCAACATTATAAAGAAAACGTACAAATTCCACAAAAACCTCATTCAAGATTCTCAAAATAATCGTTCACCCCTTTTAGTCTGTCTTAAAAATAATGGAACATACTTTCGTACGATAAAAGTTACATCCACTCAATATCAACACATTAATGAGAATAATTGCGAATAAAACGAAATCAGTTTCATTTTTATTTCGCTCTCGGTCTTGGCAGCAGGATTGTTTGTGTCCAGCACTCTAAACGGTCCAAGAAAATAACAAGCAAAAAGTGGAAAGCATTTTCATACGATGAAACGTACATCTACTCAATATCAACACAATAATGAGAATAATTGCGAATAAAACGAAATCAGTTTCATTTTCATTTCACTCTCGGTCTTGGCAGCAGGATTTGTTGGTGTCCAGCAATCTAAACGGTCCAAGAAAATAACAAGCAAAAAGTGGAGAACATTAAACGAAACTGACAACCGTAGCACACACACGCACCGCCCCTCGAGTTGTCCCTGATGCCGTGACGTCGACCTCGTCGCCGTCGTCGTCGTCGTCGTCGCCGCCGTCTTCCAGGTCCTCGTCGTCTAAATTATAAATTACTCGCGTGTAATTTCGACGTGGTGGAGGCGGGTAGGAAAACGAACTCAAGCAAAACGAAGACGACTAACGCGAATTGGAAGGGGAAAGGCTGGAATGGAAGTGACGTAGAAGTCGTTCTTAGAGGAGGGCGAAAGTGGAAGCTGAAGAACGAGAAACGAAGGCGGGGGTGGGCGACGGGGCAAGTTAAGTGAGCGAAAACTCTGTTTTGGAACTAGCGACATTCGAAGAGAAACGGCGAGGTTGAGACGCTTCCAAAAGCAAAAAGATAATGAATAGGATAATTAGGAGGGAAGGGGAGATCTCGGAGATACCAGATAGCGATAGATTGAGAATGTTTATGCAATTTAACATATTAACTGCCGTACCATATATGCTGAAAACGACACACCGTTCTAGAGTTTCGTAAATCATTAGGGTAATCTCAAATTATGCCATTTTTCAACAATGATGTTAGTAACACTGTATAGCTGTTTACTGGTTCCGTTAGACATTCTAAGATATTTTACTAATACTATTCGTAGGCAGATAAATAACAACTGAATTGAAGCGTCACCCGCATATGGGTGACATGGCAGTCAAAGCGTTAGTGTGTACAGGCATGTAAAAGGTACGACTTTTGGTAAATTATTAGAATACGAAAAATATGGTGCTCAAAACAGTTATACGATCAGGATTCTCAATAATTTTAGGCCATGCATCATGTGTACGTGATGGAAAATATATCGTGTGCCTAATGTCATAACATCTTCATTCGGTGTTTGCTGTACACAGCCACTCAAAAGTATTTCATCACCGTTAGATATACAGTACATTTGTGACATAGTATATTGATGTTTTGGATACGTTGCGGTATAATGCAAATACAATAATGTGAGTTATATGGTGAAAAAGCCATATATATAGACAACAATCATTTATTTATTATAATTAGGCTGTGAATGTTTATGCAAATATACAATTTTAGATACCAATATTTGTTGTCTCAATGTAGATGAAGAAACAGAATTTCGACAAAATTGTATTTTACGCTTTAAATGTTATAAAATGTATTTGTTATTTCAGTCACTTTATAACATGTACATTTTGAACATGCTTGAATATGGTAAATTACGTAAAGGCCCGTAGTCTAATTATAATACAGTAGAACATTGATTATACGAACTGGAGTTAAGTAACAAAATGACTGACGTTGTGACTGTTTCGCATAAAAACGATAGATATATTTTAGAATGTAAAATATATGTATAGTGGTATTTTAGCATCATTTTAGCTTATAACTGATAGGGTGATCAAGTTTCGGATGACAGGTATTTGGATAATCGAGGTTCTATTGTAATATTGTAGAATATTACAGAACGAATAGAAAATTTACATTCTTTTTTATATTTTGTTAATATTATTTAAAATCGTAATTAAATCTTTGTTTCATCGAAATGTCATCCATTGTCTTTACGGACTACAACAGACAACCGTGGCATTCTTTCTATTAACTTGGATCATGTTTCTGGAGAGATTTCCTTCCAAACTTCCTGCAAATTGCTCCAAATAGCAGTAGCAAATTTTTGATTCGATTCTCGCACCTTCCTCTTCAATTCTCCTCGTAATAATTCGATGAGGTTAAAGTCAGAACTTTGGATTGGCTATATTGTCCCTTGTACATACGTAGTATTTAGAACTGTTTTAATAGCACGTGTCACGTTAATGAACAATCAATTATTTAAGCTCGTCATCTTTAAAGTATCTTGCGTTTAGGATTCCTTGAAACCTATAGAAACATGTTGTGTAAAAATAGAACGTCCTTTAAGGTGCCCGTCATCAATGACCTCCACGTCATTCAACGTGTTGAAAGGTTCCATGTCACAGTGGAGAAGTCCGTACGTGGTCGGACGCTTAAAAATAGGTCGTTATAAATACAGAGTGTGATTAATGTCATTTACTAAATGAGAAAAGCGAAATATAAATGTTCGAGTAGAACAGATTTTCTTTGGTGGAGGCTTCATTTTGGGAAAATGAAATTTGAAACTTAACATGTACTTGAATAAACCTCGACTTAACGCGTTTTGATATGAACGACTGCTTCTGTTCTTTCAGTTTGTGTTTTCAAAAATTATTATGATTCTAGTAATTAACAAATTACGGATTTTACTAATTGGCGTTTACATTAATATTCAGATTGTCGAAAGCTTTCCTTTTTACACTACTGTCTTATTATTAATTTTAGTCAAAATTGAACTATCCTTAGTAGTTGTCTGAATGCCTCAAAATTGTAGAACGGATGCCCAAATTTCTTGGGATAGCATTACACCGATCTCAGAACGTCTGACTCATGTCAGTGACGGTATAATTTTCAATTATAGTCGAACCTTGAGTATTGAAACTCGAGTCATGTAAAAATTGGTCAGCTTACGTCAGCAACGAGCTAAAAGGATCACTAATAACAATGTGAACTTAATTTTCTGCCATTCTATATTTAACACACCAAAATAATATTATCATTATCATGCGAGATCTAGTTACAATGCGAGTCTTTCTGTTATTAATTACAGTTCAGATACAACAACAGAATCGGCTGAGGAGTGAATAGTAGAATACCCGGTACAGATATTCAAACTGTTGTAACTTTTGAAAAAAGAAAGATGTTCGATCTATTCATAGGGTGATACGATGGCAGAAAAATGGAACGCAGTTTTATTTGGCAGATTGTTTAATTAACGGCAGAAATCTGCAGCATATTCGGTGGTATAGTAAATCAGAATTCGGCCCCCACTCCAAGGACCTTCTGTTCTCTCGAACAGGAACTCTCTCCAGGACCAAACGCAACTCGACCGAGTACAAAAGCCGCGCAGGTTGTCCCGAACCTTAATTATCCCCCGTGCTCGTGTTGTATTATAGGCTGTGCCAGCGTTACCGAAACAACGCCCTGGGTTTGCCTGGCAAGCTCGTTTTGCATCCTGCAAAGGCCTTCGGCGAGGCTCATCAAAGGAAAAAGCACTGATCTACTAAATGTCGAAAGGAACTCTTAACATATCCCGCCACTGCTAACGTTGTGATTAGGTAGACACATTTAAGACACGTTTTCCTTTACATTCGCTTTTTCAATTATTTTAAATCGCTCCTCTGAAACTCATTTGTACGACCAAACAATGCTTTGTTGTATCTTATTCCAAGTACAAATTGTTTAACTCAGAAACAGCATAGGGAAACATACGAGTTCCATTGTAATTTTGGATTTTTCAATTGATATGAAATAACATATTCTAACTAAAAGCATTATTAAATTTGATTACTATAAATTGCTCTCAACGCATTGAAAATATATATCGAGTAAATAAATTTATGAAGTTGACTGTATTTTCGAAACTATTTATTTTTTTATATTACCATCGGTTATGTCAAACGTATCGAATCGACCGATTTAAATTTATATTCCACTGTAAATAATTTACATGTAATTGTTTAAACAATTATCCGTATTTTAATATGTTGGTAGATCTCATTGAAAATATAAATGTTTCCTATCATTTATTATCGTTTACAAATATTGAAATGAATGTGAACGTTCGAGAGCTGAAGTTGTTCTCGAAGAGTCGAATTTAGCATAACAAAGAAATAGCGTACTACTTGTCGAGACACCGTCCATCAATTTCCAAAGATTCATAATTGTTATCATTTTGACTCTGAAAATGCTCCTGCAACGACAAAAATATTCAGTCCATTTCTGATGTTTCACTTATGCACGTTTGAGCGTGGAAATGACTTTTTAAAATACTTTCGCATTCGTTTTGATAAGGAAGGGTTATTTGAAACGTATCCTTTGAGGTTTAAATTCGGATGGGCACGTTGAAAGAAATTCCTGTCGAAAAACCTTTTCTCTCCGAACACACTTATTTCCACATGAAACGTGCAATTTTATGGCGCAAGGAATGCTTTGTGTAACAGTACAAGCAGTGTTAAATCGAATTTAATTAAGTACAGCTTTTAGGGAAAAATTTCTGGAATTAATGCGGAGAGGAAGAAGACTGACGTAATTATGCTTCAATAGGACCCGATAAAGAGGGAAGGTATTCAAAAATAAATCATTTCGAAGGCTTTTTACGTTCGTTTTAATTATACGACTTGTATATTTCCGGAGTCGGCGTAATGGTTTTACCGCTATATTATAAAGTTTCACACTGAACATGGAAAAACGTTCTATTTTAAACACCGGATATTTCGCCGTATAAAACATTTTTACGGATACTGAGTGTTCAACGTGAACAAATTTTCAAATTAAAACTTATTACTTGTTCTCGATTTTATGAATTATGTAAGATCTCAGACAGAATTGCTTAATTTTTAGTCACCTGAATTGGTGTATACATTAGTGTCGAGTACATACTATATCATATATAAATTGATCTCAATAGTTAATGTGTGATTAATAGTCTGAAAACAGAAATAGTTGAGTATAAGCGACGAGACGTATGATAAGCTCTGCAACTAAGAATTCTGAAATTAGAAATCGCAGAACTAAGAGCTCTAGGGCTAGAATGTATGGGATTAGATATCCTGAGAACCCTGAAATTAAAATCTTGGAATCAGAAATTCTGAGAACCCTGGAATTAAAAATCTTGTGATCAGGAACCCTGACAACCTTGGAATTAAAAATCTTGGGAATAGGAACCTTGATCTCAAGAATCCTGAGACTAGGAATCGTGGAAATAAAATTCGTGGGACTATGAATCCTAAAATTAGGAACCCTGGGGATAAGAATTTCGAGATTAGAAACCCTGAGACTAGGAATCCTGGAAATAAAATCCTTGGGACTATGAATCCTAAAATTGGGAACCCTGGCGCTAGGAAGTTTAGGGTTAGAAACCCTGACAACCTTGGAATTAAAAATCTTGGAATTAGGAACCTTTAAACCCTATATTAGGAACCTTGGTTTTCAACCCTAAAACTAGAAACCTCGAGATTAACAAGATTAGAAGACATTGGAATAAGAGATCTTGTAATTAGAAATCCTGAGCTGGACCCTGGAATTACAACCCTCAAGATTAGAAAACCTAACCTCGATAGAATGAGAAACGAAGGCACAGTTTTGACGAAAAAACGAATTCCTGGGTTTTAAAAGATCCACTGTTAGCCATATATAATTTCATTCTTGAATTCTTCTTGACAAATCGTCCGTGAACATGTACGAATTGTTTTGAACCCCTGAACTTTCATCCTGCTCCTTTCTTCTCGCACACAGAGAAAGAAGAACTTCATAAGTCCCGCTTTCACCATTTCATTTCACTGGAAATCAGCTCGGTACTTCTATTGCTCACGGCGGCCGACGCTTTAGGCTGTGGGTGACCCGAAATTATTTCCAGGAATGTCCAGAATTGTTGACCCAGGGGTAGCCTTCGTATATTCCGAGCGAAACCGCGTATACACGCTCCTAATTTTGCTGGCGAGAGGACGAGCCACCACCAAATTGGATTTTATTGAATGCGTCTGCCAGGGGATTGTTCCGGGACCGTTTCTGCTTCGACTGTTCATTGTGGATCGAACATTATGAGAAATCGTTAAGACCTCTATGCCCTGGTTTGCTCCACCTTGTTTGACTATAAAAGGATTGGCAGTGGCAAACTTTCCAGCGAACCAGCAAACTTTCTTTGGCAGTCAACAACACACAGGTGTTCATAAGTATTCGAACGACTTTTGTAATAATAATGAGTACCATAGCTTCGATACGAGAAATATTCCTTCATTTGCACTGCATAATTTTGAAATCGTCTCTCTGAAAGTACATGTACAATTACATTTATAAGTGATGATCCGAATGGAGGGAACATTTCAAAAATAATTTTTATCGTAATCACAGAGAGCTGATGTTAATTCTAAGTGGTTTTGAAAGAACAGGATCTCAATAATTATAAGAACTACATTTGGTATTAAATATCTAATTGGAGCAACGAAAGATTCGACTTGTAATCTTTCATTAATAATAATTACGATAGGAAATCTACCATAGCAGGATTCAGTACGTATGCACTAATTAATAACTTTAAAGTGGAACATTAAATGCATTCTGTTTTATTTTTTATTGGCAT
The DNA here is from genome assembly GCA_916610135.2 of Macropis europaea. Taxonomy (NCBI): domain Eukaryota; kingdom Metazoa; phylum Arthropoda; class Insecta; order Hymenoptera; family Melittidae; genus Macropis; species Macropis europaea. Next base: position 13,040,725 of record OU744344.1, on the reverse strand, counting down.
GGTGGGGGAACGTTGAAAACCATAATCACGTAAAAGCAATCTTGTCGATAGAGCAGGTGATTATAAGATCGTAATACAATCAGAGTCCCTTGTCGTTCGAATAATTATGAACGATACTGTATGTGCAATACTCGGACTTTTCCTTTTGATTTAAACAACAAATTAATTCAATTCTTTGTAATGAGGAAAACAATATTTTGATTCGTTCTTATCAATAGATTATATATTACAAATTTTAGCCCTTCTGGAATGGTGATCAAATAATTAGTTATTAAGACAGAGTTTAAGAGACAAATGTTTAATTTAATTTGAAAATGAAGCTTAAGGATTCTCTATTTCGTTGTATAAATTTTGCATGTTGAATCTTTAATCCTATGGAATCTGAGTATTTTTTGTAAATAAAATAGAAATTGTGACTAATTTTGTAATATTGAGGTTTAGAGGGAAGAATTATTCCTATTACAAGGTTAGTTTAAATTTTGATGTCTTATTATCAGTAGCTCAGTCTACGAATTTTAATTGCAGTTGTAAATCATAATACTTGGAAAAACATATTGCTAAATAAAACTTTAAATATGCTCTTATTTTGTTTAGAACATTTTCATGTAGTACCGACTGCATATTTCCTTTATTACATAATATATTACACGCGGTAATATTTCTTTACATCTGTTATCGATTCACGAAACGAAAACCTCTTCTCTTCCCGTCCTGAAAAACAGATTTTTCTCTTTTTATACATTTGACGCTTTTCCATATTATCACTCATATTCGAGCCCTAAAGAAAATATACACTGTATCGTAAGGATGAATTTCAATACACCTAGCCTGTTCTTCCTAATTAATTCCTGTATCCAATCAATGGAAAAAACAGTACAGACACTATTATCAACATTTTCTACGTTTATAATAAATTCATTTTTATTTTCGCACTTATTTCAGTCGACCGCTAACAGGCTGGTGTATCAAATCTACTGACTATCCTAAGACTTCTGGAGGATAATGCACTTGTCTACTGTTTGACTCGGGGGAAGAATAGGCGGACAGGGACGCGAAGTGAAAAAACTGAACATTCTCGATGAAGGTCAACGGTAGGTAACAAGTGTTTAAGCCGGTCGAGGTTCTCCCATCAGGAAGTCGTTAGATAAGCCTTAAAACAGTAGGTAGCTTGCAAGTAATGGTCGTACCATGAACACTGTGAAACGACGATGGTTACTACTGGCCGACGTTTACAACGTTGCAAGTAGAAACGCTCTGAACGAAATGTATATATACGTTCGCCTAACGCAGAGATGGACGTTACTAAGAGGAAGGTAAGCCGCATGGTCGAATGTACTAACATAAAAGCTAATGTAGCAAAGTGCGGTTATGTCTGTAATGGAGCTGGCCCTCCTGGTGTACATTCACCCCCTCTCCTAGATCTACGGGTCCCCTAATATCCTCCTCGATGCCACCCTCGTGTCCTGTCTTTTCAACTGATAGTCTTCCTCCAGATGAAGAGCTTTCTTCCTGAAGATTCCTACCATTTTGCTTTTCTTCTCTTGCCTGGACCCGTAGATGAAATTTTCAAAGTGGTCGAGTCGCACGGACGACTCTGTTGCTCGGTCCACGTTAAACGATTCGAGGAAATTCTTCTCAGGTAAATGTATTAAATTTTAATTTGAGAGCAGGTGATAGTTTAGGATACAGTGGATCGTTCTGTGGCGTAGAGTGTAACCTGACCTTTGTTGATTCATTAGTAATGAATCCTTCTGTGCTAGCTTCTCTTCTACTGTTTAGCTTGGCTTACTAAAGTCTGAACATGAAGTTCTATTTTAATACTCTCTTGGATTTCAACATGATTAAATTTTCCTTCAGACTGTGCGAATGCGGTTTCAACAAGTATTTTTCAGATCAATTTTTTGGAATCTCTTCTATTATTGAATTTCATGATAACTATCGTCAAGTCTGACGTTTGTCGGGAAGCTTATAACATAAGCAGTGCCATTTCAGAATGATCAGATGCTTGGAACACGCTGATGAGAGTTTTACTGGAAGTGATTCATCGGCTGTTCAATAATTCGGTAGAAGTAAGATTTTTCGATGAAGCCAGGGAGAAAGGGTGTCGGCCCCGATGCTAATGAGAATGTCAAAACCGAGTTAGCAGGGGAGTTATAATTAGCTATCGAGTAAATGAAAATCGAAGACAATGAAAGAACGGCGTAATGGAGCTAATATCCACCGGCTGAACGTTGCAAACACGCAACCGTATATACAAACAGAAAACTGGCACAAACCGCTGTTATAAATTACGCGTATTCGTGTCAGGTCTAAAATAAGATTTTTTTTATTGCCCGTGTCCACTCTGATCTGAATCTGTCAACGTTAACACAGAAAAATGACGGTAATTTATATTCAGATTTGGAGAAGTTAAAATCTGCTTAAGCTTTATACAAATGACGTACAAATTAGGTCTTAACAATTTTTTAAATATTCAATACGTACCTAAACATTTTCTACTTAGAATTCCTTATCTTTATCCAATTCTGTCATAAAAAGCACTCATGCCCCTTCGATTTTTCTAGTCCGCTCAACAAGTCAGTTTTTCGCAAAAAAATTAATAACTCCTATGAGAATACTGATTTAGGGCTACATTACTGTGTACATACTCGTTAAGGGAGGCAGATCAAATAAAGGTACTTCAATCTATTTATTTAAACGCTATTCAACAAATTCACACGTTTTAACTAAATAAATAACTCACAGTTTATGTCTACACGTCCTTTCTTAACGCGTTGATTTTTTCAGTAAAAATACAGTAACCGGTACATCACGTTGCAGACCCAGAAGAAACCAAAGAAAAGGAACAGAATGATACAATTTATATTTTATATTATCACTATAACATAACAATCTTCGTACAATTTTATAATCGCGACAGAATTAAGAATTACACAATTAAATTCAAATTGGCATGCTGTCGGTGACTACCGTACCACTCTGGAACCAAAGTGTTCAAAAAACCATCCAACAACTTTGTTCTCCAAACAACAATTCCAAGCATTCATGCCTGCGAAACAAAGAAAATATCTACACGTTCAATTTGCCATGAATTATCGAGATTGCAATAACCAGCAGCGAGGCGGCGGCCTCTGCTCTTCATAGAAGACGTGAAATATACAGGTGGGGTGAGAGTTCCGATCTAAGAGGGTGTACAGGGGGAGGGGGAGGAAGGCAGCTTCCATTAATATTCTCGAGAAGCGAGGATCGAACTTCAATTATTCAGAGGAACGCCGTTATACGCTCGTCACCCTCTGTAATGGTGCCGAGTGTCTTTTTGGCGTTTCGTCTGTCATTTCTACACTCTGTCGCCCACACAGCCCCGCCTCCACCCTGTACAGCCGTCCGTGTGCCCGTGTGTGAATGACTGTACGGCTGTGCACAGACATCGAACGCGTCGTCTCCGAATTTCTTCGAAGAGAGAAGCGGAGAAAAGAGAGGACGACGCATCCCCGTGGGACGGCCGTAGGTTCGAGGGAGGGCTGGAGGCCGCAATGGCTCACGATACTGATTATTCCCACACCAACTGCCAACTGCTCGCAGACCGTGTTTCCCAATACGAATTAAAACATATCAAACGTGGACGGGCGTGTGCGTTTGCGAGCCAGCCGAGCCAATACCTCCGAGTTCCGACTTTTGATCCCCCGGCGTGAAACGCGCGATGGACAACCGGCAGCTGAAATGGTGAATAAGAGAATCGATTCGGTCTTGAAGCTGTTGCTTCGCTGCGACGTGTCAACGCTTTACCTACCGGATGTCTATGAACCTCTTAGCTGCGAATGACGAGTATACTCGTCATGAAGAAATGGCAATTTTTTGTGCAATGACGAGTATACTCGTCATGAAGAAATGGCAATTTTTGTGCAATGACGAGTATACTCGTCATAAAGAAATGGTAAGTCTTTGTGCAATGACGAGTATACTCGTCATGTGAGAAAAGTAATTACCATTTGTTATTGAAATATCAATAAATTCAAACAATAAAATTATTGATTTTTCAAAAAAACCACGGACTGTTTCCTTATAATTTAATTCAATTTTACAGCAGCTGCACATACTGTGTGCTTTGACGAGTATACTCGTCATCACGTCGTTCTAGCGACACAACGTAGAGACACGCTTTTAAAACGCGGCACCACAGCTAAGAGGTTAATAGGCTTTCCGCTATCAGCTATCATCGATCAGAAAAGATTAATTTCGTATTTCCTCGATGATAATTCATTCGTTTCTGTAATGGCCGACATAGTTCAGCAATTATTCAGTGAGTGATAACAGTGATTCTAGTGATATAGGAAATAAGGAACGCTGTAGTTTAATTCAGACGTTGTCGCAACCTATCAACGTCAGAATGAACCAGTAGGTAATGTGTTAACACGTTCACTGCCGTGGAAGTCTATTTATCTATTCGCACCAAAGTTTATTCAATTAAATATTTACTAAGTTTAATGCCGTTTTGAATAGAATTAATGTTGTGATAAGAATGAAAGGTCGAGGCAGTGTTCCTGAGTAATTAAATATCTTTTTTCTTTATAATGTGTGGTTGAAATGGGATATTGTGAGGTGTCTGACTAGGTATGGAAGCTTTCACTGTGGCAGTCAATGTGTTAACACGTTCAACACCCCGTTGGTCACTTGCGTCTCTATATTCTTGGGATCGCATAATGAATTGATGGGACAATTCATTTCTTTGGGGTTGTGAACACACTCTCGTCCATAAGTATTGGGACACTTAAAAGAATTGAAATAAATCTGAGTAAGGTTATGGAACCAATGCAGAATTCGAACAGACATTGCTCTATTCCTTGCTTTATACTATAAAATAAATGTATGAGTATGTTCAATATTTTATCACAAATCTCACTATGGAAATGAATTATAAATTAAATCATCACAGCAATACAGCCTCCTCTCTGCTTCATTACGGCATTCTAATTGTAAGTTTCTCAATAAGTGAAATCACGAAGCAGATTTCTATCTTGAACTGGTTTATCGTATTTTTTGAACCTATCCATTTCAGATTTTCTCAATTGAGTTCAAATCGGGAGATTGGATACGATTTTTATTTTATTACCCTCATGTAACTGTTGCATTAAGAATAATTGAAGAGATTCTTCTCTTACAAACACCGTTGAATTTTATTAACATTAAGAAAGTTATAAAATAAAGATCTCAAATGACGATCCAGCAATTCTTAAACTCATTTTCACGAGATTGCTATTATTTACTGAGAAAACAACTGTGAGAAGAAGATTCGCCTGCTTATTATTATGTTTCTCCAGGACGAGATACTTACGGCGCACTTTAATTTAATTAACTCTATCTTCACGAAAACTCGTGTCGGAAAACTGCGTTTCCTTCATCATTCCGAAAGTTATAAAATCTAATACCTTTTATACCTCCGACCGACGCAACTTCCATATTTCTTTTTTTCTGACTGCATCAACTGCGCTGTACGGATAAACTACGGGAAAAATTAACAGAGAGGGAAAAAAAAGCAGATAGAAGAGGGAAACACGCGCGCAGTTTCTGAAAAATTGGCGCAAAATCCCCCTTGATCCCGCGTGCTTTTGAATGAACAAAAAACTATTGTAGATGGAATATAGTGACCAGTCTGTTATCAAAATTTTACAGCTTTAGTCAGAGATTAAAGGGTATTAATATCGCGCGAATAGAAATGATGTTTCGGTTGTAAATGTTCCATCCGTCATGTGTATGCATATGAAACTAAAACTTTTGTTTGTGAAGTTTAGATTACATATTGTTACGCGTTGCTGGTCGGCAGAAACAAAAGTTATTTCTAAAAAATGTGATTCGATAAATAATGCATTCCTGCAGCCAGCAGTGCGATAGAAGAACGGTTATCTAAATAATTTAAACATGAAAAAATAAAAGAATGATGTTATAAAATAGAGGGCCATAAATAACTATGCTATAATATAATGTCTAGTTTGTATTAGTTTACACGTTGAATAATGATATACATTAACATTTGGAATTATGAAATAGTTATAGAGCACGAGCAGGGCACAGCTGCAGGCTGTTTTGAACCACAACGTAACCATAACAACAACAATGGTTGTAATAATAATATTACATGATGATGGTATTGAATAGAAGTTAGACAATGTAATTTTTAGAAGCTTTCATATTGAATTTAAAAGTAAACCTTGACGAATGGGGTAGATAAAAAATATTATTAACAAAAACATAAATAATAGTATGATTATACAGAATAATAGCAGTATTCGGTAGTGATTATATCAAATAATTTTGGAAAGCTTTTATACTGAATGTAAAACTAGGTTTTAATCAGGACAAACGATAACAAAAACAACTATAACAAGTAGACTGATAATAACGTAATGATAAGAAATGATAGCGATATTGGGCAAGTCAACCAAATTAATTTTCAGAAGCTTTTATACAATATGCATGTCAAAACGGATTGTAATGAATAAAAACGATAACAGTAACAAAACTAGCAATAAAAAAAGTCTGAACTGTAATAGTAACAATATGTAATGATAGCAACATCGAGTAGACGCTGGATAAACCAATCTAGACAAGTTTCTGTGGTAAATATGGAAGAAAACCTCAATAAATAAAAACCATTACAAATGACAAAAGCAACAATACCAATAATCACAACAAATACATTGATAAGAACATGGAATGGTAGCAATATTGAGCAGGAGTCAGACACAATAATCATCAGATGCTCCATTATTCATTTTCATGAATAAAACAGTAACAACAAGAATAATCACGACAACTGTAACGATGACGATGTAGAATGATAGCAATATTGAAAAAGAGTCAGACGAAATAAGTGGAGAAATAAATTCCAATAAATGAAAACTTGAACAACAACAATAACAACAATCACAGAAATGTATATTGATGATGATATGGAACGATGGCAATATTCAGTAGAAGTTCGATGAATTAGTTCCAAACTCAAGCAAATCCAAATCACAAAGCACTTGATAAATGAAACAATTAAATGCGTGTCGAAGAATATTTCATTTCCGGTGGAAGATCCACGGAACCAAGGCACGCAGGAAGTTTTAACAAGGGCAGGAACGGGGGTAGGGAAATATCAAAGAGGGATCGATCACGAAGGGAACACCTTGTGACAACGCTCGAGCAGAATTTGCGGAATTTCTTGTATCAGTAGCAAAGGATCCTTCCTTTGCTGGCTGTGTCTTCTTTGAAAGAGGTGTCTCGAGCTTTTCACCGCTTAGCATGAGTCGCAGAGAATATGCTCAAGTATTTTAATATTGAGCCTGCCGACTGTGCAGGACTTGCGAGCTTTAGCATTGTCCAGAGGACTTCCCTGCATGTGTGAATGGATGGGAATGCCGTTGGGCTTTGTACGAAAGCCTTTATTGGTTGGCTGTCCAGCGATCAGTGGTTATCACGTGCCGTCTCAACAACGATGGACTGTGCTTCATCGCATTTGTTATTCCTATTTTTTTCTTCGTTTTTGAAAATTACAACAGCGCCCCTGACGTATTAATATATTTTTTTTTTCGAGATTCTAAATTATTTTAAATAATCGCTTGGGAGGAAGGCTGAAATTCAGATCAGGATTTGTTACGTCTAACAACAGAAACAAGAATTGTTTCAACATTAAATGTTTAATTAAAAGAAAGTTGCATTTGTGTGGAATAGAATTATTATAATGTTGCTGTACGTTACATTTATGCGTAAGATTCTTGAAGAATATTGAAAATATTCTTTCACTGAGGATAGCTAGGTATTTTTTAGTAATTGTACTGAATGATCAATATTTCTGTTTTACCTTTATTGCAGTTTGTAATCTGTAAACGTGCAATAATAATGAAAACTTGTAGGATTATTTGATCGTGAAACAATAATCAAAATCGTGCTATAATAATGAAAATTTGTAGGATTATTTGATCGTTACTGAGACAAAATTTTATTTCATAATACATAAATTATTGAAGTTAATGTAAAATTATATAAATAACGAAATTGAAAAGCAGTTGTCCATTCCCGTTGTGTTAATCTATTAACTGAAACAAATAAAGTACAAAATAGAATTAATGATGCAATAATGATGAAAATATGCAGGAATTTTGTTCATCGCTGATAGAAAATTTGGTCTCTAAATTAATTAATCGAATCAATAAAGTATAATATATAAAAAACAAATTCTTAAAAAGAATTATCAGTTCAAAATAAGGATACTCAATTGTGTTCCCAATGGAATTAATATAACAAATAATACAAAAAAAGTTCAAAACAAAATTTCCTGGAAGAAAAATATATAAATACTATAATTAATACAATAATAACAAAACAACCTAATGTCACATTTCCTAATCCATCTGGAATTCAAAATATTAGGGCATACGGAAGACTCGTAGCCAAAATTAAATGATCAGGTGTTGACATAGCTCAATTATTCTCATCCAGATTTTCCAATTACTAGGAATTTCAAAAATATACGTACAGAAGTAGTATAATTAAAAATCTGGGAGCATCATTTCCGTTTCGAGATACGAAAGTTCACAGAGTTACCAGTGAAGTTCAATGAAGGAATATTGCAACGGCTTCGTGCTATCGCGAGAGGTTGCTGCGAAACTAGCCATTTGAACGTTGAGAGTCTCTGGCCCAGTATCGCACATAGTTTTTCCATTCACATACAGCAATGCAGGTATGCGCATAGCCCGAACCATACGTTGTTCTCAGGCGAGGCCGCATTCGGATCCAGACTCCAGAAAAACCCGATACTGTTATGCCACACGTTTGCGTGTAACTTCCTTTATTTGATCCGACTGCATTGAGGAACATGGACATGCTGATCTCGTTTTCTCATTGCTATTCCATTTTTCCGCTGGAAACCCGACCGGCCGTCGCGTTCCCCACTGAACACCATTAAAATTTCACTGGCACCGAATTAACGAAACCACGTGATCTTCCGATCGTTATTTTACAAAGAGAAAGACGAAATTATGCTGATTTATATTGTTATTCTATTGTCATTCTTTCTCCTTTCTGGTTTCGAATTTTTATTTGTATTCTGATTTCAGGTGTCTTCTTTGAATTTGAGATGAAATAGAAAATATTCATGTGTTGGTATAATTGTATATTTTTCAGTTATCCGTGTCTTTAGTTTTCAATTTGTTTCTTTGTTTAGAATAAGCGGCGAAACAGTTGGAATTTTGGTTATTTGATTATTTGAATTGTTATACAAGATTGGACCACTCCCTTATATTCTACTTTGCATATTTTTTTGTACTGTTTCAATAGCTTTATACTCCTCTTTCCAGTCGTAATGAGAAAATACCAAAAGCTGAATTTTTTCTGCGCTTGTCTGACTAGTTGCGGTATTTTACACTACGGCGCTCAACGTGTTAGTATATCCAAATTGGTGCTGGATGAACATTTAATAACTGAGCAAAATAAAAATGACATATTTTGAACATTTCAAAGAGCCACTTCTGTCTTGTTGAAGTTTCACTTATTTAACTGCATTAACAGAAGAAGTCTAAAAGTCTATAAATGTATGTTTGCATGTACCAGTCTGGCAATCACTGTGATATAAACGATTTAATATCAAATCGCGCAGCTGCTTAGCCTAATACAGGGCATCAAGATCCCAGAACAACGAACCAACCTACATTTCACAATTTCGTTTTACTATTTCGCGCAAAATTCCGCGCTTTCGAGTCCTGCAGCTCACTTTGGGGCAGTTAGTGTAATCACCGTGGTATAAACGATTTAATGTCAAATCGCGCAGCTGTTTAGCCTAATGCAGAGCATCGAGATCCCAAAACAACGAATCAACCTATATTTCACAATTTCGTTTTACTTTCTCCCGCAAAATTCCGTGCTTTCGAATCCTGCAGCTCACTTTGGGGCAGGTGGCGTAGTCACCGAGGTATTTAATATCAAATCGCGCGGCCGCCTAGCGTAATGCGGAGCATCAAGATCGCTGCTATCAGATAGCGGTCATCGAATCCGCGAGCTCGTGTCGAAACACAACCGAAATGTCAATTACCCGTTTCCGTTTGAAATGCACACGCACGTCACGGTCTAACGTGGCCAACGCGGTTCGTTTGGATTTTTCAGGGTATTCCGATCTGACCGGCACACGGCCGAGCAAACAAAAAAGACACGGTTATGCTATACGTCCGCGGAGTTTCCTCTCCGTTCGACGCAATCTGCAGATGTTTCCCTCTTTCCGTGTCTGTTTCCCTGGCCTTCCTGTTCCTCCCACTGCTTTTTTCCGCATCCCCGTGCGCGGCGGCGGCGGCGGACAGCAAAACGCGAGAATTCAAGCTCGGCTCGGTCTAACAGAGGGAAAAAAGGAGACAAGACGAAAAAGAACGAGCAGGAGAAAACACGAGGCGGCGTTCTCTTGTTACTGCCGTTCGACTGCTCGTCTCTATGGGGCAGAAAGCAGAGGATCGGCCGATACGTGTCGATACGAGGGATAAAAAGCGACGCTTGCGTAATCTGCGAAAGCAAGCTTTAGCCGTCGGAGCGAGAAGGCTTGAAAAATGTCCGGTCGAAATGATCGTGCGATTGAATGTAACGCTGATTTTACAGTGTCTACTGAGAATCACACCAGACGAGTCGAGAAGAGCGCGGTTAAGCTGTCTAGAAGCACTTGTTGATTATTTAGAACGTTGAATGGGATAGTGGAATATCGTATGGCATATTAAAAAGTGGTACGTTCTATCAGGTGTCACATCCGTGACGAATACCTAGTTTGCGATAGTTTAGAGACAGAGACGATGTTTGTCTAATCATACACGCGAATCAGGGTACATCTCTGAATAGCAGTTATTGGTCCAACCCATTTTTTTATTTTCCTCATAGCAATTTATAATTTGTTTATATAAAACATTCGGTAAATTGGTTTAGAGAGTTGGAATGATAGCATGTAGCACTCCCAATGGTCTATACCGTTATACAGACTACTGTTCGTTGTTAGTAATCAGATCATTTGGGCGTTTTTCCTGCAAGCTTCTTAAGGTAGATGGTTTGCACAATTCATGTGCTAAGTTATTTGGGAGTTTTTCTATTGCTTGTTTAGATCACTTAGCGAAACGTGCGACTGCGTTTTCAACGGATTCAACTCCGAGATCTTCTCTGAAGCCTTCGTTTCTGATTTACTATGGAGTGTTACCTACAGTTTTAATAACCACATTAAATATATTTAATAAAGTTTAATAAAACACAGTAGAAAATTATAACAGTGATTAATATTATTGATTACATATCTTATTAAACTTATTTTCAGCTAATACAGCCTGAGTCAAGGCGTTAATAATGCTCATATTTCACATATCTGAATATCTCAAATTACTTACACATTCACAGTTACCCCTAAAATTGGCAATCTCTCAAATCAAGTAACAGTAACAAATATTCAAAATTAATTTCCTCAAAAACAAAGCTTTGCATGAAAAAACCCTCATTCTATATTTTCGATTCATTTTTCTACGAAGAATCACCGAATGCTCGACCGTACCAGCGTCACGACCACCCCCCGTACCTAACAAAATATTTCATTAATACTAAATAAATTCTCCATTTCTCTAATACCGCACAAAACTAAAAAGACTTACAGATTTATGTAAATCCATCAGTGGCTTGAATTAATCAAAATGTCGAACGATCGCGAATCATTAGAAGCTCGACGCAGCTTGTGCCAGTGAATTTGTAAGAATATCATTAGCATAATGCAAAGCTACGTGTTATTTACGTTTCGGGCATGTGCGAGCAACGAGCCTCGTCACACGTGGCGCAAAATATACGGCGGTGACGTGCGGTGAACGAAATCGAGGCTTGTTCCTCCGCCAGCATTACCGTCGATGTTTATACTTAATTTCGTTCATCTATACCGCTGATGAAGCCAATGAAATTCATCGTCCGCGGTCGATGAAGCCGTTTAGCATTTCCCGTACGCCCTGCCATGCGGGAGCGTTTAAAGGCGCATGAATAATAAGGCGCCGCTGGGAGAAACGTAGCTCGGCGGAATATAAAAGCAGAAATGAGAGAATGGAAAAATACTTGGGCAACGTTCGCATTATTATTTTAAGTTGTCCGTGTGTGTGTGTGTGTGCGAGCACGAGCGCGGCCGGCCTGGGGAACTTGGACAGCTTCGGTTGGGAAATTAATTTTCAGACGGTTGTAATTTTATTGTTGCGCTTACGATTGGTTTCTTCGCTCTGAAACCGTTCAACAAAGACGAATAGCAATTTAAGTAAATCTAATTGACTTTATGTTATGTCAAATAGACAGATTTAACATATTCAGGAATATTGACAGAAGTGTGTATGTTTTGTTTTTCTTAGTATCAAGGTAACGCATACAGAGTGCTTCGTTACGATGTAATCAGAGTAGAATTTGAAAATTTTTAATATACAGATTGAAATTAAATTGGAACGTGTATACTTTTTTTCTTTTGAAAGTTTCATCAACTGTTAAAGGTTATTAGCAGCGTACAATACAGTATACACATGTTGGACACTTGTTTACATATAATACATTCATAATAATAAGGAGAAAAATCAAGATATAGTGATGGTTGAGTCAAATTTTAGAGTATAATGATTTTTCTTTCAAACAGTTTAATAATGTCTGCATGTGCGCTGGTTTTATTAAGATTTCCGTCAAATCAGTAGCAGCTGTTGATCTAAGGTTTTCAAGTTTCGTACAACAGTATAATAAATGCCTAACTGTAATTTCAACATTAGACTGTATATACTGTTTGGAAGAGGATGCCGATAAATGACGTTTCATAACGAAGATAAATTGTTCAATTTTTAAAATCTAAGAAAATCAATCATTTTAATATTTTCATGTGAATATCTTCGAAACTATTTTCTTTTATTTTTCAGCGGTATGATGGTAGAAATGTACCTGATTCAGGGCATCAAGAAAATGAAATATTTTAATATTTAGTAACACTTAACATAATTTTAATTTTGAAGAATATTTCTCATGGTCATTTCTCCTGGTCAAAATCATGTAGAGAACATGTGGAGTGTTCTTGTAAAGATTAAATTTTCTAATTAATAAGGGAGGGCCTACTAGTTATTAAAATATAATTTCATTGCTTTTTGCATATTTTGTGTTAAATTTGTGAATAGTATAGTATATTTTTTCTAATAGTTTTATAGTTATGAGACAGTGGGAAAACGATATTTTTCTTCTCATTCTTACGAACTAATGTACAATTTCTGTTGTAATTATGAAACATAGTTTATTGCTATACTTTTCCAAACGATATACATATTTTAATTCAATTTGAATCAAGACACTAAAAATTTCATAATTATTGGATGGCTTTATACACACGAGACAACCTGCACACTGATTGAACATTTCATATTTACGTTTGAATATTGTATGTTCACTATTCTATCAATGTCTATTTTGACAACAAGCTTCAGCAACACTATTCCGTTAATAATAATATTTTATAACTTAATATCTGGGAAATACTGTAGGTATACGTTCAGCACTTAAAAGACTAATATAAATTCATATAAAATTGTACCCAATTTGATCTTGTTTCCCAGTTATAACAGATTATTTTTTCTTAGCAAACTGTGCCAATGTACATTCAGAAAAATGTTTAAAATTATTATATAAACTTCGGTACAACTTTATGAACGTCCATCGTCGTTCATACTATTCGAGAAATTTGGTTGTGAAATAAAGATTCATCCAGCACATAATCCCTTTACTGCACCAACAGACTGTCACCTGTTCAGGAGTCTGCAAAATGAGGTACAAAAAAATACTCAAACTATGAAAGGAACTTCGCAATACTTACACGATGACCTAATAGATTACTAATATTAATGTTAACCCTCTGCAGTCCAAGGTATCTTCCCTGTTTTCTGATACCGTTGTACAGTCTGCGTTTGTTTCAACACTGTACTATAATCAAAACCACATAACAAGGTCTCTATAATACCATACATGAAGCAGAGAATTAATGTATAAGAACTGATCGATCGTTCCAGGACGAAAGTCACGGGGCTGCAAAGGGTTAAGAAGAAAATTTCTTGCTGAATCGTTCCCTGGCTAGAAGCTCCTTAGACGGCCGGGTCTTTGACCGTGACCAAAGGCGGAAAAATAGTGCATTCGATGGATCGAATGAGGAACACGTTTCGCCGTTCTAATGAAACTTCTCGGCGACGGCGGAACGTGGCAAAGGAGCGTGAAAAAGCTCCGCTCGGTGTTCGATAACGATACGGCGCGGCCGCTTTCTCGATTTTCAAGCTTCGCCCGGAGACACGCGTGTTTTAGACTGCTGTTCGGGGCCATTAACCCTGAACGAAACGAACCGGGGAAAGGAGCGCGCGGAGGAACACGCGGAGAGACAAAGTGCGGGATAAGGGCAAGGGGAAAGAACTGTCTAAATGCACGCAAAAATGCCATAAACCAGTATGGGCGTAATAACCGTACTGTCTATACCGGCGGGAGGGAAACAGAGACGGCAGGAAAAGGCAGGAGAAAGAGAGAGAGAGAAGGATAAAGAGTGTAACCGGGAGGGTTAAAAGAGGGAGTTGAAACGGTGACAAAGAGAAGTGGGATAGTCTTGGAAAGCCAGTCGGGTCTCCAGCACGCGTTATATTCAATAAAACCCAAATGTACCGCAAGAGACCCTTTTTCTACCCCCTTCGTGCCAGGCCATTTTTGCTCCAGCTTCTCGCTGCCACAGTTTCTTGCCCGGTTTCTCCGCCGCGTCTCTACGTGCACGGGGGTTTACCTCCGCAGGACCGTCATTCGTCGAAGTTTATTTTGCGTAAGCGACGAAACTTGCCCCGAGGCAGTGTAAAATGTTCTGGATTCTTTTACCTCGCTCTCTTACTTTTTTTTTCGTTCTGTTCTTTACTCTCCCTGCCTCCCGCAGCCCCCCCGGTGCCCCGCAGTCCCTTCTTTTCCGCCGTTTTTTGTCTTCCTCCTTTGGTGGCAAAACCAAGAAAGTGGACCCCCGCGGAACAAAGATAATCCCTGTAGCGTGGAGCATCAAAGCGGCGCGCTCTCTGTTTTTGATGGGAATTAATTTGGATCTTGTTTTAATTAAAGGAGGATTGTCTCCGCGGGGGACTCAGCGAGAGACTTTTTAAGCGAACCGGAATGAACTGTCTATGATTGTTGTTTCTGCTCGGAGGAATTTTTGGAATAGAGACGTAATCGATGAATGGAGATTTCGCGGGGCACGAGGGGGAGGGCAGACGTCTGTCCGGTTAGGCGGAACGGAACGTCTGTGCTCGATGCCATTCGCGAATGAATAATGTATCAAATAATTGAACGGTGAATGATTTATTCGCCTTTCGAGTAGCGGTGATCGTAATTAAGCCTGTCGGGACGTTCCGCTGCCTCCTCCGTTCACGGTTCCTTGGAATTCGGTGCCCGCGGCTATTGTGTGATCAGGAAATTCGGTGGATCCGTTCAATTGTTTTAATTGTTTTAATGACGAAGGTACCCTGGACTCTGCGTTCGACATTATTTGTTAGATGACCCTTTGAGCGCGGAATGCTGCAGAGTTTTTCAAGCTTACAGACAGTTTCTGCGAACGGAATGCTTGGCGTCATACTGCGTACCATATTACGTTCTGGACGCTTTGAGTAAATTGGAAAACAGAAACAATAGAAAATTATGTAGAGTTGGGATTATTGAAGTTGCAGCCGGAATCAGAGGATCGCAAATGCACTTATTTGGTAGAAAGAAAAACGGAGAATTTGCTACGGTCGAAATTAAACTTGTAAAAGGCGTATATGTATGCGTAAGACTCAAAAAGTTAAATACATTGACACTTTAATTGGCATGCTACATTGATCGAAAACAACACAGTCAAATTAATAACTAGACTGCGGATCTTTTTGCAAATATATATTTTTAGACTTTAATATTTGTTGCGATAGTGTAGTTAAAGAAACGAAATATTGACCAAACTGTGTTGTGTTCTTTAAATATTAAAAAAATGTGCTTTTTATTTTCCTTGAGTTGTTCAAAGTGCATTTTTCACGTGTTTCGGTGTGTTGAATTGCATAAATATCCGCAGTCTATTAACAGGTAAATGTCGCGGTGAAAACAGCCATACCCAGCCAGACATAATATAATTTACTATTTTTAATACAAATCCTAAAAGAAAAAAATATTCGGGTATTCAGTCGCGTTTTTATGTTCCTAAATCAATGTTACAATATGAAACTTTCTCAGAATTGTGTACTAATAAATAGAAATTTAATTGAATTGAATTTGAAGTGCCGATCTTCGGTGACCCCGCTGCATTCAACGTGTTAATGAATTAATAATTTCAAATTATACAGCTTTTAAAACTTCGCCTTATAATAACGAGTCGCACTTGTGACGCAAATGTTTCACTATGTGAAAATATAAAAATTCACCCCACATTCCATTTAAAAAATTGAAGTTACCCTTCGTTTCAATCCTTGGAATAGGACAAGATTTTTATGCGCACGTAGTATAAAAGGCTCCATCACACAATGACGTTAGAAAAAAAAATCATCTCCATACCATTAACACTTTGACCGTCACACTGTATCAGCTGAGAATGGCAAACTTTCTGAATTCTCATGCAAAATAAATATAACTTCAAATGATAGCATTTTTAATTAACACGTTGACCGCCGCAGTGAAAATTCCCGTATCTGGTCAGACACACTATAATGTCCTATTGCAAACGAAAATAACGACGGAAATAATTATACAACTATTCACTTTCACAGCCTCAGCCTTTTATTCTTATTGCAATATTAATTCTATTGAAAATCGTATTAAAATTAATAATCAATTAATTCAATAAAATTGGAGGCGTCGGTCATCGGTAACCATGGCAGTCAATATGTTAATATAAGGTAACCAAGAATGTTCTTGCCGTTTCCATCAGTAGAGATAAATGATACACAAAGTGGATAACAATATTTTATTCAGAAATGTCGGCTTCTATTACCTTTTTCCAATGATCTAATAACTTCTCTATTCCGTTTTCATAAAAGTTGTCCTTTCACACAAAAACGAAACATTTCAACACCGATAAACGGCACGAAGTTTCTTGGTTACCTGATAATATCAGTAACTTTCATAATTTTGTACTAGTTCTATTAGTCTTCGTTAGATATATTTGTTAACACTTTATATGATCTAATAAATAGTGATTGAATATAATTGCCACCCACATAGAGGTGGCACGGTAGTCAATGTGTTAGCAATATTAGTAACTTTCATAATTTGGTACTGGTTCTATTAGTCTTCGTTAGATATATTTGTTAACATTTTATATGATCTAATAAACAGTGATTGAATTTAATTCTCACCCACATATGGATGACATAGCAGTGAAAGTGTTAATAGGTTCACAGATATCAGTTTGTAATACGTATGGTGAAACATCCTGTGGAATACGGAATGCAGAATATAATAAGCATGTACAGAGGCAATCACAGAACGGTTAAACAATCAGTGAACAATATCCAGGGTAGCTGATAATATTAGCATTTTGCACGGTGAGAAACTCTTATTTTTGCCTGGTCGAGGAATAGCGTCGACGACAGGGTATCCCAGTTGCCGCCGGCACAAGGGAAGCCAACAAAGCTCGTGAAATTCCATGGAGCTCCACGGGGGTTGAATGGTATGGGGGTGTTATTGGGTCGCGGCCACTTAATATGCAAATGCATCGTAGAGGCGGCTTGCTACTGCTGCTGTTCGCCGTAACCGGAGCAGGCGGGACCAATACTTTAATTTGCATTTAAAATTGCTCAAAGGTTGACAGCCGCCACCTTGTTCTCTCACCCTCTTATTTCGGACAGACCATCCGCGAAATAAATGTCCCGTGCGTAATCGGTGTTCGATGAATTTCGGATGTTATTAGGAATTCTGTCGATACCGAGAGTATAGCCGTAACAATTATTATGAGGTGAAAGTATAGTATTCGAAAATGATCAAGTAACATAACAGCGTTTGAATGTTCATTGTATTGATTAACGATTCAAACGAAAATTTTGTATTGGGTATGAATTCAGTAGTTGGATAAATAATACTTTGTATCGAGCTGCTAGCGTAAAAACACAGGGGTGCATTTAAGGCTTTCCTGAGGATGTCTGCTATTTTCCGTTTATGTATAAATAAACGTGGAAATGAAACAACATTCTTTGAAATATCGTTTTAAAATAGTATTAATAGAGGTATGCCTGAACAAATATCAAAGGAAGCCAAAATTTTAGATTTGACATTACCTAACTGTTCGATGTAACTTTTCCTTCACTGAAATCTCTTTATACTTTAAATTTCAAATTTGTAGAATTAGAGGGCTTGCGATGATTTTTCAGTAAACCAGACCTCGTTGCGTTGACTATCTCTACATATAAAAATAAGTGTCCTTATGTGCATATACAGAAATATAATATTTTTGATAATTAGTTTGTTTGGACTTAAGCTTGTGTTATTTTGTTTCACTTTGTTTTGTAAGTTTAATAAATATTCCATAGAATGTAGAACACTCATTATACGATGCGCGTACTTGTATGTTACTCACTTTATTGACGGATTTAAATCAATTTTAATGAGACGGTTCGAGGGTGGGGGTCGGGTCGAGTCAATTGGCACGTCGATCAGACGTCATCGTGCAGCAACCCTTTCCCGACCCGATCGGCCCAACCCACTTCCGATCGTTATTTAATACAAACAGAGAAGAGCATCCGCGGACTTTGCCAGTCGTGCTTTTTGTTTGACGACGAGGATTTGCTCGCGTCACGCGTTACGAGACGCGATATTATTGCGATATCGCGTACACAACACGAAATCTCTGTAAAACTAATTTCGAAACGCGTAATACCGTTGCCCCCCCCCCCCCCCCCCCCCCTCGGGAACTTGTTTCGAACGTATTCTCCAAACATTTGTTCTACATGTTTTCATGCAAAAACAAACTTACTGTTGTTCTTGGTACACACGGTCGTGTTTAATTAGGATATTATAATGTTTTCGACAGCAGGGGTAAGCGTTTTTCGGTGGAACAGCAAATGTTATTGTTTTTTTGGAAACGGTAATTTGATGAGTGTTTATGCTGCAATTGAGTTGGGAATTATAGTTTTGTTATTGCTTATTTTGACAAATGTTTTTTATATGTAAATTAGAGGTGTTTCGCAGATACAAATATTTCTTGTTTGTTTAAATGTTTGACTGCCATCAGCTGTACACGTATGAGTGACAGGTAATGACCACTGAAGTCGAAGCTGTTAATCCAATAATAATAATCTCTACATGTATAAGTGACACCTAAATCC
Organism: Macropis europaea; assembly: GCA_916610135.2. Taxonomy (NCBI): domain Eukaryota; kingdom Metazoa; phylum Arthropoda; class Insecta; order Hymenoptera; family Melittidae; genus Macropis; species Macropis europaea. Next base: position 13,021,382 of record OU744344.1, on the reverse strand, counting down.
AGTTATTACTTATTTTACTGTGTATAGATAATTTTATTGTATCTTAGATAAAGTAATAAATAAATAATCAATAAATCTATCTGATAAGACCAAATCTGTTTAATAATCTATTTACTAATAGAAAGTCACTAATATTATTGATTAAAAAGTAGAAAGTTTGTCATTTTCAGGTAAATGTAGTATGACAGTCAGAGTATTAAAACGGATATAACAGACGTTAAAATGATCTACAGTAGAACAGATAAAAATAATGAAATAAAACGATTTCGGTTAACGAGTTTCCGGATAATCGATCAAATGGACTTAAAATGGAAAATGTGTTATACTAGAACGAGGGAGGGCTATAATTATGAAACGGAATAATTTATTATGAGGAAAAAATATATTTGTCACTAAATTCAAGGATAGTGAAAATTAAGCAATCTGTAAAGAATCTACCCGAATCTTTTGAGTAATAGATTTTCCAAATTATTATCTCTTTGGATAATAGACAATCATCATTCTGGTTAATCGATGTTCTATTGCACTTTCTATTTTATACTATTGTTATAACATGAATTTTAAATGGGCCACCGGTGACCCACGGATCGAACTGAAAGCAATTTTTATCTTAATAGACTGCCTATTGCAAAATTCATAAGTTTTACTTTCACAGTATTAAAAAGTCGACAAGATAAAATTAAAAATTTTTAAATTTGACATTACAGCTTCTTTACTATCATTATCGAGCAACGGCAATATTCATACTGCCCATTAAAATTCTTGAAATAAAACGCAACGCAAAATAATAATACTATTAAGAAAATAATATGGAAAGCATAGAAAATAGAATACAGCTAGTTAAATAATCTCAGTATTACTTAATAACAAAAATGCACACCAATAATAGTATCAATAAACAAAAGACACGTCATAAAAGTCGGAATAACCAAATTTTATTTAACTAAATAACTACTAAGTCTTGCATAATTTCAAACAACAATATAAGATAATTGCTACACATTCAAGTAACAGAATATTTTGTTCCCCCGCGTCTTATCCTTGAAACAGGAAAGTATAGTGCGTCTGACTAGACACTGCAGGTTTCACTGTGACATTCAACAATTACTTCACAATTTTCGATCCCCTGATCGATAATAAAAATCGAGGAGGAAAAGAAACTCGTTTCCTGGCATCAAGGCGCGATTCACTTCACCCTGTCGGGCGATCAGGGAGGATGGAATGTCGGTGTTTACTGGAAGTCGGGTCGGTTCACAGATAGAATCGCGATATTCGGTGGTCCATAAAACGGTTGCCCTCCCACAGGAAGCGATTTCACCGAAACTCCAGCGGAAAATTCACCACGAAACGGTACATTCGATGCCGCCTCCCGCGCCGCCTTGCTCTTCGCCGAGTGCCTCTCCTTCCGACACGTTTCCCTCCCTTCTCTCTTCGTCTTCTGGCAGGCCGCTGTATCTGTCGCTTCTTTGGATGTTTGTAACCGAATGGGGCAGGATGGAGGGGTAAGGGGACGGCTGTGTACACCGGAAAGGGTTGTCGGGATTGTGAACACACCGCAACAAGGTTGTAGCTCCGTATCGTTGATCCCTTCGGGGCGACTGTAATATACTGCGTAGCTTCTTGAGGCAACAAGGGGATGCAGAATCGTGTAAAATGCACAGCAAATTTGGTATTATAATGACGGTAATGGCGATTCCCGCTTCGCCTAAACGTTCTGATCTCCGCTGCGAGCCGCGCGGCTGATCAATTTCATTAGAGCGCGAATCAGCCGCCGCCGAGCGAAAGCTTCGAGCCGACGCGCCGGCGAACAAATTTCGCACGAACGTCTGCAACGGTCGAATTTTTATATTTCAAGAGTCTCAGAGGGAACAATTAATTAGGACGTATAGAATGAATAATACACTGTTCGACTGTACTGCATAAAATTATTAAGACAGAGAGGTTCGGCAGTTTTGAACGATCTGTCAAGTATCAGCAGTGAAAGGTATATTCTACAGGGTGTTTCACCACCCCTGTCAAATATTTCAAGGGGTGATTCTACAAGCCGACGTAAGACGAAAATCAAGAATAATAAAATCGCGTTCGAGGCTTCATTTCTTTAGTTATCGATGTGTAAGAAATTGGCGAAAAACGCCTGTCCCGCGGCAACATTCCGTACACGCGCAGTGGCTCTCATCGCACGACAAGTTCGCCGTGTTTTACTTAATGATGTACCAGAAACGATGACCTACGATACGGTGCGACAATACACTACGTTCTTGCAACAATTTATGGAGAAGCACACACCTTACATTGACGGCATTAAACCTGCCAACTTGAAAAATTCCATAAGTGCATATCAAAACCTGCCTCACGGGATTCTCAAGTAAAGAGGGTGAATGCAATTTCTAATAGATGATTTTGTTAAAAGAAGTCATACACAGGCGCTTACACACGCACCGCGATTATTTTATTCGCAAGTGTCCATGTGAATTACACACACTATGATTGTCCCGTTCACGTGTGTCCACAAAGAAATGTTGAAAATATGCACAAAATATTTTGCACAAAATATAATTAGAATTTTATAATATAACAGAGGAATCAAGATTAGTAAAAAGCCTGTTCACGTGTCTTTGCAGACTTTCTCACCATATTTTCCATCGACTCTACAACCATCCTACCCCATTAACAAAGATGTTACGAAACATCCCGTTGGGGGGCATTTAATTAGTTAATGCAGCAGAAGAAATTCATAAAGCAGCAGTCGATCGAAAGTATTCCCCCTGCAGGAAAATAACAGAATAATTACTTTCCGCGGGGCGAGCTAAAGTGGGTCACATCCATCGGAACGAAGAAAATAACGTTTTAAGCTTTCAGCGAGTCTGAATCGGACAAGTTCGTCCAAATTACGCCGCGCTAAATTATTTTGCTCCATTAGCAGGGTTAGAGCCCGTTCAGCAACCCCTGCACACCTCTTTCCTCGTTCTGTAATCTCTTCTTCCTCCTCTTTCTCTTCTTTTTCTTCTTTTTTTTTATTCCGACTGTGTGCGTGGCAGGCATTGTACGGAATTCTCGCCTGCAGCAAACAGATGGTAAGAAGGGTTGAGGAAGTCAACCCGTAAATACGCTTTTACACCTTTTATTCGACATATTTCGCGGCCCTCCATCCCTCCGTCCCGCTCCTCAGGTATTTTTAATTTCGCTAGATGCCTCGGCGATTTTTTCGATTCGACCCGGCTACGAGTCGGACGATCGGCTCGCGGGCGAGATATCAAAATTATTACGCCGAAAATAATTGCATCGCTCGAAACGCATAATATCGTTTGGCAGAAAATTAATATAATTATTTGCGCGATATCGACGCACGCTGATGAATTTGTTAACAATGTAATTATAATATTCAATAGTGAAACGGGAGTGGCTTGGTCGAGCAAATAATGCGAAGCAATGATCGTTGCCCATTCGTGAATAATTTTTCGAATCTTTAATGAAGCTAATTGGAATCGACACCCGATGTCGGTCGTTAATTATGACATTACGACGTGTTAGGACTTTTGCTACTAGGGGATTCTGAATGAATCTTGTTTCCATGTTTGGATGTCTCAGGTTCGTTGTATGCTTTTATATACAGGTTCATCGTGTGCTACGCGTCACCGTAGTGGCACACCTGTTTATTGTATGATATAAAACTATCTGTTCGGATGAATTGTCGCCTAGGCTTATTTTATTAAAATATACAATATGTTTTGTTACATATTTTTGTAGTTTTAGAGCATCAAAGCGACTGGACAATCGACACCGTACATATTATTATAATGAAATACAGTAAGACCCTAATTCTCTGAACTATAATTAGTAACAGCGTGACTCTTGTCATAATTATATTTCGCATGAAAGTGATCATTTTATTTTAGAATGTAAAATACACACTGATATGAAATTAGGTTCATAATATCACTAAGGGTAATTTTAGCTTGTAATTGACATTTAATCGTGTGATTTGTAATTGTATGACATATAGCGTATCCTAGCTGAAATCGAACTCTAAATGTACTTTTTATTATTTACAATATTCACAAATATTTGAGACATAATTTAACCCTTATATCAATATCCAGATACCCAGGTATTCACTTGTAAAATTATATTGTTTGCAGTAGGCTATTTTTAAATTGTTTCAGATATCCAGTCTTTGAATGATTTAATGTAATTTCATGGATTAACAAATTTGTTAATATTATCAGTGCAAATGAGAACACGATACTCAGGTAATTGTACAAGAGTTAAATTGCTTCAGAAGGGGATAGAAATTATAGTTAAATGATAATAGTAATAATAATTGTTTATTGAACCTTTATCGTATACATATACAGTTTTACAATATGCTATGGTTACAGTTGTTCTAGAAGCATTCATAGCCGCGGTCACCATTTAAGCCTAACACTAACATCTACTTCCTTATAGTACTCTGGCAGTAATTGTTATAATAATCCTTAAGTTAAAATACTGGAAAAAATGCATACAATACTTATGATATTTGTGTATTTGTTCTGCCACTTTTGTGAGTGACCAAAAAATAAAACAATTGTATGCTACCGGTGTTAGATTCTTTTTCTATCACGCTGTATATTTGTATGTATCGATCCTCTTTTTTAATTATTAAATTTCTCTATACTTCATACATGAAATTGTTCAGAAATCTGGCAGACAGTGCAATTAACATAAAATGATAAATTAATTGGTACCTTCAAATTAGAAAAGAGAAATCTGTAAAATAATATTTCTAATAACAGTCTTGAGTTATCTTTGAATTTCCCAAGGATACACGGCCGCGTTGGAAGGGTTCCCACGAAGAGGGAGGCTCATTTAAATAAAAGCGGCCTCTAAATTTCCCCCCGATTAGGTTTCAAAAATTCAAGCGCACGAGTTTCCCAACCGCGAAAGGGGTTTCCGGCAATTTGAATATTTATAAGGAAAGGAGGCCTCGTAAAATTTCCAAGTAGGTTTACAGATATCATCGATTTGACCAGCCTTTGAATATATTAAACGGACCTCGACGAATCAACGCTACGTTGAACCTTGAATTTTTATTATACAGGGTGAGCGCGAAGTTCTGTCATAAATTTGCAAACGCATTATATACTTTAAAAGGGGTAGAAATCTTCTAATAAACATATCTCCTGAAACCATTTATTCCTGAGACACAGCTGCTATTACTTACATCATAAATTAAATTTGCAGGCGCATCTTACAGCTTGCAACAAAGGAAAAAGTTCTGATAAACGTATGTCCTAAAATCATTTATTTATAAGATATTGCTGCATTTACTTCTGCCTTGATTTAATCAGTGCCATATTTATCTGAATTCCTAAAGAGACTCAGAAACAAATGATTTTAAAACTCACGTTTACTACATCCTTATGGTTCATTTGGACTTCTGAAGTGTATTACAAAATTTGTTGACAGGACTTCAGACTCACTCTACATTTTTCGTGCAGTCAGTCATCAACCCTGTGGAACAATGAAAGGTCTCATGCTAGCCCTCTCGATGAAGTCGATACAATACGATTTTCACCGCACTCGAGCGAATCAATTCCGTGAAATTTCTCTATTGAATTCAGATCTATGGAAGAGACGCACATGTGGACGCTGTTAACCCTTTGAGCCCTGAAAATTTCAAGAAAAACCGTGCACCTGGTGCTGAAATTTTCCTCGCTTAAACTGAACACGTCTTAAAGTGAATATTTCACGATAAAAGTCTGTATGATGTCGATTGTTCACGATTTATTGACAGTGACGTAATAAGAACAATTTTTTTTTATATATGACATCAGTTTTACCTAGAGACTACATATCTTTAGAAACAACAATTTTGGGTTTACGCGTGCGCATCCTTTTCGAGCTGTTCATCGCGAATGATCGACTAGACACAGAGAAAAAAATAGATGAAGATGAATGACTGCTGTTCAACCTTTTTTGTCGTTCAATTAAAGTCTTGAATTAATATTGAGTTTGCGTTAATTGCTTGCACGGGTCGTAAAATAAACATCGACTGGTGATTTACCAAAAAACAAAACGCGTGTATCATTCTCGAAAAAATAGATGGATCCTCTTTTCCGACCAGTTCTACTTTTTTTTTTCATTTTTGATTTAATCTGTTCCGCGTAGCTCGTTTCAGCTTTATTTGCGCAGTTATTTTCATAGCCGTCCCTTTAAACGCTTCGCGAAACGTCATGTTGATTCTGAAAGCACTAACGAGAGGACTTTTCAATTAAACACATTTTTTTTTTTTTCATATTATCATCCTTTAGCGCGTTTCCCCTCTCGACGCCGTATTTTCTGCCGCGTAATGAGACAAAATGAAATGAGATATTTTCCATACTTTCGACGCCACAAAGCAATTTTTCACGTGAAATATAAAGTAATTATAATTGCAAGTCTGTTATGCAAAAGAAAAAAAGAGTTGTCTTTGTTCCGCGTCCTTTTTACACTCTGCTCGTGACAATCACGTTTGAGGATGGAGAGATCGAGGGTTGTTGTTCGGGCCATAAAAAGCTTTTGTGGTGTTATTGCGGATAAGTAGATTTTATGAAACATGAAGCATAACTAAATGACATTGTTTCAATGTGTATGGAAACATGTACAAGTTGAGAGAAATTTGAGGATGCAGTAGAAGATTCAAAAATTGGAAATTCTTAATTTTACATAAACAATTAAATAAATTGCAGTATCCTGTCCTTATTATAAATAATGAAGGCAAAAAGTATTTACTTATTCAATTATATAATTGTTTTTTTATATTATTATTGTATTACTTGAATTTACTAATATTACAAGTAAAATAGTATTGTATTACGATTCAAATTGTTCAAATTATTTTTATTTATTATTTATTGCATATATATTTGTGGTTTATAACTTGTTAGAATTAAAGTATTGTATAAAATTTGTTATATCGTCTTGGTTTACGTATTCCTGATATTTAAAATTACAGTATTTATTAAACTAATGGCTTTTTGACACAAATATCCTAATACTATTTTATAGAGAATACAGTTCTGCCCCGATTAATACAGTGATGGCCACGGGAGCACCGGCCTTCCCCTACTCTAGGTCCATTCCCCTCGTTTCAGTTTCCTCTAGTTTGCTCCTCGTTTTCCCTCGGTGATTTAAGAGGAACAGGCCTAGAGTGGGGGGGAAGGTCGGAGCGTCTGTGGCCATCACTGGAGTAACGTATAAAAAGTATGTATAGGGTCCTATTTTAAAAAACTAAGTTGACCTTTACATCTCTGCTCCATCATCATTTATGAACAAATATTTATTTCACATTATGTCCTGTCGAAGTCATTTACATTTATCTGAAACGTTTGTCGATATCACTGACAGTTTCGAGGATATTCATGTGGAAATATTAAAATGAGTCACCCTGTATGCAATCATTGAACCCCACCATCTATTGTAACTTCACAATTGCAAACTGACTTTTTATAATAAAATATTTCTAAATAGGAAATTAATTATTTGTTGGTATTCCAAGGTGAACGTTTGCCATTCACGTGATAAAATTTGTTTCAAATACTAAAAAGTACTGGTTATAGAGGATTTAGGAAAAATCATCCTGTGTCCGTTTCATGCCGTTGTCCTACTCTGTCCAGCCTGAATAGTGGCCGTTTTTTCGGCTTAAAATGCGGAAAAAGTAAAAATCTGATTCTGTTGATTTTTGGCAGTTTATTCGAACGTATCCTAAGCTTTCTGCGTGTAAAATTGTACTAAAAAATAACAATATTTGAACACGATACAGCAATTCTCGTAAAACGTGTCCCCGTGCATGATTGGATCGTGTACACAATTTCGCCATTTTTGGCTTTCGTAACACACAAAAGCGAACTTTTTTTATACACTCCTTTTACTGCTTCCCTTTTGGCGGCGGTTTATTGTGTCTTTTTTTTGCACTGACGATAAAAAAACGTTTGAAGCTTTTCACAATTTTTCACTCCAAAATTTCTGTTACACTTTTATGTATTTACTAAAATAAAAACGATATCAACAACACCGTCTGTCGAAAGAAACCTACTGTTTTTCTGAACGTGTGTTTTAAATTTCGATGTAATCGGTCTATTATAGCCTGAGATATTATTTATACCATTTTGAAAAACATCCTTCGAGGAATACGCGTTTGATGTTTAGCAACATCGATCTACGCATAGCTGCATGAGTCTACTCTAAACGCTATACCTCGAAAACTGTCTTCAATATACACACGAGACCTTTTGCATACTAATTTCAAGACTTCAAACTATTTTTCGACACCATACAAAAATGTTTCATCTCTTCAAAATTGTACTGTAAAACCCTCGATCATTTCTGCCGCACCCTCTACATTCTATCCAGCATTAATTGTTCCACCGCGGCACATCCTTCGATCGCTGCCCACGATTATCCGATTGATCGAAATTTATCATTCCACGAACGAACTGCTTGAAAACTTGTCGATGACGCGCGCAGGACACCCGTCGAATGAAAAATCGCCGGGAATAACAATGATCCGTTTGTCCTTTTGCGCGGGATTAAACCGGAAACAGGGAATTTCGATTTAGCCGAAGCTTGATAACTTCCATCCACGGTCTCCTATTACAGTTTCTGCAGCAGAAACTCGTAGAGAAAGCATCCGCGTTTCTCTCGTTCCCCTTTTCGATTCTCGTGCAGAACGCGATGCGTTCACCTTAAACTACGATACGGCAGCCTTTGCCCTCCCTCCCCCTATTTCTCCCATCCGCCCCTTCATCTTTCTGTTTCCTCTCCTCGTTTCCACGGCTGGCCTCTCTCATCGGATTAAGCATCGAGTAACCGATTGTAAATACGTGGCGGGGGTTGCGAAGACGCGGAAATTGAAGTTTGCCGAGGTTGTAAGAGGAGACGCTGGTAAATATCTTCCTTACCTTCTCGTCGTCGTCGTCTTCCGGCTGGCGTCTTCGTTTCGGCTCCCGCTCTACTTACACGGGGATTCACGAACCGATAGTTTCGCGTCCTCCCGCCCTCACCCGACCACGAAAATCAACCAGCAGACTGCCGTCGATGTCTCGACGCGGTCGTCGGACCCGTCAGAATTCAATTATTTCTTATAGCCATCGACCGGCGAGTCGCTCTTATGAGAATTCCTCGCAGGATCCGGTCAAAGTTTATTGTTATTTATCACGCAATAATGCAGGAGTGTGAGAAGATTCATCGGTACTGTTACTGTCTAGCTCATAGATGGCCATCCGGAGCGACGTCCGAAAGAAAGTTGAGGTGTAGTCCCTGAATGAAACTGATGTCACGTGTAAAATAATTATTATTCTTATTGTGTCACTGTTTATTTAGAAACCGTACTTATCGACAATTATCAATGTTTTCGATGCCATTGAAAACAATTATCGATTTTTTTAAAAATATTAGATCGATTGTATAAGACTGTTTCTGTTTGATACATTATATCTCCCTCTACGATAATTTATTTATTTATTTATTCGGAGATTGTACGAATATAAACCCAATATACAGGGTCTCTACAAATTTCTACCGTTTGAAGTAACTGCTAAACTGTAGATGATACGAAAGAAATGTAAGAACATGTTTTTATCGTTGTTTATATAGAATATGATTATGTGAAGCAGCGATGGCCACAGGAGATCTGGCCTTCCCCCACTCTATGTCCATTCCTCTCGTTTCAGTTCCCTCCTCGTTCCCCGTCGGTCCATTGTCGTCCCCGTTCACAGCCTACATGAGGGGAATGGACGCAGAGTGGGGGTAGGCTGAAGCTAGGCCTTGCTCCGGATGACCATCTCTGGTCTAGCTCTTAGTTTGGACCCATAAATTATGACTGGGTCACTCGATGGAATGCAAAACCGTGTGACGATGCATGCAGAAACATGACCCCTTCATTTTCTTTAGACATAGCATCGACTGTCAGGTTTAAGAGTATGAATGAGACAGAGACACTGGTCAGTAGTGTGTCTGTCGTGTGGAAGAAGAGCAGAGTGGATTCGAGAGTCGCAGAGGTTACAGCGTAGACGTGTGTGGATGTTATTATAATATTTTTCTTTTACTTAAACATATTTTTATTTTCAATCCAAATCTAATAGAATAAATCACGACTCTGACCTCAATGGATTAAGTATCAAATAAGAAACTAGAATAAAGGAATTGTACATTTTGGTAAAAGGATGTAAAACGTTCATTGCTATTTGATTCTCAATTATAATTATAATGACAGAATCGGAGGTTTCTCGGAAATTGCTTTCGTTCTCGCGAATATTATGTTTCAGGGATTTAAGTAGTTACGCGTATTGGGAACGTCATTAAACGCACGATACAATTAGGAAACTGAGATTCAAGTGTACGAAATTCCTCTTCCGAAAGTGCTCTTTCCTCCGTCCTGCTCTCCGCTCGGAGAATCTAAATAAGTCTGTTTATGGGCACTATAGAATTTTCAGCTGCCTGAATTGTATTACGAGTTCGCTAAGCTCGTGTAAGTAGATCAAATTCCGTGGAAATTTAATAAGCTATGTTCGACTTCATTTAGTCCGCACAAATTTCTATAGAAATTTCTTAACGCCGGCCATCTTTGTCTGTTTGTAATAATAAAACGAACTTCTTCGATAGAAAGTGAAGTGGAAGATTGCTTACAGAATTTCTCATGAAGGCTTTCGAGAAAATCGAAACAAACGTCCACGGTGTATATTCGAATATATTCCGCGAAGATAAATACTATAAAGATAACTAATATTTTGTTGAATAAATATTGCGTTATTTTATTGATAGGACAGATTTCAAAAAAATTCATTGAACAAGAATAAAGGCACTGCCTCCACATGTACGTAAATATTTGAAATTTATTCGAATATTGTGAACATTTTCTTCATAAATTATTTTCTGTCTCTGATTACGAATAAAACAAATGACCACAAATGTAGGTAAATATCACAAAAAATAACAACAAGGAAAATTGTAAATAAGAAATACACATTTCATAAAAATTCACTGGGTAAAAATGAAGACATAAATAAAATTATTTTATGATCAGATAATTAAAATAATACATGATATGTTACTGAACTGTTTTTTTTCATGTAGTTTAATAATATGAAAATAGAAATACATAATATTATTTAAAACACGCAAGTCGGTTTCAATTTTTTATGGAAAAACATACTTCCATAGATTTCTATTATACCAATAAATTGTTCACTTAATACGAATGAACTATCGTTTGAAAAATTTGACTGATAAACTATCATCCATCGATGTATATGCATCTATATCTACATAATTATATTACGTACATATTATATTCCTCTCTCCTAAGGACTCTTACGGGTACAATAACAAATAACAACAATATTTACACACGAACTTTTCCGTTTAAATTATCACTATGCGTGAGCTCACATAAAAAAATTAAAATCCTTTCTGAAATTATGGCAGTTCGCGGAAAGCAGATCCTGCAGGAAAAGGAAATTCCTCGGTACGTCGCGGACGGTTCGTCAGACGCTTGCTCCTCGAGTCGTTCTCCTTGCTAAGACGATTACATAAAAAAAAAAGAATTAAAAATGTCAAGTTGAAAAGTGGAGCTTTAGCGTACGAAAGGAATAGAGGGGGTCGAAAAGACGGAGATTCGGTGAAAGAACATATTTGAAAGAAGCATAAAGAAGCATAGAAGGAAGGAGGATCCCTTCGGGCAAAGAACAGTCGCTGAAGGATTGCTGTGGTTGAAAAGACAGAACAGCTTGTTGGAGGTATCTTCTCCATCAACCTTTTACACTCCAGCTCTCCTCTCCTCCTTTTTTTTCGCTACTCTCACCCTGTATCAACTCTCGATCTCCTCCCCATTTTCCTAGAAGAAGACTTGGAGGGGTTGGAAGAGGGTGGACCGACGCCCTCTTCGGTTCTGAAGCCAGTTTGCCCTTTACATTACATTTATTTTACTTCATTTTTCGCGGAATAAATGTCTTCAGGGTTTTACCGGTCGGTTAGGAAAATACTTTCATAATACTTGCCTCTTCCCTCAACCCTCCACGTGCTTCCCCCGCTGCCGCCCGCCTCCTTTGTTTTCGTCTACGGAGGAGTTCGGTTTCTTTCTACGCCGAAGAGCCGAGGAATAAAATAATAAAGGGAATCGCGGAGGGTGGAGCACCCCTGCACACCCTGATCGCGTTTGTTGCGTCTACCCACCGGGAACTAATATCGCAGATCACTGCAGCGATCTGAAGAGACATTTTTTGAATAGCTCGAGCGCGACCTGATGTTTCAGAATCGAAATTTTCGGCATGGAACAGATATGCGCGGTGGTCCGGGCAACTGTTACAAGTATTAGCTCTTCTCTTACAATGAGTATAATTAGAAAAAAGAGTCGGTACGCTTGGGTTGAATTTATGTCACGCTTCCAACGACAAATTCTTTTTGACATTTTACAGTTGTAATGTTAAGCTTTCCAAGTTGAATTTAATTTGATTTTGTATAATCCAAACTGTAAAAGAACATGTTTTAAATTCTTTCTCAAATTTTATTGTTTATAATAATTCATAGTTGTTTTATTGTCTTTAGTGCTGTTTATTTGTTCACGTGACTGATTTTAATTTTCTAATGGAACATTAATTGAAGCTGTTCATAATAAAATAAAACTATGAGCTATACAGTTCATCTGGGGTGAACTACAGTTCATCACCGATGACACTAGTGACGCTCAACACATAAAACATACGATGCAATAAAAAATCTTACCGAAATTGTACTTCAAACTTTTTGTAAGTGGTAGAATTATTTTGGAGAGTCGAAAATCGTTGAATAAATGTTTGAGGCTTTTCAATTCCCTGGAAATAAACTCTCTCCTTTTCTTGGTCGACGGAAAGAGGAAGATAGGATCTTGACTCTGCCAGTATTGCTGGTAATTCGAGAGGAAGCTCTGAACGTTGATGAGAGTCGACTGATTGCAAGTCTCGAAGCAGAAAGGGCTGCTCTTCTCTCATAGCTTAACTACATTACCGACGAAATCGGCAAAACAGCTTCCATATCGTTCCTATTTGAAAACCATTATCTGCTCTTTGGTTTTCAGTTTCTCGACCGTGCATAATAATTATAAAAAAATAACAAATATGACTCGATTGATCATTTCTCTTTCTCTGAAGACAGACGCAAATATGCAGGGTGATGAAAAATTGTTATGCAACCGAGAACTAGTTGATTCTACTTCACAAAATAAATCGAAATCATGAAATAAATTTTTGAAGAGCGTATTAAATAATTCAGGAAATGCTTCACATCTTGTATTCTTGTTTCTCTTAAAGAAAAATTTTGAATTCCTTTGATAAGGGGTTCCCTATACGTTCCTGTTATTATTTTTCAAAAATTTCGAGTGCATTATTATATGTAAAATTCAGTGTGCTTAAATATTTATGTACACGGTGCTAGTATACGCTAATATTAAGAGAATAATATTAGAAAGAAACTGGAATATTTTTAATGAAATAATTACTGAAAACATTATTTCTAATGAAATGATTGATAATGAAAATTATAAACATAAAATATTTGTAACGAAGTATGCTAATCATGATGAACTTGTCAGTGGTTGCCGAAATAAAGCTGATTCTGACATTTTCATTCTGCTTTTGCCCACACATCCGTGAATTACGCTAATTAAAATGATTAATTAGACGAGAGAATTTAATTAATGAAATTATGCTTCAATGTAATTTCATTTAATCAGATCCGATTCTGTATTAAGATATTTTTTTAAAGTTTACTAAATACATCATGGCAGGTATCTGATATACTAAAACTTCATGAAAAAAACTATGTTATAATATATAATTGAAAAAATGATATTACGTTCAATGAAACATAACATCGTTTGATAAAGGAAAATAATAAATAAACAGAGTTTAATAATTAACACAAGGAAGACATATTGTAAACAATTTTCCAGGGGGTCAAAAATTGCAACTACGGTCTACAATAATTTTTTATAACAATTCAAATTGTCAACAAAGGCCATGATTCTATTCATTTCGACGCATATTTATTATTGTTAATAATTTGCTACTGTAACCTTAAATACTAAATTATAGTACAATGTTTCAAATTTTTTTAAAAGTCTTTTTCTATGTACAATCTCAACCTGAATCGTAGCTTCAAAAATTCTCAGCATTCGCTGTAGTAGTTTTATAGTAGATTGCACATGAGGTACAACACCGTGAAGGAGGTAAGTAAGTAACGCGTGCTTCATCCGAGGGAAGCGCTTGTTCGATTTTCGATGGCAGACGAATTGTTGAAAATGAAGTCTAAGGAAATAGCATTCGCAACCTATTCCGGGAGAAATATCTGTCCCTGTTCGCGAATGTTCCATTCTGCGATGCACCCCTTCTACGGGGTGACTCACGATGATTAATGCAACACAGTAGAAATTCAGAAAGAAGATTACGTTCTTGGAAAAATGAACTTTGAAAATTGGTAAAGCACGCGCGTACTAGACTAACAAATATTAACATGTCCATTGTTAACTCAGCATCTGCGCCAAAGGAGCGATAAAGGCAACTAACATTAAAGAATCTACTTCTTTTAGATTATTGTAACACTATACAGTGCTTATTTATTATAATAATGAAGTTAATAATGAAGAGGTTACAATGACGTGTAGGAGATATCCGGAGGAAGAAAATGAAAAAACAGACTAATTTGGAGTTTCAAGTCTTGCTTAAGTCTCGTTAATTAAGCGATTCAGCGGTTAGAATCGTCGATCGAAAACTTTCAGAAGAAGAAAATGGGAAAAGAAACTAATTTCGAGGTGCAAGTCTTACTTAAGTCTCGATAATTAAGCGATCCAGAGATTACAATCGTCGATCAGACACACTTAGGAGAAGAAAATGGGAAAACAGACTAATTTCGACACATAAGTCTCACTTAAGTCTCATTAATTAAACGATACGGAGGTTGCAAACGCCGATGGGGCACATTTAGACGAAGAAAATGATAAAACAAACTAATTTTGAGGTGTAAGTCTTGCTTTAGTCCTGTTAATTAAGCGACTCAGAGGTTACAACCACCGATCGGAAACATTCAGAAGAAGAAAATGGCAAAACAAACTAATTCGGAGGTGCGAGTGTTACTTAAACGATTCAAAGGTTACAATCGCCGATCGGCCACATTCAGATGAAGAAAATGGGAGAACAAACTAATTTCGACGTGCATGTGTTGCTTCAGTCTTGTTAATTAAGTGATTCAGAGGTTACAGTCGCCGCTCGTAAACATTCGGATGAAGAAAATGGGAAAACAAACTAATTTCGAGGCGCAAGTCTTGCTTAAGTCTCGTTAATTAAGCGGTGCAGAGGTTACAATGACATATCGGAGATATCCAGCGTTTGAACTTTGATGAGAACGATGTCCGTATAGGGGTGGTTAATGCGGTGACACGCACTGGGACACCCTAGGAGGGAGTGGCCCAACCCGGCCATTCTGGTCATTGCTCAGTCGATAATTACTTACCCCCGGCTTAATGTGGAAAGCTCATCAAACTGCCTGTGAAATATCGTTTTCACGCGCACATATGCGCCCGGATCAGCGACGTAACATCGGGACACGTATTACGGATACCATCCCGAAATTTATCATGTTTGGCCGCAAAAGGGTGTGCGCCGCCGATGAAACTTTACGAGCTACATCAACGGACGATGAAAATTTCACCGAGCTTCCGGGAACCCGAGCACGTGAACCGAAAAATCCTTCGAGGATGAAATTTTGCGAAACACGTTATCGGCAATCGTGCAGCTTCGATTTCATTGAAAAAAAAAAGGAGAAAGAGGGAAGTTTTTTACTTAATAGAAGAAAGATAGAAACATTTAATGAATTGAACAATAGTATTAGATGTTGTTTTCAAACAAATGTATAATACTGTTTACTAATACTTGAGGCAAATAGATTTTATTTCTTATCGTATAGTCACTGAAAATTATTGACGGCATTCGTTATATTTTTTCGATTTTATTTGAAACAAAATAGAACGAGGGAATTTTTATAAATAGTGAGAGGGGGTTTGAAACTCTCCGTGAATAGAACGACAGTGTTTAATTTACGAAAAAGGTGGTTTTAAAACAAAAGTATAATATTGTTTACTAATATCTGAGTCAATTAGATTTTATCTGTTAGTATATAGCCACTGTAAATTAGTTCGAAACGCGTAGAATAAGTTAAAGATTAGTCGAAATTCAGTTTTAGCACTGAGTCGTCTCAGTTCAGTCATTTCTGGAATTTAGCCAAAATATATACTGTTAAAATATTCTTGATCCACGGAATTATTGTTCGAAATTCAGCAATAGATCAATATCATTATGTGGCGAGTTGTGTTGAAATATTTAAATATAAACATTAATTTTATTATAAATTTGGTACAATTTACATGCCAGATTGAATTTAAATAATTTACTTAACAACGTCATCTTATTTTTGTTTCAGATTCAGAAAGAGACAGGGATGTCATCTGCTGACGCACAGGTATGTACCATTCTTGTTTGCATTTTTTCATTTTCAGCCCTTAAATTACACAGTTTTCGTATTCGATAGAATTTTCATATATTAGTAACAAAGCTTAAAAAGAAATTGAAAACTATCACGAAAAATAGACGACAAAATCAGACAAGGATGAGCTTAAAAGACAAGGGTTAATTCTATTTGAAATAATAATGTGCAATTTCATTTGAAGTAAATCAATTTTAAATACTAACATAATTCCTTTTTTATTTGACACGTTGACTGTCACGATGGCCACCGGTGGCCACTGTAGGGAGATTCGCAATAACATGATCTATCAGCATGCAAAAGCTCATTAAAATCTAAGACGACCACCGATAGCTTTCCCTGTGAGTCTCAGCGACACCAGCAAAGCATTGGCACCGTGTTCGAGCTCCAAACGGAAAAGAAACTTAGAAAACCAAAGGCAAAGGCGTTTGAATGACGAAAAACTTGCAGACGCAGTGACTCTATCGTCTGTGGGTGGAAGCTCTTCACAAACAAAAGAAGAAGCATGGCCAATAGCTAGCTGTGTATCATTCCGGATGCAATTGGGTTATTAATTAAGGGTATAAGCTGGCGTGGGAGTGGTTCCTCATCAGAAGATCTCTTTCAGCGACTTTTAATGGCCGGCGAGAGTGATGGAACGAAAAGAGGGAGAAAATGTTCGAGTAGAGGAAATAATCATGTTGAAGTTTCCGCAAGGATAGGCTTTTAATTTCGTGTATCCTTAATTATTCCCAGGACTAGTTTTGAAGGCAGTCTGGTGCAGTCGATATCAATCCGCAACACAACTTTGTGTCTGTAATTGGAAACGCCGGAAACCCTCGTTCTCCGCCGAAAGGAAGAACGAAAGAGAATGGAGTCGTATCCACGATTCATTCCCCGTAAATAAAATTCTGTTACCGCTACTTATTTTTCTCGTTTCTCATCTTTTCGTGGCTTCCGCCTCACCGGGTCCCGAGCTTCCATTCTTTTCTCGAAGCCATTGATTGACCAAATTCTTTGTTATAAATGCCTGAGGATCGTTCACTTCTTAATGCAGTTGTCCTTTACTATTGTACTGGATGATAAAAATTAGGAAATATTTTTGTATGATTATTCAGTGCCATTGACAGTAAGATAGACTCGATTTCAGAAAATTTTAGGTACCTGAGCTAGAAAATGAGATGTGTACATTAATTGGGAATTTAAAAATTTGTTGATCGTGAAACAGCGATCTTTGCTGAAATAATAAATAAAGCTTGCAACGATGGAAGCACATAGTTCTCAACGCTATAAAATAAACGTCGATGTCTTCCGTTCTTATTGATCTGTTCTGATTCCTATTCAGGGATCTTATTTCTCTTAAGGAACCTAATGGTCGTTTGCGTGATCGCTGAAAGTCGACAAAGTTTTATTGGTGGAGCCGTCGAACGTGATAAGAATGAAAATCGTTGTATTCGATTATGCTCGCCAACGGCCATACAACGTTTGTGCTGAAAGTAATGAAACACGGTACCATTCTTTAAAAGGCAAAAAATATCTCACTATTCAACAACTTCTAAATAGGTCAATAATTATCAGTTTCGATAATTTTCAGTTTTGTTCGTTTGTTGAAACTTTACAAAATGAACTTGGAATTTTTTATGTGCAAGATGTATAATACAAGGAAATTTGATTATTTTTATTATTCATATTAAACTGAATTTTAAGTGATGTAATTTTTATTAGAAAAGATAATTACTGGGTACTAAAGGAGAACAAATCATTTTCTTATATTTTAAGTTTATTTAAATGTTGCAGCCATTACAACATAACTTCAATTAATAAATAAAATCGGAGGGTACTTATCAGCTATACGCTTCATTTGCATAGGGAGTCTGGAATTTTCGTAACCAACATGGGAGGGATACAAATATTTGTTTTATTATTCACCTAAAAATGAATTTTAAAGCCGTAGCATTCATATAAGCCAGGTAACGATATAATTTTAATTAGTAAGTACAATCACAACACAGTTATGAATCACTTGCAGAGTCCACATGAATTATCAGCAAACAAAACAGAAGACAAATATTTTTTATTATTCACCTTAAGATGAATTTCGAGCCAGTGACATCCTGTAAGCCGGGTAACGACATAATTTCAATTAGTAAGTGCAATCACAGCACAATTATGAGTCACATGCAGAGTCCACTTAAACTTTCGGCAAACAAAAAGCACGACAAATATTTTTCTATTATTCCCCTTAAGATGAATTTCGAGCCAGTGATATCCTGTAAGCCGGGTAACGACATAATTTCAATTAGCAAACACAATTATCGAGCAATTATGAAGCGTTTGGCTGTCCAGCGGTCTGGCCGGGGCCTAACTGGCCGAAGAGACAGCTTGCATACCGTTGCACAATGCATTTAGAGAAGCGTTCGATATCGCGTAAAAGCCATTGCGTTCTTCGCGTACTTCGAAATTGCTGTACACTTCGTGCCGGCCGTACTTTGCCCGGGAAAATTCAATATCATGCGCTGTCCGCTTTGACAAAAGCTCGTTACCGGCCTCCCGTGTCGATCGTCACCCGTAAACAAGTTTCGATGCACAGAAGAAAATGTTGCAACTTCTGGCGTACTCGTAATTGCCGACTTTATTATTTTTCGACGGTACAAAGTGAATTTTACGCGGGCGCACGCCACGCGTACCGCGCGCCCTTTTTTCCCGCGGCATTCTTTTTTTGTTTCGTCGGGAATGTAAACAACGACGCCGCTGTAAAAACGTTATTCGATAACAGTAACCGACGGGAGGGGAAAAACAGTAACGGTGAATAGAAAAATGGAAAAACTGTGAGGCAACTGAAACGATACTAACGAGAGAAGATCTTCAATCTGGATATTCAAAAAAAGCACGAAACTGTGCGGATGAACAAGGGATAAAATCAGTCACTGAAAATTCGACCATTTTTCGGTTTCATTTCGTTAGCGTGCTTTCACTGGGAAAAGGCGCTTTTTTTTATGAAATCTATCACTCTGGTTCAACTGACCAATTATTTGATAAATTATAAAAATGGGTAAATAAATGGTGAAGCTTCAATTAATGGACTTAAGTCGCTTGATGCAAGAGTGTCTGTATGTAATAACATTCTCTATCAATTAAAATTTGTTTGCGTTGCAATAAGCTTCTTTATTTTAGACAATAATTTTTTCAAAATTTCGAGACACATCAAAAGGTAATATTTAAGTTAGTACAATATAATTCGAACGATATTATTTAATATAATATTGTTTGTGCTTGCGAATCGTTTGCATATAATTATATTCTACAACTATACTGCCACCAAGGAGTCGGTTCGCTTATTATTATAAATATATCTCTCGATTCAAACTTTATCATTAATTTTTATTAATCACTTCATGTATCATTTTCGTTATGCGCAAAGAAATTCCGTGTACAGAGGGTTAAACACACCTGTATACGTACCTGCACGATTGTGATTCATTTACAGAGTCTATCCGAATGTTTAAAAATAAAAGAGAAGATATTTTGTTATTATTCATCATTGCTGCCATGTATTTCTCTTGCTGCCGGTGGAAAGTTGGAACGATACGAAAATGTGAAGGTCGAAGGGATAGCAGTCGACGATTGCTCGGACGCGAGGGGGTCATCACCCGTCCTTATTATAAGAATACAAGGGGTATGGAGTAAGCAGCTTGATCTGTCGACCCCTTGAAATCGAAGAAGATTGTAACTGTAAGGGTAGCTGTTGCCTTCGAGGCGTGCTTTGCTCGCGACTCGCTTTATTACATCGTCTTCCTCTTGTTCCAGGATTCGCACGACACAGCGACACCTCCGGTGTCGCAACCCTCCCCCTACCAACCCTCTGCCCGCTTTCTTTTGTCCTTTTATCGTCGAAATCTTCTGTTTCAAATCAATAGATACTTTTATGCAATTCTTGCGCTTCTAACGTACCCTCGGACGCCATTTCGACGTCGCCCGTTCGTTTCCTCGCGCACGTCTTCTATGAAAATTCATGCCATCGCTTTTCTTTCTTTTTCTGAGAGTTGCGTTGTTTAGAGTGTACAGGGTGCTTTAGTGATGAGATTGTAAACTTTTGATGATAACTAGATTGCGGATGTTTATGGAAATATAGATTTTCAGACTTCCATGCTCCCTGTATTAACACTTCGACCGCCATGTCACCCATACATGGGTGACACTTAATCTCAGTTATTATTTATTTGAGCATTTCTAGTATTCATAAATTTATTTACTAATGTTTAATAGTACCAATAAAAAAATTATGAGTATTTCTAATATTCTTGGATAAAAAGATTTCAACTTAAGGTTATATTTTCTTTGTATAGAAATTTAGAAAGATGGCCATTTTCAACGAATACAGTGTGGCAGTCAACGTGTTAATACAGTTAAAGGGATGAAACAATCCTGCATTTCCTCTTTGAAATGTTGAAAATATGTAACTTTTATTTCACTAAATTATTAAACGTCTATCTTTCGTCAATTTGGACATATTAAGTTGCATAAACATCCGCAGTTTACTGATGACGAACACGGATACATTATCGACCCTTTCAGTAAAGAATATTTGAGAGCTAAATATTTTCTGTGAACGGAATAGTTGCTGTTAGAATGCATACGACGTTATGTTCGGGGCTGTTTGAATAAATTTATTGGGTTTAGTTATAAATAACTTCTGACACGCAAAGGATTTTTTATTTTTAAAAATTAAAATAGTTTCATATCAGAAAGTAAACTGCCCTGAAACTTAGACGCGCTGCAGAAGTAACAGACATGATTGTTTAATGAATTATTTAATAAATTGAAGGAGACAGAGCGGAAGTTATTTATGACTCAACTTAATAAAAATAGAAACAATATGAAAGAATTTGGATCATGATTGTCGAAGTTATAATGGAATTATTAGATTGTATCCAAATATTTGGCAAAGGGGCTAAAAATACGTCTAGTGCAAATATATAGTTATAGAAATCTGTAAGATACGTATATGCGGCCATAATCCATACTGATAACCTTCGAAGGACGCATATATGCGTCAATAGCACTCAGAGGGTTGTAATGCTGTATCGCTTGGAAGTTATGTGTTTCTACAGGGTGTTTCGTTTATCTTGCTCACTTTAGTATCTCCTTCATTTTTGGGACGATACAAAGAAATGTGTTATGAAGTATTTGTTTGGTCCAGAAATCCGAATATTTTGATTAACAATTTTCACCTTCAAATTCATAGATTGTTTTTTTAATAGCGCCGGCAGATTTTTGTTATCGAATTGTTGTATCTCACAAAAATTGAACTCAAACGTGTATAATATGTTGACCTTCAAATGATCTTGATTGGAAAAATCATGATACTTTGACAAAATAGAACAGTTGACAATTTTGAGTTTTCTAAGAAACCTATTATTAAGACATTAAATTTTCTCAAAATATTTATTTCTAGTCTTGAAATTATTTTCATGTTTGTTTACGAAACGAGAGAATTTCCTGATAGGAACATGAAAATTAGAGTACGCTGAACCTCTTTGTAGATTCTGTGCGAGACGTGGCAGAAAGATAACAGGAAAAAGATAAAATAAATAGTATTGAATTCTTCGAACATTGTATCTTCAAAAATATATTACAAGACGCTATTTCTCAAATGAATTCTATTTTTACTTTAAATTTTAAATTATTATTCGCTTCTGCATCGTTAGTGCTGGAAAACAAATTCTATAATACTTTTATGAAACGTGTAGCGTCTAGGAAATTGACATTATTTATGACTTCGACTTCTCTTCCACTACGTTATTTCCAGCTTTATATTTTCAATCACAAAGAGTGGAGGTCCTCTTTTATCAACGGTTTATTTCTGCACAATTTTTCGTTCACCCACCTTAAGTAATAGTTGAAAGTAGTTCAGTTCGTTTCAGGTCCTTTTCCCGTGTGTATTGTATTCCAAATCAATGGTTTCGCTTCTGCAACCCTGGCTCCAGAATGAGATGGAAATTATATACCGCTGTTTATCTATAACTATCCTGAATTCGTCTTGGAACTATAGTAAAAAATTACCTCATCGTTCTACAAGAATACCAACCTTATTATTATTTTTCTTAACTCTTCTTGCATTACAATACAACTTATTAGCTGTAAAAGTACAAGAAAATATGTTAGACTCACAATTAGTTGAATTTTGGGACATCTGTCATGTACGATAATAAACAGATATAAAATGGACTAGAAAATAATAATAATGTTTGATACCTATCAGATATTCCATTTCAAATACAATGGAATCCTAGTATTCCTATGTTTAGAGAATCTCTAAAACGTCATTTTTAATTTAGATTCATAAGTTCACTTTCTAAACTGAATTTTCCATGAAGAAATAAAAGATTTTACTTTTACATTTAACTGGCGGTCAGCATAAAATAGGCAAAACTCTTTATAAACACAAAAAACACCCTACACGCACTTTCTCCCTCATTCTGACAGCCTCTAAACATTCCCAGAATCATCAAAATAAAAAAACAGATAGTCCGGAAAGCCGACAGGATTCACCGAGCAGGATCGGTCGAAACCCAAAATGGGGGCGAAATTTTCGGCAGTGAGTGACGTTGCCGGCCCGCCGTTTCATCCGGTAGGCTGAAAAATTAAGCAGACCGTGATATCTGATCATTGTACGGTTTTATATACATTTCGCCCGGCAGCGTTGATTTTTTTTTTTCGAGCAGTTAGCGGTCGGTCGGGCGAGAGAGAAAAGCGACGAGAGTTCCGGCGAGCCGAGAGGAGGGTGGTTAGTAATTAAGGGTGAAGGGTAGTTCGGCAAGAGTAGATAGAACCAAGCGTTCCTGGCAATTAATTTTCGCACCGTTTCAGTTTACAGTCCCACCCTTGTGTCCTCCGACTTCCACCATCCCTGTATCTCTATTCCCTTTCCACGGACGATGAAAATACAAGTATACGGAGGATGACAAGAAGGCGGTGTGACGCTTTTCACCCCCGTTGGGCATGGCGGTTTAAGCTTTTGCATGGTTCAAGTGTTAATACCATGATTAATATGCGACGCCGTTCGTCACGAGACGAACAACCTCTCTTTCTATATGTACACAGGGTGTCCCAGTAACTCTGTCCACCTCAAATAGCTCCGCGATTTTGAATGGCGGAGAAAAATGTTGCGTGGAGGGGACATGAAGGTCGCCATTGTTTTATTGAACAGAAGCATGTACACTCTGTAACAAAACTATAAAATACTTATGATAAGACTGCGGATGTTTATGCAAATATACATTTTTGGAGTTCGATACTTTTTATGTTAACATGTCACCCACATGTTGGTGGTAATTAAATTCAATCACTGTTTATTAGATCACACAAACTGTTAATAGATTTATGTAATAAGCACTGACAGGACCAGTGCAATATTATGAAAGTTACTAATATTATTAATTAAAAACATTGTAATTTGAAGTTGTATTTCTTTTAGATAATAATTTAGAAAGTTTATAATTTTCAGCTGATAAAGTGTATAACCAGTACTTTATGACTTTAACTTACTACAATTTCATTAGTCTCCTAGATAAAACATACGGGCTAGTTGTTTTTTATAAATAAATTGTTAAGGAAGTATATACAAATATTTTTTACTCAAAATTGTATTCTCTATCAGATCCGAACAGGGAGAGATTCTATGCAAATAAACAATTAAAAAATGCTGAATAAATGTTTCTGGTTTTGGCTTCCCGTTTTCAACAAAATCGATTTTGAAAATATGCCCGGTACACGTTCAATTAAATAAAAATTCACTTGATGGAATTCTCCGTAATCGAAAGTGTTTTCCTGTGTTGATTTATAAACATTCTCAAACCTGTGATTATTCGTTTCCTTTCATTTAGTTAAATATTTTACATAAAATAATCGTTGTTAAAATTGTATCGATTCTAATATAATAATACTTCATTGATCGCGATGACTGGACTTAAAAAACCTTCATTTTTATTTATATAATAATGAAAGTTATTCAGAGAATATAATGAGCATCTAATCTATAAAGACAATTAGTATTTAAACATTTAAATGCCTGAAAGGCGACAGCATCTTGCAACAATACTCAACAACAAAATTTTATTCCACATTTTTTTATTTCTATTTTCATGCAGAATCATTTCCAAACTGATATAAATTTCCTTGTTCCCTAAAAAAAGCAATTAAACATTTAACTAATTAAACATTTTAGTCATTTAATATTTAATGAAATATTTTAATTAATTTAATTAAACATTTTCTGCGGATGTAAGTGCAAATACACATTTTCACAAATATACAGTCGAAGAAATTCAATTCTGGCATAACTATATTTTCTGCTTCGTACGCTTAGAAAATATACTTTTTAGTTCTCTTACGTAATTGGATGTATGTACAAGTTTCGAAGATATGAATATGTTAAATTGCATAAACATCCACGGTCTAATTACGAAAGAAATGCTGGCTAGCGACAAACTGGACACCCTGTACACCTCTGTGGCTAAAACCACCCTCTCGCACCCCCCGAGACACTCACACTTCAGAAATTCACCCTACACTCGCAGCCGTTGCCTGATGGTCGCAACGATTTCCGCATCATTGGAATTGTTATTAATTGTGCTCCACCGAGCAGCGGTACTAGTTTTGCAAAATGAGGTTACGCAAGGCTGAAGTCGACAGGAGCAGGCGCGTTTAAAAGTTCGTTTGGAAACGGAGAAAAACAACTGCCTCCAACTGTTTGGATTTATCTACTGAGTTTTCGTTTTGAACGGTCTCTTCCTGGCTGAATTTATGAAACGTCAAAAACAATGCTATTTTTTTTTGGTATTGTTCGGTGGAACAAAACATTCTGACTTTGGACCTGGAGGTACATGAAAATAGTAGTTTATTCATTAAAATAATTTGAATGTATTCCAAAATTTCGTTTTTGTTCTATTTGTAGATTGAGACAAAATCAACATGATTTTTAATTTTTGTGATAATATTACGTTTATATCCTCAATTACAGTATATGATAGTACGGTATTTATTATTATATTACAACACTTTCTATATTTTCGTACATTTTTTTTTATTGACCTTGGTTGCTTTGTTAAATTATTCTTCCGTTTGTTGACATTTAAATTAATCTTTTGATAATTTATGAACAGTTAAACGTACATTAATGAAACTTGCGCGACGAAAGTATGAATTATAGCTGTATCGGGTTAATGGTAACTAGACTGCGGATATTTATACGATTTAACAAATTGATATATTTGAACAATGAACATTTGATAACGTAAACAAATAAAAATTCTGCTTTTTAAACCTTTAAAGATTAAATACAATTCAGTCGAAAGTTCCACTTCCTCGACTACATTAAAACAAAAATATTGAACTCTAGAAATGTATATCTGCATAAACATCCGCAGTGTACTCGTAACATTGAAAATGTCTTAGGGAATTTTTTAACAGAATTTCGTTAAAATTATACAGTTTGACGAGTGTAAACAATCTATAGAATGTTAGCCACACATGATTGGGTATATTTATAAAAAGTAGCTAGGAATGTTAAAGCCACTGAAGTAATCTGTCGTGGAAGTATTAAATACGATCTTTGAATAAGCTGTGTACGTGAAATTTTCTCGGTGCCTTGACTTTATGTATTCGAACGTGATTAAAATGACGAGCAGATTTGAATACGACAGCTAAATGGAAAGGATTTAAATATTTTAGTTATTTACTGACCACGATCATATTTTTACTTTGAAAAATATGTTTATGTGGAGTCTGGTTTTCTTAAATTCCTACTTTTCTAATGTTTTTCAATCGGTCTTCAGTTTCTATTCTCTTTGAATTCGTTAATTATTGTATAGTTGTGCTATTGGAAGGAATATCATTTTTATTGGAAAAAGTTTGTCTTATAAAATTTCTGCATGATTACTTCAATAATTCTCGAGACCCGAAATTTACACTTATTTTTTTAATTTATTCTTATTAAGTAATTTTACTGGTATCATTGATATGTGCCTGATTTCAAATGCATTTGTTAATTTATACGTACTTATAGACTACTGTATTAAACTATAATTGGAGTCATTGATTAATATTTAGTGAAATTGCCTGTGGTCATTTATTAGGATGGGGACATTTATACATGTACATTAAATTACTCTGTCCATCATGAGATGATTATTATTATGTGATAATAATTTATTTTTCCAGTTATCTTTATAACAGTTATTATCCTTTAAAGACTTGAAAATTCGTAGAACTGGTACAAGTAAAATTCTGCGGCTAATTAAAACAGTATTATTATTACAGAAAAATGATTGATTATAGAAATATTTGAAACAATTGATTCGATTATCGTTAAATTCAGAGTTTCCGAAAATAGATCGAATTGAAAGAAAAGTTAGAGCATACAAATAATTATAATATTGCATACCTATTTATGGAATATTGGTATATAAAATTAACATTAGGCAGACTATTTATTAATTTATGTTTTAATTTGCAATATAGTTAGCATAGACAAATGTTGAAATAATTAAATAATATTATAATATCTTTAAATTTTTTATACAAATTACACGTTAGTCGGAATACAGAAAACTTCTTTTTTCCAGTGATATAAGCAAAAGAATATATTACGTGATCGGTTATATTCACTATGAAATTCTTAATTTCTCTCGTAAGATACATCATGATAAATGGCATTTATAAAAGAACTGTGCTGCTCAGCCATAAAGCCATATCAAATGTCTATATAAAATTTGAATATTAAGACTGATGGCCATTTTTTAGAACTTATTCAGAAATATTTTATATAAATTCAAGAGACCGCCTCACACTAAAAATTATTTGGACTTCGTATATTATTGAAATCTAACTGCATCACGAATAACATACCTTGATTTTTCTAATTTCTGATAAAGAACTCGTACTTTCAAACATTCAGACATAGTATTCAAAGTAACTATTATACGTTCCAACACAATTCAGTACGACAAACGAAGATTTATGACGAAAAAATTCAACAAGGCTACTTACTATTAATTATTTAAACGCTTCTACACTTTTTGTCGAGATACTTTTCAGTTACACTCCGAATATATAAAAAACAAAATCGCTCTTGGCACAATCTCAAAATAGAATAAACCAATATATCTCTACAATACATAATAATAACAGAACAAGTAGAATAGAATTTGATTTATCCGTTTTCTGGGCTAAAGTCCACAGTTTACGTACACAAAGACTCACGAAACTGAATTGACATTTTATCAGAAAAATTAGAAGAAACATCTTAATTTTTAATATACTTCTTAAACAAATTACTTTTTCGTAAAAGTGACTATACAGCCAAATTCAGTATTAACAAATAAGCAAACCCTACATCCAAGTTTCTATTCCAGAACTAATAGTCCTTGTGGTACACCATCAAATAGGATTTCCGACCTCAACTTCAAGGGCTGTTTTCCCCTCTTCAACATGGATGCTCACCAATAAAAAAAAACGCGTATCAAATATGTACTTTCACCAAGTCTATATCATCTCAATATTGCCTCAAAAGCAGCGTGTGTCAATTGGATGACGTCTCTTGTAAGGAACTCTTCCAACCATCCGTCCTCCCTTCTCGTTCACGTGATCAGGAAGAATTCCAGGACGAACCGCGGCGTTCCAGCGGTTGCTTAATAACAATTATTAACGAGGGTAATCCTTACATCAGACACGGCGCGTCGCGTGTATAAAGAAAGCAAAGCCGAAGCTCAGTTTGGTGGGGGAGTTAGTTAGACGTTACAAGGATTTACGAGAGGTCCTATTTCACGCTGCTAACCAGCTACAGGGACTGGCTCGTGGGGTCAGCAGCTAGGAGGTTCAAGGGGGTGCGCGGGGCCAGGGGCTGTTAGGGGCACACGTACATGAGGGGCAATAGTTTTCAGCTACCAGTAGTCATTTGTAACTCGAAGCCAGCCAGGTTGGCTTTATTGCTACCATAAAGATCTCGGCTTTCTCGGTCGACCGCGGTCTCTTCGTTGCTTCATTCCATTCGTAGGCTGGCATAGTTAGCGGAGCATAGTGGAGCGTTATGGTGAGGCCGTGCGATTTATGCAAATTAGCAGCCACGATGATGCAACCGGCTCCTCCGCCTCTTCTGCTTCCTCGAGCTGCGTTATGAGTTCGTTCTCTTCCGCTATCGTTGCCTTTATTATGGCTGTTCGCAGGATTTGAACCGTTGCTCTGAGTTAGACCTTTAGAGGATGCTGACATTGACTGTTTAATGCGGAAGAATCCATGTTTTCAACGTGTTGACTGCCATGGGGGTCCGGTGACCGGCGGATCAAATTCTATTTAGTTAAATAATTACTGATCTTCATACAATTTTGAATGGAATTAATATTGTTTATAGGAGTAGAAGGTCAAAGCTGTGAGTTGAGTAGTTATATAATTGTTTCATTCGTCATTTGTGTTTGAAATGGGATGTTACAGTATGTCTGACCAGGCATGGGAGGTTTCACTGTGGCGGTGAACGTGTTGACACTTTCACGTACGTGTGATTTTATTTATTTCAATGAAACACTTGTAAGATACATAAATAAGCATGTCTACCACTGGTGACAAAGAAATATTCAGCTGCTAATAAAGTAGATATTGTAGAATATACAATATAAAGAGTATCATGTGAACTATTTTGTTACTTAAGGAACTCTAGCGAAAATGGTCAAAGATAATTAGTGTTGGCTGTCAAAGTGTAAACTTCTATTCAGCAGAGTTTGAAGCAGCTTACAAAAGAGGAATGAACACGTTTGCTAACTCAAAACTCTTCATCATAGGCCACGTTATATTTTTAGTAGTATTATTTAGTACAACGTGTCCTGTGATTATGCACACGTAATGTACATTGAAGAACTGAACTGAGTATTCCAGAATATTCCAAATAGTCTGTCACACATATCTGACACTCATTTCATACGTATGCGTAACAGGTTGTTTGGAAGGAATTGGTGGATTAATCAGTGTCACACAGACGTGACGTCGGTATCTATTAAGAACTGCAGCGTCTCACGTATGTGGCACGTGATAGCAAACGATCGCGTGTACTACGACACTCACAAAAGTTACCCAGCACCCGGAATGTACCTAATTTTTTTACAAAAGAGAAACAAATATTCAGATATTACATACAGGGCGCTAACGAAGTATAGATCAAAACGTAGCTGGTTAACAGAATTCACAGAAACAATGAAATTTTGATAAATATAGGTCAAACGAATCCTGGAACATGAATTGTCAACATTTGATGACTGCTACGGAAAATAACTGCAACACCTTGATTGCCATGGCGGTCTCCGGTGTCTGGCGCTTCAAATGTTATTTAATTAAATAACTACTGATTTTTACTATAATCTGGGCAAATATAATAGTGCAACACTAATATAGGTACACATGTGCAATACCGAATATTTAAACATTTTCTCACTTCACGACTTATATAGAAAAAAGAAATTTATATCGTGTCTGACCGGCAATGGCTGTTTTCACTGTGACAGTCAACGTATTAAACATTACAGTTTCGGAGTCATCAAATCGACTTAGTTTTTCTTTTTTAGAAATTGTAGACCTTTTCGAATCAAGATCTAAACTGTTAAAGATTTTTGTCACGGTATAAATATTTGAATAGAAGAATTATTTTTTGCTACAATACGACTACTGTATGCTGCAAGGGAATTATATTATATTCTTCTACGGCTTATTTATATGGAGTGATCCAGTAGGAACTGCAGAAACTGTTTATGACATAATACGTAGAGTTATGAAACAATTTTTAAGTTTTTTATTTCAATATAAAGTATAGATGTGAAAATTATGTATGAAATACAATATCTTCCAAATGGCCTACTCGGCTGTTAGGCAGGCCACTTTTTTCGAAGTTTTTCATGATATATTCGCATAAAGTTGGCTCTACTGCACCAATAACACGTCCAATATTGTCTTTAAGCTCTTGAATTATTTGAAGATTCTTGGCATAAACCAGCAGCTACATTGTAAGCCAAGTTTCATGCGAAAAGCCCTTGTCCAGGTCGTAATGTTTCCTCGTTCTTTTAGAAAATGAAAAATTGAATACTCCAAGAATTATGTTGCAGGAAGCTGCAAAGGAAGCCAAAAATAATTTGCACCTCTAACGATTAACCCTTGTATGGACACCCAACTTTTTCTCCTCTCTCTGTATTTAAAAATTACTTCTGTATTTAAATTTTCTTCTATCGATATCCGTATAGCAAAGATAGGTCGATCTAGGACGATCACAATGATGTGAATCTAAAAGAATTTGTCAAGATTTTAACAAGAACTGTTCAAATTTCTTTTTTCAAAGATGTATGCCAGGATACACTTGAGTCGTTTAATGCAAATGTGGTGCAATTAAAAAAAGTTGATTGCTAGATAATGAGGGCTGAAGTAAGAGCTCTGTAAAATGCAATATCATCAAAGAATGTTACATCTCTAATGCAAGCCACTGTAAAGTTATACTTTAACACTTTGACTGCCATGTCACCCATATATGGGTGACACTTCAATTCAATAATTACTTATTTGATCATGTGCGACACTAATAGATGTATGTAAGCAAGTATAATAGCATCAATAGAAAGACTAGGAAATTTACTAATATTATTGATTAAAAAGCCTATTGCTTTTGAATACATTCATTCTATATAGAAATGTAGAAAGTTTGCAATTTTCAGCTAATACAGCGTGGCAGTCAAAGTGTTAAGATAATAATACCGTTTTCCCCCGAAAATGAAGATACATAAGAGATACATTGTTAAACCAAGTAGGCAAAAAATTGACATACACCACTTTTACATCGAACGGCTCATTTGCACCCGGGTGCCCGCGTAAGGGTTAAGCGTCTCTCGCCACAACTATTATATTTTAAAATAGTAAATTTGACTATCGCATCGCGTTTGAGTCACTAGAACAAGGATAAACGATAACACAGACGGGTTCAATGACACCAAAGAAAGAAGGAATTTGAATAGTATTTGTGCACGCATGTACGGCCCCATTATGATTCGTTGGCTAGTAATGAAATTCCGGTTAGGCTTTCCATCAACAGCCTGAGGGATTTGGTTGGCAGTGCAGTAGTCATCAATTCACGGTATTACGATGGAGTACTTACGCATATAGCTCGTAGTTCACCTTGCTTGATCCGGTTATGGATTTAGTATCGACATCTTCGACGAAATATCACTCTCTTTAACTTCGAAGTTTGAAGTCACTCGACTCCTTTAATTGCTAACGCTGTTCACGTAAAGAATTGAAACGAAATATATATATTTTTTAATCGACTATCCTACTGTAAAAGTGACAGCACTGATACAAAGAACGTCCACGCGACAGATAATGTTGCCTACAGTGTCGTCGAGTGTATATTTGCAATTTATAAACATCAATACTTCGTAAAAAGTAATAAGAATTCAGTGCAACTAGGCTTTCATTTAAAAATTAATTGTTTTAATGTAAAATCGTTAATTTATGTAGGCCTGCCTCTCTGTTATTGCTCTGATCACCCACAGCAGAATGTGCTAAAGGTTCCATGTGGATATTCAAAAGATACTTCGAGATGTAGCATTCAGAGTGGACTTATGTGCCAGCCAAACTTCAAACGCGTATTTTTCGAAACAATATGTACCGAAATGGTGTATAGGACATCTCAGGTTGCAATGGACGAATTGCCTTGAAATTTAAAACTCGCATTCAGAAAAACAGCAGTTTGTTCCTTCCACGGACGGTTTTGTTGCTAACGTTTCTGGTGCAGAAAATATGTCAAAATATCAGAGAAATTTTGTAGTGAAAAACGTCAAATATTTTTTTATCGTCAGTTTTAAAGAAAAACAAAATAAACCTCCGACAAAAGGGAGTATAAAAGAGTTTATAAAAAAATTCGTTTTCCTGTTTCGCCATCCATCCATCCGCGGAAAGACACGTTTTAGGAGAATTGTTGTATCTAGTTTAAATATTGTTATTTTTTATAACAATTTGCAAGAAGCTAATGTATTTGCGTAATAGTAATCGAATAGCTGATAGTATCTTTTGTATGACAAATAGCATCAAAATATTTGCAGACTTAGTTACTTTTTTTAAAAACAAATGCTGTTTAGAAATGTTATTAATCTTCTCCAATTTATTTTTCACGATAAGCATTTATTATTACAGAGGCGTGCAGATTATATCGTTCAAGGTCATTCGATAGAAACAGAACAGATAATTAAAAAATAGGTAATCGATATTATAAACTATCTAATCGGAGTGTTTCCACTATAATATTTCAAATGTCTATCATTCTTTCTTTTTGTCGATAACACTGTTCTTGTTATTCACTGAAACATAAACAAATACGATGTTCATGCATGGACCACCTTCAGGCCGTACCCAATGCCAATTAATTTATTTATGCGACTAATTCGACAGGTATCGAATCTATTTCAGTATTTTCATATGGGGGTTGGGCGAAGCAGCTTATTAACAAAGTTAAATTGAGCAAAGTTTCCGAGTCTGATTACCTATGCTGTCACTGACCAGTTTTAGTTTGCACACGACGGCAGGCTTGTTTCTACGCGAACCATAAGCTCGCCTTTCATACATTATTTGCCGAAGTTTTGTCGAAACCGAATTTTTATCGTTGCACAAGCGCCCGCCCCCCCTCCCCTCCGTTCGGCCGGCGTAATAAATATTTAAATGACGCCGAGGAGGAATCATATTCACGGTAACGCGAGCAATTTCGAAAATATTGTATACCCGCGACTGCTGATCCGAGTGCGATTTTATTAAAAAATGTTATCGACGTTATGCACCGTCCGCGCCGTAGGACACGAGTTTATTTATTACCGTGTATTTAATCGAGCTGAATTAAGCGGCATACTTGACTCAAGCAATAATCGATGGGAGCGGTATGAAGCTTGCAATTTTGTATTCGAATATATTATATGTTCCGCCGACGCGAAAACTGAACGAAATGATTTCGATCGATTGATACACTTTAATGAGCCAAAAATTAGCGAGATATTTGCACCGACGTTTCTTTATTAATATTGATTTTATCGGACTAGTTGTTGCCGCGATGTCCATATGATTTCCGGCCCTTTAAAATAGGAATGAAACAGTAAAATTAGGATGATGAACCGTTTTTTGAAATTATATTGTACATTCTGCGAATGTAAAAACGAACAAAATGATTTTGTACGATTGATACATTTTAATGAGACGAATATTATCGATATTTTTTTAAACGTTTCTTTATGAGTATTCATTTTATTGGAGCAGTGATTAAGATATAATTATATAATTTGAAATTCTTAAAAATTAGAAAGAAACAGTAGAATTCCAAATTTAAATAATTCTTTTGGCCTTATTAATTTGTACTACATGACAATGACATTTAATCATTTCTAAAAATATTCGAAATTAATTTTCTTTCGGTTAAATGTCATCAGCTTGCTGTTAATTAAATTTTATAGATTAAGCAGAATTTGAAACCGAGTAAATATTATCATGTCTTAAAGAATTGATTACACGCTGCAAATTGTTTAATCTTGCCGCGTAGTTTGAAAATGTTGCAATTTGTCCGACAACGTTCGCCGGTTTTCGTGTTGCCGCGAAAACGTATGCGAGCTCCTTGAACTTTGTCCCTGTCTTTTTGCAGGAAAATGAGGGCAATTTGCGAGCTTATGTCGCCACATTCAAGCTTCGCCAAGTTCGCGACCTCCTCTGCTTGTACAACCTGTTGCCTTCACGGTAAAAGGGAATCTTTCTTGTAAGCACAGCTCGTGAATTTGCGGTGAACTTTGGCAGCCGCTTCTATGAAAGACTTGATTACCGCCAATTAATTACCACGTTGATTTATTAAATTTAAACTCAGTGTAATCCAAAATATATTGGTGACTGAAAATTGTTATATTAACACTTTGCCTACCACGTCACCCATGAATGGGTAACACTTAAATTCAATAATTATTTATTCGATCATGTATGGCATTAATGAATACACATAATAAAGTTTAATAGAACCGATTAAGAATGATGAAAGTTATTAATATTATTCATTAAAATGGGTACGATTTCAGGTTATATTCATTTCGTATTAAAATGTAGGAAGTTAGTCATTTTGAGCTAATAATACATGGCAGTCAAAGTGTTAAATTGGTACACACGAAATGTCGTCTCTCATTGCATACTATTTTTCATCATCCTCGCCCCTGTCAAATATGTCACTTCATTTTATTAAAAGTGAAGTACCTCATGTCGAACATCCGGTAAAATTTATGTATACATCATACAAAGTCCTGTGCACATGAAAATAAAATAAAGTCGAAATAAATAAATAAGAAAACAGAGTGATTTTACAATTTAAAGACTCGTACAATTTTCTAACGAATCAAAAACATTTAATTAATAAGGATTGCTGTGAATGAGCTACCTTAAAACCAATGTTACTGTTCAGACAAACACATACTCTTCACAACATTAACCCTTCGACTGCGAGCTACTTGGAAACCAGACGACCCTTGCGTGCGGCCGAGTTGTAGCACTATACAAAGAGTCATTGCACCAGACGCCCATAGGCGTCGACAGTACGCAGTGATCGACTTTGTCAAGCGCCTATAGGCGCCGATAGCACTCAACGGGTTAAACAAAAGAATCTTCCACAAAAACAATTGAACTATACTTCTCCCGACTTAAAAATCAATTTTAAACATACCAAAAATATTACAAACCTGTTACTTTCCTTCGTATCAATCAACTTACTTAACGAATCGATATAAATATAAATTGAACCAGTAACATGAAATATTTTAGTATAATCGTTGGTAATCAGGTATAGTTGATACGTTGCTTTAATGTTAACACGTCGACTGTCACGTCACCCATATGTAGGTGGCACTTAGACTCACTCATCATTTATTTTATTATCTAGAGTACTGCCAACTATGCCTAATAAAGTATAATGGAACCACTGAAAGGCGATGGAAGTTTATTAATATTATTAATTAAAATGAGAATATTTGAATGTTATATTCATTTCGTTGAAAAATCTAGAAATTTTGCCATTTGCGCTTAGTACAGCGTGGGAGTCAAAGTGTTAAGCAACGATCGAGGAGGAAATGATAAATGAGATTGGTGGGTCGCGTGTGCGAAAGCGCGCGGCGGCGACAATAATTCTCAACAACAAAAGAGAATTATGAGGTGAGACACAGGTGACACGGGCGGCTGGTAGACGGCATTTTTGACAGTGCGATCATTTTTCAGGGACGTAGTTGGGTAGTTAGTCAGGCGACCTTCCCGAAGAGAAATCGGACGAAGGGCGGCGCGGAACGGTGGGGCATTTTTTTCTCGCAGACAATGCCGCGCATAAATATGTAACAGCAATTTCCAAGGCGGCTCTGTGTCAAGCATTTTTACCCTTTCCCTTCGGAAACGCCGCGTGGCGTCGCCATTTCTCAAATCTTATCGAATTACAGCCTGATCTCCCCGTTGCGAAAGTCTGCAAACACTCTTCTCTATTGCGCAACGGCGTTAGAGACAATTTGCAACTCCAATATGGCCACGATATGAAGAAGATGATGTCAAACTGATCATAATTCCGGTCAATCGTCGAACGCGACTGCCTGAGGCTGTGATAGGTTAAAGTGGGTTTCAAGGTCAACAGATGACGAAGACTCTGTTGAATGAATAAAGTGGGATGTTTATCTCTACTGCCAACGATTCATCCGTTTTTAGATGCACAGTTGCAGGAAGATTGGTCTACGAGATAATGATCGATGACGTCACATTTAGTGTATGAAATACGAGCAGAGATTAGAGAAATGTTTTTGTAGAGGTTCATTCAAACGACGAGGAAGGAGTTTGGTTAGTCTACCACTTTGCAGACTTGCGTTTAGCACATCAGTGTACGCTGAGATCTTGTCTCTGCTTTTCGAAGGATCATCCAATGAAATGACGGCTTTGGGTCCGTTTTAACACTTCGCAATATTTGATTTCACTGTGTGTCTGTAATTATGTGACTGTATCTTGGAGATTGAAGCCAAGTGTGCTCCCTCACGTCCTCTGTATCGTGGTAAAATCGAATTTTCAAAGTTTTAATTTAACACAAAATTTACTTGATACTTTGGTGACCAGCCGCTGTGCTGATCATCTATAAATCTGAAAATTAATAATAATGCAGGCGTTGCTGTATTTTTTTATATAGCGTTAGAAAGTACCTGCGAAACAATTCGACACGCATCAGAAATTTTTCAAAATCTTCTGAAATGACGCAGAGGGTCTTTTACAGAACTCTATTACCAACATCCGTACACTGGAATTTATTTTAATTTCCGAAACGTACCAAGGATTCTCGTTTATGGTGAAACTCTTCTGGTCCGACGTTTATAATTTGAGAAGGGCTCCGGTTTAATTACCACCCTGTGGTGTTTACATGAGCCGCAATATTTGATGCGGGGAGACAGGATCAACGTTAACGTGGACCATGTATCGTGAGAGAAATATATCAGGATAGAGTGACTTGAACGGTAATCAATATTTCTGCTCGCTGAAGATACACGGTGTCCCATAATAAGCATGACAACGCAGTACACGGTGACACGGTATGAAAAGAATAAATAAAAGATATAGAAAAGAATTTTGTTCATTGACACTGCGTTTCGAAGAAAATCGAATTTGAATGTCTGTCAAGTATTACTGATTGTAATTAATTCAGACCGTTAACTGTAAAATAAATAAATGAGCATACTCTGAGCGATAGCGAATATTCAAATACTAATAAAGTAAATGTTTCGTTACTCAAGGATTTTTGCACAAATGGAAACAAAACAATTAGTGTCTTCAAAATATTTGCAGTCGTCAAAGTTTTAATAAGTAAGCAAATGAACAAGTGTTATTTTATTATTTTGTGATGGTGTTCTGGCGTGTATTTATCTCAGACCTTTTTAAATGAATTAAGAACTGTATTTATTTTTATTTTTTCGAATGTTGAACATTAATTTTAATTCGCTTGTTCTTGCATTTCAAGAGTTTATTTATTCCAGCTTCAACAAATTTCTGTTAATTTAGAGAATTTATTTTAAGTCGATTTCAATTGATTAGTATCGTTGAATTTTTCGTTAACTAAATTGTTGTGCTATCTTAATAGATAGTTTTCAAATTGAAAAAGTTGATACTAAAATAACAGTAAGTGATCTTCTAAAATTCTGAAATGATCAGATGCACCTCAAATATCTGAAATTAATAGTATATATTTTCTAAATTATTCTACATTACACTTAGAGGTTAGTTAACTAAAGTTTCTGCAAAAATTATTTCAAGAAAATTTTTAAAAAATTATGTGAACCTAATTTTCTCAATAAAAGTTACAAACATATACGTTTCATATCTACATTTGCAATCGTTACGACATACAAATTTCCTTGACATTGCAACCGTAGCGCCATGTGTTTTTACCTTCAAGAACACGCTTCGAGATTGATTTATATTCAATTAATTCTAGGAAGTCCGCTGCCATGCATAATGCAATAAATCATTGAAATAAGCGTATCAGAAACGCCTCTGTTCTCAGTTTACCAACTATCCGACTGAAATTCGTCGTAGATTCGCCTATCATTTATCGCTCTCGAAATCGTTGCGTCTGCATAATGCGCAGACACGCGTACACACCAGCGAGACTGTTATTAACAATGTAAATTACTTTGAACAACGGGAGTAGGGACCGCAGGGGAGAAGCGACTTGTAAACAGAATGCAGAGAAATTGCTCAATTTCAGAGGTCGGCACTCTTTTTCCTCGACGACGACCGTGAAGACGACACGGTTTTAAAAATTAATACTTTTATCTCTGCCTTGTTCGCGGAATAATCTGCAAAACCGGAGGCGCGTCCAATGAATCGGATGAAATCTCTAATAATTCCAAAAACTGCTAACATTTACTCCCAGAAATCCAATTGTTTTTTAATTTTGACTTGTATTTAAAAAAGAAATTGTTGAGACATTACAGTTGGGTCATTACAATTCTCACATTTTTCCACTTTTTGCGCAATAAAGCAGAGCTCCGTTTTTATAGTTGTTTTTTAAACTTACGGCCTGAGTTGCAGGCACCTCAAATGGTTATTACGTGGCTATTCGGATATTTAAAATTTATAACGGTTACCGCATTGTTTGGATATAACATCCACCAATACTCATAAGTAATAAACATCAGGAGAAATACAACAAAAAATACTTTGTCGATATGTGTTCCTTCCACTTCAATACAAAACTCACGTCTGCGAATCATAGATCGTCGCACAGTCTCAAATATTCCTCCCGTGTCACGTATTGTACAACATGCATTTTCTATTCGTTCTCATAAATCCACTATATTATTTATTTATTTTAGATTCACGATATCG
This sequence comes from Macropis europaea, assembly GCA_916610135.2. NCBI lineage: Eukaryota > Metazoa > Arthropoda > Insecta > Hymenoptera > Melittidae > Macropis > Macropis europaea. Next base: position 12,982,433 of record OU744344.1, on the reverse strand, counting down.
AACGCTAGTAAATATGAAAATTGATTCTACATCGAAAGGATTGATTTTAGGGCCTATGTATTACTCCTCTCGGTGAGTACTATAAGTTTCTAGAGTCGTAAACCAGTGATGTCCACCGGAGCTGCGGCCTTCCCCCACTCTAGGTCCATTCCTCTCGGTCCATCGTCGTTCCAGATCACAGCCTATGTAAGGGGAGTGACCGAGAGTGGGGGAAGGCCGGAGCTCCCGTGGTCATCACTGGAAAAACCAAATAAAAGTCATGCACTAGCCTTTCCAATCGCTCAGTTTGAACCAAATTGAGAAAATCTGGAATGAACTGGATCAAGAAATGCGATAAAGCTTCAGTTCTCTCCAGTTCCCTCCTCGTTTCCCTTGGGCCAATCGTGTCAGATCACAGCCTATATGAGGGGAATGGACCTAGAGTGGGGGAAGGCCGCAGCTGCTGTGGTCATCGCTCTTTGATCGCCCTGTAGTTTCCAGTGTGGAGACGCCTTTAGGGGTGCTTTCATAGACGAGATCGAGACACGTGCAAGCACGCACACAGGCTAACGTTTCAACTCGAAAACTGACAGGGTGTCGTGATCGATCGGCTCATCAAACATCTTCCCATATTGTTGACTAAATCCCATCCACGGGCCAGGGGAAAGAGAGACCCTCCGCTTTTATTACGTGATTTAACTTGACGGCGATTGCGCGAGAACCGGAGACTGATGACGTTTTTATGCGAGCCTGTGAAGAGATAACAGAAACGGACTGTCCGAGAGCTTTGAAGACACCTGTCGAGCAAAAATCATCATCAGAATCGGAGCAGACCTCGCCGAGACCATGTTCATACAAGGTGTTCCAGGTTTTTCTCGCCAAATCGTGCTAATATATTTTATAAGAAGAATTAAATAAAAAATGTTATACAAATACGCACGCATAAATCTGAGCGAGTTGTTAGAAAGTTATAATAGAAATATAAAATTTGCAGTAATGGAGTGTTCTTATACAGGGTGGTCCAAAGTTAAATGATCAAACTACAACAGTACGTTTTGCGACCAGAAATAAAAAAATAATGTTATGCACACATGGGTCCGTAAATGTTTTAGGGAAAAGTTACAAGTAGACTGTGGATGTTCATGCAAGTATACATTTTTAGACTTGCATACTTTCTATATTCATGCAGTTAAATAAATGAAATATTAACAAAACTGCATTTGCTCCTTGAAATGTTTGAAATATATACTTTTTATTTTATTTAATTATTAAATGTGCATCATTCACCAATTTGGATACATCAACTTGCATAAACATCCGCAGTATAGTTATAACAAAATGTGAAACGTAAAATATAGCAATAGCATCGATGTTTATCGAATCTGTTTACTCTAGGTATTATTACTATTTGAAATCGTTGAAGGTGATCGAATAACGTAGATCATCAGATTTTACACCGCTAGAATTTTACCTGTGGGGAATTATGAAAGCGATCAGGTGTCGCACAAGAGTCAATTCGCGACAAGAACTGATAGAAAGGATTAATGATGCATACACTGAACTATAGGAAGATGCACATGAAATTCGGAGTATGTTGAATTCGATCTCCCTACAATGTCAGGTCTAAATTCGAAACGGCGGGCAGCATTTTGAAATGGAATCAAAAGTGAACTTTTTTTCAATGTACGGCGATAATAAAGCGTTTGTGGACGTATGTGTATATATATTTTTCTTCTTATTTCTAAGGATAGAACATACTGGTGAAGTTTGATCATTTTACTTTGGAACACGCTGTATAGAGTAGGGTAATTATATTTTTTTAAAGTTATATTCAAATACTAAAAGACAATTAAAAAGTTTGTTCATATTTTTGAAATTTGTACATATTAAGAATAATTCAATGATATGGTAACTGCATGAAACCGTCTATGAAGGTCTAATCGAAGAATTAATAATATATTCAGTAACATAAAACAGAGTTAGCATGAAATTCGTCTACCAATAAATTCATTCCTATTGATAATAATTGTCAACATTTTCAGATATAAAAATAGTAACAGTTTATGAATAAACTGCAATTTTTATATCAGCTCGGTTTTAAATGCGCGTTTTTTAAATATTTCGATGTGTTAAATTGCTCAAACCTCCGCAGTCTGCTAATAATTATCACACGTCATACCTGCTCATAATTAACTTAAAAGACGATTTTAAAGAAAATAAAAAATATTGAAATTGTATTACATTAATTTTATCTAGTTTCATAGCTATTGAACAAATTAACGTTAATGTAAATTTAAAGAGCAACAATGATCAGTATAATTCATGACACTCATTAATAAGGAATGGTATGGATTTCTGTTCAAACAATTAACAAATGCTTTGTTTCCTGCATTATTCATGAAGAGTATTGATTTTATGCATAGCACAGAAACAGATAGAACACCAAATTCGGATTTCAGAATTTCTTTGTTCTTTTGAACGATATGCCTGCCAGCTGACGAGCGATTCTTTTCACTTATTCACGTATTGTGTGTCCGCACATATTTGATATTCGCAAAAACGCGCGTATATTTAATTAATATACAGCAAATATGAAATCGAACACGCGTATTATTCCCTTTGAAATGAACACACAGAGTTATTTAATTTTGTCGTCGACAGTTTTTTTTTTGTGTGCCTGCAAAACCGTGTACTTTAATTTTCATGAGGAAGGGTTACGATTTTCATATTCATTACGTTTTATGAATAACACATGCCAGCGACATATTCAAGGGAATGAATAAAATATTTGTGAATGAAAAATATTGCAAGAAACAAAATAAAATAGTTTGTTTGTTTTAAACACGATGCTTCGTTCGATGTTAACTCATTCATTCATAATAACGAATAACACGCACTTTGCGTTAAAAAAAAATTCGCAGTAAAGCAATTTTATTTAGAGTTAAACTAAATTGTAGTTAATCTGCGAATATTTATGCGACCTTACATTTTTATTCTTTGTTATTCTCGTGTGTTAATACAAATAAAGAAACGAGACTGATAATAATTATTTTTTATTGTAAATATTTCACAGTCATATCTGTTATTTCGGGAATTTCACAAAATGAGCAAATTTTATTTATTCGGAAATAAGAGTATTATAAGAGATACTGTAACTTTTTAGCATTCCTTAAGTGTGCCTCACTATTAATAATCTTTAGATCAATGAGAGCTTCAGAAATACGTAAAAATTTACCCATCGTTTCAATAAAAATATTAGCGCTTCAAAATAATAAATTAAAAATTTTTTTCCTGCACTGTACAAAAAAGTCAGTTACCCAACGAAATTTCTAAACAAAAGTTCATATTAATATTTTCAATAGTTCCCTGGACAATAAAGCGTAACGGATTTATTGTTAGTGAAACATGCCGCACAACCATAGTCCAGCAACAATAATGATCGAAACGCTACAGCCCAAAAGTTTGTAATCACTTCGTAAATTAAGAGAAACAGAATCAGTATAAGAAAAAAAATTTTTAAATTCTATTACACTCATTTTATCGAGTGTTACAGCTGTTTAAAAAATGACCGTCTTTAAAAGAAATGCTCTTAAAATAAAATATACTTTTGTTAACATCTGGTATATCAACGATGGGTCATAATCTATATTGGCAGAAATCAGCAAGTGATTCCAACCTTCAGGCCGATAGCGCATCTAATAAAACCTGTGCCTCGTACTGTACATCATCCCACAGACATCGATAAACAATAATAACAACGAACCCTATAAATCTCAATATACTTTTCTGCGAGCCTACGCAAACAGCGATTCTTTTCTCGCAGGTCTCTCGATTTCCGGCGGAAAACTGTCGAAGCCCGAACAGAAAATTTGTTAAGGCAGTAGAGCGTGTCCTGGGGGCGCGAGAACGAGCGGCGCGGCGAGGTAAATGAAAGAAAAACAGTAGAAAAATTGACAATTCCAGAATCTGGCCGAATCTAGTGCAGAATATTGCCGAGGGGGGTTATCCGACAGGGGGAGTCACGCGTTGCGACATAAGTATGCATGAAGTTAGCTTGGGGTCGTCTGAAATATTAAGCAGCCAGACTCTTCCTGGCGAGGACTGAAAACTGTTTACCTTAGAGAGTGAGACCAGGCGCCCGGTAGGATAGCGGCCACGTTAAAATCCCGGCCAACTAGCTACTCCGTTTGATAAATAATGCGGCGGCTCGTATTTTGCGCGGGAAAACTTTCGGATTGCACGGACCCGCGAATGGGAGGCGGCGCAGCCTGCGAGCAATTCAATTCAAACACCCTCCAAGTGAATTTTCATACGGAAAGTCCCTACCATGCCTTTTAATGAAAAGGAAGACACTAATACCCGGAGGCTAAACTGTGCTGGTCAGCATCCTCCTGGGCTGGGTGACTTTCGTTTTGATGCAAAGACTCTGGAACTTACACAGAACTTAGATTTACGACTCGAAGCATTGGTTGTTTCTGTGTATTTCCAAGGAATTATTGTTATTAGTAGGAGTGTTGGTTCGTTTATATCACTAGGACCAATTGTCCTCGTGAATATCCTCATGCGTTGGGCGAATTTCATTTTGGTGCAAAGACTCTGGAACTTACACAGAACTTAGATTTACGACTCGAAGCATTTGTTGTTTCTGTGTATTTCCAAGGAATTATTGTTATTAGTAGGAGTGTTGGTTCGTTTATATCACCAGGACCAATTGTCCTCGTGAATATCCTCATGTGTTGGGCGAATTTCATTTTGGTGCAAAGACTCTGGAATTTACACAGAACTTAGATTTACGACTCGAAGCATTGGTTGTTTCTGTGTATTTCCAAGGAATTATTGTTATCAGTAGGAGTGTTGGTTTGTTTATATCACTAGGACCAATTGTCCTTGTGAATATCATCATGCGTCGGGCGAATTTCATTTTGGTGCAAAGACTCTGGAACTCACACAGAACTTATATTTACGACTTGAAGAATTTGTTGCTCCTGAGAAATTAAATCAGCGCTGACCTCCAGTCAGTATACCAACAAATCAAGTAACTCCATACACCTAATATTACAATTTATCCTCTTCCATTTCAGATCAGTAAATTTCCGCCCTCGCAGACCCACCCTGTGAACTCCCTTTAACCATTTTAAAATTTGCAGACGCGTAAAGCGATCTCGGGAAGAAAGTCCGGCCGGAAGGAAACGCAACAGAAATCCGGTGAAATATTAAAAATACATAGTCCTCTCGGGCCTAAGTTTCGCGGCGGTGGCGTGGGCAAAGATTGCGAAGTTTCGCGCGAGGATTCCTTCAAAGCTTGACTTATTTAGCCTAGAGCCTCCCGTGCGTTCCGTTCTACCCCTTCAGCAATCTCCTCCGACCGCACCAACCTACTTTCACCACCGCGATTCGGCAAGCGGGGTGGCGAAAGGGCAGGGGTAAGGTTGCAGGAGCGTGCTGAAAGGCCGAAATGCTCTTTTGTCGGCACCCTTCGCGGAACTTTATTAATTGCGCGTTTTGTTATGCAGATTCCGGAGCGGAGCCGGCCCCCAGCCTCCTCTTCCTTTCTTCTGTCTTCGAGCCGAGCCAGCCGAGTTTCGAGCCGCGTGTCCACGACCTTCAAAAGATTACTCTCGAATTCGTTCACGTCGATTCCCCGACAACTTCTGCCCATTTACGCGCCCGCGAACTTTTCGTTCCGCACCTTCTTTCCCGGTCACGTAGCCGGGTGAAAGGTAAACCCCGCTTTTCATCGAGCGAAATTACCGTTTCGCTGGCGAGTCGAAGATCCCTCGCGAGACGCTTCCGACGACCGATTTCAACCCCCCCGCCGCCTCGCGATTTCATTAACGCTAGATCTACCGACGATTAACGTGCACCTATTTCATCGAAGTAATCAAAATGACACGTTTTAGAGAAAATAAATAATTCAAGGAAACAATGTTTATTTATAGTTCTCCTGAGCTTTATTCAGCGTAAATTCAAAGTAAACATAACAGTCGTCAGAAATAAATGATCCATAGTGAAATAGCAAACCTGTCATTTTGACTCCCTCGGTAGTTGTAGTGTTAACACGTTCAGCCCGGAGTGACCCACCGGTGGGTCACAATCTGCGCTTCCATCTGGCGACGCGGCCCATTGGTGGGTCATGCCTAGTTTACACCATCAGGCGGCGTGATCCATCGGTGGGTCACACGATATATGTTTCCAATTGTAATTTATGAAAACATGAATAATGAAAAGTGGAATAAAATATATAATAAATGTTGTAGGAGGAGGCTAAATAATGACATGCACTGATGGCTTATAAAAATGGTCTAATTTCTTTAAAAAGTGGTCAGATATTCACTTTCTATATGGACGAGCTAACGGAAACTGCGGAAAAGCTCAGCGTCTGTGCCGGGAGACTTTTCCGCGATCTAGTAAGGATACATTCAGTTCGGTGCATCGTCGGCTTAGAAAAACCGGATCCTTTTCACCTAGTACGATTAACTAACAAATTAAGCATTTCTAAAATACCTTGTCACAAACAGAAAGTATTTATAAATATTTCGGAAAATAAGGGTTTTCGGATCTATGTTTGTATGACGTTTTTTCATCCTTAGGGTAGGTAGAATACGACACCAAAGTTTGGCCACCTATTTCTGAAACATCCTGTATACAGGTTGTTCAATGACATTGGGATCAAACTTCAGAGGTATATAGTACTCATCAAAACAAAAAAAAAATTCTTAATGAAAATGGATCCAAATATCATTAGTCTCGTAGTTACAAAACTGAGAAAAAGTAGGAAAAAGGAAGAACAACGACGACATGTCTGCTAAGCGCGAATGCGGTATCCTGTACAGATACTAGGAGAGTTTGACGCATATATCTGAGATACACAATTTGCCATTAATAAGATATGCCATTAAAGAACTTGTAAGAAGAATTATTAGGTTAAATTTAGTACAATATAGTAAACCCCTCACACATTATATCCTATTATATCCAAGATATATGATTCAAACTCCCCGGGAATTTGTACAGGATACCGTACTCGCAAGAAATGTCATTGTTCTCGCTTTTTCTGACATTTTTTACAATCGGGAAAAATGTGTATTTATTAAGTGGATCTTGTTGCTCATATTAACGCATCTTCCTTGAAAAAAAAAAGTATAAGGTACGAAAAATGTTTACTATAGCGCCATTTAAAACTTCGCTGAAATGTCTCTTACGTCATAAAAATTCAAGTAATTTTTGTGCGTACCATTTTTTTCCATGTTTCCTAATTTCAAAAGGGTATCATCCCTAACTTTGAAGGAAAGTTTCACCCCGTGCACATGAATATCCGCTGATAAAAAAATACGTGCCGAATATTTTCAAATGCTTGACCGATGTTCAAAGTTTCATTAAAATCGGCGTGTGCCAATTGGGTGATGTTCCTTGTAAAATAAGACATTTGCTTATTGTTACTGTTATTATAAGAGATGGAGAATAAACGAAGGGAAAAAGATTCCCTCCTCTTTTAATCGAAAGGTAACGTTTTTAATAATCATACCGCATATTTCACGGTCCGTTCGAGCGAATATTACGTATTAAATGTAAATCAGGAAGAATCGTTGTTGTGATCGCGCAATCATAAAGGTTCATGCGACTGATTCCATGCAAAATAGCTGAACGCGGAGCGGCGTGTCTCTAAATGGAAAAGGAATATTGTATTCTGAATAATTTGTAGGTATCTGCGCGCATTGTATCGATAAATAATGAATGCCGAACGCGCGTGATTTATTCAATTGTGTAGCTCCCGGCCGTCGGAAAAACAAGCCGCGGAATCATCAGCGATCAAGGCAAAATACATCTCTTGAAAATTAATCGAGTCGTTAACGATTCAACCGCCGTACGATTTCTAACAGCTTTCCGCGATTTCACGTATCCGACGGCGCCGCATAAATTACACGCGGCTTTGAAAATTCCACTTTTTCAGCGGTGATATTCCCAATTAGAATATTAAGCTTGCCGCATAGGTTTGTTAACACGTTGAATTCCACAGTAGAAAGTGACATACCCAGTCAGACACATTAAAATCTACCGTTTTAACACGTTGAGTGCCTCAGTGAATTCTGCAATATCCAGTCAGACACATTATACTCTACTGTATTGATACGTTCAGTACCATAGTGGAAACTGACATACCCAGTCAGACACACTATAATCTACTGTTTTAAAACGATGAATGCCACAGTGGATTCTGCAACACCCAGTCAGACAGGTTACAATCTACTGTTTTAACACGTTGAATACCTCAGTGAATTCTGCAATATCCAGTCAAATACATTAGAATCTACTGTTTTAATACGATGAATGCCACAGTGGAAACTGTCATATCCACTCAGACACGTTACAATCTACTGTTTTAACACGTTGAATGACACAGTGGAAAATGACATTCCCAGTTAGACACATTGTAATCTACTGTTTCAACACGTTGAATGCCACAGTGGAAACTGTCATGTCCACTCAGACACGTTACAATCTACTGTTTTAACACGTTGAATGACACAGTGAATTCTGCAATACCCAGTCAGACAGGTTACAATCTACTGTTTTAACACGTTGAATACCACAGTGGAAATTGACATTCCCAGTTAGACACATTGTAATCTACTGTTTCAACACGTTGAATGCCACAGTGGAAACTGTCATATCCACTCAGACACGTTACAATCTACTGTTTTAACACGTTGAATGACACAGTGGAAAATGACATTCCCAGTTAGACACGTTGTAATTTACTGTTTCAACACGTTGAATGCCACAGTGGAAACTGTCATGTCCACTCAGACACGTTACAATCTACTGTTTTAACACGTTGAATGACACAGTGAATTCTGCAATACCCAGTCAGACAGGTTACAATCTACTGTTTTAACACGTTGAATACCTCAGTGAATTCTGCAATATCCAGTCAGACACATAAGAATCTACTGTTTTAATGTGATGAATGCCACAGTGGATTCTGCAATACCCAGTCAGACAGGTTATAATCCACTGTTCTAACACGTTGAATTCCACAGTGGAAACTGCCTTACCCGATCACACATATTATAACCTACTGTTCTCACACGTTGATTTCCACAGTAGAAACTGCCTTACCCAATCAGACGCATTATAATCTACTGTTTTAAGTATAGATCGTGAAGGGAAAAAACTATTTTATTATTTGAACGTATAGTACCTACTTTCTATTATTATTATAATAACAATGATGTTGAAAATTGTATAAGAATTACTATTTATTTAATGGAACAAAATCTGAGGCGCCGCTCATCGGTGACCCCAGCGACAGTCAACGTATCAATGAAACACTTTCAGACATGGGTTCATATGAACTTGTTTCATCTACACGACCCCCTTGGCACTCTGCGTGAATTTGGTCTGACCATTTTTGGAAACGAAACGTAATGAAACGCGAATGGAATGAACTACGAGGAGAAACCTTAAATTCCTCCAGAGTTAAAACTCGGTTATTTCTTTTTTAATAACGATCAAATGAAAACTGCAGACAACTATACTAGAATCTCTAATAATCGAATTAATATAAAGACAACAGTGAAAGTAGAATATAAAAATTCCGAACTCTCCATATTTTTTTTTTTTTTTTTTTTTAATTGGCAAACGTACTGATTTATTAACGTCTTCAGTTTTTAAAATTGTTTCATTGAAAAATACGAATTTTTTTTCGTTAAGGAAAAGAGATATGCAGTTTGGAATCCCTTTAGATTACCGTAGTTGGAATTAACAAATTATATTTTCATGAATAAAATTCATACAACGAAGAAAGTGTCTCTCGCTGGTCAATGTTCAAAATTTCATGCGATACCATCTAATATAAGATTACGGACATAAACATTCATGTCAGCCGTGCCACGCGCGAGTCCTTCCGGCGCTCTCAATTAAAATTTTGATAAGACAAGGAATCTCTAACGAACAGAGCGTTGAAATAAAAACAAATTGTTATCATCGTCTTTGATTTCTGCTCTGACGCAAACTATTTGCATCACTCTGGACAAACGATCACGTTGAGAGTTCACTGACTGGCAGTGTTTATACGATTCTTTAATGAGAAGCATTTTTATATTGTATATAACTAATTTAGTCAGTGTATCACATGTAAAATTTGTCTTTCAATTAATCCCGATTTCATCGCTGCTTTCGACAATAAAAAAGGTAGTTTCGGTCATTTTTTCTTGCCAATATTTACTGTTTCATCTATTCGGTCAAGTTGTCGGTAAATCGAACGCGATGTCTCGGCGGTTCGAAGGTAAAGTTCAATTTCCATGAACGGGCGACAGGGGATGCGCAGACCTAACCCCTTTTGTTAGCTCGAAATTAAAAGCTGCCAGGCGTCGCCTCCTTTCGATTCTGGAATTCTCAAGTGCAAAGTTTTCGAACAAAGACTGAATTCTTTCTTCTGTTCTTCGCTTTTTAAACACGTTCCTGGCATAGTGATAGACCTTTTGAATCATCGTCCAGATTGGAACACAAGTTTCATTATTGTCACTTGCAAAATGTGAACATAAAGCTATTTAAAATTAGCAGATATAGTGATATTATTCTATAATGATATCGGTACAAATAAACTAATGAAGAAATAGTGTACATATTTTGTTTACGTGTTAACTGTTCAATTGAAAATTTCTATAGTCATCACGGCACATTATAGAACGCGTTCGCTTTAAATAATTATTTATACGTACACTTGTTGCTTCCCACTGTCCTCTTGACAATGACGTTCAGTTGAAATTTATTTGTTACATTTTTAAAGAACAATATTTCAGATTATTATTTCTCATTTTTATTTGAAATTTAATTTGTCCAAATCTGGTCTGACGTTACACTCACATGCACTATACATCTTGATTATTTCTTTCAATTCTTATACAAATTGCGCGCTCAACAGAAACTTATCGGTAAAATAATAATCATACAGGCTCCTCTTTATCTGTTCGAATAACACACAAAATAGAAATTTTGAATGTATCTAAAAACCTCTAAAAGAAAATACCTGAACACTCACTTGTAAGAAATTTTTAAAGTTCCATAAAATGCAATGTTTTATATATTCATACGTGGTTACCCTTCAGCCCGCCCCGTAATAATTCCGCGCGGAGAAAAGCAATTCTCCATGGCGAAGGTCATACTTTTCAGGATTCACGTATCTGCTTTCCGTTTGCAACCCTCTCCTATTGTTCCGCGAGTAATTAGCGATGCGAACGCATGGCAATCAATCAGTTCCGCGGCAGAAGAAGCCAGACGCCTTTGGGTGACGGTATCTCGACCAATATCGAATTTCATGGAAATATGCTCCCTGCCCTTCGCCATTAACGCTTTCCGTGCCCTCCTCCGTCAAACCGAAACGCCAAGGTCGCTTCAGACTGTTCGCTCCCACCTGTGTATATTAAACGGCGTTCACACTACGCCGGTCAAATTGAATCCGAAGTTATTGGCAGATTCTCAATAAGGCCTAACAATGGAGACTGTTACACGAGCCTTCTTACATTCTGCGCCCTTCGACCCCCCTCTCTGCTATCTGCTACACCTTTCCCTCTCCCATTCTACCCTGCATGCTTCCTTCTCATCCGCTGCCACCCCCTCTGCATGTTTCTTCGGTTTCCTTCAATTTCCGAGACCCGAAAGCCATGGCCGTGCGACCACCCCCTAGTCAGCTCGGAAATTCGAAATAAGTCGCAACAATATCGATGGGAAGTTGATGGGAAGATGACCGAAGGGAGACAGCGCGAAGGAAAAGTTTGCAAAGAGACGTTTCGGTGACGGTGAGATTTGGTGATGAATGTTCGAGGGTGTTTCAATAGGTACAGAGACAAACGGTTGCTGTTTTAGGTATCTGTTGATGTAATCCTCTGCTATAATTACGCATTTGTCTCATCGTGCTGCTGGCTTCTGTATGCCAGCAGTGAAGAATTCTTTGTCTTGAAGTCTGAACCAGGTTTGGATATTTGTTTTCAGTTTTTCCGTGTTGTGGGACTTGAATCCACGCGAGGACTACGTCAGTGGGCCCAGCAAAATGATGTCTGGATTATTAGGGGGATGTGGCAGAACCTCCAGCCTAATTTAAAAATGTTTTTTAATAGTTTTTGAACAGCTGTTTTAAATAGATGACAGAGATACCGATGTATGAGTTTGAAAGTATCGTACAAGTATGTTTAGTAAAAAGTCTAGTCGAAGAAAGGAGAGTTGTAATGGAGGAAATAGTCCTTGGGCGGCCTAGTCTAGATATCATACAATAGAATACGGAGCTGTTTATCCTGAAAAATACGATTGAGCGAAAATCAGATAAAATTCATAAATGATAAGAAGAACACAGCTATGCATTTGTCAGCAAAAACACGATTTCCAATAAGTTACGAAATGATATTATCGATGAAGCAGCGAATAATTCCGATGAGATCAAAACATGAGAAATGGATCTTGAGACTTCATGGATTCTGCTGAAACCTACAAGGTACGTATCAACTACTCTGGTTTATCTCTTAGGTCAGTTTCGAGAATTATCGACTCTGCCGCATATTATCTGCGCAATTTATTTTCACTTTGAATGAAAATACGGGTCATGGGCGATAGCTTTCGTTTGCTTACGTAAAAAATGACCAAAATCTTTTAACGATTTCATTTTTTTTAATTTATTGGGATTATAATATCTGCCTGCTAATGCTATAAACAAAACGATACGACAGTTTGACTATTCCAAGAGGTCACAAGATACATTGTAAATAATAGATTGTGTAGTGCAGAGATTGAAATAAAATTGACTGAATTGGAACAATTATTTAAATTTTTAGGTCATAGTCGATTGTCTTTTCATAAGATCTAACAGAACGGTATCTCCGGCATTATTTCTTGGGCCAGCAGGAATCCTATGTGCAGTATTATTGGATTACACTGGTTCTGATAAACAATTTCTAATTTTTAATATTTATAAAGCTGTGCTTCGGTATGTTAAAAAAACATTTTTCTCTTAAGGTTCTGCTGGCTACCTTCCGTTCAACTATACAAGCGCCGATTTGTTTTCAAATCTAAACTTAATCTATAAATACATTCAATAAAGTGACGGATATCAAATATTTTAAGAATAAAACTCTTTTCGAGTTCAGACACATTCAAAAGAATCACATATTTCTGAATCATTTTTCTTTACACGAAAAGATTTTAACACTAGACAGAAAGGTGCACGTCCAAAAACATCATAGAAATCCTTGTAGCGTCTGCTCTCAATTTTTCAAAAACAGTAATTGTTGGAATAATATATTAAACTGACACCGTTTATGTAAATATTTGTGCATCCCAAAACGTCCCCTGGTTGCTACTGCCTAATTACTGTTTTCACTCATTTTCTATTTCTTTGACGCGTTTGTTGTGTGTATTATAATGTACAAATACATTATGCCCTTTCCGCTGTAAGAGCAATTTAAGGCAGATTGAAGAGAAGCTTCTGAACTGTTCAATTACATCAGCACCGTAAAATTCCAAAATATTTAGCAAAATATGTATACTTTTGTGCGTCTCACTCACGAAAGAATTCGTCCGAAAAGCCCATACGATCATCCATAGCACCCGGTGAACGATCTGTCCGAACACGTACACTCCCATGTACTACACAATCCTTAGGACACCTGTCAGACGTCTATTCAATCCGAGAAACAATTCAAAATCATTGAAGAGTTCGTAGATCGACAGAATTCACGCGATTTGCTCTGCAATCGTTCCACACAATATTCTCGAAAGCTCGTAGTTGTTCAAATGAATTATACTTTTAAAAAACGTCGAATGACCCAACAGTTCCAGCCAGCAGCCTGTACGCGTCAGGGGATCGGAACGTTAGTCGTTGCAAACGTTGTAAAAGAAAGCGACGTGATCAGGATGTGACTGGTGAAACGGACCGGCACGGAAACAACGAAAAACGGGCGGGTCAGGGCGAAATCAGATTTCACCGGATGGTAATGCGATTCCCGCGGAAAAAGAGGGAAGTTGTCGGGAAATAATTAAGTGATTAGCGAGCGTTCGAGGGGATTTTTCGTCATGGCCGTGATTTAGGCGGGGTAGATAGGTCGGTTGCATTGTCTGCAGAATGTTGAGAGGGTTAGCTGGAAGAAGGGGGATGCGGCGCGGAGGGGAGGCGGGCGGTGGGCGTGAAAGGGTGTCGGTGTAATGAAGAGCGACAGTGGCGCCCCCGAGCCATCGCTAATTTGCCGCTAAGTGCCCGGCTTTGTTTCCGTACGTTGATCCCATCGCTCGCAATATCCTGGATCTGAGACGCTTAAGAGAGACATCCAAATAACCCGCGGGACTGTATCCGCAATTGACTGCGGACCAATTTCACCCATCCAATGGGGGAAAAAAAAAATTCGGCGAGGACCGTTTCAATGGAGCCACTGTATCCCTTGATTGAACAGGACGACGATCGGAAAAAAGGAGTTGGAAGCACTGGTTTCCTGATGGAGGTGCTTATCGACGTTTTATCCATTGTTTCAGTACAACATGGCGTTTTATTGTTACGCGAAACGAGTAATGGATGGAACTCGAATTCGAGTTCTCCTTTAACAGATTGACTGCCATGTCACCCAAATTCGGATGATGCATAAAGTTCCCAATGGGCCGTGACACCCGAATTTGGGTGACGGACATATTGGCTGGACGCGAATGATCTAAGTAGGTATTTGGAAGGGTATTCGACAGGATGAAGTAAGTGGACTAATAAAACAATATAATAATGTATTATTATGAAGAGTAAAGAAAAGTAATAACTAATTCTTGCAATATCTCTTGAATATCACATAATTTGCGATCACTATTCTTCCCGCTATCAACATCAGAGTTACAATCAGATGATATAATTCTATTCGTTAACAGAGGCTTGCAGTAGAAACCGAGACACTGTATATATTCGTACAGTCTGAACGCTTGATTGGAAATTATCCAAAGTCTGATGCTTCTGATGCTTGATCATGTTGAATTGTTACCTCTCTTTATATTTCTCTGAATAAAATCAACATGCAATCAAATATTCCGCACCATGTAAATCGTTAAAATTATACAGAGTGGTTAATTAAAAGGTTATAGGCTAACATTTGTAAAATTTCACAGGAAATGATGTTTTCGTTCTTCAGCAATTGTTTTACATCAGAGATCGCGTGATACAGGTAATTTTTCTAGATAGAATCATTACGAGGATTTAAACAAATTTCTCAATGATTTTTTGTACATAAATGGTATGGAAATGTTTTTAATTTTCCACTCTGTACAATTTCTGTGAGTAAATAAAGAATATATGACGAATTGTGTCAGTCACTGCAACTTGTATTTGAACGCCTATTTTCAAACGGAAGTTTATCTCTTTTTACTATGCATTTTTTCTTTTCTTCCTGTTTTTTTTTAATTTCGAGGATATAGTATTATTATTTTATCAGAGGATTTTACGAGGAAAAAGTTTTATAGAGTTTTAAAGCTAATGGAAGGGAGAAGGTTTGGCAGGATTTTTGTGAAATTCTCCATTTCAGAGATGGCGAATTTTATTTCTACAGAGCTTTTGTAGATGAGTAAAAACTCGCGTGTCTTCTTTCTACTCGTACATTTCAAACGAACGTACATGTGTATTTATTGCAGTATATATTTAATATGTATAAGAAATAAAATTTCAGTAAATATGTATAATTAAACAGGAAGGAAATTTAATATAACTGAAATGAAATTATATTGCTTATGAAGAAGCTACATAGAGTAGTCAAATAAGAAAAAAACAATATCTTTCTATATTCTTCTGTTGTTATAAATATCACATTTTACTGCAGAAAACTTACCAAACGGAAATATTAAAAATATTAAAATATATTATATATTTAATAATCTCTTCTGTGCGTTCTATTACGCACAAAATATTCTGCTCTTTGTAATTTCAGAATGTAATTTTTTTCTTCTTGATGTACACCATATGATGAAACTCAAAGGTATGCATTTCACAGTAGTTATTTGAAACTTTCAACTAATTTTTAATTGAATTTAAAAGTTTTTAATAAACTAAAACCACAAACAGGCGGTAAACGTCGGAGTACAAATAACCTTAGAGAAACGAATAAAATGAGTAATATTCGAAATGGAATCTATATGCAATTAATTGTTCATATCCTTTAAACAAGAAAATTCGTTGAAACGTTACGGACTATGAAACACGAATAAAACTGTACCGGTCTGTATTTCAATCTCGTATCGTCAACGTGAATTTCCATTGTTGAATATATTTTTTCTCAACATGCAGAAATCCAATATTTCAGAACCGATGAGCCTGTGACATTTCATTCAAATATAAGTGTATCTCTAATAATTACAGTCGCACAATCTTCATGACGAATTAAATATTTTCATCAGATTTGAAATAATATGACCGAAAATTCTAATCATTTTATTAGAATTTATTCCGACTAGACTGCGGATGTTTTTGCAATCTTGCATTCATATGCTTAAAATATGTACATTTAATTATACAAAATAACCAAAAAGCAAATTTTTTATGCATATGAAGCACACAATATAGTTATATTAAAATATAATTCCTTCGATTATATTAATATAAACATTGTTGAACTCTGAAAATGTATGTATAAGTTGCATAAGCATCCGCAGTCTAATTATTACCCTCAAAAGTTTCAGTCTCAATTAATTTCCACAATGATGCATAAACAATGGAGCCATGTTGGCTGAGAATTGTATAAGGAAAACTGAAATATCTGTCTTCCCAGAACCTGAACAGAAGATAACGTTGCACGCATTGTAATTAGAAGAGAGCAAAAGAACATTCGCTGAAACAATTGTTATGTACTTACTGATAAGGAAGTTGATATGCGGTGTAATAGTCTTTAGACTGCAAAAAAATAGCTTTCATTTTATAAGAATAAGAAACAAAGTGCGAGGTAGCTTTGTATAAATAATGTTATCATATGCTTTCAAGAGTAGTTTCCTTGTGTTCACTCCAGAGACGCGAAAAATTATGTGGCATTGCATAGTGTCTAGTCATCCTCTAATCAGTGGACATCAATAGTTCACTGTTAGCAAATGTTTATAACGAAGCTTGAACGTAGCTGATAAGCGATACATATTTTGTAAAAATCTTATACACTTGAGAATTTTTAAAATTTCTCTGGTCGTCACAGTAACAAAATGTGACTATCAAAATAAATCTTTCCTTGCAATTTTTTATTTAAGCTCGAAATGTATAACAATTCTAACGAAGCAGGAATACTGTAAAAGCTAACAAGTTTTGAGGACACCGATGCGCCTTGATTTCGATAAATTCCTTCAATCGCAATTACAAGACCCAGCTTTGAAGAACTGATCAGAAATTAAATTTCAATATTGATCGACTAAGGTAAACGATGCTACAGTTTTACAGTTAGGTTAGTAAAATATCAATCAAACTTTTTGTATGTAATTTCTCCAAAATGTCAGATGAGTAGTTAGAACGGAGGTGAACGCATTTATTAAAATCAAATATCAGTCAGTGACCTCGAGGACACAACCCTGCGAGTCTTTTTCAAGGTACAGTGATTCAGAGAGTGGCGTGAAACAGTGTGTAAATGGGAATAGGAATTAGTTGATTTTAAAATCCTAAATATAAACAGAATTCTGCATATAGTATCACAATATAAAAAATATGTTTTGTCATCAGACTTCATACATTACAAGGAATTATAAATATTGCTACCAATGTATAGTTTCCCTCTTATTTTCGCAACTGTTAAAGAGGTAATTAAACTATCGCGATAATTACAGTTTTGTACAAGACAGATTTGCTTAACAAATATAAACTTTATATTTCAATTTCATTAAATCGTCTCCTGGCAAGGGCTCATTTCTGATTCACCCCCTGTGGACAGTTTACCCTCCATGCAACGATCTTGTCATTGTTCTCTGTTTCACTGACACATTGTCCACTATTCTTGTGTGTAAGTATACTTCTATCATACGGTCCGTTGCATAGCAGCGCAAGCCGATAATTACATTTCGAAGCAACATATTATCCATAACCGAGCATATGTCATGAAATGATGCAACCAATGCATACATGGGCGTGCACGTCATTTGGAAGAATTCTTTGCTCGGAAAAGTGAAAACTTATCCGAAAATACAGTCGCGAAATTACCAAATAAATGGCAATAATATTATCTTCAATCTCTATCAACCGTCCAAACAACCTAACAATGAGTCAGTGCACCGGCTCGAGAATTTATGAACTAACTGAACAAGTATCTTGCGCAAATAAGTGCTGTATCACAGCGTGCAGTCCCCGCGAGTCGGATTTGCCATGCAGCCGTATATAAGCAATTCAGTTTAGTGGAGGAACTCAGTGTTAACGATAATCAAGCAGCGGCAAGAACGTACGGGCTGTCTCCATCGCGCCACGATGCCGTACATGTCGATTATCCTGGCGATAGTCGCCGTGGCCATCGCCGTCTACCACTATTTCTTCAAGAATCTGGACCACTACAAGAAGCATGGGATCCTGCACACGCCGCCTGTACCATTCTTTGGAAACATGGCACCTTTTGTCTTCCGAAAGGGCGGCGTATTGGGCATGCTGAAACGCGCGTACGATCTGCATCCCGACGCCAAGTACGTTGGCTTCTACGAGTTCATGACCCCCACGCTAATGATCCGCGACGTCGACCTGTTGAAGCAGATCACCGTGAAGAACTTCGACCATTTCCAGGATCATCGTGCGTTCTTCGACAAAAAGTTGGATCCGCTTCTGGGTGACATGCTGTTCCTCCAGGCGGGCGAAAGATGGAAGGACAGCAGGAGCATCCTATCCCCCGTGTTCACGTCCAGCAAGATCAAGGGTATGTTCAAGCTGATGGCGGACTGCGCTTTGAACCTCAGCACCCATTTGGCGAATCTGAAAGGGAAGGAACAGGAGCTGGACTTGAAGGACGCAGTGACCATGTACACGAACGATGTGATCGCCAGCTGCGCGTTCGGCTACTCCGTGAACTCGCTGAAAGACCCGAAGAACGCGCTCTATGTGAACGGCAGGAGGGCGACCACTTTTACCAGCGTCAAGCAATCCTTGATAATGTTGGCCCAAAGGAACGCACCCACCCTGGCGAAAGTGCTTAATCTCAAAATGATCGAAAAGCACATCGAAAAATTCTTCGAGAACACCATAAGGTCCACGGTGAAGGAGAGGGATGAGACGGGAATATCCAGGTCGGACATGCTCCAGCTGCTGATGGAGAGCAGAAACAAAAGCAAGAGCCTGAACCTCAATGAAATCACCATTCATGCTTTCACTTTCTACTTCGGTGGCCTCGAGAGCGTGGCCACTCAGACATGCTTCGTCTTGTACGAACTGGCCATCAACAGCGAAGTTCATAATAAATTACAGGATGAAGTAGATAGGACGTTGGAGGAAACTGAGGGCAAATGGACGTACGAGGCCGTGCAGAAAATGGAATATTTGGACGCGGTGATCAATGAAACGATGAGGCTGTATCCTGTGGCGCCTTTCTTGGACAGGTTATGCGTGAAGAGCTACGAATTGCCTCCGGCCTTGCCAGGAGCCAAACCGTACACGTTACAACCAGGCATGAGCGTGTGGTACCCGGTTAGCGCCATCCAAAGAGATCCTAAGTATTTCGAAGAGCCGGAGAGATTCATGCCCGAAAGATTCGTCAACGACGGCAAGAGGATCCTGAACTCTGGGACGTTCGTGCCCTTCGGAATTGGGCCCAGAATGTGCATCGGCAACCGATTCGCGTTGATCGAGATGAAGATCGTGATTTGTTACATTCTGGCTTTCTGTGACCTGAAATGTTCCTCGAAAACGGACGTACCCCTGAAACTTGACTCTCGTATATTTGGCACGGCGGCTAAAGGCGGCCATTACTATGTTAAAGTTGAACCTAGGAAGAATCCTAGTCCATACCTCCAGGCTCTGTCGGCCAGTTGAATGTATAATTCGTTCTTTAGGTATCCTGAGTGGACTGTTAAAGGTTGCGTTTGTGTGTCATAAAGCTCAGAGGAATCGTGTATCAAAGAAATTGACCGATAGTATTGTACTTATTGCTGGCAAGCTTATGATGATAGTTTCAATACGCGTGCAACAATTTTCTTTCGTTTGCACCTTGAATGCCTGCGTAAAAATATCGTCGATAGTAATGGCAAACAGACGTTTCTACTGTAATTATCTTTGTTGCACGAATAAAAAGTGGATTGTCACAAATTCCAGCGAAATCGTTTATTTCTTATTGAACAAATTAATTTGCATGAGTAACATACACATGCAACCAAATTTCTTGTCTATTTGAAATAATTGACCGAAAGTGTCAGTCATAATAATGACGAACATTTTACACTGCGATTATGTTTGTTGTGTGTATAAAAAAAAATATATGTTACAAATTCGGGCGAGAATGTTCATTTCTCGCTGAAGAAATTAATTTGAATGGGAGACTGTAATGTAAATAAAGAAACATGTATAGCGTTTAAATTTATTTTGGATGTTCATAGTAATTCTTTGGTTAGTTGTTGAAAAGTAATTACTGATACTCAGCTTATTATCTCCCTTTACAGTCTCTTGATAACTCGAATTATTAGGTTCTGATAAATGTAATCACGGGCAACACATAGCTCGTGCTCGCAGCGCAAATGACAGCATGTGCCAGACTTCCCTGATGATTAAATAATTTCCGTCATCTGTTTTACGTAGCTACTCCGGGCTCGTGTGATAAACGATACAGACACAGCATTAGAATTTCCTGGAACGTTCCTGTATTCACGATGCTATTATTCATAATTCTTCTGCGCAGTCACTTGTTTATAAACAAGTCGAGTAAAATTGAAATCTACCTCAATCTTCCGTTTAACTATTGTATACAAATTTATTAACTATAAGTTACACTTGCATCAGGACGATTTTAAATACAAGATTACAATGTAATAGTTCCTTACGATTTTAAAGTACAACTATACTACATACAGCTATACGATTTAATATTATAAATAAGTGATATAACTAATATAATGAAAATATGTTGTCGTATATAATAAATTAACAAACAGCTCTCTCAGGAACTAAACATTTTGTTTTATTGCCCACGCTTGACTATAGTAAAGGTACGAAAAAATAGTCGTTCAAGGTCACTTCTTTAAATGTATATTATAATAGACAGAACGATCACATTTTAATTTTTCGCGTGCTGGCTGAGATGTTAAGGCATTTAAACAATTTCGAAAAGCGGAATGACAGTAGAATTAAATTTAAATGATCCAAGTTGAGTGGTTTCGAATGACTAAGGGATGTCAATTGTCCCTGCTATATCTGACGGTAATAATAAAGGAATAAGATTGATAAAAAGTTAATCATGATCTTCGCTTAACCTCTGCAAAGATACTAACACATAAGTACGTGTAGAGATAAGAATACATTATTCTTCTGATACATTTCTGACTATTATTCAGTTGTTTTCAGTACCTATAAACTCACTAAATAAACATAATTAAACATAATAAAACAGTGGTAAATTCGTCCCTAAGAATGTCAAGCAAATTTCGACGATCAAGAGGATCTTCTAATTCAAAATCCTGCGAAATCAAAGAAAATCCTACGTTGTACGTTTTCAATTTATTCTTCTATGCAATCTACTGTGTTGTTACTTAACAAAGGTCGCACTGTAGGTGACACGAGCGTTAATGCGCGCATTCGCGTGACACAGTGTAGTACTGATGTACATCGACGAAAAGTCGAAAGACGATTTCATCATCACCAAATTGCTTGACATTTCCGTTACGTAAAAGAACATCCGCAATTGCGGTCAATCAGATTGCGCGAGGTATATCTATCTTAAATGGTACCTCGTTTTCATCTAAGTAAAGTGACGCCACTGTGTATAGGGTGTCCGATCAATAACAGAGCTCTCCATAATTTTTTTTCTATTTTTATCGATACAGAAAAATGTTTCAAATCACCTCTGAATGGTTCTATACGTATCTCCTCAAATCACAATCTATCAACGCGCAAGCTCCACATATCGCCTCAAATTTAATTTAATAAAATAACTACTGCAACGTTTTATTTACAATTAATATAGTAATAACAGTAGATCGTAGCACACGCACGATCAAACGGTGCAATTTTTTTTCCTACGCGAATTATATTTAACACTTTGATGGCCGTTAATATTTTGTGAAAACAAACAATTTTTGGACATTTTTGCAAGAATTCTTAAGTAGCCAACCATTTTACATGATCGTCTTCGTATGGGATATTCTACGATCTTCACTTTGTCAGTGCCTGAAATATTGATTATATTATTTGAAACATTGATTTGTATCACATGAATGTCATTCGAGGGAATAAAATCACGTGTACGTGACAGCAGCTGTCAAAGTGTTAACTCGTTGACTGCCACAGTGAATTCTCCCATGCCTGGTCAGACATACTGTAACATTCCATTTCAAACACAAATAAGGAAGGAGATAATTATATAACTCAATTGCACAGCCTTGATCTTCCATTTTTATTACAGTATGAATTCTATTCGAAATTATAATAAAATCAGTGATTATTTAACCCTTTGATTGGGGTTGGCATCTATAGGCGCTTGGCAAAGCCGTTCGCCGTGTGCTGTCGACGCCCATAGGCGTTCAGCGCTATGGCTCACTGCATACTACAGCAACTCGGCCGCACGCAGCGTTCCCCTCTTTTCCAAGTAGCTCACAGTCAAGGGATTAATTACATGAAAGTTGATGTGTCGGTCACCGGTAATCCCCACGGCAGACAATGTCTTGAAACAAGATATTATAATACGTCTGATTAGTTATGACAGTTTTCACTGTGGCGCGGTCTCTGGCATTCATCCAGATGTTTAGGCAAATATACACTTCTGGATTGAAATATTTTTTTGTTATACTGTAGCTGAAGAAATGTGACTTTGAACAAACTGTATGTTGCGCTCTGAATGTTACAAAATGTATTTTTTATTTAATTTACTTTATAAAATGTGTGTGCATCTTTTAAAAGAATGGTGAAGATCTACAGACTAGCTATCAGACTATGCTATAATGAATATATGGTACACTTTTTTAATTTTAATGTTATGTTGAAATGAACCGAATTATGTGATGCGTAGAAATTGAAATTTTCTTTATTATACGCTGACCACATATTATAATATATTTCATTTAAGAACACTTAAGATTAAATTAGTCCAAGGTAGATCTAGATGACAGCATTTAGTGACTCACCTTGTATATACATACATAAGACTTTTTGTGTTCGATAAAGCAGGTTTCAAGAACCGTTATCGCTTCATCGATAACATCGATTGTTTCCTTTACCATATTTGGTTGAATGATTGGATCTCTATAGATTGAAGATGCTTAATAACTCAAATAATAATTTAGAAATACCGTGTATGTTTTGTAAGAATTAAAGATGGTTCTGTCTACTACTGTTGATAGAAAGACAAATACACCAAAACGTTATGAATAACAGAGAATAAATTCTCTGTTTCTGAATTACACAGTTGGTAATTTTTAAAGAACCCTAGATCGGTTTAAGCGAATTTCCCTCTATAAAATCCTTTTCAATATCTCAACATTCGAGGACTAATCATGTCTCTGTACAATAAAGTCAAACCTAAAAGTTAACATGCTACTTACCAATGCACCCACTGTAGATTCTCGAAAATTCCACCGTACTAAAACTTCTGTTTTTCAATTTCCAGGTTGACGACTGCCTCTCGCAAGCGGACAACTGATTGCTGCGATTTGTAGAAATCCAGTTGAACAGAGAAGCAGAAGGGAACGGAGGATAAGGTTCGTTTAGGGTTTCGTGCCTTCTTTTTCTTCTTTTCTCTCAGTTGGCACGTCTTTCCATTAACGTGGCAAGACAATACACTGCATGGATACACCCTTACGATCCTCAGTTCATTAATTCTGACCAAAACCCGCTCTTCATGCTGTTCCTTCGATCGCTAACCTCCGTTCGACCCTTCGTGTATACCCCACCAGTGGCGGAGAGTGAATTACATTAGAGGGGGTAGTTTTATCGAGTCAACTTGCCAGATATTTCCTAGGGCACCTAAGGGACGTTGGATCGGAAAGGGGACTTTTAACAACATTAAGAGGAAGCCGAACGATAACCCGCAGCTGCTCAGATTGCTGTTATCGCGTATCGACATCGCGCTGATAAAAATTCCGTAAAAGCCATTACAGTTTGGACAATATTTCGTATTAACAGTTATCATCGGCGTTGCTATTGGAATGGTTTGTTTATATATCGAAAGATAGAAAAACATACAGGGTGGACCACATAGAGTGCTACGAACTGTTCTTTTGGAAACAATTACGGATGAAGACAGTATCTACATATTTTGAAATGGTCTACTGAAAGATAATTAACATATACTCGAAGTTGGGTCGATAGTTTATGAGGTATGAGAGTTACACTTAGTTTTTACGCTAAAGGGTGAATAGCTGCGATAAAAGTTATTTATTATAATGATTGCTTAACAAGGATTTAATTTCATTCAATACTTCAAGAGTTATCTATTTATTTTTCAATATTTCTGTAACCCTTTCTGCGTCTTTTTAAACCTTTAATGATATTTTCGACGCAACAGAAACAAATGGAGGGTGACCACCCCTCAATTTTTTTAAAGCAAGTGCAACAAAGCTTCTGCGTATTTGAATATCTTATTAAAGTACATATAACATTTTTCCAGCCGGTTTTTTCTACGATGCGTAGTTTAGGAGGTATGAAATGCGTCTGTAATCAGTCCGTAATTAGTCTAAATTAGACTGTTCCCTGCGCAATTTTCACCGTAAGAGATATAAGTAAAAACTAGGTCGCGTATCAGTTAAACTATGCGTCAGAGAAAAAGTGTTCCCAATAACTGTTATTTTTTTGGTAGATTATTCAAAAATGCGTATATTTATATACAATTCAATTTAGAAAACATTAGAGGGGTAGCTGCACCTACCCTCGGGCAGAGGTAACATCTAGCATTACCTCACATATCACGTAAAGGACACCTTCGACCCATAAAAATGAAAAATAGGTTTTCACTTTATATTTACTAGTTTACAAAAAAACAGTCTGCACCCTTGATTCAAAAGTATTAGAACTAAAAAATCGTAATTTTTGAGTCATTATCATGAAGAAAGGGTTGTAAAGAAAAAATTACAACAATCAGATACAGTATGACCTACTTTAAGAAAAAAACACAGTATTAAAAGAAAACAGAATTGTTTATAATAAACTCGTTGAAAAATAATTAATTCATATATCTACATAAATTGAAAAATTAGCCTCCGTCACAGTTGAAACTGTTTTGTGCTTTGTTCGTTATTATTTACAAAAGCATGTATGTTTTTGCGTAGTTGTTTTTGTCGATAGTGGCATGCAAAGGAAAATTCTGTTATCGCCAATCTTACAGCACCAGTATTTTATTCGAGTGCTAAAAAATGGATGGAGGAGATTAGGCGATGACCATAAGTTTCTAAACAGATAAACATCACGATAAGGATATACTAGGATGATAATTTTTACTCAGATCGTACACGACGATTACTAGCTTTACAAAAACAAATTATTGCTCGAACAAAAGGTTGAATCTCACTTGAAGAAACATGATTTTACAATTGTTCTCGAAATACATGATACATACCAGGGACATCACCTAATTCACACACGCCGATTTTTATGCAATTTTGGTAAAATATAGGACCTGAAAAAATATTCAATGTTTATTTTTGTCAGCAAACATCCATGTTGAGGGGGTGAAAACAGCCCTCAAAGTTGGGGTTGAAAAACGCTATTTTATCGAATACCTCGAAATCCATTAAGTACACACAAAAAATTCGAAATGTAAATTGTGTTTTCTTAAATGACGAATTTCACTGTGTCAACAGATTTTCAAAAAAATTGATTTGTCTGAAAAGTATATTAAAAGTGAACTCATTTTTGTGAATTATTTTGATAAAAATAATTTGTATACACATACTACAGATCCAGATATAAAATACGGATAAATTAGAATCACATGGTAGAGCCCGCCAAAAATAGTATATCCAACTAAAATAACCATACCAAAGGATGCTTCACATACAAAATGAAATTGCTTGAAAATTACAACTATTGCGTACCATGATCTGTTCGCCTTTGAACAGAGATATCAGCGGTACCGCATACGCCTAATTAAGTTTATGTGAGTGCTTCAAAAGTAGAACATGACGTTGTTACTCCGTTGAAACACGCATTTAATGACGAGTATTGTTCCTTGAGGTTAACGACCCGGAGTGTCACACTTACGTTATAGTTAAGAATGATGTACAACGAATGAAATATTGTTTTCTTTTAGCAGGAAGAGCCTGGGTTTATCCTAAACATCTTGTAGAGTCACCTGAAGTAAATGCCTGCTTACACTCTAAAACAAATAGACTGAACTTTATGTAACACGATCATAGTCAAATTAGAAATTACAGCAAGCATGCTCATGCAGGGGAAAATTTTCAAAAACCTGCAATCCGGTAGCAGTTGGAGTTTATCAAGCTCCAGAGTGGCCCAACACCTTTGGAGCGACAACTCCAAACTTTCGGTGGCTAGCTTGCGACCAAGCAGCAATCAGAAAAATTACTTAGCCTTGAGCGCAGCTTCGTGGATCTTTTCGCCTTCATCTCAACAGGAGGATAGTCAAATTAGAACTTACAAGCGTGCTTATGCAGGAGAAAACTTCCAAAAGATTCCAATCCGGAATCAGTTCAACCTTATCAAGCTCCAGAGTGACCCAACACCTTTAGAGCAGCAACTTTCGGTTGCCAGCTCGCGACCAAGCAGCAATCAGAAAAATTGCCCACAATTGGGCGTCGCTTCGTGGATCTTTTCAGCTTCGTCTCTTCTTACCTGTTATGGTTGCTACAGATCGACGCGCAGCTTGGTATGCTAGAGCCGGCGCAGCGAAACTACACGGAGCTTCAACTTAACATGACGAAAATAAAATTTTAGAATCGCAATAACACGCGCTGGTACACATCCAGCGGTGCGTATCAGACGCCAGTCTCCGAGGCGAGCCGGCTCGGCTGGTTCGTGCAAAGAAGGCGAAGATAGGAATACCAGAGCATGGATATAGGTCGATCGCATCAAAGCCGCGTCATGTTTAGACGGTAGCTGCGCGTTGCGTCTTATTTAGCGAAAACCGACTCGCTGACGGATTATACGCGCGGCGGGGGAATTGAACAGAGAGGCGCTCATTAAAGCAACATTCACAAGGTCGTGTCGCGTCTTTGGCAGCGACCGATCACGTAGCGGAATATATTATACGGCTGTTATACATCACGCGACTCCGTGTTACGTGCCGGCAATGCAGAGGAGGGCCGGTGCATTCAAGGGGCCGTAATTGAGATGGACACGTAACAGACGTCCATTACTCCCGCCGGAACTCGCGAGAAGCTGATCCTTTTATTTTTCCTGCTGCGATCGCGGTCCGCGTCGAAAGAGACCGCGGAGCGTTCCTTTTTTTTTTTCCTGTTGTGTCAGTCGCCGGGAAATTCGTTTCGCTTCTATTTTCTGGCCCGCTCGCACTTCACCGTCTCCATCTTTCACGTATTCCAGCACGTCGCGCCGTGTAAAGATCCCCTGTCCAGCCATCAGAGTATGGCTAAATGAAGTTACCGTGGAATTGTTTAATTTCAGCCTGCCACCGGAAGCTTCGGTTGGACGGAGAGTCAGAGAGGGAGAGAGATTTCTGGATGAATTTTTGAGAGACACTTCATGCGGTTAGTTAACACGTTCCGTGCCGCGTGGGTCGTATGCGCCCCACGCACCAAATCCGATTATTCTAAATAAATGGTAATATTCTTTATATTCTGATTAAAACGAACGGCACGATAATAGTACCAACTGAACGGTGTATCATGAGACAATTCAATGTTTGTGTTTTTAACGTTTTGTATTTATAGAAACTTATTTTCACGCGTCTGACCAGTTATGGAATTTTTCACTGTGGCATGGAACGTGTTAACACGTTGAACGCCACGATGGTCAACGGTGACCGACGCCTCAAATTTAATTTAATTGAATAATTACTGACTATCCCAAAATTCTGAGCAAACTTCATATTGAAACAATAATATAGGAACAGAAGAACACGACTGAGTACGCAAATCTGTTTTTCCTAGTACGATTTATATGAAAAACATCAATTATATAGTGTTTGATTGGGTATGGCCGTTTTCACTGCGGCGTGCAACGTGTTAACCCTATAAATAGAGCGTAGCTTATTTGGTAAACATTGGGCGCGTCGGTCTGGCAGACCGACCTAATTTTAAATGGAAAAAATTCTTTTCTTCAGCTTAAAATATTGAAATTTTAGCAATAGCAATTAATGTATACATTACATAGAGTAATAACTCGTTAACCAAAAGAATATACAGGGGGTTACGATTGAACGAGAACGGTGGAATATCTCACGAGGGATTGAAGCTATCAAAAAAAAATGTTCGTACGAAAGTTGTATGCTGTAAAGGGGGATATTATGTGGTATAAATAATTGTTGTGTGAGTGGAGTAGCGGAGGAGATTTCAAGGTGAAGTTAATTTTTTTAAATGAAATCCTATATGTTTTTATTCATGTTATAATAGCAGGTGTTGAGACAAATTCAACGACCTGCTACGTCATATCATTCCGTGTGGCAAAGCCATAGATTAGTGGAATCGGATTCACGTCAACAGATAAAAATTGAAATATGCATTTATGAAACGATTCCTTTATACGGAAGAACTAATTATACTTACGTTCGTTTCTGTATTTCCTTGAGTGGCGCTAATTATTTTAGATTATGTTATAAATTTGAAATAAACAGTGTGTACGTTTGTACTATATTTTATTCAATCTACATACACACGTAAGCGATACATTAATATGTATGAATACAAGTTTGCAGAAGCGGAATATATGCAGTATAAAAATATATAATATGTTATTAAATCGCGACCATTACTATGGAAGCGATGGTAAATTGTTTGACCAACAGCACTTGATGATTACAACAATTTTATATATCACAGAATTATTATATTCGGACCAACATACGTGTGAAAATATCTGTTTTAAAACATGCTCCATTCAAACAGAAAAGAATATACAATTCAACTATGACATCGAACAAGTTCTAAAATTATAAAAATGCATTGAGACTGTGATAACAAATAATATGTTAATATTTTCGCTGTTGAATAACAGCCGTTCAATTGCATTATATGATATGAATTAAATTCGCTGGATTTACGACTCTTACCTCTCTAAATTATTGCATAACCAATAAATGCATATCCTTCTAATATGACAGTGTTAGGTCACTATCAATTTCGTTCGATAAAAAATAACGTATAAAACAATAGGAATAAACGTTCACGATATCAAGAACAAAAGTGTTTAAAATAATTATCAATCACTTGATGCCTCTTATTAGTTCCTAAACCTCATTAAGAGAAATCTCTAAAGAGATTTTTTTATTTCTAAACCAGAGATCACGCCTGCAATGATACCTTTCGCGTGCAACGGTGACGCTTCACCGTGTTCCGGAGTTTTAACGAACCAGTTAAGAGCAATGAATGCTACACGTGCGACAATCAAAATAAACTATCCAGATGCGCTAACCAACGGTTAGAGTCAATCTTAAGCTAGAAGAATTGCAAATGTAAAGAATAGAAATTGCCGAAAAATCTACAAAATTTCTTCAGCAAGCCACGCCGCTGCTGGACACGGAATTGACGAGCAAAGGACGCTCAGTCTTTCTGGGTTCGATGTCGAACCAAAAGCCATTCTTAGGCGCCAAGGAGAATCCTGCTTTGCTCAACACCATCGGTACGGTGGTCTTCGAGCATGGCTTCAAGTTGCACCGTGCAAACACATGGAACAGCAGGACCTTCGCTTCCAACATGGCGAACCTGTTGCCGATGCACATCCTGGGTCCAAGACCAAAAGACAAGAATGTTCCGGAATTCAGGATCTTCTTCGGGTCGTCGAGGAACCGGTCTGGATTGAACTTATCCGGCTCCGGGAAATACCGAGGATCATATTGAACCCCGTAGATCGGTATCCAAATGAAGTCGCCCTTCTGCACCATATGAGACTTCAACCCTGGCAATGGCGGGGGCAGTTCAATGGGTTTCGTGCACTCCCTGTCCACAGCTATGATCACAGGGTACATCCTCAGAGCCTCGAGTATCACAGCGTCCAGGTATTGCATGTTGCTGATCGCATCGTACGTCACTTCGCCGTTGCAGTTTTCCAAAACGTCGTCTATTTCGTCCTGCAGCCTCCTCTGGATCTCCGGGTTGATGCCTACTTCGTAAGCAGCGAAGCACATCAAGGTCGAGGTGCTCTCGAACCCACCGAAGAAGAAGACGAACGCCTGGGCGGTCATGTCAACGATCGTCAGCTCTTTTCCGGGACCCAGTTTCCCTCTGGTTTCCATCATCAGCTGTATCATGTCTGGCCGAGTGATGCCCTTCTCGTCTCTGGTTTCAATGGTGGTTGCCACCAGGTCTTTGAAAAACTCTGCGATCTCTTTCCGGACGATGCTTACGTTGAGCAGCCTGGCTAGCCAGGGCAGACTGCGTACCATGAAGAACTTCAACGTTTGGAACCTGCCGAAAGAGGTAGCCTCCCTGCCGTACACGTAGAACTTGTTCTTGCGATCAGTCATCGAGTCAACGTTCACCCCGAAAGCACAGGTCGCGATCACGTCGTTCGTGTACCTGGTGAACGCATCCTTCAGCTCCAGGGTCGACTGATCAGCCGGCAGCGTAGACAGGATCTCTCCGTATCGTTTCGCGCAATCCCGCATCAGTATGAACATCGCCTTCATCTTGCTGGACGTGAAGGCGGGACTGAGCAGGTTTCGAACCTCTTTCCATCTTTCGTCTCGAAGAGCAAAGAGGTTCTTGCTGAACAGATCGTCCAACACGTTGTTCTCCATGCTCCGATGGTTCTGGAAGTGATCGAAGTTCTTCACGGTGATCGACTTCAGCAGCTCGAGATCGCGGACCACGGTGACGGGGGTGAGTAAATCGTAGAAACCGATATACTTCGCTTCAGGCTCGATGTTGTAGAGGTCCCGCACACATTGCGCGAAGGTCTCCTGTTGCAGCACCGCTTTCCAAACGCTGCCCAAGAAGGGCACCGCTGGCGCATACGGGATTCCTCGTTTCGCGTAGTACCCGTAGTACGTTTTCTTTATGTAGTAATACGTCGCTACGAGTATGGCGACTACCGCCAAAATGATCGACCATACGTCCATTCTGACCACTTTTTCAATCGCCTCTCATAGGTCCGCGACACGACGCACCGATTGCTCGACGAATTCGAAAAATCTGAAGGAAGGCTTTCGATCGGGGGAGAATCAGTCCGTCCCAACGAACTTGTTAAAGTTTATGCTATTACTCGGAGTTGTATCGATATCTATTCGCGACACGACTGGCAGAGCTGGTCCGCCGCGAACTTGCTCGCACGAAGGCTGAAGAGCGACTGTTTCCTGCATGAACTCTCGATGCCGTTTTTCATCATCGCTTACGCGAAAAAATGCCCCTACTCCGCCGTGTGCATCGCGCGTTTCACACGGCTGCAGTAATTTTTGTGGTTTGATTTTATCCAGTCCATGCGCTTTTCTTGCGTCAACCTTTATCCGGCACGATATGCTTTTGTTGATTCATTGAATGTGAAGTTCGTTCGCCGAATACTTTTCGATAGATCACCGAGAACTTTGCGCTGCTCTGTCAAAGATACGTCACTGAACGATACCACTGAGAATTTGGCCAGGGAACGGTACCGTATGAGAAGCGTTGCATAAATCTGTTAATTATTAAGCCACGATTCTTTGAATGGTATTTATTAAAAACAGGGCTTGACACTTCTGAAATGGGGCGATTTGAAATGTTATTTTAGATAAGATATTAATTTAGTTTATGGTAATTTTGTTTTTCGAATATATTGCAGGGTTGAATATGGTCGAAAGAATGAAATAATGTTTGGAACGTTCCTTCGTGTGACGGTTTATTTGATTATACGATTTTATAATCAAATATTTGTTAGGAGGCACCACGTATTAGCCGTACAATTTCACTTTTATGATTGCGAATTATAGCGGATACGATCAACACATTTATGATCTATCGTGTGCTCGTTAACGTGAAAAGTTATCTAGTTCCGAGAAATAGAACTACGTTCAGAGGTAAATATGTAACCACTGGTACGACAGGAAAACTGTTCACTGACCTTCACAGTCAGTTAGATTTCTCTACTACGATTAAAACAGAACGTAAACAGGTATTGTCGAGGTTGACAGGCACTTATAAACAAAAAGTTATTATACATTACGT
This sequence comes from Macropis europaea, assembly GCA_916610135.2. Lineage (NCBI taxonomy): Eukaryota > Metazoa > Arthropoda > Insecta > Hymenoptera > Melittidae > Macropis > Macropis europaea. Next base: position 12,950,036 of record OU744344.1, on the reverse strand, counting down.
TGTGGTATCAGCAATAATTAATAGAATAATTATAATCGGATTAATCGCAATCGTTCTTTTTCAATGTTTCGTATTTTAAGCAATTACAACTTCACTGAATATTAAATTTTAGCAGTTTTATATATTCATTGAAATTATTTGCACGATTAATTCTTTCTCAATATTTGAAATAAAAAATAATGAAACGGTTCATTATTTAAAATTGCTGTAAGTGCAAATATCTTTTATATTTTTAAGTAACGGCATTAAAAATTACGAATTAAATGTTCCAAATTGTTCCACCCCATTTTTGTTTAAACAAAAAATTTGCCTCGGTGAAATAATATAGAATTATGCCGTATCTTGACGTATCTTCACACATTCATTTAATTACTTATCACTGGATTGCGGATGTTCATGCATGTATGCACATTGTTTAAAAGAAGGTATTTCGCAAAGGTTAAAAAGTCAACATTGCCCAAGCGATAATTAATTTTGTAAACAAGTTTTTCAGCAGAGAATTGTTTACTGCTCAAATATTGTTGATTTTCCGACACTGTATTTAATTTGATAAGCACTGAATCTATTTTTTAAACAGTTTCAGTGTAGTTTTCCAGTTGTAAAATTAATATCGTTGAATTGGATGAAGTCAGCCAATCTATGCATGCAGGATATTAAAAAATTAGAGGAAAAACAAATGCCTGATTAAAAAAAACTGCAAAATTAATATTCTCCGCGCTATAAACAATTCTGCGCAGAAAATATTGTTTCTGATTCGGACATATTGATTTTCCGACCTACGTACGTACACCAAATAATTTTTGAGCAATTTATTAAACAATATCTACCCTGTAAGTCCTGAATACTTTTTTTACACTGTGTATATTTCTATTTTCAAATATCCTTACGTTCTAACATAGATAAAAAATAGAGATCTCGAAAATAATTTGTCTTATCCAAACTGCGAAATTACGTTCCTCATGTTGCTATTTTCTAAAATCGTCATTGTACAAAATGATGAATATAGTAATATTGATGTAACATTTTCTTCGCGGAGGTTAAGCTATGCTAGGCACAGCCAGCCCTAAAATGGGTGACCATCATCAGTGGTTCTGTGTTGCTATTGACAACAGTGTCTTTGTCCATTCGATTTCGTTCAGAGGACCTAAGAATTTCTCGGCTGGACCTGCACCCAGAATCCATTTTTCGCCGACATGAACACACCCTTGTTGTTCAGCTTCATCGGTACCACGGTTTTCGAGCACACCTTCAACTGGCAACGCGCCAGAATATGAAACAACACGACTTTCGTCTGCAATAACGCGAATCTGCTGGCGATGCATATCCTCGGACCTAATCCAAAAGGCAAATAGGTACCAGAATTCGAAAGATTCTTCTCCTTGTCCAAAAATCGATCGGGATCAAAGTGTTCCGGGTTTTCGAAGTACTTCGGATCCTGCTGAATCCCGTAAATCGGTATCCACAGATGACTGCCTTCCTTCATCACGAACGGCTTCATTCCTGGCAGGGCCGGGGGTAGCTCGAACCGTTTCGAACACTGTCTATCGGTGATAGGAATTACCGGGTACATCCTGAGCGTCTCGCAGACAACAGCCTCGAGGTACTTCATCCCGTTTATCCTGTCGTAAGTGACTTCACCTTCTTCGAGAACCTGATCGATCTCGTCCCGCAATCTTTGCTGAACCACGGGATTCGTTGCTAATTCGTGACCGGCGAAACTCATCAGGCTGGAGGTGGTCTCGAAGCCGCCGAAGAAAAAGATAAAAGCCTGAGCGGTCATGTCCTCGGTCGTCAGTTCTTTCCCAGGCCCTAGTTTCCCTCTCGTGTCCATCATCAGCTGTATCATGTCCGGCCTGGTGATACCCTTTTCGTCTCTGGTTTTAATGGTCGTGCACACGACGTCCTCGAAGAACGATACGAGCCTCTTGTTTATCAAGGTTATGCCAAACATTTTGCACAGACGGGGGAAAACTAGAAGCAGAACGAACTTGACGAGCATCAGCGTGTGGATGGACAGGATTTCCTTGCCATAGACGTAGAACTTGTTGCTGTTATCGGTCATCGAGTTCACGTTGATACCGAACGCACAGCTCGCTATCACGTCGCTCATGTACCTGGTGAACGTGTCTCTTATCTCTATCACGTTCTGCTCGGTTGGTAGCGCCGCTAGACAGTCCGCGACGTTCACAGCGCACTCTGACATCAGCTGGTACATCGCCTTCAGTTTGCTGGACGTGAACGCGGGACTCAACAGAGACCTGACTTCCTTCCAACGTTCGTCCCGAAGCAAAAGCAGATTCTTGCCGAAGAAAGTATCGGTGTTGCTGCTCTGAAAGTCTCGATGGTTTGGAAAGTGGTCGAAATTTCGAATCGCCACCGATTTGATCAGCTCGGGATCACGGAGCATGATGACAGGCGTCATTCGGTTGTAAAAACCCACGTATTTTGCCTCCGGCGCCATGTTGTAGATATCTTGGACCACTTTCGCGAATGATTCGCGGTGCAAAATCGATGGCCAGGTACTGCCGAAGAGGAACAGCGGCTTTTTGAAAGGCAATCCGTGTTTCTTGAAGGGATTCTCTCTTCTGGAGAAGTAATACAGCGTCAAGATGACGACGGTGATGCCCAGTATCGTCGACACCTCCATTTTTATTTTTAAATGCAATTATCAGAGACTGCCACTCGCAGCATCCGTCAGGGCTACGCTTCAATGACGTTGAAAATCGTGTCAGAGGCGTATTTCTAGAAAAAATCTGACCAGTTCTTCAGGGTGTTGTTTTCCTTATTCTTCTCCTTGTACTTGCAGAGAATACAAAGAGGTTTATTAATAGATGACACGCGGTCGCACGCTGGCGAGCAACTGACGTAATGGTGCAAAGTATTCTTCATGTAAACGGCTGATAACGCAGTACAGGATTTCGCAAGAGAGTAATTAGCATTTAATTTCCATTGCGTGTAACTAATGGTACCATCTTATAATTGCATTATATTTTTATTAGCAACTGTATTATCACTAGACCAGTCGTAGCGACCATCACTTTTTAACATCGTTTATTTATTTGATACATTAAGTACAACAGATGATCATTTTTAGTATCATTACAGCATAGTGTACACTGTAGAGAATGATTTTATATACAGGGTGTTACAGGTTTTTGCCGACAAACTGCGGTGGTTTATTCTTTACCTAAACATTAGAAAAAAACGTTATATAAAGTTGTGCAATCAATGTTTTGTTACAAAATTATAAGCAAATAAATATTGTATGCATGAAATATAGGTAAACATGGAATGTTTATATCTTGTCTGCGTAGTCACTCGGTGTTTATTATCGGGTAACGATTCTGGGTCATTGATAATCAATATCATTAAACGCGATTACTTAGTATTGTTAATTTCTCATTTCCAAATGTCCTCCCCAGACAAAATAAACGCAGTCAACTTTCCATACGCTTCGATGGAAATTCCGTAACTACCTATATTTCATGGATACAATATTTATTCGCTTATAACTTTGGAACAAAACATTTATTGCAGAACATTATATAACGTTTTTTCCTTTTTTTTTTAGGTAAAGAGTAAACCACCACAGTTTGTCGGCAAGAACCTGGGACACCCTGTATATTTAGAGAACATGTTCTTGTTTAAACAGAACAACGCAGAGCAGTCTGCAGAGAATAATATTGACACTTGCGTCAAACCTTTTAACATTTCTATGTGAATGAAATCATCGCATACATTATTAAAAAGTATGATAACGATGTCTGAAACGAATATGCATGTCATGCGATCTTTGTAACGATGCAGTGCATTCTTCGAGAAAGTTTGGAACGATCTGGACCAAAAACAAAAGGCAACACATGATAACAGTGATTGTCAGTTTACATCTATGTGGTAAAGAGTAGTGTAAGTGAAAGATTATAGTTCGTTGGGCAAAATAAAAACATTTTTTGTAACACTATCTCTTGGAGTGTACACAAAATTGTGAAACTCCAAATGAAGAAAATAAACCTGAAACCTGAAATGTGCGAAAGTAAGAAAGGCTATAGTCCTGTAAACGATTGGATAAGTGTTTGATAGAGGACTAAAGCTAGCAGCTGGTTTATTATAGTGATTTAGTATTCACTTCTGTGCTATACTATTTTCAATTTCCGTGTAAACTGTCTTAAGTCCGAAATGGTATAGTAGAGCATGTAGACAAGGTATTTGCATTAGTGTACTATCCCCTTTACTTTATCAATGTAAACCGGGCCTATCACGCGACCTGTGTACTTATGTTGTCTCCGTTTTAGCTTCACTTTGAAAAGACGAAGTAGAAGTACAAATTCAATTCGTATAAAAATTTATTTTATATTTATGACTCATATTTTCATACAGAATCACGTTCTTCCAGGTTCACCTACTTGTTTTGACAGGCTCTCCATTTTTTTCATGTACCTGATACATCTGCAGTCCTTTTTCTCGACAACAAAGGTTCCTAAGTGAAACATTTATTGTATTATTTGAACAAACTTTCTTACCTTGAAGTGCGTTATTTTGAATTGTGCAATCTATTGTGCAGTATCCTCCATTTTCTGTTATTAATCTGTAACTACTACTATCGAGTCCTGCGGTCCCAACACTTCACAAGTTACTGTGCGAGAGACAAAATTCCCATGTTTGAAATGTGCCTCTAATTCGACCAAAATGCCTTTCATAATATTTCGTTTCTTTTATTGTTAATATAGTTCGTTCAGTGTTATTAAGAAGAAATCAATTTTTGTTTATGCAAAAAGTGATTTTCACTGCAAATTTCCCTCCAAGGATTGCAAAATTCCTAATTACAGGGACCCGCTAATAGTACTGAAGTTAGACATTTTTTATAGTAGTAGTTACGGATGAAATTTACAAATTTTATGTTTGTTCTAAATATAATAAACGGATGAAATTGAATAAAAATTGCCTCCCTGTTGAGCGAACGAGATTATTCTGCGGATAAAGATTATGCAATCTATTCCTCGGTCTGTTTCACTTTTTCATCAGACTATGTTCAAGATATAGACTTACTTGTTTAAGTATAGTGATTCATCGCCGTACCTGTCGTCGGATTTCTGGTATGGCTTCTGTTTCAGCATTCCTCAGTTTGCATCAGCCACAGCAAGTTCTTGAGCTCGTAAATGATGCAACTACCTGCTTTACGGACGAATCTCCTTGCATGATTCATACTGAACCTTCAATGAATTTCTTTCGATACCTTCACATGGTTTGTTATTAACGTTTTTATCGAATTATTGCAATTAACAAGAACTGTCATAACCTGCAGCCGACGTCTTTTATTCATGATGATTTTTTATTTTAATGAATATGTTTACAATATTTCCCATTTGGACATTGATTGCTATGGGGGTCAGCTATACTTTAATTATATAACTATTAAGTCTTGTAATAGTTTAAGCAGATTTAATTTTGTAATAATAATAGGGGATAAATATAGATATTTAATTTTGTAATAATAATAGATGTACGGTTAAACAGTTAAATTTTCTTTTCTTCATGATTTGTGTTTGAAAGGGGATATTATAATGTGTCTGATTAAATATGACAGTTTTCACTGTGGCTATCAACGTGCTAACGTTTCTATTAAAATTTTATGTTCAACAAGACGAATATTGCACTCTGCCAAACAATACCACTGATTTATGAGTCTTTTAATGAACATGTTCCTGTGATATCGTAAAGTATTTTTTCGCATATAAAAGTTTAATTAAACTCTACTATATTATTGGAAAATATATTATTAATCAAGTAGTGTGCCATTACTTTCAATGTTTACTAGTTAATTTAAAATTGTTCAGTATACCAAAATTAAATTCATTACTAAATTAATATTAAATTGTTCACAATATTAATATTAAATTTTCCACTATATCAATATTAATTTATTCGTTATATTATTATAGGCGTCAACACATAATTAGTGTTGAATATACACATTACAGAATGTTTAAATTTTTACTTGTTTGTTATGGGTTCGTCGAATTCTATTTTTTACATTTTCCATTTATAATCCGACTATTTCGCTGTAATATTGCAAATATAGTTGTCTTCGTGATCTGTATTTCTTTCGGCTGATTTCCATGAATACAGAAACTGTAAGCGTTATGTTAAACATACATGTTTGTGTAAAAACATAGAGTGCAATGTTGCGATATTGCCTCAGGAAGTATTACACAATTAAAATTCAGTTGGCCGAGTTTCAAAGTTATTTCGCGTATAATAGAATATAAAGTAATTTCGTGCTAAGCTTACATGCAAATAGAGATTTCTGGATTAATGTCTGATCTGCACACTTTGCTATATCGTTTATTTAACCTGAATGAAAACCTTACGAACCTCCAACGAGGAATTATTGTACATGCATAAAACTGGAATGTTATAATGCTGAAAACATAATAAATTAATACAAAAGAATTTTCAAGCAAACGCTTAAAAAAATTAATACATAGCAATTAGTCAAACTGATTGGTAGAAAATTAATTTCAGAGATACCATCTTCCACTTGTTAATCAATTTATTAATCAAATAAAAAAATAATATAATGTAACTTTTAATTTTTGAGTATTCTCTTGCGGATTTAATATATTGCAAAGTTTATACGACGACATGTATTTTTTAAATCAAGAATTTGTGTCAGCTTCATCGGAAATTCCTTTAATATTATTTTCTATTTTGTATTTCTCGCGTGTTATTTCTCAAGAATTTTCAATAGCGCTGGAACTTCAACTTCACAGAAATTTGTCGAAAAATTCCAGATGCTGCGACTTTTTATCCAGCGAACATTATATTATGTAAAAAGAGTGACGCTTCTGACATCTCTGTAAATATATTGTTATTAATTTTACAGTAATCAACTTACGGTTTTATTTGTTTAAAGCATCGATTAATTGGTTATCGATTTGTAATTGTCCAGCTTTATTGAAGCTGTCGAAATGTATTTAAATGTAATAATATAAATATACATAATACTATATTACTAAAACAGTAATACGAAAAATAATATAATTTCGTTTAACAATGTTTGAACAATTATTTACTTAATTTTAACGCATTAACTAATGAGTTAATAAAACCAATGATAAAATATAAAAAACATATATACTTTCCCTAATATAAAAAATAAAAGACTCTAGGGAAGTGCATCTTTATTTGAAAATCTTTAATCTAATAACAAGTTACCAGTGCATCCTCCATGCTTATACACTGAACCATAGAAAAATATGCGTGAGTTTATATAAACACACAAATAAATAATAAATACCGTAGGAGCTCAATTGTCCAAACTATAATTAACAATACGGTGACTCACATTCTACCTATATTTCGCATACAAATTTCACTTTTATATTAAACTGTAAACTACCTACTGGCATGAAAATGAGTACACAGTATCACTACTGACATTTTTAACTCGTAATCAACATAAGATGATCAATTCTGAGACGATAGGTATCCCGATCATCGAGTCGCCACTCTATACTTTCCCTAATAAAAAAAAATAAAAAATCTCTAGAGAAATGCATCTTTATATCAAAATCCTCGGTCTAATAACGAGTTACCCTGCGTGTCCCTTATATTTACGTTTCGGACCACGGAAATTGAGGTTTTTCGCAGCAACACGGGACAGTTTGCTCGTCAGCCCAATTTTCAGCGATCGGACGGAATCACGCTCGAAATATTATAACACTGAGAGAGAAGCTCCGGTACAAGGGAACCCCGTTATACCCTTAACAGCGTACTCTAAACGCAAGACATAATCTCTACCGGCTTGATTTAGGCACGTAGTCCGAGGTCGGCACACACTGATTTCAAGCGGCACAAACGAGCCACCTGAACATGGGATAATATTGCACATAGTCAGATTACGAAGTTGCTTGAACAATATGAATGAAACATAGAGACGATAATGCGAATCCCTTGCCTTTGATGTGTTTCAATGTCCTTGCAGCTGTGCTTGCCCGCGTCCATGCCCACCCATGAAATTATATCGCCCTCCTCGTTTTCAACGCTTTACAATGTTCTCTGGCCGCTGCCGGATTCGTCGCACGACCAATCAGATTCACGATAAACAATAAGACTTTGTTTCGAATGAAATCGATTCCGAGTAGCCGATAATTACAAGTATTTACTTGTACGTTGTACAAGTCGAGCGGAGTCAGTTCGTTAAATTCTTCTGATTTCGAATATTCGTGCACTGGAACAATCGTCGAATTCGTTATATATAGGGTGGACCAAAGGCAGGTATTATTTTAATGAAAACGGATTAATTTATACGTTTCTTCTTTGCTGACCCTTGAGATGAACACAGGGGAGCGTGTAGCAAGAGTTATCTGGCGAATCCAAGGAAAGAAGTGCAATAAAATTAGAAATAAACAGAATGAACAGTTTCCAAATCGGTGGATTCGGCGTGGAAGTCATAGACCGTGGCCAGGTGGATCTAATCCCTTTGGACATTTTCACTTGGGGGTGTATCAAATCGCAAGGCTACAGAAACAGATCATTATCGTTTTCTGTACACTGTCTTGTTCCAATGATTGTCAAAGAAGCAAATTGACTTCATCAATTTAATACAATTTTTTAAAATTCGAACATTCTTAACCGGGGCATGAGACTCAATCACAACAAGTGTGTACCTAATTTCACATAACAATTTCTGCAATTCTAGAACGTCTATTTTTCTTTATTTAATAACTCTGATTTGATATCGAATAAACACAATTTCCCCAACTTTAATAAATTCATCTCCACGGAGATTAACGAAATTCAGCCTCGCCGGAAAGCGAACCCTCACGGCAAACTGCCCGAGGATCACGCAGCAAACACACGAAACTGCATGGAACTGCGATCGGCGCGGAGGACGGTTTGCAGGTTTTTCGAAAATTCGCATCCGGTTGCAAGGAAACAAGATTCCAGCGGGAGAGTTGCAGACCGGGTTGCAGCCGGGTTCGGCCGAAAGCGAAAGGGTGGAAGAGAAAGGGAGATTGGGCGGCGGGAAAACGAGAGGGGGCTGGCGAAACAAAATTCATTTGGCCAAATTAAACAGAGTTTAGCAATTTACGCTTAATCCATTTGTCGGGGATCCGGCGTCCGTCAGTCCGTCCGTCTGCTTCATCCCTCTCTTTGCAACCGTGCTCTTAATACGACCACCAGCCTGCACCCTTTCCTTCCTTCCCGACTCTTCCACGTCTCACCTTACTCCTGTCGATACTAATCCTCTCGTCTGCATCGTTCGCTCGTGCCACTTTTCGGATACCGTCTCGCGAATTTCTTCAACGTCTGCCAACGATTTTGCTGCTTCGCTATGCTCCACTTGCACAGTGTTCGAAACACGCACCAGATTAGAGTATACACTACCGGCCACATGTATGGGGACGACAACAAATTCTTGAATTCTGTTTTTATAGTTCTGAATTTCTATATGACTTTTGTAGGGGTAGAAGCAGGTACGTTGCCTGCTTAGGGCATGGAATTGTTTTGACCGAAAGTCGTAAAATAATAAAAATTTGTAATTTACTGGATATAATGAAAATATGTAATTTACTGGAAGCACATAGTCGTTCGCACATGTTCGATAGAACAAAGATCTTAGACATATGCAAAGGCTAGTCCCTCTGCAAGTACAGGGAAACATTAGAAATAATGAAAAGGCCTGACTACATCAATAAAGATACAGGTTACTACCTTGAACCCACCTGGGGCACCTTCCTCTTATTTTTTTAATTGATCGACCAATTAAAAGACTGATTGGTTGATTCATGATGCGGAACATGGACATGGGTACTTAAAAGTGTTCCTGATGAAGCTAGCTGCAATGCTGGCAAAACGTTGGGAACATTTTCCTACTGGACACTCGAAAGGCTCAAATAGTATTATCTGTAAAAATCATGGAGTTATATTGTCATCGTAAATTAGACGAGGGTTGTTTTTGTTAGACCTCAATTATTTTCCATTTATCCTATTCCTTCTACCGAAGAATTCAAATTGTGCTTTAAACATTTTTCATGCGATTATAAACGAAGACGATATTTAGATGTTTTCTTTATGCTAGGTCACCTTGTATTTATTTTTACACATGGACAACCGTAAGAGTGACTTTATACTTACAAAAATTCACTCGATGACGTCATGCCACTGTCAATTAATGGGAATAAAATTTCATGTATGAAGCAATTTTAGAGGAATTTACCCGTGACTGCCTGTGAAGGCTTGAATTGATTCAAAGACTGGCCCACAGATCACGTCAGCCTAATTTCTTGAGTGCCTCGAACGCAATAAATTCACACCCACGACGTACGTAAAGATATATCGCCCTGACCTTCTTTCCCGTGCACACGAAAATTTCCTCGGAAATTTAATTTCTTGTCCTAGCAGTTCCTCGGCTTATTTACACTTGCATCATCTATCGAAATTAATGCGAACGTTCCAGTAGGAAATTATTACCGCTGGGAATCTAATCAGTTAACTTGGATCCGTCCTGTATCAACTTATTGGGTCGGTCGAAAAGTTCGCATCGAAACTTAATGGAAGCTTCAAGATAAAGTCGTTGAACAAGATCTGTACTGTATTAACTAATACAAGCATAGATACTTTTCTAAATGTTTATACGAAATGAATACAGCTTCAAATTCCGCACTCTTTAGTCAACAGTACTAATAACTTCCATAATTTACTTTACTAGTCCTATCAGACGTTTTCAGATACATTTATTAACACTGTGCATGATCAAATAAATAATGATTGAACCTGTCACCCACATGTGGACGACATGGCAGTCAGTGTTAGAAAATAATCACTCTCCAAACTCGCAATGAGTATATATCCGAGAAGCAGGAAACCCATGAACGAAATACAAACCGTGACGAATGTTCAAGGAAAAAAAGAAATGAAGGAAAGTTTCAACGAAACGTTAAACGATGCGCTGCTTTAAAAGCAGCCGGATCCGTGCATTTAAAGAGTGAAACTTCAACATTCTCCGGAGTCCCCGAAACCAGGGGGCATTCGGTTCGAAGCACTCGACGGTTTCCAACGGAGTGATCTTAAAGGTCCTCACCCGATTGGATGAAAATAAAAGGTGGACACAACTGCCAATACACTTAAGTTGAGCCCGCTGCTGCTCCTTGCTTCCAGGATTCCTCTAAATAGAGGGAAGAAGGACGGCAGATGCGGATAGGATTCAGCGAGAATCGGCAGGAGTGAGAAAGAGACAGACACAGAGAGAGAGAGAGGCAGGAGACGGAAAAAAGGAAGGAAAAGGAGAAGGTTGGAAACGATTCCGTGATAATAAGATAGCAGCCGACTCGTGCGATCTAAACCAGTAGCTAAGAGACTGGATCCCCGGAGGAACCGATGGAAAAGCATAAAATGTGCTCTGCGGAAGATGAACGAAGACGAACGGAAGTTCTAACTCGTTCTTGATTTTTTTCATCTGCTTTTCTTTTTCCTTTTTCTTCCTTCGTTATTTGAACGAAGCGCGATCGCATTTTTATGTTTGGTGTTTCGAAAACTGATGACCAAAGGAGGGTATCATTAGCACGTTGAGTGCCACAGTGAATACAGCCATACCTAGTCAGACAGAAGATCATTTACTGTTTCTAATGGCGATCGTTCAGTCCTGCTCTCGTGTTCCTACATTATCGTTACAATGTTAAGTTTGATCAGACTTCTACTGCAACTGAGAAAGTATTCCAAAATTGTATGGCTGCTTTGTGTAATAAAATTCGGTATGCTACAGGTATTCTTGGACGTTTTCATGAAACTCTGTGACGTCGATGTCAAGTATGCTTTGGTACAGGAACAAAGTAATGTCCAGAAATTTCTAATTTTTATAAGTTTCTCTTTACAAAATACAGTACATATGTAGTAAATTTCTGTTCATTGAAACACAGTAAATATATAGTCAATTTCTGTTTACTAAAATACAGTAAATATATAGTAACTTTCTGTTTACTAAAGTATATTTCTGATACTACTTTGAATTATATCTAAAAAATTGTATTATTATTTTTATTTATTATTTTTGGACTAGCTTGCATGTGACCTTTTTTAATCGTTCAGATGAGTAGAACACGCTTCTAAAGTTTGACCATCTGTTTCTGAAACATCCTGTACATAGAGTGAGGCGCGTCAGCAGAACTGAAATTATTTGCTAATGTTTATATTGTACAAGATTTCAGGGCAAACGTTCCGTTGTTTTAAATGGAATACACTGTATATTTCGTAAACACATGTTGCACGATACTACATCCGAATTCCATATTTTCCTGGAATATCTAGATCTGATTTCTATAATCTTCAGAAACACTCCTTTTAAGGAGATTTTACGTAGTCGGTAGTAGACAGATAAACGCGTTTTTAAGCACTTTTCAGAGAATTTCTCAGAATCGCGTTATCTGGAAAAAGAACGAATAATATACTTGCTATCATGAATGAGGAGAATGACAGAGACATCTGACTTTCTGATAAATATAACAGTTTCTCAGAATCACGCCATTCCGTTTCGTATTAATACTGCGCAATTTTGAACTTAAACTCGCCGATATGGTATACACGCATATTTTATTTACATAAAATCCCTGATACCATAATCGATTGTTTTTCTCTGTTGTATTATCGCATTACAGCATTGTACAAAAGCAAACAGTTGCATGTCGTTGTGCAAAACGAATGCTATCTTACTCGAACAACCATATGATTGATTTAGATAAAATGATCGATGATGAATATCATCCACTCGATCTCCTGGACAGCGGAAAACGTAATTAAGTACTCTAATTTTAAGTCGCAAAACATTCACCTCTCGTGAGTATCGAGCAAATTTTGTATGAACGCATAAGTTCGAAAAATAATCAAGAATCGAAATCACACAAAATTTATATACTTCCGCAATTATAAATATGCGGCCTATGGCAATTTAAAAATTTATTAACTAAAAATAAAATTCTGGACGTAGCATCTTTTTGAACTTCTACAAAATTAATACGTTGAGAGCGGTGGAGGTTACCGGTGACCGGTACCTCAAATTTAATTTAATTAAATAATTATTGATTGTCGCAAAAATTCTGAGCAGCCTTCGTACCGAAACAATAATGTAGGAACAGAAGAACACGATTGAGTACTCAAATCAGTTTTTTCTTTACGATTTATACAAGAAATAGGAAATTATATCGTGTCTGGTTAGGTATGGCTGTTTTCACTGTGCCATTCAACGCGTTTCATGTATTTCGAAATATACGGTTTAAATCTACTTAAAAGTTGATTTACTTACAATTAAAATAAAAATTCCAAACGCAGTGTCTTTCGAAACAGATGCAAAATTACTGAACAGTCTTATTTAAAGTTGAATTGTTACAGAGAAGAAAAGGGAGCAGGGAAAATTGCATTCGCAGAGGCAAAAAGAAAAGGTAGAAACGGAAAGATTGCTCGACGGCGAGGAAAAAAATATTCGTGTAAGCCAATCGGGAGGGCGATCAAGAAATTCGAATGCCGTTAAAGTTAGGAAGTTCGTTTCACGGCGTTCGAATCACATCACCGTCTTGTCGTTTCCTCTATCGTCATTACCTATATCCGGTCGAGATTGGAAAAGACGAGCCCTGCTTCCCCTCCATCACGACGGAATTTTTAACGATGTTAAATCGAAAAACTTTCCACCCAAATTCGTATTATCCTTAGGTTAATGACTGCGAGAATTCTTTGTAACATTATGAAATCGTTTGCTCGAATTTACTTTCGAGGGCCTTTGAAAATCTGAAGATTATCTTTCTTGCTGCTCGATGCTCCTATTATTTCACAACATCATGTATTATTATTCTTACTGTTCTGCCCTCCTGAGCTCGATTGTCCTAACATTTCGAAATATTCGAGAAAAATGAGGTTTCATCATTAAAATCCATACGAAAAGCAGTTATGGCAAATAAATTAAACTGTTTCTAAACCTCTACAAAGCACGTAGGAGATTCAAACTTTGCCTGAAAGGTGAAAAACATACGGAACTTCAAATATTTCAAAATGTCTTGAAAAAGAGAAAATGGTAGCTAGGTAATTTAAATTCAGGAGGGGAGTATTATTCTTGTTGATCTTGCTGATATTACTCACATTTCGTCAAATTTATTTCGAATGTTAGTGTAGAAGCTTTTAAAGACATTTTCTTGCTGAACAACTATGCTAACATTCTACATCATGTATTATTATTATTTTCACGAATATTCTTTAAATTTCTTCAAATTTACTTTGAAAGTCAGAGTCGAAGCTTGTGAGGATTGTTTTATCTCGTTGCTGATCAACGATGCTAACCTTCTACATCATCATATATTGTTATCATTTTCACTGATATTCTTGTTGTTAAACTTGTTGATACTCTTCGCATATCTCGTAATTTATTTTCAGAGTCGATCTAAACGCTTTTAAGGATTATGTTGTCTGACTGCTATTGAGTGCCGCTATCATTTCATATAATTATCTTATCATTGTTATGACCGATGTTATCGTTTAGGTCTCTTAGAATTTCCTGTTAAACTCGATGTAATCGCTCTTAAAAAAATCCTAGCCATACTTATTCAATATTGATATCATTCCTTATCATCGTCATGTTATCATTCATATTGCTGATGTCACTTATATTTCTTATAAACCTTACACCTGCAGTTGAAATAATAATTATAGTAATAACAAAAGCAGCGGTGGTGGTAGTAACAGTAGGAGGAACAACGATCAACAGATACAGATCAGGTCACTATAATCTTGCCTTCTCACTTGCTCGAATAACTTTAACAAATGATCCACAATGCCAATGCGGCAACGACCTGCTGGATACCATTCATCACGTACTATGGCAGTGTCTTATATTTGAAGAGCAGAAAGCAATGTTTATAAAAGAAAGCTATAGAAACTATTGGGTTCAGTCATAAATAACTTCCGAGTTGTCTTCCCAAATTTATTCAGGATTTATTACAGGTTGATTATCTTCTGCAGCGTGTCTACGTTTCAGGGATTCTTATCTTCAAGTATGAAGCAAAAATCAGTAGTCCGGATGATCTATTAAAATTTTTCGGAAGAAAAAGTTTGTTATATGACGAAAGTTATTCATAACTCGACCCAATAAATATTTTTCTCCCGCTGTCATATAACGTGTTACTCCCTGAACCTACTTCAGCTCATGCAGCCTCATCTATTCGTTTTGGAAAAACTGTAGCTTAGCAATATTAGAAAATAATGTATCTTGAAGTTGTCCTACGTTACATGTACATTATATCGTACATTCTACGTCATACTGCAAAATAATTTCATGGAGATTCAAATTGATCCAATAAAAGAAATAGCAGGAGCACTAATAAATACCTAATAATAATAATAACATTATGAGGGGGATAGAATGTAACAGGCGGAGAACGATATATTCAGTTGTTCCAGTTTCTCTGGACCGGAAGAATCATCCTGATAGCGGAATGAAATTTTCGAAGCGGCGCCGCGTGGGTCAAGCGTCATCGAGCAAGTAATCCACTTTGTTATGGCTGCCACTAGACCGTCGGTGGCATCGATACCGAAAATTACTGGCACGTATCCGCCAGGTGTGGGAGCGGGGGAGAGGTGTACGAATAAAATTCTCCGGCCGACCGCCAAAATTACAAACCGTGTCCGAACATTTGCGCCCGTAAAGCGACACCTGGCCCTCGATGGACGCGCGACTCGTGTGTCCTATTATTGTTACGATTTTCCCCGGAATTCATGGAGCTTGTATGACGTTGTATGAACAATTTGTGTCGCGTGTAAATTGCGAGCCACCGGCCTTGTAATCGCACGCATTGTCCTGTAACGCGACGCCGTCGAGCGCGTTTTGTGTAATTGAAGAACGATTCGTCAGTGGAACCGATCAGCTAGAAAAATTCAATTGTTATTTTATCGGTACCCTGACTCGCTCGACAATCGGGATCTCGTTCGACGATACGCTGCGAGCTTATACTTATTTTTTTACAGTACAAATTCAAACGCAAACGCTCCTGCAGTGTTTTCTTTTTTAATTAGGAGTACCGCGCGGAGGTTGGGGGTAGAACCTTTCGGCTGGAGAACAGTGGTCCACCGCAGAACCTGCTATTTTTAGTGGTTCTATTAAATACAATTTATCTGTTGTTTATATAAGGTGAATGTAAAATTAATATATAGGATCTACCCTTCCACACACGATAAGGGTAAACTGTCTTATTTTGACTTTTCAATATGCATGCGCCTACTGTACCGTATATGAGTCGGATGATCTCCAGCAACCCTTACATTAAATTTTTTTTTCGTCTTTTCCAGACGATTTTCGACCCTGCTTAATCCCATTAACAAACGATGATTCATAAAATTTTGACACAATTAGTTTCAGGTCTGAGCGGGTTAATAGAATGCGGTGAATTTTAAGAAGACGATTCAAGTTTACTATTACTGGTTCATTTTTATACGAAGAACTTTATGACACAAAATTATTTAACACTTTCAACATGTGCTCTGTTCGTGTTTCTGCAGATTTTTAATCGACCACTGATTCAAATCGAAATTTGGTCTGAAAAAAACCGTATGAGTCTATAAAATGGCAGATTCTCCAAAACTGAACGTGTTGCTCAGTATGATGAAATCAAAAATTTGTGGACCATTCTTTTTCGCAGAAGAATATTTATATTCAATTTTAAATACGACTAAAATTAAAGAATGTATTCAAAATTATTTACTATCGCAAGACCATATAGAACTATCATTATATAATTAATTTTGAAAGAGAAAATGAAACCTTATTATGTACAATGTTAAACATTAGTACACTTGTTTTATGTTTCTACGATCTTAGACATATGCTATACTATTTTGTGTTCATTTTCATACACGTTGTCCAAATAAACCAATATTCTATTTATTGTAAATAAACTGGCACCCATTTAGAAAATAATGAGTTCTGAAGAACTTAACTTACATCAGTGATCGCCACAGAAGCTACAGCCTTCCCCCACTCTAGGTCCTTTCCCCTCGTTTCAGTTCCCTTCTTGTCCCCCCTCTGACCATCGTCGCCTAAGATCACAGCCTACATGAGGGGAATGGACCCAGAGTGGGGGAAGGCCGCAGCTCCAGTGGCCATCACTGACTTACATCATTAAAAATACAGTACAGTACAAACTGAATAATAATTTACAAATAGAGTTCTCATTAACACAATGAAAATCAGTAGAAAAACAGGCAGAGAAACACTTTTATAATTAAAACAATTCTTGTTATCGCACGTGAAACGCCCAATCCAGCATAGTGGTTATTAGCACCACGAAACTTCCTCTTTGTTTGACTATTATTCCGCCTAAACTTTGAAAGAGCTAATTTCAAACACCATTTACTAAATCCACACAACAATAACGAAGAAAGAGTACAATAAAACAGACGAAAAGACTTGAAGCTCCTAAAATCGGTGCACCGCCGTCACCGGCAATAATATTCACATTTCTAGCTATAATGTCCTCCGTATGGTGAGTCATTTTTCCTATTTTACCGACTGTACTTAAATCGGCAGCGCAGGGATAGTTCGCTGCCGAACACGATCCGACCCGATCTGGAACATGTTCGGGCGTCCAGCTGGGTATGTAAATGCGTGTACGCGCATACGAGGGAGCCGTTTCACGTGACATTGTCCCGATACAGCCATCTTCCATTAGTTTTATGCGAACTCCATACACCTTCCCCCGTAGCTAGGGAAACGTATGACCGAAAAAAGAAACGCGAGGACCGCGGCTGTCTCGAGGTAATTGCGGTTGGTGAACCGCTGACCGCACTTTCGCTTAATTACTTCCCGATACATCGATTTTCCTACGGTTTTCAATATTTCTCCCCTGCAACTCATCTACACGCGAAATTCCTTTTCTTTTTACTTATATTTCAACTTTGCGAAATGATCGTGATCGCTCACGATCGGACACATTACAATGTTCTGTTTTAACCCTCACCCGCCCCTCATTTTCCCAAATTTGAATTTCTCCCGTGGTGTCAAACCGGCACAATGGTAAAAAATCAATATAACGAAAATATAAATAGTTAAATTTGTAAATTCTTTTACTGAACATAAAAAAATGAAATATCTGTACATTCTGGCATAAGATTGTTCAGATTGCTCATGTTGCTCACAAATAATAAAACGATGTGCAAGGCGTAATGGTTTTTTACATTTATCGCAGTTTTATGAGAAAAATGTGTCAAATTGATACCAGGGACGAATGGGGGTTAAATATACACTGCCGTCCAAAAGTATTGGGACACTTGCAACTTTTATCGAGCTTGTGATGTTTTACCTAATTTTATATTAGATTAAGCACATCCTTAGCTTTAACCATTCGTTGTATAAATGGGTAGATTAACAGTTTAATAGATGAAACTGAAGTAATTTTGTAGGCTTCGAATTCGTCAGTGCGGATACTTTTCAGTGCTTGATTTTTGGAATGCACTAAAGATATACAGTCTGTCTTACTTTCTGTCCGTCAGCCTTATATGTATAAGTATTTTGTTTATCTGTAGAAGCACTGATAGCCACAATGCCAAAATTAGTGAGAGCACTAATCATAAACCGAAGGGGGTGTATCAACAGATATAGGATATGATTTTTAATTAATTTCCGTAGTGAATATTGTGATATAGTAATATATACAGAAAAGAACAGTGATTTCATAACATTTTCAGACTTATTTCAAATTTTATAAGTGTCCTAATACTTATGGAGGACAGTGTATATGGAGTTTAGAAACAAATATTTCAGTATACATCAAATTCTCTTTATTTTAATTCCGTAAAATGATTGCAGTCACTTGTGGTAAACACGTTGTATACATCCAATTGTTTTCGTTGTAACTATTTAACAAGTTGAGCGCCACAGTGGAAAATCCTGCAACTAGTCAGGCACGTGAAAATGGCTTTTCATTAACATATATCATTGAATATATAAATATTTGCCTGTTTGATAATATAATTCTTATTTTATGCATTCATTGTAACATAAATGTTACTCGAAATTTCATAGGGGTCATCATTTATTTGATGAAATTAACATTAATACGTGGGCCACCGGTGAACACGCGGCGTTCAACGTGTTGATAAATTATTTACTAGTATATATGCACATGACACTTTTTACACATTTTAGCAGAGAGAAGAAATAGGTGGAGTTTGATCCCTTAATGAGGAAATACCTTGTATATTTATTGCAGAATAAATGGTAATATAATATCATCACTATTTTCATTATATCAGACACTTTCGTGTTGTTAAGGAACTTCACTCATTGTTCTCGCTAAGAAACAATTTGATACGAGAAGATATTCTGAAGACCGGTAAAATGGGCATTGTACGTTTCCGTTTATCGTTTCCCGATTTCTCGAATTTTCTACAACTGAATATCTTCATGCCGAATTGTATTATGCTATTGTGTAACTATTATTGCCTCGAGCAAGAGAATATTGAAAGTGGTTAGCGGTGGGTCTGAGGAGCACGTATTTTCTTTTAACTGTTTCCCAATACCTTGAATTTTACATGACCGATACTCTGTTATGGGAAGCTCTTGGTGTTTTCACCGTGAAAAACTGCACGCAAACGATTTCACCGCTTTTCTCGTGTTTCTTCATACGAGCTAAGTTCTTTATAATATATCAATTAGTACATTAATTAATGCTGTCTGAAGTAAACTTTGTTATCTTATTAACCCTGAACTAATATGGTGGATATGTGTCACACAAGTGTTATAGTGCCAAACTGACCAGAATCTTTTTTTTTGTTTGTCACAGCGATGTATAAATAAAAACACAATATTTCGACCATATATATGCAATGTACTGTTTATAATAAAAATATGTTTTCATGCAAAAATTACCTCCAGCATTACATAAAAATGTTTTTAAAAATGTCTCTGTGGTTCAGAATGGAGGAAAACATATGTGCAGCAGCGATCTGACCCACACCATGCCACTCGAGGGTTAACACGTTGAATGTCACAGTGAAACCAGCCACACCTGGCCAGACGCGATATAATTTACTGTTTTTAATATCGATCGTAAAGAAAATAAAGATTTGAGTATTTAATCATGATCTTGTGTTCCTACATTACTGCTACAATGTGAAGTTTGTTGTCAAGCTCAGAATTGTGTAATAATAAATAATTGCTTAATTAAATTAAATTTGAGGTGCCAGCTACCAGTGGCAACCAAGGCATTCAACGTGTTAATATTCTTTGTACTCGATAATCGGACGAGAGAACAGCACCAGCAGGAAACCCTGAAGAGGAACTAGCTGAAAGAAGATAGACAACTCGAAAATGTGAAGAAAGAAGAAAGAAATGTCGTCTACAGATAATCACTTCGTAGGCCAGGTTGGTGACGCGTATTCTTGGGGAATTAACACACATTTGCGCTGTTATTGCTTGAGAATACACGTAGTTTGCCTGGTCGTTCACGTCAGAAGCCATCGTTGTCGAGGTTCGCCTAATTCTTCTGCGGTAGACATCACCATTTTCTATCAGATCGGCGACTTAGTGCACAAAAGGTAATGAATTAGATTAGGTCAGTGCAGCGAGAAACAAGTTGTCTGGTTTCAAGAACGAAAACGTAATTTAATTGAATAAGTATTAATTCTGGTAATATTGTAAGCTAATTTAATTTTGTATTAATAATGTAAGAACACCAGCAGACGATTGCTGAAATGTTTGTATTTGAAACAAAAGTATGTACTGAGCAACGTTAATCTTCGAATTTAGTATTGTAAATGTTACTCGAGCAATTAGATAACCATCGAAAAGAAATATAGGTAATTATGAAAGTATGTAAATTGTTGTGTGAGGGGATGTAAGTAATGTAAATTGTGATGTAAAGGGAAATGTATTGTATGCAATAAATATATAGTTATTCGTTCATTTTTATCAAGTAGCGTTTGTTTTGTTTCTTTGAAAATTATCCGGATATGTTATTATTGTTAATAATAGTAGAAAATTAACAGATCGAAATAAAATTATTGTTCCTCCTCAATATAAATGTGAAAATAAAATTGTGACGTTTGCCTTTCCATTCCCCAGTTTGAAAATTAGTTTAAAAATTATTTATGTGACTATGAAATGTGTCTTGATTCGTAGATATGTACATTTGTGCATGTACAAAGTAAATATATTACATTCAAACTGTTTGTTTTTATGACCGTGAGATACAATAAATTTCTGCTAAATGAGTAACTGTTGATGCTTTGTTTATAATATTCATATTTGAAAAACATTAAAACTAATTTATAGATACATGAATTTTATTTAATTTGAATTGACTTGCAGTGGTAACATTATCATTGTGATATTAAAATCGATTATGCGCTTTTAGTTATTGCATCATTATGATTTTTATTAATTATTAGAAACTGTATTTTGATTTAGTTCATTGGAAATCTTTTTTTGGAAACGTGAAATTTGTTTTCGCCAAAATTATTTACGGTTAATACGTAAATAGTTTCTTATTCTTAGAAGTTCCTGAAATAATACTAACTTTGTAAAATATTGAATAGAAAATCGTTTCTTAAATACTACACGCAATTATTAAAATATTTCGCCTCGCATCATTAATAACACTAAGTGCTTTTAGTTATAAACACATATTTATACACATACACGTAATATATTAGTTTATAAATACGGTCTTTAGGCTCTTTCATTATGAAGAGCAATTAAAATACATTCAGCTTAAACATATACGTGGAATTGTTTTTTTCAGGCGACTTAACATAAAATAAGAAAATTGTATATGCTACATGAACCATGAAAAATGTGATTACTAGATAGTGATATATTTTTCAGTTAAACTAAAATGTATGTTTTTATTCTTGCTTCTACATTCTTGTACGTCTCACGATAAGCATTATGATTAAATATTTAAAAAACATTACTCCTGACTCATTATACCACATTATTTTTTAATTATATTGCTGTATATAAAACGTCGTTTTTCGGATGAACTTTACAGTATAATAGTATTCTGCAACTGTTTAAATAATAGTTAATATACATTGTTAATTATTGTTATTGTTTATAGTAACCTAACTATTTTAAACTATTTATTGTATTTTATACTATTTACACTATTCAAATTATGTATACTATTTTACAATATTGTATACTACTTAAACTACTTCAAACTATACATACACACTAATTTGCAAGCTTAAAAGTAAGTAAAATGATAGTTCATTTTTAATATAATGCTGAATCTTACTGTTCCTAAATAGTTTCGTGTATCATACCACCATTTGTCTTCTTTTTTGAAATGTAAACACAGTTTTAAGACACCATTATAAACAGTCTAATAAAGAAATTGCTGAACACATTGTCCTCTGTAACAATGCATACCTGATGTCGAAATCTGAAAATGTCTCAAAAACATTGAAGGATGTTTAAAATTATATCAAATTTTATTATACAGAGCAGCAATACAATTTTGGAATATTTTGTCAGCTACAGCAGGACACGTAGAAATTAATAATCTTCGTATTTACTACTAGAATGTGCATTTATTATAATATTCCATTCTGCATCGAGCAATTACAGATACTGTTATTATTTACTTGGAAGATGAAAGATTATAATAATATTTGTAATTCAACATATGAATGTTATTCTTATCACACTCCACTGTCAAAAAAGGTGATAATTTGAGTCATACATAACTTCCAAAATAAAATAACATTGAACACTAAAAATATATATTTGCATAAACATCCGCAGTCTACATATAACATATTAACCTCTTGAGAATATATCTAATTTTGCTTGTAATAGTGAAAGGACAATGGCCCTTTTTCCTATAATACCATTAATAATTTTCACGTGAATGGTGCATATAACTCAAACGAACATTGGCCCTGTTTTTACCAAGGTACACAAATGAATCGATGAATTGAAGAACAGCACAAGTCCAAAAAACACATTCTGAGATATTTGAAAAAATAGTGTCACTTTTCGTGTATCATCAACGCCATTGATTTTATAGTGTTGTTCCAACTTAAACACGGTTATGCTAACACAGATGAATGTTCATACATGCCTATCTATTTAGTCAGGAATTTTAAAAAATAACACAGTAATAAGAAAAAAATATTTATTAACTTGCTTTAAATATAATCGAAGTAGAAATTATTCCCTGAAAAGTGATTGTTAAATAGATTGTTGAAGCAGTACAAATCCATGACAGATACTGTTTTTACACTCATTAAAGTGAGAGGGCTACTGAAACACGAGTATAAAGGTACTTTTTTGCACTGATCTTGGTCCCAACATATACTTCTATACATTTTACATTTAATTTTGTGATTGTTCGAAAATTGCTAATTTTGGACTTGTACTGTTCTCCAACTCACCGATACAAATATTATCGGTTGTAAAACGACTTAGTGCTGCATCAAATTTATATCGATAGAAAAAATCATGAAAACAGCCACGTGCGAATTACATCGAGCAGAGCCGCGGCTTTCCCAAAAAACAGTCGCGAAAGATGGAAGTAAAGGAGGAGAAAATACGGGGTAAGTTTCCGTGATGCGTAAATCACGGTTTACCGAGAGCTTTTGAGTCTCGCGATGAGGTTCGTTGGAAACTTAACAGGCCGAGAAATGAGGAGTCCGTGTTCTCTTACTCCATCCGACGAGCAAACACCTCGCCAGGTACTTCTGGTTAATGCCTCCCAGTTTTTTTTCTTTCGAAAGCGTTAAATAACGAGCTGCTTGTACACGCGAACGCTTGTTATACAAAGAAAAGGATTTGTAACGGTGACTCTCCTCCGTGTTCAAAAATGTCTTTCTTCCAGCCACATTTTCTGGTGAAGTGAAAGTGGAGACATTCGTTACTCTTTAACCCTCTATAACCGGAATCTTTTTGCGTATAACGAAAATGATACAACAGGTAAAGGATACAGAGGAATGATAAAGTTCGTATCGCGGGATATAAACATAATAATAAATGAACCGACTCCTTGGTGGCAGTATAGTCGTAGAATATAATTGTACACCATGATAAATAAACGAAATAAGACTTAAAAAATATAGATGTATAGGTATGTAACATCCGAGTCACATGACGTTATAGAGGGTTAAGGATAGATTATTGCTGTTCTGAATAGAAACAAGGAAAGAATTTTCTAAAGATTGATTTCAGTCAACAATTATGAATATTTTTTTAATTAGTAGTTTGGTCCATTTTCCACTGTTGTAATGGGTTTATTCTACTTAACAATATATATATATATATATATATATATATATATATATATATATTTATTATAGAATAAAAAACACAGAAGGAAAAAATAGTGAAACGCACGTGATGGATACACAATAGAATATGGTGTCACACGCACTTCCACATTTTTATTAATTACAAGAAATATTCATAAGGGGCGCTACTGTCTCCACGTCACACACACGAGTGCCACCCATTGTGTGAAATTGTAAAACTATATATATGTAGAGTAGTTGAAATATTGAAATATTCATTGGCAATTTTCATCGTTTCTGTTTGCTTTTGTTGTGCGTTTGTAAATACATTTTCATACTCGTCGGAGAATTTGAGAGCTTAAGAACTGAATTTTTACTATTCATCAATATTTGTAACGACTTTTAACTCTTTAAGTGCTAACAGCGCCTA
Source organism: Macropis europaea (assembly GCA_916610135.2). Classification (NCBI taxonomy): domain Eukaryota; kingdom Metazoa; phylum Arthropoda; class Insecta; order Hymenoptera; family Melittidae; genus Macropis; species Macropis europaea. The sequence continues at coordinate 12,925,342 of OU744344.1, read as the reverse complement.
TAAGCGCACATAGCCGCACATCGTGTGCTGCTGACGCCCATGTGCGTTCGGTTCCATGGCTTATTTGTACTACTGCAGCTCAGCCGCACGCAACGATCGCCTCGTTTCCAAATAGCCGCAGTCAAAGGGTTAATATACGAAAAAGATAAATGAAGTGTATAAAGCTGTCGTGTTGTTTCAACGATGTTATTTTCTATGATTGTAAATGCTAATCAAAGTAAAAATATTAAATACTGAATAACCAGGTTAATCCATTTCCCTGATGAACAATTTAAATGAAACCAAAAGGACTAAATGTGTGGCCATAAATATTTTATCATTTTCTCTGCATAAACAACTTCGATTGAAATTTTGCAAGATTATTATCGTTCTTGCCATAAAAGTCAACTGACATCTACGACCTTTATTTATTTACGTATTTTTTTGTTGGCGCACGTTTGACCGGTGACTTATTTTTGCCTTAATGCCTTACTGGAATAAAACAGTAAAACGAAAACAAAGAATGTAAATGCAATAGAACCTCTCATATAGAAATTGATGGACAGACATAATTGTTCAGATAAGGAAAATTTTGGATAAGAGAATGTTTACTTCTTTTTGTAGTGAGTATTATACATTGAGAACATAAATGGAAGCATAATGTAAAAAAACAGTATTTCCTGTTAAGACATTTAAGGCGCACTTAAGACATGAGTAATGCCGTTTTTAAATATAACCATCAAATGTAAACAAATTACCAACCGCAGTTATTTGTAATTATCAAGATACTGAACTTTACTGTCCCTGTTCAACTACTTCAACAGTTTGATTCCATGTTCAATGTCAGATTCCATGTTTCTATTGTTTTAAGCCAATTCATTCAATTTGATTTCAACCAATTAGTACCATTAATTTGTTTGTGAGCTAAAATGCTGTCGAGCTACCAAAATAGGTAGTACTGGTAAGAGCAACTAATTTCGAGCGTGACGCCATCATGATATTTTTCCACTAAAATTATATCTCATTTAAAAAATCGTTAGCAACTGGTCTTTCCTATGGTAATTCCAAGTTTCATTGATAAATACTAAACAAAGTAGATCCCTCACATACCACCACATGCATGGTACAATTTTTACAAACCGAAATCTACATTTTCCACTTATTTTTACACATAGAATCACCCCCTAACCGGTAGTGCTACATTATACGGGATACCCTGTACACGTTATCGAAGGAAATCTCTATTCCGATGATAGAACATTCAGATAGTGCAGTGTTTCGACACTAGGATGTTTGAATAATGGAGGTTCTACTGTAACAATGATCAACGTTATACTATTATACATATCTGAACGCATCCAATGCAAACACATTCCTCCTCCAATGTCACCTTTTCGTCGTATGCCGAAGAAAATCATGTCTTAAAAGGATACACTCGCACGAAGGATATGGGGGGATCAGGCCGCGATGAAATTTGCAGAAAAATAGAGATAACTTCAAACACGCGTGCCGCGATTTCCTTGGAATCGAGTATTTTTCTGGGCTCACTGGCGGATCAAACGAAAAACATTCTTGCTACGGCACAATCACGCCGACACACATAAGATTTCCAAAGGATCCGCCGGCGTGCTTCGACGAAAAGTATTTGAGATCCGATGAATTCCGAATAAAGGCGTCGCAGCTGGAATCCGGGTGAGCGCGAGACACCGTGTGCACCTGGAATCCTCGAACGCATCCTCCAGATACTACTTATATCCGCTACTTTATATCCGTCGAAAAATTCTTGGACTCGCTGTGAAGCTGTTCCTTAAGGACTGAATTTATTATGCGCTCGCCAGAACGTACGCTGCCGTCCATAAGTACCCGGACACCTAGCAAATTTAGATAAATAGCGTATTAACACGTTCCATGCCACAGTGAAAAATTCCATAACTAGTCAGACGCGTGAAAATAAATTTCTACAAATACATAACGTTAAAAGCACAAACATTGAATTGTCTTATTATATACCATTCATTTGGTACTATTATTGTGGCGTTCGTTTTAATTGGAATATAAAGAATATTACCATTTATTTAGAATAATCGAATTTGGTGCGTGGGGCGCATACGAACCACGCGGCACGGAACGTGTTAATGCTATAATAATATAAGTATTCTTATTTCGGTTTTCGCTACTATTTGTCTAATGGAACAGTTTTCTTTGGTCAATACTATAATAGCGACACGTTTTTCTGGCCATAATTCTTTCTTCAATTCATGGTTGCTATCGTTAGCTGTGTTAAACTCAAATTAAAATCAACCGAGAGCCTGCACCGTCCTGGTCTCCATTTTGCCAATAGTAAGTGGCTGAGTCTCGTCCAAATCTACGAAAATATCCAACTGTGGACAGAAATAAACATGTTAAAGACACTGCGATGTTGAGAAAGAACAAACGGAAGATAAAGTCATCTAAAACTGGATCGCTTCATACCACTTGTGTATGTATGAACGTTTCTGCTTAACTTTCGTTATAGCAATTTTGTCAACATTATTTGTTAATAAATAGTGCTTATGTTGTTCAATAATAGTATAATATCTTTAAAACAGCATGGGAAACTAATTATATTTATAAAATCTTTCAACAATATCCACAAACATGTAAGTGTCCTGATACTTTTGGACGGTAGTGTAACTGTTAACCCTTTGACGACTGCTGTCACGTATAAGTGAATATTGAGGAAGCACGTCGATATTTACGATTTCTCAGTATTTTTAATAATTTTTAAATTATGTCCTATAATTTTAATGTATATATTATTATCCACGCGTGCAAACGCTAATACAAGTAAAAATAATGAATAATGAGTGCCTAAAAAAGTAATGAATGACGTAGGGTATTCGGCCCTAAGCGTATTCAATATATTCTCGAAATGAAATTTCTTTGAAAAGAAGCTTCACACGGAAAAGTTTATTCCGTAGTTTTGATTCATTTCTATGTGAAGAATAAGAAGAAAAGAGTTTCGGTCCCCGCATTTATAAAACGTCACGAAATTTTGTACCACAGTGAAAACAGCCACACATGGCCAGACATAACATAATTCCCTATTTTAAATATAAATGACGAAGAAAAAAATATTTAAGCATTCACAATCAGATGTAGTGCAAAATATTTAAGCTACTGCTTCCATACTATAATATTTATGTATTAACTTTGCCTGGCATTTTGTATGAATCAATAATTATCGAATCGGATTAAATATGAAGCGTCAGTCACCTGTTAACCTCCACGCTAGATGTATTAACGCATTTCTCGTTTTCAGATATTCGAATTTGCATATAATTGATATGAATAGACCTCTTTTATCCTGTTCTATCAGAAGCACTCAGATTAATATTTGATGCTTCCTGGTACGACACAAATGCGGCCATCCACAGAGACTCAGAGATACCGACAATTAAGGAAGAACTCCAGCGATACAGCACTATCTACGAAATGAAGACTCGGGACCCATCCTAAAGAGTTAGCGTCGAACCTACTGGACAAGAATCTAATGCATAGAAGATTAAAAAGATTTAACCCTCGCACTATCAAGGGAGGGATACTTTGTGTCCACCATATCATATTTTGAGTATTTATTTTCCTAATCACTCCGCTCTAAACTCTGAAAAATATAGTAACTTCTGAGTATATTAAGCATATACTTTATTGCAGAATAATTGACTGTTGCGGTTTCGCCAAATATTTCTTATCATTCAAACTCGCATTAATTTGTCAAATATAATTATTTATTGAAGGTGCGCACTAAATGCCTCCCCATTGGTAGTTCGAGTTTCAAAAAATACCTTGGTAGTGCGAGTAATGGATGCTTGCTCTGAATTGTATATTATTGCTCCGTTCCTTCCTGTTAACATAAAAATGATTTATTGTTACATATTATTGATGACAGATTATAATTTAACAGTGTATGCCATTAATGGAAAACAAATTTTGTATTCCAGACCACGTTGTCTCTTTCCACAGTCATCGACGCTGAATGTTGTCGCAGAGAGTCCTGCTGAAGAACAGAACATTTATCAGACTCATCGTATTTGTTTGAGGAACGCGATCGTAAACAGGGAGAAGATGAACGGCAGCGGGAATATTCAAAGGATTAACCGCGCGTTTCACGGAGCAACAGACGGAATGGCCGGTGACGTGGTTCAGCCACGTGATTTGAAAACAGAGAACAATCGGTAAACAGCAAAAGCAAACACAGATACTACCGCAGATGAATATAACTACATACATCTCCCAGAGGCGGCTCTTATGAGATATCCTCAATTACAAATTGTCAAAGGGATTTAGGGAGTAAGACCTGATTAGCTTAGGCATCTTGTAGTAGCGGATAGGAGATGGAATTGAGAGAGATGTTATCGAGAGAGCAAACTGACGACGGATAATGCTGCGTGCACTATCGAATTAGGGATTAATTAAAGCTAAGTGGCTCTAATCATGAGCACATATGTACTATCCTCATGTAATGCACTCTGGTTCAAGATATACTTAAGATCTGTCGATATTCGCTAACAAACTGAGAAATTCCCGTCGTTCCTCCAGATTCTCCATTTTAATCGCCTAACCCTCGTGCACCTGGCCCAATGCACCCTGAATTGGCAATTCCATACTTAACCCTTTTAGTGCAGAACAACGATATATCGTCGTTGGCCACACTTACGAAAAGTGCCGACGACTTAATGTTATGTCAATAATGTTAAATCTTTACGCTAATATGCTTTGTCAAAACTGTATGTTGTTCTGTAAGCGTTAATAAAATGTACTTTTTATTTTCTCGCTGGTTTAAATTTGCGTTTTCAGACATTTGGGCTCGTTAAATTGCATAAACATCCGTAGTCTAGTAATACGTAACATTTTTATAGAAGATACAATTATTGTAATTTACTTTAACATTTTTCGTGTCTGCACATGTAAAACAACAGAAATAAAGCATTAACATTACAACAACCGTAAAAATTTAAGAATATTTTTATACTTACCCAAATACTAGAGCCTGTAGTTTGTATTTGTCATAGAACACAAATGCATTAGGTGTATCCAAACGTTTGGCAGGTATGCTGTTACCGGAACTTTTCAGGCATCCTGTATAATCGATTCTTTGTTTCTTTTTTAATTTAAGGTCGCATCAACATCCAGGTTATTAACGACCATAATTGGTGGTTATACTATACTTCATGATACAAGTTTATTGTACGGTTAAGTTCGACGGCTTTCTTGAGGTATCCTTCTGTTTTAAATGTTCCTTTTATATTGTTAAGTATTTAGAGCTGGTTTTTGGTATCTTCCGTGTCCTTGCAGTCCAATAAAATGTGTTCGGTGGTTAACTGTTGTTGGCAGGGTCCACAGTTAGGGATGTGATCAAGTTCAATACGTACTCACTAATCCAAGTCAATTCCAATACAAAAATTTCACTCTATGGGATTCGAATACTGCTCATAAGAAGTGATGTTTCATTTTACGTATCTGGAAAGTACTCGGATTACACACGTTAGTTTCGAACCCCACGACGAGTACCTGTAGGTTTCGAGAATATATTTGTAACCATTTTGTAGTTCAAAAGACTCGAATCTTTAGAAGTAGTATTCGAACCCTGGAAAACAGAAAACTGCAGATATCATGTACATACATGCACTGCGACTTCTCCCGAATTGAATATTGTAAACAGAAAACTATCGTAGGTGACTCATGTAATATAATTTTCACAGAAAACAAATGACACTGTAGCGGTGGTGCTGTGCAGGGATTTCAGAAAAGAAAGGAAGGAGGAAAGAGGATAGAGCGTTTCGTCCGGGGCCTGCTAGGGGACTCATCAGTAAGGCTACCTAGCAGGCCCGTGCCTTAGACGCGGGATACTGAAGGTCAGGTCGTAGGTGTATATATACAGAGCGCAGGATGGTCGTGGACTTGCGGGAAAGCCTGTGCGCCGCTGATCCATCTGCTGGCGAGGTCGGGAAGTGCCGCTACAACACAATTGTACAGAATAAAAACCTTCTGGTTACAGTACTCATAAAAGGTTCGAATCTACTTGGTCAAGGTTCGATCATACTTCAAAGTACCGCTTACATTCCTCAATGTACTTGTAAAAAGTTCGAACCTATCTCGACTGGGTTCGAGTCTACTCAAAAGTACTGCTTCTCTTTTTCAAAGTATTCGCGAACTTTTCGAAACTATCCAGTCAGATTCGAATCTACTTGTAACATACATGGATCCCATCTCTATTCACACTATAGTAGGATTGCTTTGTTTAGAACGTAGCCATGCATAGCCTTAATGTACCCAATTATTAGTCTGCTGAGTATTATCTGTTCTTTTCTGTTAAATTCGACTGTGGCGTGGTTTGTGTAGAAGTCGTCGCTAAGATCACGCATTTCGAAGAGATAATCGATTCTTACTGTTAGGAACATTTCATAAGACGTCTCATCCACAAAAGAAAGGAATGACACGATCCGTGCGATAAGGAGACAACCGTTCAGCGGGAGAGTTGAAGTTGGGAGGGTAGAAAGGCAAACGCAGAAACCGGCGAGTTTTCCTTCTCACGTGCTTATCGCGATAATTGTCGGTGAGTTTACTGCGCATACAGGGGTTATTCGTTGTCAATCGATCGTCTTGCGATCAGTAAGGCAAATATAAGGCGTATAAAGGAGCGGCCGTTTAAAGCTGAATGCGTCCCGCGGGAGGCGTGCCAGCGTCGACGGTAATAAATATGTAAAGTACGGTTTACGAAGTGCACGCGGAAACACACGGCGTCGGCCCGTATCCGGTAACCGGTGGAGTAATTCGAAAAGTGCATACGAATGACCCTGTCGCGAACTCTCCGAAAATGGATTACCAATGAGGAATGATCGATAGCGTCGCCGAGAGATACAGGGAACATCAGCCGCCGAGCGCTGATCGAGCATCGTGTACCTGATTTCGGTCGGTTTGTCATCGAAAATGTTTCACTTCGGAGCGATTGGGACTTTTTTTGGCACGCCAAATGTTGACACGCTCGCTGAAGCAACGCCAATTGCCTCCACCATAAGGCTGCGTTTACATTGGCAAGTTACCTGTACCTAGTGATGGGCTTGATACGACACACATTGATGGTACTCAAACAATTCGGTACCTAAGTACCCAGTGGGAAGTATTGTCGGATTATTTCATGAGACTTTTGTAAGTGTGCATGTATGGGTTGCTAGTTCGAGCGGGTGATTAGTGGTAAAGTGTGGCTGGAGATTGTTTAGATGTTTGAAAGATACAGGCGCGAGAGACGAGTGTTTGGGACAGAGCGCAAGGGATCGAGTGCCCGTGTCCAATTGAATAGAATGGTTGCGAGTGCGTTTTGGGGAATGCATGTGTCCCTTTGGATGAAGAAGAGGAAGACAGAGTGTGTGTGTGTGTGAGAGAGAGAGTTTTTAGGATTGAAATGCGAGGAGTCATAGAGAGCAATCCGTTAGAGAATATTGCGAGAGAGTTGTAAAGAGCGAGTACCGTAAGATTGTGAGAGCTGTGTATTTGCGAGTTTTATAATCAATATTACCTTTAATAAACGGTTTACCAACCCTTCCGGCAACACGTGGAATTCACCCTAAAATAAATTCCTACAGTATCGATAAGTATCGAAATCTCGGATACTCGGTATCAATTGTCAATACTGATTCCTGTTGGAATGATACCTATCAATACCAATCCTGTGGCGATCAAGTGGGTATCGATCGATCGAAAGCTCGGCAAGTGGCGCAAGCTTGATGCCAGACATCCTCGCTAGACAAACAATATTTTCGTATAATTTGTCTTAGATCGACTTCCACAAGCCTTTACTGTCCGCAGCACTGCTATTATTACGTTCCGTAATAATGTCGGCTAGGTAGCTGGAAGCAACCGCCTCATTTAATAAAAGCAAGAAGTCCGCTCGCGTCGCTTCAAAGCCGGGCTGTTTACGTTGCTGCTGTGCTGCAATTATAATTATGATGCCATTGTTCTTGCATCCGGCGCGGAGAGTGTTCGCGCGCGTGAGAGACCGGCAAGAGCTTGAGGAGAGAGGAAGAGAGGGAGAGAGAGAGACAGCTGAGGAGGATGGCTCGCGAACAGGGCTTTCGAGAAGGGCAGGGCAAGGAACGGTCGACAACGAGGATCGCTAGTGAATTAGCAAATCAAATTTCCCTGGGAATTATTTCAGTGCGAGCTTCTAAACAGCCCGCGGCAAAACAAGAGCAACGGCGACGAAGCCACGTGTATGACGCTCAACCCGCTAAATTTCATTCTGGTTTCGGTCAGGAAAGAAAATAAGAACCGCCGAACCGTGCGAACACCGACGAACCTGAAACGAGTTCGGCTCGCCTCCCCGCGCCCTTCGGGAAATTTTCATTAATCTAATTAATCGAGTTCCGCCGCGTATAGTATAGAGTAAGGAACTCGATGGGCGCAACGCCAGAGTGCAGTACCTACGGATGAGATGCGTTTGAACAGTATTAATTCACACGCAGTCAATTTATTATTAAATAACAGAAACTATAATCTCTCGAATGGTAACTGTAGAAGTCAGGTATCAAAATTTAAAGCAGGAGAATGTGTGTGTAGAGTGAAATCTTCGCGGGGTATACGAGACGAACGCCGGTACGGAGTGTCTAACAGATTGATGCGAAAACGGTTATCCTCTTTGGGTTTTATAGCGTTTTTGCGGACTGGAAGAAAGAAATAGAGCTAGACAGAGAAAGAAAGGTATACAGGGTGTCCCATCTATGTCGCCCAGCCACAGATGGCCCTCAAACCCTTCCTGAAAGGCCGTATCGTTTGGGAGTCCAAACAATACTGATGATTCTTCTTGATTGACTGAAGCGTTGGAATATTTACGAACAGTATATCTACAATACATCTAACACGTTCCGTGTCGCGTGGGTCGTATGCGCCCCACGCGCCAAATTCGATTATTCTAAATAAATGGTAATATTCTTTATATTCCAATTAAAACGAACGCCACAATAATAGTACCAAATGAATGGTATATCATAAGACAATTCAATGTTTGTGTTTTTAACGTTATGTATTTATAGAGACTTAGTTTCATGCGTCTGCCTAGTTATGGAATTTTTCACTGTGGCATGGAACGTGTTAATCAGATCTGGTGTACCCAGTAAAAAATGGATGAAATTACTAATATTATTGATTACAAAAATGGATAATTTGATGTTGTATTTGTTTTGTACAAAAATTGAAAAAGTTCGACATTTTCAATTAATATAGCGTAGCAGTCGAAGTATTGATTACACTAAAACAGAAAACATGTTATGTTCCGCTTTGAAGACCCTACCATTTCGAAAATCGTCATAAATACGAAGGATAATAAACATTATATTACACGGTTTGACGAAAAGCGAAGAATCCTGGGCGAAATTCTTTATAACCCTGTAGTAACAATGAGTGCCCTCGGACGAAGTATTAGGAATACTACGATTCTTTGTACTATATGTGCTCGAATCTAGATTTTAGGATTCACTTCCTAATTCATTTTCTAACATATTTATTTACTCATCAGAATGTTGTTTCACTGGAATCGAAGAGCACGTAATGAAAATTCAATTGTCCGTACACCATATCCTCCAATTAGTTTCAGTAGTCGACGGTTGACTGTATAAACCCTCGAAAATGTTCACCTCCGTTTTTTGAACGGCCTGTATAATTCGTTACCGGGCAAAGCGTGTATCCGGCGGATTAACGAAATTAATATGCAGCCATTTTACTGGCCACCGAATCGCCAGTTGAAAATGCAGGCCTATTTACTTTCTGACACGTGAGATTACGCTAGACCCGTATTACATCGATTACAAAGACGCTCATGAATATTTAAACAGGGTGGTGCAGTTCAATATCTCACGCCAACCTGATGCGCCTGAATAGGTAATGACGCGAACAATTTTCGAGCCGTCCGGCCGGACGAAACGTTACGTGCGGTTACCTCTCCGCGAAGACCATTTCAGCCATATTTTCATTTTGCCGCGATTTTAACCCGGTTCCTGGAACTTTTCCGAGCGAACCTCCCTGCAGGGTGCGCGGAGTGAACCCCGGCAACGGTATCGCGAGTCATTCTTTTTCATTACTTCCACGCCGCAAAGGTTTCAATTTGAATCCGTTTTAATTAGCCTGCGAATGTTTATACAAGTATGTAAGTGCATACTTAATTCCTCAAAATCTTCAATCCACTTTTCTATAGGTAATTCGTCATCGCCCGAAAAATATGCCAGGCTTTCATCGACATCTTTTATTGTGAATTTCGTGACTTGAGTCGCACGCCTTTGTATGTACAGTGCGTTGCTGGAAAGATGAACAGCGTGACGGCACAGGGGCAAAAGGGGTACTCCGCACGCTCCGCCTTCGTCACACGGTGCTATATGATCCGATTAGTGGATGTGACCGTTCAGCCGATAAAGAAAATGCGTGTGTTTCGTTTTTATGATTGTAACCGACTAGGCCTGCTGTCACCAATCAGACCCGCATTCCTTCCGCTCGTCATCTTTCCAGCAACTCACTGTACATTGTTCGTTACACTGTGCTATGGTTCAAACCGAGCGCGGCGGACAATTGCTGACCGCCTGGCTCATCGGGACGGCACCCGGATGGTTGTGAAGCTCCATCCTGACTATAATTATGCAACGAAATTAATAAAATTTGGTACGATTATCGAGAAACATTCAAGGTACAACATGTATTTTTTTTAAGATTTTTAAACAAGTGAGTAGGGGTTCGTTTTTGCAAAATAAAGATTTATTTATAACTTTCATATTGAAAAAGGGTGCGTACAACAAAATTAAAAATATATTTAGAAAGCACCATCGTTTGTAATGCAAATGTAAAGAAAACATTTTGTCTGTAAGTGTAATAGTTTCCGAGATAAAAATTCGTTTATACAGTCATGTTTGGCTAAAAACCCGATTTTTCGCGATTTTCAACATGTTATAATTTGTGAATAGCTTTACAGTCAGCAAAATGATGACATAAACTCATCATTATTTCATGTAGACTACAACATATTACAGTTTCATCAAAATCGGAAGACGTGCTGCCAAAGGTAATCGATTTGGCGTGGAATGACTCGTACTCGTTTGCAATTGTTCTAGCAACGTTTGTCTAAGGTCTTCTTTCCTACCTTTAGGCTTCTTGAAATGTAATCCTGATAATTCTTGCCTTAACTCGAAGATTTTCATTCTGTTTATCACTTCTTCCGTAAGTGCACGTTAAAATTCTGTTGCGTTCGCTGCGTTAGGACCCTCTTCACTCGCTGAATGAATTATAATAAATCACATAACGGATTTTAATTTTAAATAGTATGTAGTTACTATCATTCACAATTCACTACTATTTAATTTCAATTACCATTCGAAATTAATTTTAACAAGCTAATAGCTTTTACTATGATCTTTACCAATTAAGAATGAATTAATTTCAACGGGTTCACTCACAATCACTCAATTTTGGCAACTAAAATTTCCTAGTTGTTATTTTGGATTTAAAAATCAATAAAATGATTGTACTTTTTAATTCTGATTTAGATTACTTTCTTTGTTTTAATTTTAATTAACAAAACAGTGAAGTATTACTCGGTCAAATAAAGAAATTAGAGATATAAGCATTCTGTGATGCTTGAGCAAAGCACATATAATTTATTTTCTAAAACATTATCTCGTTTCGTATTTATTTTTTACGCCATCATCGCGCCAAGTGACAGGAAAAATCGTCTTCCTCGTCTCCGCGTTTTCACGTGATACAAACTGGCTAACATAAGTGGATTCAAACAAGTCGGATGTAAGTTTCGTCAGGTGTCTGCTGGATGTAAACGCTAACAAAACTCTAATGAGAACGAGGCCTCGAATTAAGCGGAACTCGGCGTAATTGGAATTGAACGAAACTCGAATTATCGAGAATTCGATTAAGAGAAAACTCGCGTTGTCGGTACGTTACATTATCCTGTGTTGGTCCAGAAGAACATGCAACCGGAAAAAAGAATGTTTAAGGAAATGTAATTAAACAAAATATCACTAATATTTCAAAACATCAAACCAGGAAAAATAATGTAATAATATCAATAAAAATAATACAAATTATTATCGTTACAGTAATACTATAAGGTACAATAATTATATTATAATTATAAAATAATATAAGAAGTAATTAGACGATTCAAGTTTGAAGAAAATGAAAAAATTTATATTAAATAATATAATAAGATAAAAATTAGTTTCGCCAATTATACTATAAGTATTTTAAAGCGATTTATGAAATATAATTTTATACCGCGAATAAAATCATTTTCGTTATTTTTTTCAAGATTGTTGTAATGTATCTGATCATTTTAATCATAGTACCTGGGTTGATAATGAACTGTTTCGTGGACCATTAAAAATATGCAGTCCTCCAAATTTATATGAATCAAAATTGTAGGAATATAGTATGGTGAAATATTGTAATAAAATATTAATTTTTTTAAGTAAAGGAAACAACGATTAAAAAACAAACTTCCTAAAGTGTAAAAAATTCCTACTCTTACTTAGACAGAAATCCTTGTTTCATCAATATTACGTGAGCCCAACAAAATATTCATATAATAAATATTATTTGTGAAGTTTAACGTGACAACAATTTGTATGTAATATAATTTCACCAGCTGCAATGAATATAAACTTTCGTGATTTTATACTTTTTATTCACCGCAGTATTGTTTCTTAAATTTCAAGTCGCTTCAACTTCCATTTGTTATTGGTGGACTGCGATATTTATACAATTTAGTATATCCAAATCAACGAATGATGGACATTTAGTAAGTTAACAAAATAGAAATGTCATATTTAAAACATTTCAAGCAGCAAATGCAATCTTGTCGAAATTTTCTTTACTTGACTGCATTAACATATGAAATATGGATGTCTAAAAATGCATAACTGCACAAAGGTCCGCAGTCTAGTGATTGGCGACTATATTAAATTATTCAGATGATTATTACGTTTCAAACTTATATTTTCGAACATTTATTTAATAGCTTGATCGACTTAGAAAAAGATCATACGTTTCCAGTTTGTTTAACATGTTGAAAATAGTTTACGCAAGATCGAGTACGTAAATAGATCATAATAATGTGCTCATTGTCAGTGGTTATTAATGAATCACTTATACCGCAATATGACGAATAGCTTCCTCTAAACTTAACAGAAGAAATCGGAAGAAATTAATCAACATTAGCAACTTTATTTTCTGTGAACTAACAAATTTATTCAGCGTACCTAGATCTGTATGACTCCCTGTATAATGGTGTAGAAATTTAGTTATTATTTATTAGGTGGGCAATTAAATTCGTCACATATCGAATCTCTTCGCCCCAAAGTTCTCTCAGTTCAGTTGTCACGAAATCGAAAAATGACCAGGACTATAACAAAAGACCATCGATTCCAATGGAAATTACTTTAACCCTTTGAGCCCTGAAAATTTCGGGTAAAATAAATGCACCACGTGCTGAAATTTTCCGCGACGGAGCAAATGTTAACCTAAATATTTCATTATAATAATATGTACGATGTCGATTGTTCAGTTGTTTTAATGATCTAAAATTCTAGAATATGTAACGGAACATATACAGTTTAATAAAATAAGTTGAAGCGATAATTAGACTGCCGAATGTTTATACAATTTAATATATCCAAATTAGTGAATGATGGACATTTAATAACTTAGCAAAATAAAAATTACATATTTTAAACATTTGCAGGAGAAAATGCAGCCTTGTTAAAGTTCCATTTATTTTACTGCATTAACATAGGAAATATGGAAGTCTAAAACTGTATATTTGCATAAACATCCGCAGGCTAGTGATAATTCATCCGAATGCATACGATTATAGCATGCAATAAACAGTTTATGCCTGGACCAGTACGGTGACTCGTAGCACATGGTGAATGATTTTTGGAACGTATATATGCGTGTATCGTCCTCAAAGGGTTAACTTAAAATTATTGGTTGAAAGATTTTAACTAACGTTCTTATGTAAAGTGTTTCGAACGTGGTGAATTTAGTTGCCAGCTTCATAATATGCTACCCACGCGAACGATCACCTACTTTTCAATCTCGAGAACAGAATACTGAACAATATTTCATGCAAAAAATCAGCTGCACGTGTTCGAGTCACTTGTACGGTCGTTTCAATCATCTTAACGAATTCTTATTCAACGGGGAAAGGAAAATTGTCCGATAATTCAGCAGTCAAAGTCAGAGGATAATTCGTCAGCGAATGTATGTATGCAGGCTACCCCTGGCTCCGTTTACGCCACTGTTTTCATGATAAATGTGCATTGATATGCGATTGTATTTTGCAGATCCACGGTGACCTAAAAGCTCGCTGATTTCCATGTGTTATAAATGCGAGCGATTCGGTTCATGTCTGCCATAAATTGCACGACATTTCGAACGGTAATTGTGGTCACTAATTCTGTATTCGATACGCAATGGAGCGGAAACAAAAGGCGGGATTTCGTCTGAAATTTCGACCTTTTTGGGTCTCCCATTGAATCGAACGATTTGCAGCTGTTTCACAGATCAACGAGGAAAATTGTTTGTAATAACGCACGCGCGAGCATTGAATCGCACGTTTCCACGGAATACAGGTTAATGATTTGTATAAACTAAACCTGCACTCCTCCGGTAATCCTAGTGAAAGTTATGAACTGGTAAAGAATTTTTGAGGCAAAGTCAAATGAATTTTCTGCTTTACTGGAGAGAAATTACAAAATTTTAACACATTGAGTGGCACAGTAGAAACTGCCGCTTATAGTCAGAAGTATTATAATGTCCTGTTTCGACACGTTGACCGCCACAGTGAAAACAACCATACCCGATCAGACACGATATAGTTTACTATTTTTTATATAAATCGTAAAGACGAAAAAGATTTTATTGCTCAACCGTGTTCTTTTGTTCGTACATTATTGTTTCAGTATGAAGTTTGCTCAGAATTTTGTGACACTCAATAATTATTTAATTAAATTAAATTTGATCACCGATAACTGCCACGACGTTCAACGTGTTAAATATAAATCGAGATCGAATAAAACATTTACTGTTGAAACGTACAGGCGTCACCTTACATTGTTACTATAATATCACTATTACCTAAAATTGCATAAGAATCGCTGGTTATTTAATTAAACAATATTTCAACTGCCGGTCGCTGGTGACCCCCACGCCGGTCAACGTGTTAATTCAGGGCGTCAGAATTCTGAAACTTTGATTCACTAACCCTCCCTTGCTGAAAATTAAAATAGGTGTAACTGTTGAAGTTTGAAAGAAAAATATGATACCACTTTTTATTTCATACAGTATGGTAATTTATTATGTGATATTCGTATCACTCTGAATTGGTTATGCATTTCATTCTATTGAGAGTTGCAGAGCTCTGAACAAGAAATAAATGTTCCCACAGAATTTATGAACGGTTCTTCGAATATTAGAATGCTTGCCTAATTATCTATAGATCCATTAATTAAGTCAGTGATGACCATCGGAGCTTAGGCCTTCCCCCACTCTGGGTCCATTCCCCTCGCATAGGCTGTGATCTGGGACGATGATGGACCGAGGAGGAACGAGGAGGGAATTGAAACGAGGGGAAAGGACCTAGAGTGGGGGAAGGCCGGAGCTCCCGTGGCCATCACTGAATTACTCTCTTGTAACTGTTTTATATATTTCTTGCAAATTGTTGCAACGATACAAGTAAAGTATCGTACTCCTTCAACAGAAATGGCAAGCGTCCTAGATCTTATGAACGGTCTGCATGCTCTCGCGTTACAGACTGTACTTCAACTAGTATTGTTGTATACCAACGTAGTTTGTAAGTATTCTATTGAACTATCTCCTTAGACACCGACTATCATCCTATCATTTCAAATTCCTTCTCGATAATTGGTAACCCCATATTCTGCTGACCATTCCTCCTACATAGAAGCGCATCACTTCAGTCCTTACTCTAAGATAACCCCTACCCTACAATTCTCCGAACTTTTCTTCTACTCCTTCGTACCTCTGTCTCCACAGTTGCATCCTCAGTCACAGTTTCGTCCTCAATCCGTCTCATCTTCTCTATCATAAAATAAACGTCTAGATTCGAACAGAGAATGTCCGTCGTGCATAGCTGCCCAGTTTCCCCAATTCCATAGATTTATAAAACACAATAAATTTGAATCTTGCGGAATATAACAATATTCCAAAAGCACCCGAGCCTGCCGCAGAGTCAGCCTGCATGAATTTCGAAGCAGCTCGTTAGCGTGCTCGAAGAAACTGAACTTCGGCCGGCGGATCCAGCGTCCGGTCGATCCTACGGCGGCTCTATTTAACAAACAATTTTCTCGATTGTCGACGGTGCTCGGGTAAGACGGAATAGCCGGGTGCATCGTTTCCAGATGGAATGACCATCTCCGGAAGACGATTACTTAAAGAAAGCGAATGCTTTTATTGGCTCGTCCGTCGAGCGTTTCCGTCCTCCTAACCTCCTCGTCACAAATGCTTTCGGCTAAAGTACCATTAAGCCGGAGTTTCATTGAACTCGGTGCCCCGTACGATCGCGAAAATACAACGGACGACACGGCGGACGGACGGACGTGGCGGGGGTGCGGGCAAGAAAATTCGTAGTCCACAAGGGGACAAACACGGTGAAATAGGACGAAATGTAAGCGAACTATGCCGCCGATGAGCCGGCGTGTTGATTCTGCTCCAGCAATAAGAGAGACCCTGCCGCCCCTACCCCGCAAATAGACTAGGAAACTCTAATGAAGACGTGCCAAGAGTTTATTTTGGAGGCTGGCTATAGCCGAGGATCGGTCGAACCCTCAGGGACGATGATTTCACGTGCTTCGACTGTCTTTTTTTCCCTTGATCCAAGGACTCAACGGCCCTCTCTATCGGTCCGTTTATCCGTTTCGGATTTCTTCCACGGGACGCTATAAGTCTTTTTCCGTAAATTGATTTACTCCGGATTCATGCCGACCCTGTATAACCTCCTTCTCCCGCCGCGCTTCTATCGGATGAAGATTTTTGGAGATTATTGCTGACTGATCATCGCTCGCGGATATTAGGGGTGTTTGGGATTAGCGACGTTGGCGCTTAACACTTTATCGGGGGAAATTTTTCCTCGCCTCGCCGTAGAAAATATTTTCTTCAGGGATGAATTTATTGCACTTAGAGGAAATTGCTTATTTTCTTCGAATTATATGCGTGTTGTGTGCATTCATGTTTGTTAGTGAATTCGGAATACTCTGAGAGAAATAATGTATGTGTATTTATTTTTGTAACGAGTGTTTATTGGGATAAAGGAACAGAAATATTTACAAGTAGTACAATGAAGAATTAAGCTAGACTAAAGTCTCTAACAATAGAGCACGAGTAACTTAAATAATGGATGTGAGTATTGCACTACTTGCTACAGTTTAATATTTAATGCTAAGTAAGTCTGGTTCTTTAGAGTATATGGATTGTACTATATTAAATTTGCGAATTTTATCTGATAAATAAAAGTTAAATAAGCAATGAATCCTTAGTTGTAAGGCAGAGAATTGGTAGCATAATCAAAAATTCATTTAAATCGCAAAGAATTAATTTTATACATAAACAAACAATAATGAGTATGCAATCGTACAAGATTTCACGAAACGTTCAAATTCAGTTAGTATCAAACAGAAAATTACTGTAGCAAACGATATAATAAAGTCGAATACAAATCTACCGCCTGAAGAATTCGTAATAATTAAAAATAAAATTGAATAAATTTTTTAAATTTATTTACAAAGTAACTTCTCCTATTAGGCTTCATTTTACGATA